>JALPQD010000404.1:0-600000 GCA_023101885.1 Typhlomys cinereus
TGATGAATTACTGGAATTTGCTGGGAAATGGATGTCATTAGAAAGAATTATATTAAGTGAAGTATCCCAAACCCAGAAAATTAAGCGCCGTATGTACTCCCTAATAGGTGGCTCCTAGTACCAAACTCACCCAGCCCACATTGAGACACTCAAAAGTAAACCTATGTAACACAGTAATTGCAAGGATTATGAACAAGAGAGATGGGTTAGGAGGGCCATACCAGAAACAAGGAGAGAGGAGACCATGTTACAGCAGAGAAAATAGGCCTCCATCAAGGTCTGCAAGTAAGTAATGAGAAACCTGGTTAAGTTCACAGATGTTCTTTCCTGATCTCACCAGAAGGGGAGGGCATATAGTCTAGCAGATAAAAAGTAATCATTTTGCAAATGGGTGATGGACCCCTCCCTCAGTGAGGTTTCCTACTCTTATTACATCTATCCTTGAATGTGCTATTACAACAAGACTCCAGTTTAACAGCTTTTTGTCTCTGGCCAGGGGGTGACATACAGTGCCTAGCAGAATGGAGTGAAGGGAATTGCAGGAGCAGCAAAACTGCAAAAGAAAATCAACAAACCACAATCCAGAACTTCAGAGACTCTATATCAATCACATAGAACTAGGACAGCCTAATCTCTCCCCATCCTGGAGCTCAGGGACATTTGCGGAAGAGGGGGCGGTAAGATTGTAAGAGTAAAAGGATGGGAGGAGCAACGATTTGCAAGATTCTCAACAATAGTTAGGGCCAAAGCAATCATAATGGGACTTTGCATGCCCTGCACAATGTCCAGTGCACTGTTGCCCTCATAAAGTCTAGCATCTGTTAAGGGCACCGAGACCCCTGGAGGCAAGGGATTGACAGCCATAGTAGTGATCTTATGCTTAAGGGGAACAAGAGAAAGGGCTTATGGAAATGCCACTGGGTCCTTATATGTCATCGGAGAGGAGGACCCAGAGGAGAGTTAGGCGTACACAATAAAGGACTCTGGGAATTGGGGGGTAGGCACTGGGGGAAGGGGAGGGGGAGGAGGGGGGAGGGAGGGAACTTGTAAAAAATTTTAAAATGTATAATTAAATTTTTAATAAAAAAAAAGAGTATATTCAAAGGTAGATGGAATAAAAGTAGGAGACCCCAGTGAGAGAGGGGTCAATCACCCATTTGTAAAATGGTTACTTTCTATCAGGTAGCTTATATGCCCACCCCTTCCGGTGAGATCATCTGGTTAAGTTCACAGACTTTCTTTCCTGGTCATATGAAACTGATGGAGTATGATATTTTATAGTTTATTTAATCATTCAAAAACTAAGAAAATTATGGTCAGCATCAGTGCTTTAGAGTAACAAGAAACAGGATGGAAAGACCTCCCAGGTTATGGTTTGATGATCTCTGCCAAAGATCAAGATCTATGTGAATAAAACAAAAATTTATGTCTAAACTTTCCATACAACTTAGCCTTGAACAAATCTTTAATTTTAATGCAGTTTACTGGCATGAATGTTTATAGCTATGTTAAAAGTGTTTTAATAATTGATATTTTTTGTGACACCCACATTTGTTACTAGCATATTTCTAGCCTTCTATGAAAATTAAGCAAGTTAACAGTAATTTCAGTGATGCTTTTTCTAAGCCTATTCTTGAACAGTTGAATGCTACTGCCTCCATCTGGACTATAATAATACATAATGAAAACACCTACCATTAATGGCCTGAAAATCAAAAATATTAAATAAAATTAAAGATTAAAATCATACCTGGGGATGGACCTTAGAAGTAGAGCACTTGATGAGCATACTGGAGACCCAAGGATTGATTGCTTGCTAGCACACACACACACACACACATCTTGTCTTTATACATGCATGTTATCACATGTGACCGATTTGCTAATGACTTCTATTTGATCACAGAATTTCATCCAAAATTATCTTTTTTATTACTATGTTATCAGTAATGTTTTCATATTAAGCAAATATTATTGGACAAAGAACAATGTATATGTTTATATGTACATATTTTATTAATTATAAGGTATACAGTTAATTAATATGTAAATATATTCTATTATTCTAGCTCCCAAATACAACACAAAGATAGCTTGACAGAAAAGTGAGAAAATTGTATAATTGCATTTACTGAATTGTATTACTCCATTACTGAAGTTAATAGTGGTTATACCTTATGTCTTTCTTATTTCCCCCATGATATTTGAATTAGATATCTTTACTGCATGAAAATTATTTTCAAGTTACTGGGTAAAATCGTCTGCATTTATTGTCTCAGAGTTTTTGTGTGTCAAAGATTCAATTATGGTTAAACTGGTTTTTCTACTTGTGGTTTTATAACTCTGAAATTGAAGTGATGGGCAGCTAAGTTTTTGCCTTATACTCCATAACACCTTTCAAACACATATATTGTCAGCACAGTTCTTTTGTCTGTGGTGCCTTGTGATATTAGACCTTGTTCAGATGCTGTCACTGCAGACTACTGTCAGTTCCTAGAGACCTCATAATTCCTTACTAAATGAAAGCTCTAATAGTACCTATACAAACACCATTCCTTGCTTCTTCAAAGCCAACAGGAGAGTCTTCCTTAATCCAGTCTGTTCAAAAGGAATCTTAGCTAATGTGGCATAATCAAGATGGTCGGTTACTATCTCATTTTGCTAGAAGCATGTCACATATTCCCACTAGCCTTAAGGAGAGGGGGGATTACACAAAAGTATGATGCATCAGAGTTGAATGTGAGAAGCCATGACTATAATACTACTCTGATTCAGGATACTTAAATTCCGTGATTGAGCTGTCAGTCATATAGGTATAGCATTGTATTATGTTCTTACAAATAGGCTATTTACTGACTGTATTATTCAAATCTGTTAGTGGATATAAAGAACGTACTTTAGCCACTCTTGGGAGCACTGGGAATTGAACCTTGGGCCTTCTGCGTGCCAGGCTACTGCTCTACCACAGAGCTGCAGTTTCAGTCCCTACGTAACTTCTAATCAGAAAACAAAACTGTCCAGATCAGAGGTTCTCAAGCTCAGTACTATGGATACCCTGATAAGTTCTTTGTTATGAGAGTGTTGCAGGATCTCTTGTGCACTCTCCAGATAATTATAACATTCTTTGTCCGAGTTGTGGCAAGAAATATATGTCTCTATGTACTGCCATCTATCCTCTGGGGCTGTAAAATATTCCATTTGTAATAGCTATCATTATGGATAATTCATGTCTTTAATTTTACAGTAATAATCTGAGGCAGTCTCAGAGCCATTGTGAAAGCTACAACGGCTCTTAGAATGTTTTCAGAAAAATACATAAATGAACCACGGATGTATTTTGAATATTGTTGGAGATGTATAGGTAAAAGGAATTTATAAGAAGTGTTTCAGCTTGGCCTTCTTTATAAATGATATTAACACTAACTGAAAGATACTGTACTGGAAAAAGTATAGTAGTTTGAACTGCATGATGAAGAAGGAAAATGGCATACTAAGTTTTTTTTAAATCAAGTATACAAGTGGATAGATAAGAAAAATATCTCAAACAAAGAACCCAAGACTCTGAGGTGAGACTCGAAACAAATCCTGTTACTATTTGGGTGGCAGTTAGAACTAGGAATAGATGTATTAGCTAAATGAGACCCACCATGAAGCTGAAACAGAGGCATGAACTAGGAATCATCTTGGGAGATGAAGAAGAAGGAGTTAATCTTAAATCTCCAAAAGGAACATAAGATGAAGAATGAGAAAAATTATACTAGTTCATGAAATGGAAGATAGTGGATAGTTTAAGGAACTTTGTTTCTCTTATTTCTGGAAGCTGGCAAGTGTAATAAGATCAAGGTGATGGTATCTGGTGAGAGTTTTCTTGCTGTATCACAACAGGATGGGAGGCATCTCTTGGTGAGAAAGCAAGCTTGTGTGTTCAGTTCTTGTCAGGTCCCATTCTCATGATTTCTTCTAAGCACATTTATCCCCAAAGACCACATCTGTGAATCACATCAGCATGTGAATTGAAGTATTATATTTCCATCTCACGAACTTTTGGTGATGCAAGGAAACAATCACATTTGTTCTGTTTTATCAAATATCAGGAATTTATGTCTAAAAGGGTCTCAAAAACATGCACTTAAACTTTGTCCTATGTTTTAGAGACCATAGGTTTAAAGGACTGTCAATCCCTAAGAATAACACTGCTTTTCAATTCTGTGTTCTCATTCTTAAGCACATGTTCACATATGTATCTTTATTTAATTACTTGTATGTTAATAGTCTACATATGATTAAAACTATTGTTTTGTAATCTTTATAAGGAAATAGTAGATATTTAAAAAGGGTAATATTTTTTAATTTGTAATGTAATTGAATAAGTTACATAATGTTCCTCACACTAGTCTTACCATCAGAGTATATAAAGTGAAATACGTCATCTTCTCCACATCACCCTCCAATTCTGGAAATGTCCTATTGTTGAAATACTCTTGAAATTCCATTGTTGCTTAAAATTTGATATGTTTTCAGGTATTATTTTTACTTCATTATGCCATGCATGACAAATGGATGAAGCTTGAGAATTTTTTTAAATTAGAAAGAAAGGAAAGGGAATCCATGTATTACTAGTGGGAATGTCAATTGGTACAATCGATAAAAGCTACTCAAATATTTAATACAAATTTAAGTATTTGCAGTGACAGATATTGCTGTGGCTTGAGTAGGAACAGATAGATTATCTCTTCCAAGTATATTTTCCAAGGGTTAACATGTTGAGAACCCAATGTTTTGTGTCAGAGTTGAGAATTATTGAGGAACATTGGCCTAGTGTGGAAATACATACCTACACCCCAGGATTTTACAAGCAGAAAATCCATCAGTCAAACAAACAAATATCAACATATTTTAAGGTGCTAAAAAGCCTAAATAAATTACAGAAATACTAATACTAAAAATCTGAGTGTTTTGGAAAGTAAGAAATTACTTTTAAAAATTTCTACTGCCCTTGAATTTATTCTTGGTTTTTGCCTTAAATAATATATGGGAATTTTCACTATTACAATTACTATTTGTAATTGACAAAAGAAGACAGCCTTTGGGCCCATCTGGGAAGAATTATTTAGTTAAGACAGCTTCCTGTAAGCTTGTGGGAGATATTTAACTGATCAGGGAAGACCCAGGCCCTGGTGGGTGAGACCATTCCCTGGACAAGTAGATAAGAAGGAGAGAACTGGTTTAATAGTTTGACATATATAAACATACTTTGTTTGGTTCAGAGTCTGTCAAGTAAGTAAATTTGTCCCTCTCTTAGCAATTATTGTAGATATGATATGACCAGTTCCCTGAGAGTTTGGTATTGGTATGAATTCTTCTGCCAAACTGATTATGGACTGTAACCAGAATTGTAAGTCAAAATAAACTTATTTGCTTTAGTTGTTTGAGTCTATAACCAGAATCATAACCAGGAATTAAACCCTATTGCTCCCTTAAATTGTTTGGTTCTGTATTTTTTCAGCAATAGGAAAATGAAACTAGCACACCATTAATTTTCATCCATTTTACTTTGTGCCACAGAATTATTAGTGGTATCAAGAATATTTGTACCCCAGTGGACTTTAATATGAAAATATACAAGAGAGTGAATATCCCATTGTTGGAAGCATTTGAGCCGCCATCAATAAGTGGCAGCATGGAAAGAGTTATATATGTTGAATTTCTCTCTCTCTCTCTCTCTCTCTCTGTCTCTGTGTGTGTGTGTATGTGTATCTATGTGAACATCCAATATTTTGTATTGTTCCCTTACATAATTTTGCATTTTAAAAGACCAAGAGGTTGAGAATTGCTTCTTGTCAGGATCTAATATTTACTAGGGATATGAATTAATTCACATCATATAATTTTTGGGTCTTTGACTTATTCATATATAAATCAAAGGAAAAGAAAAGGTACTTTCTCAAGTATTTTTTAACTTTAAAATATAAGACTATTGAATTTCAGTGAGGATAGAATCCCAATATGGAGTAGTGATATTACTTAAGTTGAAAATGTGTTGGCAGGATTGTTATTATAATGTGCAAATGTTCTGAAATTAAATTAGTAACTGAAATCCTTGCTATTCTTCCTTAAGCAAGCTTCTATTTTGTGATGTTAAACAGCTGCTGTTTTCTTTCATGAGTGTAGACCCTCAGTTCTGCTTAAAATACCTCTCATAAGTATGCTGAGAAATAAAGCCAATGCATGATTCAGCACCTTTATAAATCAAAGATTCTATTACAGGCAGAAAATAACCCCACAATAACTATTCTATTGCATCAGTGGCATTAGAAGAGAATATATCCGGTGGGAACATGCATCCTTCCTTTTTATTAAGCAATACAATAAAAAGGCTACTCAGGTTTGGGAAATTTCTTCTGTTCCATGGTTTAGAATGTTGACAGTTTCATTCAATAATAACATTGTCTTAGATGTACTTCAGTTTTATTAGAGTGTTAATTGTCTTGTTTTAGCCAAAAAATACCGACACTATGAAATCAAGAGATTATTTTAACAGTCTAGTTCAATTGGAGTCTTATGTCCTGACAGGTATCAGAGAATGATTTTTACAAAGTCTTTATCAGGAGAAAACAAATATATTGAGTTGCTTTAATAAAATTTATATTTCATAAATATTCTTGACCCAAAAACTCACCCTAAGAACACCATTATGTAATGTATCTGAATTGTAAGATCACAGGCCCATCTTTTATCAAATGGAGAAGAGGGGGATTGAACTTAAATGTTCATACTATTTTACAAAAAGTATTTTGTAATTGTCAGCGTACCTGCTGCTTAAAAATCAAATCATTTGCCTCATTTATAATGAGTTAAGCAATTTACTTCATTTGCATGGCTGTTTTGTCAATTAAATATAGGTGTCAACTTGACAATTGATGGCTGGGCTTTTGTGCACATTTGTGGAAAATTAGTAGTTAAGCAAGTCCAGAGCAAGCCATTGGTAGATTTGTAGTCAATGTGGAATGGTCCAGTCCATGGTGAGTAGGACCTATTCCCTAGGCAGGTGGATAATATTGATCGAGGTACTTCAGTAATTTGGCATATGATGGCATAGGTTAGCATACAGGTATGCTAGCAAGCCAGAAAGTATTCAGGTATTCCCTCTCTTCTCTCTTTCTGTCTTTCTCTCTTTCTGTCTTTCTCTCTCTCTCTCTCTCTCTCTCTCTCTCTCTCTCTCTCTCTCTCTCTCTCTCTCTCTCTTTTTCGCTCCTTCTTTATTCTTTTTTTGAGGCTTATGCAATAGGAATTTATTTAGAACTGAGGTACTGGTGACCAAGGGAGCCACAGTTTAGCACTAAGCTGGGAAAATACTGGAAAAAATAGTTTAACGTCAAAGAAAAAGGAGGAGAGCTGCCTTGAGAGTATGGCAGAAGAAGGAAACAAGAGGGAGCAGGCAGAGTGACAGGAGAGCATTGAGATCATGAGTGGAGAACTTTATTATTTTATTCTGTGGGTATGTATGGGCACTGATCTCCACTCCTGATGCTGGTATGAATTATCCTGCCATGTTGAAGTGTAACTGAGAATCAAGGATCATTAAGAATAACTCCTTTGCCCCTTAAGTTGTTTTTGTCCTGTGGACATATCAGAAACATGAAGAAACTCTGGAGTAACGAGCTTTATCTCCTATACTGTAAACAAATAATGTTTCTATAGAGCATGGCAAATTACATATATTCTGTAGATATGTAAACTTGTGTTCCATGATTTCTTTTTTCTGCCTTTACAACTAATATTAAATGAATCTAGATCTAACTTATTTTATTATTTAATTGTTTTTCTTATTTTCCTGAAATATCAGGAAATCCATGATGAATGATTGTTCATATTATGGGAAGGTTAAATAATGCCATGATGTCAGATCAGAAAGTTGAATTTACTTGTATACTCCAACATTACAAGGAATACTTTTATACAACAGATGAAAAATTTATTTAGCCAATGGAGCTGTACTGATTTTAAATCTATCTATCTGTCTATATACATACATACATAAAATTGGAACTGATGATATAGCTCTGTGAAAAATGCTCATGAACTGAGTTCAATATCTACAGCCCACCTGAGTTCTTTCCTTGAAACCCTCATAGTAGGAGAGAGCTAATAATTCTGAGTAGTATCAGGATAGACATGTGCCAGTTCTCCTCTCTCTCTCTCCCTCTCTCTTTTCTCTCTCTTTCTCTCTCTCTCTCTTTCTCTAATAAGTATTTTCAAAGCTATAAAATTAATTTCACTCATATCTGAGCATCAAATTATAGCAATATGTTCAAAGTTGTATAGGCATGATATTAGTAACTTGAAACTTTAGTTCAATTACTGTTTTATGTATAGTGAAATAAATCTGTTATTTCCAACACTCAATGAGTTGACATAGGGATCCACCATCAATCAAATCAATGCTATAGGTCATTCCTTGACACTGTGAGCAAAATTGCTTTCAGTGAAGTATTAGCATTGTGAGAATGAAGGCTTCTGAGTCTACTACCATAAAGTTGGGATTTCATTTCTCATCATGACTTTCTCCCTTTCATAATGCATTTATAAACATGGGCATCATGATGAAACTTGTTTTTTCTAATTCAAAAGGGTAGAAACTTAACAGACGTAACTTGTCAGGCAAACTCAACCTTTTTTTTCTTTTTTATACATTTATTATTATTATTTCAGCTCATACAAACTTAATAGGTACACCAGTTCCCTCCCTCCCTCCTCCTCCCCCCGACCCCCCTGCTCCCCTGCTCCTCACCCCTCCCTCCCCATAACCCAGTGCCTCCCGCCCCAATTCCCAGAGAGTCCTTTCTTGTGCATGCCTGACTCTCCTCTGGGCCCTCCTGTCCGATGACGTACAAGGACCCAGTGACATTTCCCTGAACCCTTTCCCATGTTCCCCTTGAGCATAGGAACACTACTGTGGCTGTCAATCCCTTGCCTCCAAGGATCTTGGTGCCTTTAGCAGATGATAGACTTTGTGAGGTCAATAGTGTGTTGGACATTGCATGGGGCATGCAATGTCCAATTATGATTGCTTCGGCCCTAACTTGTGTGGAGTATCTTGCAAATCATTGCTCCTCCCATCCTTGTGCTCTTACACTCTTACCGCCCCCTCTTCCGCAAATGTCCCTGAGCTTCAGGATGGGGAGAGATTAGTCTAACCTGGTTCTATGTGGTTGATATAGAGTCTCTGAAGTTCTAGATTGTGGTTTGTTGATTTTCTTTTGCAATTTTGCTGCTCCTGCAATTCCCTTCACTCCATTCTGCTGGGCACTGTATGTCACCCCCTGGTCAGAGACAAAAAGCTGTTGAACTGGAGTCTTGTTATAATAGCACATTCAAGGGTAGATGTAATAAAAGTAGGAAACCTCAGTGAGGGAGGGGTCAATCACCCATTTGCAAAATGATTACTTTTTATCTGCCAGACTATATGCCCTCCCCTTCTGGTAAGATCATACCCCCTCAGTTGTACATGATCAGGAACGAACGTCTATGAACTTAACCAGGTGTCACATTACTTACTTGCAGTCCTTGATGGAGGCCTATTTTCTCTGATGTTGGATGCATAGACAAATGAATCACAATGGAAAACAAAACGCTTTTAAAATAGATGCCCATGATCATGATCGGGCCATTTTACCTTCTTTACCAACTTCCAAATTTACATTGCCTTCAAACTAGAGAAGAGTAGATAAGGAAATTCACTTGTACTTTTATTTTACTGCCAAATCTATACAGTAATTATTTCCATATACTGTTTTCCAAATGTAAAGAAAGTATAAGGCTGTATTTTTTACTGAATTTCAAGCATTTCTTAATGTAAGAAGTGAATTACTTTTATTACTGCAAGGAAGGCAGTAATAAAAATATCCAACAAGACAATAGAATTAACATCCCAAAAATATTGTCAATGTAGTAATTTTTAAAGCAGATTTGAGCAAAGCATGTTTAGTTACTTCTGTCCATTTATTTTCAATTTCATTTTAAAAATAAATTTTACTTTTACTTATTATTTATGTGCATATTAGATGAAGAAAATGCATATTACAGCTTATACATCCTAGGTCTGATTCAGTTCCCTTATCAGCGCAAAACTATTCTCATTTGTACTGTTCTAACTTAAAAAAGAAGGATTACATATTTTTCTATTATTTGTGAAGTATTTTTTTTTACATCTTAATGGCTAATCATTTATTTCTTTTTTTTTTATTTCAGCTCATACAAACTTATTAGGTACACCAGTTCCCTCCCTCCCTCCTCCTCCCCCCGTACCCCCTACTCCCCCTCCCCACCCCTCTCCCTCCCCATCCCCCAGTGCCTCCCACCCCAATTCCCAGAGAGTCCTTTCTTGTGCATGACTGATTTTCCTCTGGGCCCTCCTCTCCGATGACGTACAAGGACCCAGTGGCCTTTGCCGAACCCTTTCCCGTGTTCCCCTTAGGTATAGGAACACTGCTGTGGTTGCCAATTCTTTGCCTCCAAGGATCTTGGTGCCTTTAGCAGGTGCTAGACATTGTGAGGTCAACAGTGTGTTGGACAATGCGCAGGGCATGCAAAGTCCAATTATGATTGCTTCAGCCCTAACTAGTATAGAGTATCTTACATATCATTGCTCCTCCCATCCTTATGCTCTTACACTCTTACCGCCCCCTCTTCCGCAAATTTCCCTGAGCTTCAAGATGGGGAGAGACTAAGCTGGCCTAGTTCTAGGTGGTTGATATAGAGTTTCTGAAGTTCTGGATTGTGGTTTGTTGATTTTCTTTTGCAGTTTTGCTGCTCCTGCAATGCCCTTCACTCCATCCTAGTGGGCATTGTATGTTACCCCCTGGCCAGAGACAAAAAGCTGTTAGAGTCTTGTGATAAAAGCACATTCAAAGGTAGATGTAATAAAAGTGGGAAACCACAGTGAGGGAGGGGTCTATCACCCATTTGCAAAATTGTTACTTTTTATCTGCCAGACTATATGTCCTCCTCTTCTGGTGAGATCTCTCCCCCTCAGTAGTAAATGATCAGGAACAAAAGTCTGTGAACTTAATCAGATGTCTCATTACTTATTTGGGTCCTTGGTGGAGGCCTATTTTCCCTGCTGTAACATGGTCCCTTCTCTCCTTCTTTATGGTGTGGCCCTCCTACCCCATCCCTCCTGTTCATAATCCTTGGAATTCCTGTCTCTAGGTGGGCTGGGTGGGTTTGGTACTAGGAGCCACCTATTAGGGAGTACATACGGCGCTTAATTTTCTGGGTCTGGGATACTTCACTTAATACAATTGTTTCTAATGACATCCATTTCCCAGCAAATTCCAGTAATTCATCATTAATGATGGCTGAGTAGTACTCCATTGTATAGATGTACCACAGTTTCCTTATCCACTCGTCAACTGTTGGACATTTGGGCTGATTCCATGTCTTTGCTATTGTAAACAGTGCTGCTATGAACATGGTCGTGCTTGTGCTATCGAGGCGAACCTCTGCTGTATGGGGGGTTATTCCCAAAAGTGGAATAGCAGGGTCATATGGCATTTCAATCTTTAATTTCTTTAAGAATCTCCAGACGGCTCGCCAGAGTGGCTGTATGAGCCTGCATTCCCACCAGCAATGTAGGAGAGTTCCCCTCTCTCCACATCCTCTCCAGCATTTGTCGTTGTTAGTATTGTGGATTTTTGCCATCCTGACCGGGATGAGATGATATCTCAGGGAAGTTTTGATTTGCATTTCCCTGATGGCTAAAGAAGTGGAGCATTTTTTCAGATATTTGTTAGACATTTTAATTTCATCCCTGGTAAAGTTTCTTTTAAGTTCCAGGGCCCATTTCTTAATTGGGCCATTGGTTTCCGTGGTGTTTAGTTTTCTAAGTTCTTTATTTTTTTTATTATTATTATTATTATTTATTCAACTGTGTGTATGTGCGCGTGCGTGTGTGTCTGTGTGTGTGTGTGTGTGTGTGTGTGTGTGTGTAGAACCACGGACGAATTCGCGAATCACCATGGACACCTCCACCTCCTTCTGCCCTGGGATTCACAGGCTCCGCCCTACCAGGACCAGAAGCGCAGGCCGCCCCCGCTTCCGCCTGGCGTCTATACATGGGATCTGGGATCCGAACTCGGGACCTTCCGCCTGCAAGGCGGAGGCTTAACCCCTGAGCCACCTCTCCAGCCCCAGTTTTCTAAGTTCTTTGTGCACTCTGGACAATAGAGCTCTATCAGATATGTGGTTAGTGAAGATTTTCTCCCATTCTGTGGGTTGCCTTTGAGCTCGCGTTACAATCTCTTTATCTGAACAGAAGCTCTTTAATTTCACAAGATCCCAACTGTTGAGAGTTGGTAGCAGTGACTGTGCCATTGGATGTCTGTTTAGAAACTGTTGGCCTAGCCCAATCAGCTCGAGGGAGTTCCCTATCCTTTCAACTATGGTTTTTATAGTCTCTGGCCTGATATCAAGGTCCTTGATCCATTTGGAATTAAGTCTTGTACATGGTGACAAGTACGGGTCCAGCTTTAATCTTCTGCATGTGGAGATCCAGTTTTGCCAGCACCATTTGTTGAAGATGCTGTTCTTTTTCCATTGGATTCTTTGGGCCCCTTTGTCAAAGACCAAATGGCTGTAACTTTGTGGGCTTATATCTGGGTCTTCAATCCTTATCCATTGATCTGTGTGTCTATTTTGGAGCCAATACCAGGCTGTCTTTACAACTATGGATTTGTAGTATAGACTAAGGTTTGGTATGGTTATACCTCCAGCTGTGTTTTGGTTACTCAGGATTGTTTTTGCTATCCTGGGTCTTTTGTGCCTCCATATGAACTTTGAGATTGTTTGGTCAACTTCTTTGAAGAATTGCTTTGGGATTTTGATTGGTATAGCATTGAATCTGTATATTGCCTTTGGTAGGATGGTCATTTTCACGATGTTGATTCTGCCAATCCAGGAACAAGGGAGGTCTTTCCACCTGATGGTGTCTTCGGCTATTTCTTTCTTTAGGGTTTTAAAGTTTTCATTGTAAAGGTCTTTTACCTCCTTAGTTAGGTTTATACCAAGGTATTTCATTTTTTTAGGGGCTATAATAAATGGTATTGTTTCTCTCAAGGCTTTTTCACTTCTTTCATTCTGGGCATATAGGAAGGCCTCTGATTTTTGCACATTTATTTTGTATCCTGCCACCCTGCTGAACTTCTCAATTAGTTCCAGGAGCTTCCTGGTGGAGTTTTTGGGATCACTCAGGTATAAGATCATGTCATCTGCAAATAGGGATAGCTTGACTTCTTCCTTGCTGATTTGAATCCCTCTTATGTCCCTTTCTTGTCTTATGGCTTCAGCTAAGACTTCAAGTACAATATTGAATAGAAGTGGTGAGAGTGGACAGCCTTGTCTAGTTCCTGATCGAAGTGGGAATGCTTCCAATTGTTCCCCATTGAGCATAATCCTTGCTGTGGGCTTGTTGTATATAGCTTTTATTATATTGATTAAGGTTCCTTCCATTCCTACTGTCTCTAGCGTTTTGATCATAAAAGGCTGTTGGATCTTGTCAAAAGCTTTTTCTGCATCTATCGAGAGTATCATGTGGTCTTGGACTTTGGACTGGTTTACATGATGAATTACATTTATTGATTTGCGTATGTTGAACCAACCTTGTGTGCTGGGGATGAAGCCTATTTGGTCCCCATGAATGATCTTTTTAATATGTTTTTGAATCCGATTTGCTAAGACTTTGTTGAGAATCTTTGCGTCTGTGTTCATCAGGGAGATCGGCCTATAGTTTTCTTTTTTAAGTGAATCTTTATTAGGTTTTGGGATTAAAACGATATTAGCTTCATAGAAGGAATTTGGTAGTGTTTCTTCCTTTGCTATTTGATGGAACAGTTTAAGGAGTATTGGTGTTATTAACTCCTTAAATGTCTGGTAGAACTCTGTGCTGAATCCATCTGGTCCAGGACATTTTTGGTGGGAAGATTCGAGATTACTTCCTCAATTTCCTTATATGTTATAGGACTATTTAAATAATTCACAACTTCCTGATTCAAAAGCAAGAGAGAGAAAACCCAAATTAACAAAATTAGAAATGAACATGGAGTTATCACTACTGATACCCAAGAAATCCAGAGAATTATAACATCATATTTCAAAAACTTATACTCTGTGAAGTTTGACAACACAAAAGAGATGGATGAATTTCTAAGTAAACACAACTTACCTAAATTGTGAAGTATTTTAATAAAGATTGGTTTGATTTCGTTCAAAATACGCCACAACTTCTTACCATTTATAACTAAACACGTTTCTTTGTTAGGAAAACGAGTCAAAAATTATTTGACTTAAACTGATTAATTCTTTTTATTAATAAAATTAATTTCTATTATTCTTTTTTATTATTAATACATTTTTATTATTATTTCAGCTCATACAAACTTAATAGGTACATCAGTTCCCTCCCTCCCTCCTCCTCCCCCCATATCCCCTTCTCCCCCTCGCCAGCCCCCTCCTTCCCCACCTCCTAGTGCCTCCCGCCCCAATTCCCAGAGAGTCCTTTCTTGTGCATGCCCGATTTTCCTCTGGGCCCTCCTCTCCAATGACATACAAGGACCCAGTGGCCTTTCCCTGAACCCTTTCCCGAGGTCCCCTTAGGTATAGGAACACTGCTGTGGCTGCTAATCCTTTACCTCCAAGGATCTTGGTGCCTTTAGCAGATGCTAGACTTTGTGAGGTCAACAGTGTGTTGGACAATGCGCAAGGCATGCAAAGTCCAATTATGATTGCTTCAGCCCTAACTAGTATGGAGTATCTTACATATCATTGCTCCTCCCATCCTTGTGCTCTTACACTCTTACTGCCCCCTCTTCCAAAAATTTCCCTGAGCTTCAAGATGGGGAGAGATTAAGCTGACCTAGTTCTAGGTGGTTGATACAGAGTCTCTGAAGTTCTGGATTGTGGTTTGTTGATTTTCTTTTGCAGTTTTGCTGCTCCTGCAATGCCCTTCACTCCATCCTGGTGGGTATCGGATGTCACCCCCTGGCCAGAGACAAAAAGCTGTTAAACTAGTGTCTTGTGATAAAAGCACATTCAAAGGTAGATGTAATAAAAGTGGGAAACCACAGTGAGGGAGGGCTTAATCACCCGTTTGCAAAATGGTTACTTTTTATCTGCCAGACTATATGCCCTCCTCTTCTGGTGAGATAATACCCCTCAGTAGTAAATGATCAGGAACTAAAGTCTGTGAACTTAATCAGATGTCTCATTACTTATTTGGATCCTTGATGGAGGCCTATTTTCTCTCCTTCTCTCCTTGTTTCTGGTGTGGCCCTCCTACCCCATCCCTCCTGTTCATAATCCTTGCAATTACTGTCTCTAGGTGGGCTGGGTGGGTTTGGTACTAGGAGCCACCTATTAGGGAGTACATACGGCGCTTAATTTTCTGGGTCTGGGATACTTCACTTAATATAATTGTTTCTAATGACATCCATTTCCCGGCAAATTCCAGTAAGTCATCTTTTTTGATGGCTGAGTAGTACTCCATTGTATAGATGTACCACAGTTTCCTTATCCACTCGTCAACTGTTGGACATTTGGGTTGATTCCATGACTTTGCTATTGTAAACAGTGCTGCTATGAACATAGTCGTGCTTGTGCTATCGAGGTGAACCTCTGCTGTATGGGGGGTTATTCCCAAAAGTGGAATAGCAGGGTCATGTGGCATTTCAATCTTTAATTTCTTTAAGAATCTCCAGACGGCTCGCCAGAGTGGCTGTATGAGCCTGCATTCCCACCAGCAATGTAGCAGAGTTCCCCTCTCTCCACATCCTCTCCAGCATTCGTTGTTTTATTGTGGACTTTTGCCATTCTGACCGGGGTGAGATGATATCTCAGGGAAGTTTTGATTTGCATTTCCCTGATGGCTAAGGAAGTGGAGCATTTTTTCAGATATTTGTTAGACATTTTAATTTCATCCCTGGTAAAGTTTCTTTTACGTTCCAGGGCCCATTTCTTAATTGGGCCATTGGTTTCCTTGGTGTTTAGTTTTCTAAGTTCTTTGTGCACTCTGGACAGCAGAGTTCTATCAGATATGTGGTTAGTGAAGATTTTCTCCCATTCTGTGGGTTGCCTTTGAGCTTGCGTTACAATCTCTTTATCTGAACAGAAGCAGTTTAATTTCACAAGATCCCAACTGTTGAGAGTTGGTAGCAGTGACTGTGCCATTGGATGTCTGTTTAGGAAATGTTGGCCTAGCCCAATCAGCTCGAGGGAGTTCCCTATCCTTTCAACAATGGTTTTTATAGTCTCTGGCCTGATATCAAGGTCCTTGATCCATTTGGAATTAAGTCTTGTACATGGTGACAAGTACGGGTCCAGCTTTAATCTTCTGCATGTGGAGATCCAGTTTTGCCAGCACCATTTGTTGAAGATGCTGTTCTTTTTCCATTGGATTCTTTGGGCCCCTTTGTCAAAGACCAAATGGCTGTAACTTTGTGGGCTTATATCTGGGTCTTCAATCCTTATCCATTGATCTGTGTGTCTATTTTGGAGCCAATACCAGGCTGTCTTTACAACTATGGATTTGTAGTATAGACTAAGGTTTGGTATGGTTATACCTCCAGCTGTGTTTTGGTTACTCAGGATTGTTTTTGCTATCCTGGGTCTTTTGTGCCTCCATATGAACTTTGAGATTGTTTGGTCAACTTCTTTGAAGAATTGCTTTGGGATTTTGATTGGTATAGCATTGAATCTGTATATTGCCTTTGGTAGGATGGTCATTTTCACGATGTTGATTCTGCCAATCCAGGAACAAGGGAGGTCTTTCCACCTGATGGTGTCTTCGGCTATTTCTTTCTTTAGGGTTTTAAAGTTTTCATTGTAAAGGTCTTTTACCTCCTTAGTTAGGTTTATACCAAGGTATTTCATTTTTTTAGGGGCTATAATAAATGGTATTGTTTCTCTCAAGGCTTTTTCACTTCTTTCATTCTGGGCATATAGGAAGGCCTCTGATTTTTGCACATTTATTTTGTATCCTGCCACCCTGCTGAACTTCTCAATTAGTTCCAGGAGCTTCCTGGTGGAGTTTTTGGGATCACTCAGGTATAAGATCATGTCATCTGCAAATAGGGATAGCTTGACTTCTTCCTTGCTGATTTGAATCCCTCTTATGTCCCTTTCTTGTCTTATGGCTTCAGCTAAGACTTCAAGTACAATATTGAATAGAAGTGGTGAGAGTGGACAGCCTTGTCTAGTTCCTGATCGAAGTGGGAATGCTTCCAATTGTTCCCCATTGAGCATAATCCTTGCTGTGGGCTTGTTGTATATAGCTTTTATTATATTGATTAAGGTTCCTTCCATTCCTACTGTCTCTAGCGTTTTGATCATAAAAGGCTGTTGGATCTTGTCAAAAGCTTTTTCTGCATCTATCGAGAGTATCATGTGGTCTTGGACTTTGGACTGGTTTACATGATGAATTACATTTATTGATTTGCGTATGTTGAACCAACCTTGTGTGCTGGGGATGAAGCCTATTTGGTCCCCATGAATGATCTTTTTAATATGTTTTTGAATCCGATTTGCTAAGACTTTGTTAAGAATCTTTGCGTCTGTGTTCATCAGGGAGATCGGCCTATAGTTTTCTTTTTAAGTGAATCTTTATTAGGTTTTGGGATTAAAACGATATTAGCTTCATAGAAGGAATTTGGTAGTGTTTCTTCCTTTGCTATTTGATGGAACAGTTTAAGGAGTATTGGTGTTATTAACTCCTTAAATGTCTGGTAGAACTCTGTGCTGAATCCATCTGGTCCAGGACATTTTTTGGTGGGAAGATTCGAGATTACTTCCTCAATTTCCTTATATGTTATAGGACTATTTAAATAATTCACAACTTCCTGATTCAAAAGCAAGAGAGAGAAAACCCAAATTAACAAAATTAGAAATGAACATGGAGTTATCACTACTGATACCCAAGAAATCCAGAGAATTATAACATCATATTTCAAAAACTTATACTCTGTGAAGTTTGACAACACAAAAGAGATGGATGAATTTCTAAGTAAACACAACTTACCTAAATTGTGAAGTATTTTAATAAAGATTGGTTTGATTTCGTTCAAATACGCCACAACTTCTTACCATTTATAACTAAACACGTTTCTTTGTTAGGAAAACGAGTCAAAAATTATTTGACTTAAACTGATTAATTCTTTTTATTAATAAAATTAATTTCTATTATTCTTTTTTATTATTAATACATTTTTATTATTATTTCAGCTCATACAAACTTAATAGGTACATCAGTTCCCTCCCTCCCTCCTCCTCCCCCCATATCCCCTTCTCCCCCTCGCCAGCCCCCTCCTTCCCCACCTCCTAGTGCCTCCCGCCCCAATTCCCAGAGAGTCCTTTCTTGTGCATGCCCGATTTTCCTCTGGGCCCTCCTCTCCAATGACATACAAGGACCCAGTGGCCTTTCCCTGAACCCTTTCCCGAGGTCCCCTTAGGTATAGGAACACTGCTGTGGCTGCTAATCCTTTACCTCCAAGGATCTTGGTGCCTTTAGCAGATGCTAGACTTTGTGAGGTCAACAGTGTGTTGGACAATGCGCAAGGCATGCAAAGTCCAATTATGATTGCTTCAGCCCTAACTAGTATGGAGTATCTTACATATCATTGCTCCTCCCATCCTTGTGCTCTTACACTCTTACTGCCCCCTCTTCCAAAAATTTCCCTGAGCTTCAAGATGGGGAGAGATTAAGCTGACCTAGTTCTAGGTGGTTGATACAGAGTCTCTGAAGTTCTGGATTGTGGTTTGTTGATTTTCTTTTGCAGTTTTGCTGCTCCTGCAATGCCCTTCACTCCATCCTGGTGGGTATCGGATGTCACCCCCTGGCCAGAGACAAAAAGCTGTTAAACTAGTGTCTTGTGATAAAAGCACATTCAAAGGTAGATGTAATAAAAGTGGGAAACCACAGTGAGGGAGGGCTTAATCACCCGTTTGCAAAATGGTTACTTTTTATCTGCCAGACTATATGCCCTCCTCTTCTGGTGAGATAATACCCCTCAGTAGTAAATGATCAGGAACTAAAGTCTGTGAACTTAATCAGATGTCTCATTACTTATTTGGATCCTTGATGGAGGCCTATTTTCTCTCCTTCTCTCCTTGTTTCTGGTGTGGCCCTCCTACCCCATCCCTCCTGTTCATAATCCTTGCAATTACTGTCTCTAGGTGGGCTGGGTGGGTTTGGTACTAGGAGCCACCTATTAGGGAGTACATACGGCGCTTAATTTTCTGGGTCTGGGATACTTCACTTAATATAATTGTTTCTAATGACATCCATTTCCCGGCAAATTCCAGTAAGTCATCTTTTTTGATGGCTGAGTAGTACTCCATTGTATAGATGTACCACAGTTTCCTTATCCACTCGTCAACTGTTGGACATTTGGGTTGATTCCATGACTTTGCTATTGTAAACAGTGCTGCTATGAACATAGTCGTGCTTGTGCTATCGAGGTGAACCTCTGCTGTATGGGGGGTTATTCCCAAAAGTGGAATAGCAGGGTCATGTGGCATTTCAATCTTTAATTTCTTTAAGAATCTCCAGACGGCTCGCCAGAGTGGCTGTATGAGCCTGCATTCCCACCAGCAATGTAGCAGAGTTCCCCTCTCTCCACATCCTCTCCAGCATTCGTTGTTTTATTGTGGACTTTTGCCATTCTGACCGGGGTGAGATGATATCTCAGGGAAGTTTTGATTTGCATTTCCCTGATGGCTAAGGAAGTGGAGCATTTTTTCAGATATTTGTTAGACATTTTAATTTCATCCCTGGTAAAGTTTCTTTTACGTTCCAGGGCCCATTTCTTAATTGGGCCATTGGTTTCCTTGGTGTTTAGTTTTCTAAGTTCTTTGTGCACTCTGGACAGCAGAGTTCTATCAGATATGTGGTTAGTGAAGATTTTCTCCCATTCTGTGGGTTGCCTTTGAGCTTGCGTTACAATCTCTTTATCTGAACAGAAGCAGTTTAATTTCACAAGATCCCAACTGTTGAGAGTTGGTAGCAGTGACTGTGCCATTGGATGTCTGTTTAGGAAATGTTGGCCTAGCCCAATCAGCTCGAGGGAGTTCCCTATCCTTTCAACAATGGTTTTTATAGTCTCTGGCCTGATATCAAGGTCCTTGATCCATTTGGAATTAAGTCTTGTACATGGTGACAAGTAATGGTCCACCTTTAATCTTCTGCATGTGGAGATCCAGTTTTGCCAGCACCATTTGTTGAAGATGCTGTTCTTTTTCCATTGGATTCTTTGGGTCCCTTTGTCAAAGACCAAATGGCTGTAACTTTGTGGGCTTATATCTAGGTCTTCAATCCTTATACATTGATCTGTGTGTCTATTTTGGAGGCAGTACCAGGCTGTCCTTATAACTATGGATTTGTAGTATAGACTTAGGTTTGGTGTGGCAATACATCCAGCAGTGTTTTTGTTACTCAGGATTGTTTTTGCTATCCTGGGTCTTTTGTGCCTCCATATGAACTTTGAGATTGTTTGGCCAACTTCTTTCAAGAATTGCTTTGGGTTTTTGATTGGTATAGCATTGAATCTGTATATTGCCTTTGATAGGATGGTCATTTTTACGATGTTGATTCTGCCAATCTAGGAACAAGGGAGGTCTTTCCACCTTCTGGTGTCTTCTGCTATTTCCTTCTTTAGGGTTTTAAAGTTTTCATTGTAAAGGTCTTTTACCTCCTTAGTTAGGTTTATAATAAGGTATTTCATTTTTTTAGGGGCTATAGTAAAGGGGATTGTTTCTCTCAAGGCTTTTTCACTTCTTTCATTCTGGGCATATAGGACGGCCTTTGATTTTTGCACATTTATTTTGTATCCTGTCACCCTGCTGAACTTCTCAATTAGTTCCAGGAGCTTCCTGGTGGAGTTTTTGGGATCACTCAGGTATAAGATCATGTCATCTGCAAATAGGGATAGCTTGACTTCTTCCTTGCTGATTTGAATCCCTCTTATGTCCCTTTCTTGTCTTATGGCTTCAGCTAAGACTTCAAGTACAATATTGAATAGAAGTGGTGAGAGTGGACAGCCTTGTCTAGTTCCTGATCGAAGTGGGAATGCTTCAATTTTTTCCCCATTGAGTATAATCCTTGCTATTGGCTTGTTGTATACAGCTTTTATTATATTGATTAAGGTTCCTTCCATTCCTACTGTCTCTAGCGTTTTGATCATAAAAGGCTGTTGGATCTTGTCAAAAGCTTTTTCTGCATCTATCGAGAGTATCATGTGGTCTTGGACTTTGGACTGGTTTACATGATGAATTACATTTATTGATTTGCGTATGTTGAACCAACTTTGTGTGCCGGGGATGAAGCCTACTTGGTCCCCGTGAATGATTTTTTTAATATGTTTTTTAATCCGATTTGCTAAGACTTTGTTGAGAATCTTTGCGTCTGTGTTCATCAGAGAGATCGGCCTATAGTTTTCTTTTTTAAGTGAATCTTTATTAGGTTTTGGAATTAAAACGATATTAGCTTCATAGAAGGAATTTGGTAGTGTTCCTTCCTTTGCTATTTGATGGAACAGTTTAAGGAGTATTGGTGTTATTAACTCCTTAAATGTCTGGTAGAACTCTGTGCTGAATCCATCTGGTCCAGGACATTTTTTGGTGGGAAGATTTTAGATTACTTCCTCAATTTCCTTATATGTTATAGGACTATTTAAATAATTCACCAATTCCTGATTCAATTTAGGTAAGTTGTGTTTACTTAGAAATTCATCCATCTCTTTTGTGTTGTCAAACTTCACAGAATATAAGTTTTTGAAGTATGATGTTATAATTCTCTGGATTTCTTGGGTATCAGTAGTGATAACTCCGTGTTAATTTCTGATTTTGTTAATTTGGGTTTTCTCTCTCCTGCTTTTGGTTAATTTAGCTAGGGGTGTATCAATCTTATTGATTTTTTCAAAGAACCAGCTTTTTGACTAGTTGATTTTTTCTATCGTTTTCTTAATCTCAATTTCAGATATTTCTCCCCTTATTTTGCTAATCTCCTCTCTTCTACTGCTTTTGGGATCAGATTGCTCTAGTTTCTCTAAAGCTGTAAGCTGGATTGTTAAGCTGTTTATTTCTGATGTTTCCATTTTTTTTGATGTAGGCATTAAGAGCTATGAACTTACCTCTTAGAACAGCTTTCATTGTGTCCCAGAGATTTTGGTAAGTTGTATTTTCGTTATCATTCACTTTCAGGAAATCTTGAATTTCCTTTTTAATTTCTTCCTGAATCCAGTTCTCATTCAGCATGATATTTTTAAGTTTCCAGGAGTTAGTGTATTTTTTCTTCTTTGTTGTGTTGTGGATGTCCAGCTTTAGGCCGTGGTGGTCTGATAGGGCACAGGTTAGAATTTCAACTTTCTTGTATATGTGTAGATTTGTTTTGTGGCCCAGTATGTGATCTATTTTGGAGAAAGTTCCATGTGCTGCTGAGAAAAATGTGTATTCTTTGGTGCATGGGTGAAAAGTTCGATAGAGATCTGTAAGGTCCATTTCTTTCAGGGTTTGATTAAGTCCAAAGTGTCTCTGTTAAGCTTTTGACCTGTTGATCTATCCCATGTTGAGAGGGCGGTGTTGAAGTCCCCAAAAATTATCGTTTGGGGGTTGATTTCTTGCTTTAGACGCTGTAGGGTTTTCTTAATGAATGTGGAGGGGCCCGTATTGGTTGCATATATGTTCAGTATTGTGAAGTCTTCCTGGTGAATTGTACCTGTGACTAAAATGTAGTATCCATCCCTGTCTCTTATAACTTTCTTTGGTTTGAAGTCCACTTTGTCTGATAGCATAAAATGTACCCCTGCCTGTTTTCTGCTTCCATTTGCTTTTAGAATTGTTGACCAGCCTTTTATTTTTAGAGCGTGCCTATTTTTTGTGGTGAGATTGGTTTCCTGCAGGAAGCAGATTGATGGATTTTGATTTTTAATCCAAGTTTGTAATCTGTGTCTCTTGATCGGTGAATTAATTCCATTAACATTTAGTGTTATAATGGAGAAACTATTTTTAATTCCAGACATTTATTATGTTTAGTAGTTTTTATAAGTATATTGCTTCGCTTTTAATGGTGTTATATTTGCCTTCTGTTCTCCTGGATATGTCTGTTTTTTTCTTCATGCTTGAGCATCAATTCTAGCATTTTTTGAAGGCCTGGTTTGGTGGACATGTATCCCTTCAAGTTGTCTTTGTGCTGGAAAATTTTTCTTTTTCCCTCAATCATGACTGATACTTTTGCAGGGTAAGTCAGCCTGGGTTGACATTTTTTGCTTATTCAATACTTGAAGTATGTTTCTCCAAGCTCTTCTTGCTTTTACTGTTTCGACTGAGAAGTCATTTGTTATTTTAATAGGTTTATCTTTAAAAATGACTTGTTTTTTCTCCTTTGAAGCTCTGAGCACCAGTTCTTTATCTTGAATGTGGAGTGTTTTAACTATTATTTTCCGTGGCGTGCTTCTGTTTTGGTCGTATCTGTTTGGGGTGCGGAATGCCTCTTTTATATGGATGGGCCTCTCTTTTTTTAGATGAGGAAAGTTTTCCTTGATGATTGTTTGAAAAATTTCCTCAGGGGTGGTATTTTGAGATTCTTGCTCTGGTATTCCATGAATACGCATGTTAGGCTTCTTCAGGGTGTCCCATATCTCTTGGATATTTCTCTCAAATATCTTTTTGGCTTTAACAACTTCTTCCATTGAGCTGGTTAGTACTCCCACTTTATCTTCAAGGTCTGAAATTCTGTTTTCTACTTTGTTAGTTCTGTTGATAAAACTCCCTGTGGCGTTCTGGGTTGAAGATAACTTGTCTTTTAGCTCAGTTTTAAACTCTGCTTGAGTCTGTTTTAACTGCTCTATGCCAGTTTTTGTTTCTTGCACTGTTTTTCTCAACTCCTCCAAATGTCTGTTGTGTTCCTCTTCAAAGCAATTGATTCAATTATGTAATTCCTCCCGGATTTCCTCTGTCATAGTATTGAACATGGTAATGATCATAATTTGGAAGTCGTTATCCTGGGTCAGGCTTTCTTGGCCTTTTTCCGCGGGTTTGTTCTGGTTGGAGTCTGACTATGGGATTAATTTCTTCAGTGGGAAATTTGTTTACTTGAGTGTTGCTTCTCATGGATTTGCACTTTGACTTTGGCATTGTCGTTTTAACTCTTAAGATCTTTCAATTTCACTAAACTGAATTATTTGGCCTGGGGTTCTGGAGGTGGTCAGGGACAGAGCTTACCTAGGTTGCAGGTGAGGCCCGGCTGGTGGAGCGGGGCGGGGTAAAGGGAGGATGGAGGCATTGGAGTGGAGCTATTTAACCCGAGGGCAGCTGGGGCGGGACCCGGGCGCAGGGGGAGGTCCTCCTGGTCCCTCGAATTTCTATTATTCTTGATAAAAAATTTCATGGAACTTTATTGTACTCATATACAGTCAAATCCACATCTCTTTCAAGGTTTGTCTTGAAAATCTGCTTGATTACTTAAACTAACAATGCTTCATGTTTTGTTTTGTTTAGACAAGGTATTCCTGTGGAACCCAAATTGTCTTTTATCTCACAAGGCTCAGACTCCAGTGCTGGGATGACTGGCAGGAACCACCCTGTCTGAGTATAGCCTCCTCTCTCAATATATTCATATCAATGCAATTCTTTTAGATATTTTAGAAAAACCCACGACAATACGATCACTTTGCTTTCTCCCCAGTTATCAGCAGGCAAACTTTCTCTATTCATTTGATTATACCTGTTGATTGCTTATAATGTATTCAAGCAGTGGTTTCTAAACTGTTGAATAATCTTTTTATCATACCCTGTGGATAAGTTATAACTCTATAAACAATTCAGTATTCTTCAAGTACAACTCTTGTTCAGTCAATTAAACCAAGTTACAGAAAAATTGTGTAATCCTGCAAGTAGGGTAGGTTCACATTTGCTAATATAGTTGGGACCAGAGTATCATTAAGCATACTTTCATTTTGGGATTATATTTTTTAATGGATCCTAACTAATGTATTATTTTTCACTTTCCTTAACATTACATTCTATTGTATCTATTTCCCTTTATTATCATTTACCTAATGTATATGTACATGTATATATTTCATTTCACTTGCCTTAGAGGAGGAAGAAGTCCTATATTTATGACCTCAATGGAATTTTCTCCTACATTCTTAAATTTGTTTATCCTTCCTCATTCAGAATTTCTTCATCTAATCAACTTTCTGCCTTTTTCCAGTCTGTAAACATACTCAAATATGAAGACAACTCTCTTTCAGTAAACATTGACACCAACAAATATTTGGTTTTCATGGTGCTAGGACTCTATTTTTTAAATAAACAGCATTCTGTATTGAAAATGTTCCTTTTGAGTTCCACTACTTAGAATATTCCTTTTAAGGTTTAAAAAAAACCCCGATCATATAACAATTTTAATATAATTAATAAAACTGAATTTGTGCATAGAAAAGAACAATTGACAATTATGCAAGCCTTGAAGTTTATTCCATAGCGCTTATGATGCTATGAAGCATAAAGAAGGAAATACTTTGATCAATTTGTGACGGGTTGTTACATTTTTATGCTATTTTCAGGGCATGTAGCAGTGTAAATCAATCGGCTTAACTGCCCCGAATAATGTTCACGGAACAATAAATCTGCTTCTTGTATTTTGATTATGATCTGAGATACTGTCCAATTTTGACAAACCAAGTGCTCTGTTCTCACTTTTCCATAAAAACTCTTATATTACTATTCAAAGTATTTTAAAAGTGCTTCTAGACTTACTCATTTTACCTAGTATTCTGTACTTTAATTTTCTCAGAGGAATATGCTGAAGATCTCTATTTGTCTCTCTAGATCCTGTCTTGGCCTCTCTTTGCACAGTTTGATACCCTAGAGGATAACTTCAATGAGCTGAATTACCAGGGCTGTTTTGAGATTTGGCATGTAATTGCATTTTACCAATGAGAATTGTTGGCAGGAAATCGAAGTACAGGATCAGAGAGGTCAGGTACCTACTTCCTCTCCCTGAGGACACTGCCTTGTCAGATTTAAGTTTAACAGGGGCTCTGCTGCCTTACTTGTGGCTATAACTCATAGTGAGCAGCTCAATCTCACAGTCAGAGGACTTGCTAACCATAGTACTACAGTAACATTACTTGCTCTGTTGCCATCTTTTTGTGGATGCAAATCATTTGTGATTATTGTTAGTATTTAGATCCTTTTGCAATTTATTTCTTAATACTTTCCCCAACCCTATAATTAACACTTTCATTAAATCCTTTTCATCCACTTTGAGTATGCTCTTTTCTGGAGAGAACTTGATTAAGGGACATTTAACTCTAGTTCTTTACTCACTCTTATCCTTTCAGGTTTTATTTTTCAGTTAAAATATAGCATAAAATACTTCGTCATTATTTAAACAGTGGTAATTTAATTAGGTTAATCTACTTCTCAGTAGATGGGAACAGGTGAAGCAACACAAGAAATAATAAGCTAGGATGTCTAAACTCATCTCCCAGGCCCGAGCTCAAGGTGACTTCATGAATGTTAGAAGTATGAAGCAATGGTCTGGATACTGAAGCAAAGGCAATGCAGACATTTGCCAGAGGAGTTAGGGGAAGCACAAAGAAAAAGAAAAATGGAGCTTTCCTATTCTTCATAAACCTCCTTCACACTGGCTAAAGCTATAGGAAAGGAAAATATTGACGACAGATTTGAAAAAGTAATTTGAAAGAATATTCATTTGTGATACTGATAATTCACTCCAGGGAAAGTCTAAGGAATTTTAATTTTCATTTAATATAAGCAGTCTTTTTAAAACATTTTTTATTATTATTTCCGCTTATACAAACTTAGTAGGTACACCGATTCCCTCCTCCCCCCTCCTCCTCCCCCAACCCCACTGCTCCTCCTCCCCTTACCGCTCTCTCCTCATCCCCCAGTGCCTCCCCCACCCAATCCCCCGAGAATCCTTTAATGTGCATGCCAGATATTTGTTAGACATTTTACTTTCATGCCTGGTAAAGTTTCTTTTAAGTTCCAGGGCCCATTTTTTAATTGGGCCATTAGTTTCCTTGGTGTTTAGTTTTCTAAGTTCTTTGTGCACTCTAGATAGTAGAGCTCTATCAGATATGTGGTTAGTGAAGATTTTCTCCCATTCTGTGGGTTACTATAAGCAATGTCTTAATTCCTTTAATCAATTAGTCAACTATTAATTTTTAAGACAAGATTCTAAGGGAATATGTGACTGGACTTGAAATCACTATACACCCTAGGTTAGCCTTGAGCTTACAGCAGTCCTTGTATCTATTGCTTCAATTTATTTTTACTTTTTATATTTATTTTTATTCTCTGATGGCTTAATGCATGTAATCAATAAATTTATATCATTTTCATCACTTGCCAAAAAACCTCATCTCCTTTCTTTTTCTCACTGAAAAGCTTCTTCCCAACCAGTCTCCTTATTCTCTCATGTCTCTCTCTCTCTGTGTGTGTGTGTGTGTGTGTGTGTGTGTATCAGCACTGTGTGTGCCTGTAGAGGGCAAGGGTGACTTTGGACGTCTTACAGAATTGTTATACTTCATTTTTGATTCATTCTGGCATTCCCCTGGCTCTCACTTCCAGAGTTGGAAGTGCCGACTGCTTCCATTACTCTCTGACATTTTTATGTGGAATCCAGTATCCAAACGCAGATCCTTCTGCTTGTGAGGCAGAGTCTTAACCCTTTAGCCATCATTCCACCCCCTTTCATGTCTTTGTGTCAGTGTGTCTGGCACACTGGATTTCATCGGGGTTACTCGAACTGGTGTGTGGTGAACATTCCTGGAGCATGGATGATATATCACTATGGATACCATTGAGAAAAGTAGCTCCAATGTCACCATCCTACATTAACCCTCAATAAACTCTGAAGGGAAGGAAACCTATATTGCAAGATTTTCAAAAATACTTTACTCCTAAAAAAGTGTGAACATGTATATATCCCTATGCAGAAGAACACAGGGAGAGAAAAAAAGGATAACAGAATCTTCCCTTAGATATTTCTACCAGAAGTCCTTCCCTCCACTCTGCTGCCCCGTACGCGCGTGCGGTCCAGCCGGCCATCACCACGTGACCTAGGACGCACGGGGTCCAGCCTGGAATCACCTCAACCTAGGTAAGCTCCGTCTCCACCCACCCCCAAAACCCCAGGCCTAATAATTCAGTTTAGTGAAAAACGCACAGAAATTGAAAGATCTTAAGAGTTAAAACGACAATGCCAAAGTCAAAGTACAAATGCACGAGAAACAACACTCAAGTAAACAAATCTTCCACTGAAGAAATTAATCCCATAATGTTAGACTCCAACCAGAACAAACCCATGGAAAATGGCCATGAAAGCCTGACCCAGGATAACAACCTTCAAAATATGATCATTACCATGTTCAATACTATGAAAGAGGAAATCCGGGAGGAATTAAATAATCGAATCAATCGCTTTGAAGAGGAACACAACAGACACTTGCAGGACTTGAGAAAAACAGTGCAAGAAACAAAAACTGGCATAGAGCAGTTAAAGCAGACTCAAGCAGAGTTTAAAACTGAGCTAAAAGACAAGTTATCTTCAACCCAGAACGCCACAGAGTCTTAGCAGAACTAACGAAGCAGAAAACAGAATTTCAGACCTTCAAGATAAAGTGGAAGTATTAACGAGCTCAATGGAAGAGGTTGTTAAAGCCAAAAAGATACTTGAGAGAAATATTCAGGAGATATGGGACACCCTGAAGAAGCCTAACATGCGCATTCATGGAATACCAGAGCAAGAATCTCAAAGTACCACCCCTGAGGAAATTTTTCAAACAATCATCAAGGAAAACTTTCCTCATCTAAAAAAAGAGAGGCCCATCCATATACAAGAGGCATTCCACACCCCAAACAGATATGACAAAAATAGAAAATCGCCATGGAAAATAATAGTCAAAACACTCCACATTCAAGATAAAGAACTGGTGTTGAAAGCTTCAAGGGAGAAAAAACAAGTCACTTTTAAAGGTAAACCTATTAAAATAACAAATGAGTTCTCAGTCGAAGCAGTAAAAGCAAGAAGAGCTTGGAGAGACATACTTCAAGTATTGAATGAGCAAAAATGTCAACCCAGGCTAATTTACCCTGCAAAACTATCCGTCATAATCGAGGGAGAAAGAAAAATCGTCCAGCACAAAGACACCTTGAAGGGATACATGTCCACCAAACCAGGCCTTCAAAAAATGCTAGAAATGATACTCAAGCTTGAAGACAAAAACAGGCATATCCAGGAGAACAGAAGGCAAGTATAACACCATTAAAGCAAAGCAATATACTTATAAAAACTACTAAACATAATAAATGTCTGGAATTAAAAATAGTTTCTCCATTATAACAATAAATGTTCATGGAATTAATTCACTGATCAAGAGACACAGATTACAAACTTGGATTAAAAATCACAATCCATCAATCTGCTGCCTGCAGGAAACCCATCTCACCACAAAAGATAGGCATGCCCTAAAAATAAAAGGCTGGTCAACAATTCTACAAGCTAATGGAAGCAGAAAACAGGCAGGGGTAGCCATTATGATATCAGACAAAGTGGACTTCAAACCAAAGAAAGTTATAAGAGACAGGGATACTACATTTTAGTCACAGGTACAATTCACCAGGAAGACTTCACAATACTGAACATGTATGCACCCAATACGGGCTCCTCCACATTCATTAAGAAAACCCTATAGCGTCTAAAGCAAGAAATCAACCCCTAAACGATAATTCTTGGGGACTTCAACACCGCCCTCTCAACATGGGATAGATCAACAGGTCAAAAGCTTAACAGAGACACTTTGGAACTTAATCAAACCCTGAAAGAAATGGGCCTTACAGATCTCTATCGAACTTTTCACCCACGCACCAAAGAATACACATTTTTCTCAGCAGCACACGGAACTTTCTCCAAAATAGATCACATACTGGGCCACAAAACAAATCTACACATATACAAGAAAGTTGAAATTCTAACCTGTGCCCTGTCAGACCACCATGGCCTAAAGCTGGACATCCACAATACAACAAACAAGAAAAAATACACTAAATCCTGGAAACTTAACAATATGATGCTGAATGAGAACTGGATTCAGGAAGAAATTAAAAAGGAAATTCAAGATTTCTTGAAAGCGAATGATAACGAAAATACAGCTTACCAAAATCTCTGGGACACAATGAAAGTTGTTCTAAGAGGTGAGTTCATAGCTCTTAATGCCTACATCAAAAAAAAAATGTAAACATCAGAAATAAACAGCTTAACAATCCAGCTTAAAGCTTTAGAGAAACTAGAGCAATCTGATCCCAAAAGTAGCAGAAGAGAGGAGATTAGCAAAATAAGGGGAGAAATATCTGAAATCGAGATTAAGAAAACAATAGAAAAAAGCAACCAGTCAAAAAGCTGGTTCTTTGAAAAAATCAATAACATTGATACACCCCTAGCTAAATTAACCAAAAGCAAGAGAGAGAAAACCCAAATTTACAAAATTAGAAATGAACATGGAGTTATCACTACTGATACCCAAGAAATCCAGAGAATTATAACGTCATATTTCAAAAATACTAGTGAAGACTGCTGTGGGAATAAAAATCAATGAATAATAACTACCTTTGTAAAATGTTTCCACTGGTACAATACTTGCATGAATGTTTTTGGTGAAAATTTAATTTCTGATTAAATTTAAGGTTCACTTGTCAGCAGAAAAGGTATGTCTATTGAAAATCCAAACAAAAGCCTGTGGAAAGGAAGACCCTTGGTCTAAGAAGGAGTGAACTACTAATGTTTAGCTGTAAGGATATGATCTCAAACTTCTTTATGCCCGTAGATTAGAGCAGCCCTCAGCTCTCAGCCTAGAAGCTTCTTTTTTAATGGAAGTTTTTTTTTTAAATATGTTGAATCACAACTCGTCAAAGTATAGAGAATAAGCGACACTTGACTCTTCTGCCAACATCTAAATCACACTCCCCTACTCCTACAAGGATCTGGGAACACTGCAGGGGAATGCAGTAAGGACATTAAGAGCCAGAAATCAGTAAAAGATGCTGTTACACAGCATCTTCTGAACATGACAGGGCTGTACCACCAATAAACTTTCATAAGATCTGCACAAGATTTGTCCAACCAACGTTTCATCATGGAGGTGACAAAGACTCAAGAGGCTCAACAGCATTCTTAGTTCCTTAAATGCTTGGATTACAGACACATACTATCTATCACATCATAGTCTATGGCTTGTTAGGTACATTTTAAGCTTTCATTTGATACAATTTATATTGAATAAAAGCAAATGCTATAGTTTGGCATTTGACGCACCATGAAATAAAGACTTTGTCTTCAGTACTATCAGAGGTCTGTGTATTGTCAAGAAATGAAATGTAGTTGGTGGACTAACAAGCACTTGTAATCTCTGTTCCTTGGTCTGAGACAGGATGTTCACTTGCACTGATAAGCTAAAGGTCAAGCTAGGCTTGGATAGGAAGACTGTGTTTCAGAGACAAAGAACCTCATTTTCAGAGGTTTTCAGTGCATTGGTGATGTGACTCAAAGGCAAAGAGAGAGTCCCAGTTTCCTCTTTGTTGCATCATTTTTGAGGAAATGTATAGTAATTTTTGATACATGCTCCTGCCACCACATATTAACTCATCAGAGGCTTAAACTAATTAGGAGGACAACCATGGGAGAAAAGTTCCATAATTATAATGGAGAAATAAATCTTTAATCTTTATTAGTTAACTATCTCAATGATTTTATTATAGAGATGAAAAATAGGCTTATGCACCCAGGCTGGCAAATTTATGAGATACATCTACTACATATTTTGTTCTCTTTGGTCCAACAAAATATTTCCCCTAATGTATTTTTTAACCAATACAAACTTGCAGAAAAATCTAATTCTATTATGTTAATTGTTTTATATTTTATGGATGTAGAAATTCTTCTCTGTGTTATAATAGAAACTGATTCTTGAGAGTTGCATGGTTGCATGGGGGCCATATGGTTGGTGAGTTTGATCTTGACAAATCCCTTTCTTTTACATGGCTACTACATATGGGAACGCCGTTAAAACTCTTCAGTTTTCAAAGCAGGTTTATGTTTAATATCCAAAATCTGAACAGAGTTTATGTGTCCATGAAAACTTGACAGATGATACATAGAACAAAATAGTGCTTATATCTATATTAGGTATTATAAACAAATAATAAAACATACAAATGAGATTGAAAATCTTTTGGTGTTGGCAATATTCTTGTGACCTTTAATTGTTGTTACAGTATCACATATGTGAACATACATGAAAATTTTTACAAAGTTTCACATTGTACAATTTTAATATGTACAGTTTTTATGTTATTCATGTATGTATATTTGGCAGGAAAATGTTTAATTATTCACTTTAAAAATAAAGCTGTGGGGAACTTTATCAAATAGGACAAATTAACTTTAGCACAGTTCTTGTCTCTCCTGATTATTTAAGGACACAAAAGTTTGATTCCCCACAAAGAGTCCATACTGTCATGCTTACAAAGGAGTTACTTTATCAGTCAGCTGAATGTCCTGGTGTAAAGAACAAGAGGAAATTTTAAATGACAATCAACAAATCACAAAAGCAGTCATTTCATCAATCTGATGCTTCAGAAGACTCCAAGGCAGGATGGTTTGGAAGCTGCAAAAATCTACCTTGGTTATCAAACTTAGTCAGTAGTGGAGGACGATGATGATAAACATTTATACACTCGCAGTAGGTCTCAGTTCAGCGATATTGAACAAGAGTAGCCATAAGATCACACTGAAGTCCTCAAAGCAGAAGGAACGAGGATTACCCAACAGGTTTAGTTCAGTCAACATCTTTCCAGAGAATCTCAGAAAGAGAGCAGATATCTGCCCTCCCCGAGTATGCTGGAGTGGAGAGTCAGGTGGCCACTGACTGATGGTAGAAGTGGAATCACTTATGCAGGAAAAAATGGTGAGCAAGTAACACAGAAAGTAGTGTGGAAAAATTAAACTATGAAATATCTCATATACAGGATTCTCATAGGTGTTATCTTCAATGTGGAGATCCAGATATACAGAATTCATTTGGTGTTTCCAGAATTCAATTGGGGATTCAGAAGCAACTATAATATCTTTTCTCATTGGTGAGTGATGACATATTACAGAACTAATTTGAGCATTCTATTGGTAACTTATAAATGGAAGGGGGAGAAAAACCAGGAAAATGGGAGGAAGGGGAGAACAGAAAAGATGGGAAGGAATGTGGGGGAGGAGGACATAGGAATGGGTGTTGGAAACAAATAAATTTACCTTTAATAGAACTTATAATAGAGGTAATATATTAAAATATGCAAAAAGGGTAGTTTCTCTGAATATTCTTATCACAGTTGTAAATAAGGAAAAAAAACTTTGGGAGAAGGAATAACACAAACTAAAACCATAAGTCCTAAGGATAATAGCTAATAAATTAAAAGTAAAAATTAAATTTTCATTTTAAAAATCTTTTCTACTGTATCTAGGTTTGTACTGTCAGCTCAGTAAGAATGGGGATGAAGAAGTGTGAATATATGAACATAAGATAATTATCCAGTGTGGTAATGTAATTCAGTGGGAGCTGCTGAGCCCCATACTTCCTAAGCACATGTGGTCTTACTCCAGTGTGTCTTCAACACAGAGGGCCTGGAGGGCAGCTGTCACATCAGCACGACTTAGGACCCTGGCAGTAGCCTGAACGACACAAGGCACATCTACATTTATGGATAAGGTTGGAATGGTCATTGATGAATGTTCCATCATCTGAAAATTTGATCCACTATGAACTTTCTTGTGGGAAGTAAGATTATATTTTGATATGAAGGCTTTTCCACACTCAAAACACTTGAAGGGTCGCTCCCCACTATGTGTTCTCTTGTGTATCACAAGGTAAGAACGGGAGCTTATCAGTTTTCCACATTCCTCACACCTGCAAGACTCTTTTGGAGGGTGGCATTGCTTGTGTGTGGCAAGTGTAGCTTCTCGGTAGAAACTTTTACCACAACGTCTACACATCAAAGGCCTTTCTCCAGTGTGAAATTTCATGTGTTGAGTCAGCTCATGTTTAAATTGAAAGATCTTCCCGCATTCCTCACATTGTGATGTGCTGTGAAAATCATGATGTTGAATAAAGTTATCCTTAGTGACTGAAACTAACCGACTTTGTGTGCATATGTCCGCTTGTCCAATGTAAGTGACCACTTTATGTTCCCTGTGCCTGCCTGGAGTGTTGGTGTTATGGGTGGCCTGCTGACCGGCTGGTGCCCTAGTGGTCAAGGCCCTCCCTGACTCCTGAGGTTCGATGTTCTTCACAGTGGAGGGCTGACCCATCTCATTGTTAATCACTTCTGAAGCTTTCTGTTGTGAAGAGAGCACTTTGCCGCATGATTTACACGTACACTGGATCCCGTGCTGTAAGGCCTCGGGCAGCAAATGTTGCATGAGTGCCTCATACATTATCGACTGGTGGGCCTCTTGGGTACAGACATTGGCTTGAAGAGGCCTCTCCTGGGGCTCTCTTCCAGAAACGCCCTGCACAGATGGCACACCTGTATCATTCTCTCTAGGCACCAGAGCGGAGACAGACTGGTGGCTTGTTATCCCCAGCTGGGTAATAACAGAGTCTAGCCAGAAGTCTCTCCGGTGCATGGTAGGCTGCCCGTCCTGGGAACCTGGAAAAGATGCAGAAGCCCCAAGCCCCAGAGAGAGTACCTCTCTATAGACATCCATCATGACCTCATAGTACAAGAGCTTCTGATCAGTACTAAGGATCTCCCACTCCTCATGGGTAAGGTGCAGGAACAGATCTTCGAGGGTCACGGGTTTGGAGGGCTGGTCTTCCTGCCGCTGCTCCTCAGACTGAAGGTGGAGGTCACCGTGGCTGGCACTCATCTTGGCGGAAGACAGGGAAGGCGGCGGCCTGGAGGATGGCACAGCCTAAGGCTGGAGGACGGAAGGTGGCCAGGCCGCGATTGCAGGGCAGGGACTGCAGAGTCTGAAAAACATAAGGAATAGGTGATGGATACTAACCTTGGAGGCAGCCAATGGGTCACCTGCAAGTCACCGCTGTTGCAAAACGCACAGCATGGGATTCACCCCAAAGCAGGTTTCCAGCACCTCACTACGATATGCAGCCAGACCAAGACGCAGGACCAGGAGACGAGGGCTCAGGAAAAACAGGTGGAGATAAGGCTGCTATCAAAGCCTGGGTACTTCCTTGATTGAGCACTTCCTGCAGCGGGAAAGTCCAGGTACCTGGCAAAACAGTGACATGAACAGATGTTATAAAACACTCCCAGAAGCGGCACCCCTTCCTCACCTGAAAGTCTTAACCCCAGGACAGCTATCTACTCCCTGTTCTAGAGAATGTCAAGAGTCTGGTGGGAAAAGACACCTTGGGCTGCCCGCAGAGCTGCTCACGATCACTGAGTCCGCTCAAAATGTCTTTGAAGATCCTCGCTCAGGTAGGACTGACCAAACGTTCCCATTCCACCCCTCATTGTTACACCTTCAGTTCTCTCTGCCCTTTGATTCTAATTGACTGTGTCATGAATACTGTGAAGCACGGCAACTTTGGTGAGGCGAAAGTGTGTGTTTAACTGTGGTTAAGTTCTCAGTTTACTTAGACTTAATATTTTGCTGGCTTTAGTAGTTTACATTGACCACACCCTATTGAAAATTTACTTGATTCCATGCTTTCCTCTGTTTTCACATGCTATCTCTTCATTCCCATTTTCTATTTATGAAAGTTATGTGTTGGCACAAGTCATTTATCATGAACAATCGTTGGATAGGACTCAAACATACATTAGTATCTATTCATGGTTTTTATATTTTCAACCTTAAATACATTTTAATAAATTATTTTGATTGGCAGACTTCTCAGTCTTTTGTCCCTCTATCATTATAGTGGAAAAATATTGATCATGATGCTTTAATATACTGCTTATGATTTTTGTTCTTATACTTATGAATGTTATGACCCTAAATTATTACTTTTTCCTGCTTTTAGTTTGGAGGACAATCATCTCTAAACTCATAAAATAATTGAGGAATTATCCATCTTTTATGAATTAGGACAATTTTATAGAAGTGAACTTACTTTTTTTAAAGTGGCTCAGTCACTAGTGATACTTATTTAATGATTCTGTTCTTGGATCAAATTCTGCAATAAAATATTAACATCTAAGTTTTAATGATATGTGTAGCTTTTCAGAACTCACTATTAAGGAAGAGTTCAAAACCATTAGGCATATCTATTTTGCTCTCTATTGGAAACTTTTCAGAGTGATGGAATATTTTACACAAAAACTGTCTCACCATACCCCAGGCCCCGGGTCACCTTTGCACCCCACCAGCAGTCAGAGGAGCAGCCAGTCTGCTCCCGCACTTGGGAAGGCCCTTGGACCATGCCCCAGGTCCCAGGTGATCTGCCTACCAACCTACACACTTTGCCCTGCTCTCCCAGACCTGAACCAGGGAGGAATCCCTGCTCTTCAAGTAATGCCCAAGCCCCAGGTCAACTGTGCACCCCAGCAGCAACCAGCATGACAACCAGTCTGCTCTGGCACTGGGGAAGGTGCCCAGCTGACCCAGACCCTGACCAAGATGGACTTTCTGCTCCTCAGAATTCAGCAGAGCCCAGAGAAATCTCAAGTAAGCTATAACAGACAAGCAGCATACAGTTGAAATCCTCTAAAATTATACCATCACATGGGAGAGAATCTTCACATCCAGCTCAAAGATAAGTAAAACCCATTTACCATCTTGTTTTTCTCAATTATTAGTCACTGTAATTTAACATTTCCATTTAGCCACCCAAAATGCATACAACTTCTGGGTCTATAAAATTCACCTTCACATATCACCAAAGAAGTAAACCGAAAAAGTGCACTACCATACTAAATTTCCATGCTTCACTTCCTGTCTCCTAAACCTGACTTAACTGATGTACTAACAATCTTATAGCCTTATCCAGAAAATAACACCAATACCAGATAAGCATACCAACTCCAAGGCAATCACTAGTAATAACTGCTTAAGGGTAGTATTTCCATCTGATTTAGTTCAGTCAAAAACACACAGAAACAAAAAGAAGCTCTTAAGAGATTAAACCAAAAAGCCCAGGTCACAGAACGAACCCTTGAGAAGCAAAAACCAAAACAACAAATCTCCTACCGAAAGAATTAACCCCATTATGATAGATTCCAACCAGAACAAACTCACAGAAAATAACCAAGAAAGGCATACCCAAGTTAATGATTTTTAAAGCCTTATCTTTACTATGATTAATACTATGAAAGAGGAAATCCTGGAGGAGTTAAATAATAGCATCAACCACTTTGAAAAAGAACAAGAGTCACTTGGAAGAAATAAGAAAAATATTTGAAGAAACAAAAATAGGCATAGAACAGTTAAAACAATCTCAAGCAGTGTTCACAACTGAACTAGAAGACAAGTTATCTTCAACCCAGAATTCAACAGAGAGTCTTATCAGCAGAACTAATGAAGCAGAAAATAGAATATCAGATCTTGAAGACAAAGAAGAAGAATTAACCATCCCAATATAAGAGGTTATTAAAGCCAAAAAAACTTGAGAGGAATATTCAAGAGTTATGTGACATCCTGAAAAAGCCTAACATGTGCATTCATGGAATACCAGAACAGGGATCCCAAAAATACCATGCCTGAGATTTTTCAAATGATCTTAAAGGAAAACTTTCCTCATCTACAGAAAGAGAGGCCCATCCAAATACAAGAAGAATTTTGCATCCCAAACAGATATGACCAAAATAGAAACTTGTGATAGCAAATAATAGTCAAAATACTCCATATACAAGACAAAAAATGTGCTGAGAGCTTCAAGGGAAAAAAGAACAAGTCACTTTTCCAGGTAAACCTATTAAAACCTAAAAGCAAGAAGAGGTTGGAAAGACATAATTCAAGTATTGAATGAACACGAATGTCAATCCAGGCTAATAGACCCAGAAAAACTATCAGTCATGATCAAGGGTGAAAGAAAAGTTTTTCAACATAAAGAAAACTTGAAGGCTTACATGACTACCAAACCAGGCCTTCAAAAAAATGCTAGAAAAGATACTCAAGCTTGAAGAAAAGAGCAAGCACATCCAGGAGGACAGAAGGGAAATATAATGCCACCAAATCCTACAAGCCAAATAATACAATTATGAAAGCCACTTAACACAAAAAGTGTCAGGATTTAAAAGTAATTTCTCCATTATAAAAATAAATGTCATTGGAATTAACTCACCAATCAAAAGACACAGTTCACAAATAGGGATTAGAAATCACAACACATGCATCTGCTGTCTTCAGGAAACAATCTCACCACAAAATATAGGCACATTCTAAAAGTAAAAGGCTGGTCAAAAATTCTGCAACCTAATGGAACCAGAAAACAAGCAGGGATAGCAATTATGCTATCTGACAATGTGGACCTCAAACCACAAAAATCGTAAGAGATGGAGAAAGATACTACATTTTAGTCACAGGTACAATTGACTAAGAAGACTTCACAACACTGAACATATGCACACCTGATATGGGTTCTTCCACATTCGTTAAGCAAACGGTACAAGGTCTAATGCAAAAAATCATTTCCAAAATGATAATACTCAGGGATTTTAATACCGCCCTCTCAACATTGGATTGATCAACAGGTCTTTAGAGGCAATGGATTAAGAGCACAATAGTGTTCCCATACTAAAGGGGAACACAAAAAGTACTCTAGGCAATGTTACTGAGTCCTTATACCTCATTAGAGAGGAGGACCCACAGGGAAGTTTGACATGCACACTAAAAGATGCGCTGGAAATGGGGAGAGGGACAATGGAAGAAAGGCAGGGGGGAGGAAACGAAAGGGAAAAGGGAGGAGGGAGCAAGGGGATCCAGGGAGGAGTGGAGGGACGGAGGGGAATGGGGTACCTATCAAGTTTGTATGAATGGAAAAAAAATAAATATTAAAAAAAAAACTTGAGACACATTGGAATTTAATCAAACTTTTACTGAAATGGACCTTAAATATCTTATAGAGCTTTCCATCCATCAAAGAATACACATTTTTCCAAACAGCCCAGGGAAGTTTCTCCAAAATAGACCACATATTGGGCCACAAAGAGTCTCCACTTACACAGGAAAGTTGAAATTTTAGCCTGTACCCTATCAGACCACCATGGTCTAAAGCTTGACATCCGCAACACGACAAAAAGCAGAAAATACACTAACTGTTCGAAACTAAACACTATGATGCTGAATGAGAATGGGGATCAGGAAGAAATCACAAAGGAATTTCCAGATTTCCTAGAAGCAAACAATAATGAAAATGCAACATATCAAAATCTCTGGGACACAATGAAAGCCATCCTAAAAGGTAAGTTTATAGCTCTAAATGGCTATATCAAAAAAAAAAAAAAAAAGAAACATCACAAATAAATAGCTTAACAATTTAGCTTAAAGCTTTAGAGACACAAGATCAATTCAATCCCAAAAGCAGTAGAAGAGAGGAGATTAGCAAAATTAGGGGAGAAATATCTGAAATTGAGATAAGGAAAATGATACAAAGAATCAACCTGTCAAAAAGCTGTTTTTTTTTTTAAATCAATAAGAATGATATACCTCTAGCTAAATTAACCAAAATAGAAAGAGAGAAAACCCAAATTAACAAAATTAGACATGAAAATGGAGTTATCACAACTGATACCCAAGAAATTCAGAGAATTATAAGATCATATTTCAAAAAAATACACTCCATGAAATTTGATAACAGAAAAATGGAAGAATTCCTAAGTAAGCACAACTTACATAAACTGAATTAGGAAATTTTATGTTATTAAATAATCCTATAACATATGAGGAAATCAATGAAGTAATCTTGAATCTTCCTACCAAAAATGTCCTGGACCAAATGGATTCAGCATAGAGTTCTACCAGAGATTTAAGGAACAACTAACACCAATACTCCTTAAACTGTTCCATTTAATTGCAAAGGAAAGAACACTTCCAAATTCTTTCTATGAAGCTAATATCATAATAATCCAAAAACCTAATAAAGTTACATTTAAAAAAGAAAGCTATAGGCCAATGTCTTTGATGAACAGAGATGCAAAGATTCTCAACAAAATTTTAGCAAATTGGATTCAAAAATATGTCAAAAAGATCATTCACTGTGATCAAGCAGGCTTTATCCCAGACACACAAGGTTGGTTCAACTACATGAATCAATAAATGTAATCCATCATATAAACCAATCCAAAGTCCAAGACCACATGATACTCTCGATAGATGCAGAAAAAACTTTTGAGAAGATCCAACAGCCTTTTATGATCAAAACTCTAGACACAATTGGAATGGAAGCAACCTTTATCAGTACAATAAAAGCGGTACATGATGAGCCAACAGCAAGGATTATACTCAATGGGGAAAAACTTGAAGCATTCCTGCTTCAACCAGGAATGAGACAAGGCTGTTCACTCTCACCACGTCTATTCAATATTGTACTTGAAGTCTTAGCTGGAGCCATAAGACAAGAGAGGGAGAACAAAGGGGTTAAAATTAGCATCGAAGTCAAGATATCTCTACTTGCAGATGACATCATCATATACCTGAGTGCTCCTAAAACCTCCACCAGGAAACTCCTGGAATCAATACACGAGTACAGAAGAGTGGCAGGTGAAAAAATAAATGTGCTAGTATCAGTGGCCTTTCTATATGCCCAGAATGAAAGAAGTGAAAAAGCTCTAAGAAAAACAATTGTGTTTACTCTAGTCCCTGAAAAAATGAAATACTTTGGTATAAACCTAACCAAGGAAGTGAGAGAACTTTACAATGAAAACTTTAAAACCCTAAAAAAGAAATTACAGAAGATGCCAGAAGGTGGAAAGACCTCCCATGATCCTCGATCAGCAGAATCAACATTATAAAAATGACCATCCTACCAAAAGCAATATATAGATTCAATGCTATACCAATCAAAATCCACAAACAATTCTTTAAAGAAATTGACCAAACAATTTCAAAATTCATATGGAGGCACAAAAGACCCCATATAGCAAAAACAACCCTGAGTAACAAAAACACTGCTGGAGGTATCACCATACCAAACCTTAATCTATACTACAAATCAGCCTGGTACTGGCTCCAAAATAGACAAATAGATCAATGAATAAGGGTTGAAGATCCAGATATAAACCCACACAATTACAGCCTTTTCATCTTTGACAAAGGGGCCCAAAAATTTCAATGGAAAAAGAAAAGCTTCTTCAACAAATGGTGCTGGCAAAAATGGATGTCCACATGCAGTAGATTAAAATTGGACCCATGCTTTTCACAATGTACAAAAATTAATTCCAAGTGGATCAAGGACCTCAATATTAGGCCAGTGACTGTCAAAACCCTAGTTGAAAAGGTAGGGAACTCCCTAGAGCGATTGGGATAGGCCAACAGTTCCTAAACAGAAATCCAATAGCACAGTCGCTAGAACCAACAATCAATCAATGGGATCTTAGGAAGTTAAAGAGCTTCTGTTCAGATAAAGAGAATGTAAATAGAGGAAAAAGGCAACCCACAGAATGGGAGAAAAATCTTCATTATTCAATGTGCACAAAGAACTTAGAAAACTCAACACCAAGGAGATAAGTAGCCCAATTAAAAAAAAACAGGCTTGGGAACTCAAAAGAAACTTTTCCAGGGAAGAAATTGAAATGCTAACAAGTATCTTAAAAAATGCTCCACATCCTTAGCCATCAGGGAAATGCAAATCAAAACTTCTCCTACTCCTGTTCCATCTACCTTTGAATCTTCTCTTATAGTAAGATCTTCATTTAAACAGCCTTTTATCTTTGGTTAAGAGGTGACCTCCAACACCAATCAGGAACAACCACAGAAACACCAAACCATAGTTCAGAACACCAAAGATACTGCTTTGATCACCTGGAACCAGACCAGTCAAATCTCTCCCCATCTTAAAGCGCAGGGAAACTTGTGGAAGAGGGAGCAGCCAGAATGTAAGAGCCTAAAGATGGGGAGGACCAACGATGCACACGATGTTCCACACAAATTAGGGCCGTAGTAGCCATAGTGGGACTTTGCATGACTTGTACAATGACTGATATGTCGATGATTCCCCCCCCAACAGGGTCTAGCATGGATCTTAGGCAGTAGGATCCTTACAGGCAAGGGATTAATAGTCATAATATTGTTCACACATTAAGAGAGAATCGGGGGTGTCTGGGCTATGCCACTGAGTCCTTACACCTTACTGGAGTGGAGTACTCAGAGGGAAGTTTGGCATTCACACAGGGGGATGCTCCAGGTAATGGGAGGGGGAAAGGTGGGGGCACTGGGAAAGCGGAAGGGGTGCGGTAAAAAGAAGGGGAAGGGGGAGTGGATGCAAGAGGTACTGGGGAGGGGTGGAGGGAGGGAGAGGTGCAGCGTACCTGTTGAGCTTATGTGATTGGGGAAAAAATTTAAAAAGCCCCCAAATTGCTAAATTAATAAATAATACAAAATCCCTTAAATCTATATAAATAAATTCAGATTCATAAAAAAACTGTCTTAGATAAAATCTTGTTGATACATTGAATCTTGGAGTATATATGTCCACAGAGATAATCTAGATCACAAGGTTGCTTATGTACATTTTAGCATATGTCCTTGTACAACTATTCACATATTGAATTATGTTACATATACAAGAGAAATGCTTAGTTCTTATGTAGGAATATTTTGTTCAAGAAGGGTAGATTCTGCTCAGTCCCACACAAGACTGCATGATAGAGCTTTTTCCTTTGATGCACTTTCTCAAGGTGAATGATGATCCATCTTACATTTCTGGGTCAATGAGTGTGTTGACTTGTGTCGATACATTATATTGAATTCACATTGTGGAAATCTAGAGCTACCGTGTTTGTCATTATTTCTGTAGAAAATAACCAGTAAACTGCTGTTAAAGTGTAACATCACACCTGAAAAATAGCATAAAAGGAATGAAGTAAAAATTAATGTTAGCTCATAGGTTTCTGTCCAGGTTTGCTTGATCCTGTTATCTGATACTGCAGCAAGGCCATATATCTTGATAGTAACATATGATGATAGAAACATCTTACCTAATGGAAGGAAAAGGGCAAAACCAATTTCCTATTTCCCTTAAAGACATGCCTTCGTCCTCATGTTTTTCCATTGACATCCACCTCTAAGGATTCTACCACCACTCTGAAGTACCTGTAGGAGAGAAAATCCTTTAATACAAAAGCATTTGGGGGGCATTTTAGAACATATCACAACAGGAAGCTTTTAAAATCGCTTATTAATGATAGAAAGATATTTACCCTAACGTTAAAATTTATGGTGTCTGTGTTTCTGTACCTTTATTAATTTACGGGTTCTGTCACTCTACAGTTTAATTATTTTCAGACTTTTCCTTCCCTTCACACATATTCTGTCATTAATGTTCCTCGAAATAAAGATTTTTTTCATCTTGGGAAAATGGAAAAGGAAGAGGAAGTTGTTACCTCTTTGCTCCTGTATATAGCTTCTACATTTATCACTTCACTTAGAAGCTTTTTCTGTTACCTTGAATTTCAGTGATTATAATTTTAGAACAAACCCTAGAGACTGTAATGTCAAGTGCACTCTCATTCTACCAAGTTCCACATCATGGTTTTATGACTGAGTCGAAGAGTGAAAGTTGAGGAAAAAATATCTAGAATGGAGAAAAATATACCAGAAGTACTTGAAATATTTTGCTACTGTCTTCTTTTTGTCAACTGGACTCTCACTTTTTCCTTTTCCCTTACTTTTTTCAAGATGAAACAGATTTACTACATTATCTAGCAGTACATTGTTGCTGATAAATTCATGACAAAATGATTTAGAAGGGAACAAAGCATTTTATTCTGGCTTAGGATTCTTGTTCTTTGTCCAGCTAGCTTGGCAGGACTGCTCACGATAATACCTGGGGACAAGGGAACTAATCACCCCATATCCACAGGACTACAAAGAGATGGTCATGCTTATTTCTTAAACAAGCATGACTGGTCAAATATACCAAAAATAACAAAGAATGCCAAACTCCTTATCCAGCTCCCTCAATCTTATTCACCTGCCCAGGGAGTAGTCCTAGAAGCCATGTGCTGAGCCTTCCCTTCAACTAGACAATGTCTTGCAGATTTGCTTGGAGGTCTAACAAAACCTCTGGTTCTTTAAAAATGTTCCTAGAGCTGGAACCCTCAACCATCAGGTTGGCACCTATATCTAACCACAACACACACTGATCATAGAGCAGAAGAATGTAAAACACAAGGTTTAGTATTCTTTGTTACTAATGAAATTTTTTTTATTATTTCAGCTCATACAAACTTAATAGGTACACCAGTTCGCTCCCTCCCTCCTCCTCCCCCTGAAACCCCTGCTCCCCTGCCCCTCACCTCTCCCTCCCCACCCCCCAGTGCCTCCCGCCCCAATTCCCAGAGAGTCCTTTCTTGTGCATGCCTGACTCTCCTCTGAGCCTTCCTGTCTGATGATGTACAAGGACCCAGTGGCATTTCCCTGAACCCTTTCCCATGTTCCCCTTAAGCATAGGAACACTACTGTGGCTGCCAATCCTTTGCCTCCAAGGATCTTGGTGCCTTTAGCAGATGCTAGACTTTGTGAGGTCAATAGTGTGTTGGACATTGCGCAGGGCATGCAAAGTCCAATTATGATTGCTTCAGCCCTAACTTGTATGGAGTATCTTACATATCATTGCTCCTCCAATCCTTTTGCTCTTACACTCTTACTGCCCCCTCTTCCGCAAATATCCCTGAGTTTCAGGATGGGGAAAGATTAGACTGGCCTAGTTCTAGGTGGTTGATATAGAGTCTCTGAAGTTCTAGATTGTGGTTTGTTGATTTTCTTTTGCAGTTTTGCTGCTCCTGCAATGCCCTTCACTCAATCCTGATGGGCACTGTATGTCACCCCCTGGACAGAGACAAAAAGCTGTTAAACTGGAATCTTATTATAAGAGGACATTCAAGGGTAGATGTAATAAAAGTAGGAAACCTTAATGAGGGAGGGGTCAATCACCCATTTGCAAAATGATTACTTTTTATCTGCCAGACTATATGCCCTCCCGTTCTGGTGAGATCATACCCCCTTAGTTGTAAATGATCAGGAACGAACGTCTGTGAACTTAACCAGGTGTCACATTACATACTTGCAGTCCTTGATGGAGGCCTGTTTTCTCTAATGAATTTTTATTAAGACTATTTTAAATATATTAATGATAAATTTATGGATTTTCTTTGCCCCTTACCTACCCCCAACTCAATGTCTTTACACCTTCCCGTTCTCCTCTCCTACCCCTCCCACCATTTTCCTCCCTTTCCTGCATCTTCCTAAATGTGCCAGCTCTGGGTTACCTCTAGCACGTCTGTATTAGTGTGTGGTCCACCCATGAGAATGTCAGTGACTCACCAGTGATGTTTAACATTTTAAAATCAGGTGTAAAATGCTTTGAATGAAGGATATGGTATTATGCAAAGATGTGTGAAAGATGATGACCTCAGAGTATTTGTAATGGTTGCTAACAGAGGAGAATAAGGGAGAGTAATTTCTAATTGTATACTTAATTCACTTTTCATGAAAAAGAAACTTGTATGAAATATGCTGTCTATTACAAGATCTAAGGCATTGTTACACAGGAATCCTGGAGAATTTCTTGGGATTTTTATAATCATATAATTCCAACAATGTTCATATTTTGACATTGCTGTGACAGCCACCATACTGCTTTATATCTATAGTGATATAAAATAGGTAGAAGATAAGGAAAAGCATACTTTCCTTCAAAATTTTTGATGATTTATAACAAAATAACCTCATGAAAATCTGAAAAAGTTTTCACTTATAGTTTTGGAATGCTCATGCTTATAGTTAGTAATTGTAAGATGTACTATTTTAGGATAGCTTATTGCTTTTCCAGTCATTTAAATATCAGACTAATTGTCAACTATGTAAATTTTGTGATTTTTCCACACATATGTTTATTCTTGTGAAGAACTAATGGGAATTTTGAATAAAGAATGCATAAAGTTTTAAAAATGCATTTCTTCTAAAGATAACACTTCTGAATTGCTGTTGGATACTTCAAACTCCCATACATTCAAAATAAGACACTGAAAAATATCAAAATAATGTTCAGCCAAGGTGATATGTATAAAGGTAAGTAGAACAAAAATTTTGGAAAATACAGCTTAAGAAATGATAACTGGTCAACATTAGATTTTCTCAGAACATGGATCAAATAGTAATCTGTGACTACTGGTCATCATTTGATGTAAAAATAGAGGTTGCAAGAGGATTTGGAACTGCTGTCTATTAGAAATTTAGTTCAGTTATTCATGAGTGCATTTCTCTTTAGAATGCTATGAGTCAAGATGATGACTCGATGGGACCAACAATGCCTGATAAATGCCGAAATGCCACCACCCAGCTGCCATGCTCTTACACTTGCTAGCAAGCAACAGTGTTTGTGTCACAAAACATGAGAAGCAAATTCCATGGTACTATGTTCTGAATTGATCCCATGTATGGTCCAAGTTAAATTATTTAGAGCAGGGATGTTTGGAACAAAAGTTGTGAAAGACTTTGGGGGAAAACAATTTGATTTATTTTGTTGTATTTTACTAGTATATAACTGACTAGACACAATAAATCTTTATATCTACTTTATTTCTGTATCTTACTTCTGGTTGATTCTCCAAAGGTCCATGTGATAAAATCTTGGCCTCTAGTCTGTAGAGTTGTTGGAATGCAATGGAAGCTTTAAAGAATGGGCCATTATAGAATGTCATCATTCAAACAGGGACATGCACTTGCAAGGAATAATGGGAAAACAGCCCAATCTTTCTTTCTTGTTTACTTGTTAGCAGTGTAAGTAAGTGTTTTAACATTGCCACATGCTCTCTTCTATGATGGTCTACCTTACCACAGATCTGAAAACAATGGAGCCAATGGACATGGGTTAGCCCATCCAAAATTATGAGCCAAAACTACACTTTTCTCTTTATAAGTTGATTTTATTTAGTACTTGTAATAGAGATATAAATCTGACTAACACAACTGCAATTTAGGGATAACATGGTAAGTCACTGAAGTTAAATAGGCAGATGGACTTTTGGCAGAAATTTTGGGAAGTTATTAATTTCCTAAAGTATTGGATATGTGATCAACTGTAAAGAAGAGCTTATAAATGAACCTCTCCTCTGTATAATTGAAAAGATACAGTAATCTCATTGATGTAGAGGAGGCATTAAGCCTTCTTAAAGCAGATTCTGTTCTGGAGAAGAGGAATGCACCTGTACAAGACTCAGCAGCATGATCTCTCAGGTTCAATTTCCTAGTAACTGTGCTCTTTCAATCAAATAACATTCACAGGGAGAAAGGCATCAAACAATAATCTGGAAGGTAAATGAGTAAAAACTATGACGTTTGACAGTAAATAGTTACAGTTCTAAAACTTGCTACAAATAAATACAATGGGAGTTTTAAGTGTGCATATCTGTTAATGAATCACCAATGCAACATCTACATTTTGTAAAGTCTATATATCAAGTTAATTTGGGCTTTTAAATCATTTAGTTTATTAACCTCACCAATTAAAACATCTGATTCTTTCATAGGCCTTAGGTTTTAACACAGAAAACTTATTATTTCACTGTTTTGAATCTAGAAATACTAACAATGATTTTTAAAATTTCTTTGGAAAATACTTGGATGAATTTACAAACATCTCAGAACAATTTTAAGGTGTACTTATAAATGTGGTATCAGTCATTTTTTTCACATACTGAGTTTCTGAAGTAAGAAATCAAAACCTTCAAAAATATTAAATAATACAAATAATACAAATGCGCACACACACACAAATGTGTGTTTGGGGTATATGAGTAGGTGTGTGTGGGTTTGTTTTTCAGAATGGTGAATCTAAGGACTTAGAACAGAGATTAAGTACTAGGTGAGTTAGGTAAGATATGTATAAATCCTTAGTAGACTCAAGCATAAGTAAGAATCTCTTTGGGATAGTTGTTAAACTTTGCACAATAGGATCCTCTTTTTGTACCATATCTACAGCAGTTGACGTAAAGATTTTCCATTAGTGTATAGGAACATGTGAAAGATGAAGACCACTGACATATTTAGAATGAATTCTATTCATATAAATAATTAATTGTAACTCAGGTTTATCATTTTAATAGATATGGCAGAAGGTTTTATTGATTAGAGTTTTTGACACTGGATCAGATAATCTAATAGAAATAATAAACTTCTTATCAGTGGTAAGTTTCAAGAAGTTAATAGGTGTATTCTGTCTTTCAAGTACCTTAAGAACTTCTTATTGATTTCAAGGCTGGACTAAATAAGTAGTATTTTTCTGCATAATCCAGTGATACTTCATTATTTTGGAAATAAAATTAAGTTTAGGCTTTGTCAAAGCAGAGAAACACATGAGAGCACGATTTATATTTCACTTTTTTCTATATAAGCATTGCTTCCATGTGGACGTTTGTTATGAGAAAAGTACCTAACATTAATGTTTATGATGTGCCTGTCAAACTTATCTTCTAAATATTTTTGCCATGTATTAATGCTGCTGTCAGTTTTGCTAATAAAGGTTTATTTTTGTCATGAGGGGCAATTACTATAGAGACTCATAACTAGCTGGAATGTTGAGAGCAGCTAATTGTTGAAGGCTGAGCTCTAAATGAAGTATATATAGCATCACCTCTAAGATTTGGAGATCATGAAAGATACGGTAGAAAAAAATGTAAGAGCCACAGGAAGATTTTCAGTGTTGTGAAATGCTGTCTTCAAGGCATGGCATCACCTCTTTTTAAATTCCCAGTAGCTGTATTTTTCAATACAACCTTTAAAAGGTTGTACTGTTAACTCTGAGTCACAGGGAGCAGAAGGAATCCCAAGGCCCTATCTTTCCTTAAAACAAATGTAGATAATGCTTGTGGAAGGAAGGAGAAACATTTCCTTTAGTGGTAGAACCACTGGTAAGATGCTTATATTCCTTCTTTTATCACTGTCCTTCTCTGCCATGATAGACTATATGTCATGGAACTGTGAGCTTAAATAAATTTTCTTTCAGTATTTTTGTCTGGTGTTTTATTACTATAATAAGTAACAATTTATTAAATAATATCTTCTGTGTTTACTCAGATAAATATGTTGAAATAACTACAGGTTGACAGTCCTTGACCTGAAAACCTTAAACATAACATGTTATAAAACAAAGGTTTTTTTGAGCATGCAGGATTTCATTCTTTTTGATTAGGGATATCTAACGTGTAAAGTCACTGTAAATATTCCAAAATCTGAAAAATTCTCATATCTTAATAATTTGACTTTCAAGTATTTCAAGTATACCTGCAGTGTGTGTTTAAATTGCTGTGTTTGATTTCATTTATAGTTCTAAAGACTGCTTATAATTTTGGTAGCATTCTTTTACAAGGAATCTTTTCTTATATTATTATGCATTTTAATTAGTAGTGTTGTATACATGGAAATAGTGAATTTATGATATTTTCACCCTTAATCCTCCATCCCATCCCCACCTTTTATACCCTTACACTCTTTGCTCTCCCATGACAGACTCATTCCTACTTTCAAGTCTTTTCACTTGTGTGGCCCACTGAGCCACATCTAGTTTGCCTTTGATGACATATACCTGATACAGTTAATCCTCTAATGAGTATCATAGATCAGTGTATTACAATTGAGGAAAAATTTTTTCTTTACCTCCTTATCATTAGTTATCATCAGTCTCTCAAGGAGGTGTGAAGCTTCTTGTGATCTCTCCCTTTCCATGGTAAGATGTTGATAGGACAGTTCCTGTGTAGTCTTGGTAAATGTAGATATATCTGCCATGAGATCATGGATACTACACCCTGTCATGTCCAGAGGATGTTGTCCACCACTGTCCCGATCCAGGCTCTCGCAATCTCTTATGGGCCCTTCCTGCATGATGTTTCCTGAGCCTTGATGTCAGGGTAGGTGTGGCTTAGATTCCCTGTTTAGGAAATGTAGTCTGCATGTCATTTATTTTCTGTAATCTGACCAACTGTATTTTTCTGTAGTAGGAAACTTCTGTTGTAGAAGGAGGCTTTAAGGTTCAGTGATGTATGATCTTCTGGTCTTTGGGTATAGTAGCTGGTGTTTAAAAGGCACAAAGCTCCTTTCTGCAGTTCAATTTTCATGTAATTCATCTTAAAACAAAGTAAATAGTTCTTCTTGATTCACCTGGGGAATGTTTGTAGATTTTGTGGAATATGGTATATTTAGAGAAGAAAGTTCAGGGTTGACAGCTGAGGTAGGTATAGCCAGGTCGATGAAAACATGAGTATATCACAAGTTCAAGGCAGGAAATGAATTCCACTAAAATTTATCTATGTCTCTCTCTCTCTCTCTCTCTCTCTCTCTTTATATATATATATATATATATATATATATATATATGTAGTATTTATACCTGTAGTATACCTGTTGTGTATGTTTAAATTGCTGTGTTTGATTTCATTTATAGTTCTAAAGACTGCTTACAAGTTTGGTAGTGTTCTTTCACAAGGAATCTTTTCTTATATTTTTATGCATTTTATTTAGTAGTTTTGTGTACATGGAAATAGTGAATTTATGATTTTTTCACCCTTAATGCCCCATAAATATATAAATATATTTATTTAATTTTATGTGTGTGCATGTACATGAATGTGTTTGTGAGCCATGGTGCTTGATAAATGCAGAGGATATCTTTTGGAGTTCAAATACATCCTCCCATTATGTGGGCTTTGGGACTGTCTGATTTAATAGTAAACAAGTTTTTATGCTCAACCATCTCACTGGATCATCCTGCAGAACTTTGAATCCATTGATTATTTGGATGGAGATGTAGTTCAACTGGTAGGATGTTTATCTAGCGTATGAAAACCTTAGGTTTGACTTGTAGCATTTGTAAATGATGTGGTGGTACATGCCTGTAATCCCAGCAGCTGTGGTTAGAGGCAAGAAGATCAGAAGCTGAAGTCATCCTTGGCTACATAATACTTAATAAGATAATGTATGTCACATGAGATTGTCTCAAAATCAAACACTAAAACAATTCTTGGTTATTTACTATATATTATTCATATATTTAGTCAAATTCCATTCCCAAAATTTAAGTTAAAAATTGCTATCAGATGAAATGCCTGGATGTAAGCTAAATAAAATGTAGATATATTGACCATTTCTGGGACATTCAAAGATATTAAAAAAAACTGATATCCACTATGTTTCCATGATTGAGGGCATATTCATATAGATATCCACAGTTTCCAGATTGCTACTTTCCACAAATTTATACAAATTTTTAGAAACATTTACTATGGGAAGAAAACCTGGCAAACAAATATTATGACCTTTGAGCCCAAATAAATATGACCTTTGAACCCAACAAGATTTTTCATTACTTAGTTACAGTCCATGATGGTGGCCTATTTTCTTTGCTGTAGCATGATCCCTTCTCTCCTTATTTCTGGCGGGGCCTTCATTCCCCTTCCCTCCCTGTTTATAAACTTTGCTGTTACTGTATTACAGAGTTTTTCTTTGAGTGTTTGGTACTAGGATCCACCTATTAGGGAGTACATATGGCACTTAATTTTCTGTGTCTGGAGTACTTCACTCAATATAACTTTTTCTTTTATTTTTTAATACATTTTTATTATTATTTCAGCTCATACAAACTTAATAGGTACACCAGTTCCCTCCCTCCTCCTCCTCCTCCCGAACCCCCTGCTCCCCCTCCCCTCACCCCTCCCTCCCCATCCCTCAGTGCCTCCCGCCCCAATTCCCAGAGAGTCCTTTCTTGTGCATGCCTGACTCTCCTCTGGGCCCTCCTCTCCGATGATGTGCAAGGACCCAGTGGCACTTCCCTGAACCATTTCCCATGTTCCCCTTAAGCATAGGAACACTACTGTGGCTGCCAATCCTTTGCCTCCAAGGATCTTGGTGCCTTTAGCAGATGCTAGACTTTGTGAGGTCAATAGTGTGTTGGACATTGCATGGGGCATGCAAAGTCCAATTATGATTGCTTTGGCCCTAACTTGTGTGGAGTATCTTGCAAATCATTGCTCCTCCCATCCTTTTGCTCTTACACTCTTACCGCCCCCTCTTCCGCAAATGTCCCTGAGCTTCAGGATTTAGGCTGGCCTAGTTGTAGGTGGTTGATATAGAGTCTCTGAAGTTCTGGATAGTGTTTTGTTGATTTTCTTTTGCAGTTTTGCTGCTCCTGCAATGCCCTTCACTCCATCGTCATGGGCACTGTATGTCATTCCATCCATTTCCTGGCAAATTTCATTAATTCATCATTTTTGATGGCTGAGTAGTATCCCATTGTATACATGCACCACATTTCCTTTATCCACTCGTAAACTGTTGGGCATTTGGTTTGATTCCAAGACTTTGCTGTGGTAAACAGTGCTGCTATGAACTTGGTCATGCTTGTGCTATTGAGGTGAATTTTTGCTTCATGGGGGATTATTCCCAAAGTGGAATAGCAGGGTCATATGGCATTTTAATCTTTAACTTTTTTAAGAATCTCCAGACAGCTCATCAGAGTGGTTGTATAAGCCTGCATTCCCACCAGCAATGTAAGATAGTTCCCTTCACTCCACATCCTCTCCTGTGAAATGACCAACATATTATTGAACCCCCAAAATCTAGCAAGGATCACAGGCACTATAATCCTTAGAGGCAAGAGATTAACAAACACAAAAGTGTTCCTATACTAAAGGGTAACACACAAAAAAAAATTAGAGTTCTAGGCAATGCCACTGAGTCCTTACACCTCATCAGATAGGAGGACCAGAGGGAAGTTTGATATGCACATTATAGGATGCTTCAAGAAATAGGGGGGGGGAAGGGGGCACTGGGAGAAAGGGAGGGAGGTGGGAAAGGAAAGGGAAAAGGTAGGAAGGGAGCAAGGGGATCCAGGGAGGGGTGGAGGAAGGGAGGGAATGGGATACTTATCAACTTTGTATGAGTGGAAGAAATAAAAAAAGAAGAATTAAAACAATGTACCAACTGAACAAGTTGTGAACAATGGAGCTGTCTACCAAACAAATTGCATTTTTAAATGTAAATAATAATAAAAAACTATAGTCTGAAATCTCAGATCATGACAATAGAAAAATTATTGTGCATCCAAAAAGTTTCTGTGAAAGATTTCAGACCATCCAATTTGTTTGCATTTGTGAAACAATATTAAATTCACTTTCCCCAGAAAAAAGTATTATGAACTTTGACCATGACATCTGCATTTTCTTCAAGATTTTGTTGTTGTAAATAGGGTTGGTTGTTCTGATAAGTTCTGGACATTATGCTTGAGAATGAAAATTCATATTTATTGACATACCACTGTCATTCAGTGCTTCACAATTATTTACTAATGAAAATAGCATGAATGGAAATTTAAAAACAATTGCTCTCATAAATTTGATTGATTCTGTCCTCTTTTTCACCCAATACTTCACATTATTTGCTAACTTATGAGTGGATTTCAGCATCTTTCCTCTCTTGTGTCTGGCTTTAGAACTCTGCTCATATAGTGACCATTAACCTTCAGTGCTTTCTCAGCATATTCAAAGATTTTCTTTCCAAATTTGGAGTGAATAATAACTAAAAACCTGTTATTCTTTAACTGTGGGGTTAGAGATTAATTGAATGTTATCCTTCTACACAAAGAGTAAAGGCATGCATAAATAACAAGAGTAATAACTTAAGTTGGAACATTAAAGCTAAGATCAATTGGAAACTTAAAAGAGAGTATTTTTCAGCCTGTTGGTTGTTTGGGGTTACTCATCTGCTAAATTAATTCATTTCAAAAGATTTATCCTGATAGTCACAGGATATTAGTATAGTCACAGAAGAGGAAGAATGGCTACCAAGGAGGTATAATGATGACACAAGATATGTATGTATGATTAGGATCTGAATCTGACATTCCAATCCTCTCCATAGCCATTGAAATTCCAATCAAGGAAATCAACCTATGCAATTCGTTGAGTAAGTCTTCTTTCTGGTAGCTTACTTCCACAGTTCTTCCTGTTGGTCAAGCATCATGTTGAGGCCACATATGGTCACTGTCCAAGGAAGCTAGGAAGGCTCATCCTTAGGATCTGGTATTGAGGCTGAGTAGTTGATGGGAATATAGTCTTCAGGAGAGATGGATGCATGAAAGAGGCATTAAGAAAGAAACTCCTGCATCACATTAACTCTATCAGTCATTAAGGTCTGGATTTGTTTTGTTTTTCCTTTTTCTGTCCTCTGTGTCTGACATCACATGTCACATAATAGAAATATTTTACATAAAAATAATCAAATGCAGTTTCAGGCCTAATGAAATGAAGATAAGAATGAGGGAGACAGGCAGTATAAACCAAAATTTATATTTTTTAAGAACTAGATAAAGTATAATTTCCCCTACATATACAGATATTAGACCAGATTTTCATGTGTTATCACCTCTTGTGGGGTGTCTAGCACTAAATTTTAAAAGATTAGTCTTCAATACCTAAATTATAATAATGTGCATTGTTAGAATAACAACTTCATCTTTGTATTAACTTGTTATCATATTGGAACTCAGTTTGTGAAAGCAAGTAAAGTGGTTAACAGTATAGTATATAAACAGTTTAATAATAGTGTCTTCTTCCATGAAACAAATTTTAGACACATTTTTTCCATAGGGCTTTTGGGCATAATCCAATCTTATTTTAACAGAAGGGTTAATGTGATTATAGGCATTACTATATTTTTCATTTTGTTTACTATTAGTAAAATGCAAGTACTGTCAAATTAACTTAATCCCAACTAAACATAGCATAGAAACTTCAAATATTTGTATAATCAAGATACATTAATTCCCAATGTATAAAACAAAATGAATAATTGTTATAAAATATCTTTTGTACAACTTAGATAATAAGAGTTAACCTAAATTTTTTTTGGTATCTCTAGTTAGAATAAATGAGGCCAAAATTACTTCCATAGAATGTAATTTATTGTTTCTTATAAGTAGAAACCTAATACTCCAGTTGGTTAGGTCCAGTGCTTAGTAAATGGACTCTGTTAATCTAAATTAAAATAAGTTTATCAAATTTATATGTTATCTACATTCTACTTGAATTCCTGAGAAACAAACTTTACAGAGTCAAAGTATGTTTTTAAAATATAAAATTCAGCTTAAGTAACACAGCATGTTTGGTAAGTAGGCAGTTGCAACAAAAACAAATAATGACAGGATATACCCTTATTTGTAACTGTGTTAAAATTAATATTAGTGTTCACAATTTAGAACTCTACTAAGTAAAATATTAAGTATCTGAAACAATTATTTAATTGTAAGATTTACATTCCATGAAGAATGAGAGAAACAAACGTAGAGTTATATGAGGTACTTGATTTTCTATATAATAAAGATAACCACCATACTATATTTAAGTCCATGTGGATGTATTTTCAGCAGTACTTATGGTCTTTAGTAACAGAAACTGGTTATAAGTGCCTGGACAGACCTTTTCCTCAGGGAGAATGGAGTGTTTTTCTTCCTTTAGTTGATGAATCATCTGATTTTTAATTTTAGGAAAGATTCTATAAATATTGCTAAATTTTTAATAAGCAAATTTTTAAAGTCTCTTATATAGCTTATGTTTGTTTATAGAGATGGCTTACATAGATTTTATAAGATGTAAAATATTCATTTTGCAAAGACAGTGGTCAAATGGGTTAATTTTAGGTGGAACCCAAAGTCTTAGTTAATTTTGTAAGCTTATCGTTACTTGTATATTTAATAATGTAAGTTGCATAAATAGATTTGAATATTTGCTCCATAAGACAATTTACATCAGTATTCAATTCAGTAGGTATGTTTTAAGCAATAACTATTTCTTTAAAAGAATTAAAGTAATGGTATTTAGTAAGTAAAGTCATTATTTAGTTATTTTGTGAACTAAAAGTAGAACAAAAATAAAATCTTTTGTTCAAAAGAAAACTCAGGCTTTAGTTTTATCTCAGGGTATTGAATTTTGACCTTACATTTTAGTACCATGTATATTGTAATCAACTTAGTTATGATGTATGTCTGTCTTTTGAAGCTCAGTTCTTTATAACATACAGTCTTCTAATATTTATAGTATTTCTATAACGTGCTTTAATATTCTAAGTTCATTCCCATCTATTTCCATTTTTGAATGAAGCTTTACCTTCTCATACATGAGCATTTTTTTCTTGCCATATCTCATTCTTACAATCTTTCTATTTCCTTCCCATTATTTGATGGTTCCTTTCTGTTTTGTCATATTTAGACAATTGCCCAGAAACAAGAACCTACATTCAACAAATGGTATCTCATGATATTGCACAGTTTCTGTTCAGATAAAGATATTGTTAACTTACCAAAAAAAAAATCCCACAGAATGGGAGAAAATCTTTAAAAACCACACAACTGATAGAGGGCTAATATCCAGAGTACACAAAGAACTCAAAAAATTAAACACAAAGGACATAAACAACCCAATTAGAAAATGGACCTTGAAAGTCTGAAGAAACTTTTCCCAAGATGAAATTGAAATGTCCAACAAATGCCTTAAAAATGTTCCATCTCCATAACCATCAAGGAGTTAAAAATAAAAAATGCCCTGAAATACCATCTTGCCCTGATCAGATTGACTAAAATCCAAAACATACAACATACAACAACTAATGTTGGAGAGGATATGGGAATTAGGGTACTCCCATACATTGCTGGTTGGAATACAGCCTTGAGCAACTACTCTGGAGATCAGTATGGTAGGTTCTAAAAAGTTAAAAATTGAAATGTCATATGACCCAGTTATATCACTACTAAGAATATTTCTAAAAATGCTTTACCTTACTACACTAACATGTATATATCCACTTTCATTGCAGCACTATTCACAATAATTAAGTCATGTAATCAACCAAAATGCCCAACAGTAGTCTAATGGACAATGAAAATGTGATACATATGCACAATGGAATACTACTCAGTCATCAAAGAAATGAATTAATGAAATTTGCTGCTAAATGGATGGAATCGAAAGAAGTTATCCTGGACAAAGTATCCCAGACACAGAAAGACAGATGCCCACATGTTTTCTTATAAATGGAACTTTGTACCAAAGCCTTATAAAGATATATTCAAGATGAAATCTCTATAATACCCAGTATAATTGTAAAGGAACATAACTACAATGGTAGGGAAAAGAAGACCCCAAGAGAGTAAAGGCAAAGGGTCACAGTTGATCAAATAAACAAGGCCACTGTGAAGAAAAGTTTCTAATTATTAAGATATCTGATCTTGTCCACAGTCGGTCTTCTTCTTGTCCCCAGGTGATTGAACTAGTTTCCAGTGCTGAGTGAATATTCCCTGTTATGGGAGTAGGGAAGACGTTGGAGGTTAGAAGCCAGAATGTTGGTTTCCTGGAGGCTGATCCCATTCTCTACTGTGTCCCAGTCCCTGTTCTCCCCCCTTTAAACCTTTGTATACAAAGGCCTTCTTTTTAAAAAATCATTTTTATTACTATTAAGTCTTCCTAATTATAAACATAATGGGTGATTGTCCCTGACCTCCTCCTTCCATCCTCCTCAACATGTTTCACTTTGTTTTTAATTTTGTTTTTATTTTTACTCATTTACAATCTCATAAATATAGACAATGCATTTTGATCACAGTTACACCATTCTCCCTCCCACTTCCTCTGGACATTTCCCCAGCATGTCTACGTCCTGTCTTTAAAAAGATATGTCTTAACTTTTTAAATTGAACAATATAAAATATGTAAGTAATAAAAGAAAATACATTGAAAATGTAGACACTTATGTTGAGCTCCCCATTCTACATGGTTAAGAACATATGATAAAGCTGAAGAATAGCAGTTTTGTCCATCTTCTGTGAGATGAGTTCATGGTGTGATCTCACAGAGTCCCAGTCTTGGGGAAGCTATCCTCACTGCGGGTGCACTGAGACCAGGCCAACAAGAGACCATCCCACTTTCAAGCACACAGGAAGCCATCCACTTGTGAGCATACAGAGCCCCAACCCAGTTAGAGCATCCACATTATGAGCACATGGAGACTACCACATGAGAGGCCTTTATGTTGTGAGTACACAGATATAGAATTCAGGGTTTTGGCAGGCAGTGTGGTATGTCAGGCTATTACTCATTGAGCTGTCCACAGGTCAGAACACTGAATGTAGAAATAGTCTCATCTCCTCTCTGCCACCTTCTAACACACATGGGAAAAAGCCAATGTGCAGTCCTTCTAGGAGCAGGCATAAAGACCTTCTTTAAACAGCTTTTTTATCTTTGGATAAGAGATGATCTCAACACTTGGATAGGGTGCAGCCTAGTGCAGTGGAAGAACAGTAAAATAGATAACAACAGCAAACCAGAATGCAGAATACTAACGACTCAGGAACCCAGGCCAGCCAAATTTCTCCCTATCTTAAGGCTTAAGGAACCTTGCAGAAGAGGGCGTAATAAGACTATAAGACCATAAAAATGGGGAGATCCACCACTGGACAAGACGCTGCATTCAAGACAGGGCTGCTTCAACCAGTAACACACAGGAATGAGGCAACTTTACCAGACCTGCACAATGGATGATATATCAACATGCCTCCATAGACTAGCAAGGATATCAGGAGAAATAATTACAGGCAGTAGGATCCTTGAGAGCTGGGGTTAGACTACTGAAGGGGAAAGCCTACATCAGACACTCCCAAGGAAGGACCACTTGGTCTGCTACAGACATGTGAATCCCACTAGAAAAGATGAACCTGAGGGAAACCTGGAACTCATAGAAGCTGAATGGATAAGAGGATGGAAGGGAATAGGTTGGATCAACAAAGGGACAGGAGAGAAAGAGGAAAGAGGGGAGAGAGAGAATGGGGGAAGTAGGGAGAGGAGAAAGAAAGGGGTAGGATAATGTACTTATTATGCTTGCTAATATTATTTAATAATAAAATTAAATTTAAAAATTAGGGCTGGAGAGGTGGCTCAGGGGTTAAGCCTCAGCCTTGCAGGCGGAAGGTCCCGAGTTCGGATCCCAGATCCCACGTATAGACGCCAGGCGGAAGCGGGGGCGGCCTGCACTTCTGGTCCTGGTAGGGTGGAGCCTGTGAATCCCGGGGCAGAAGGAGGTGGAGGCGTCCACGGTGGTTCGTGAATTCATCTGTGGTTCTACCTATACACAGACACACACACACACACAGACACACACGCGCGCGCACATACACACGCACATGCGCACAGTTGAATAAATAATAATAATAATAATAATAATAAAAATTAAAAATTAAACAACTATGGATAAAACAGAAATATGGACCTTTTTCTTAGTTTGAATTGGACAATGTAAGAAACTTAAATTTGAATGTCATTCATTAAAAGAGAATTTAACATAGACTTTAAATTTAGTTGTAGTACTTTAAATATCTTCTTGAGTCAAATGTACAAATAAGTTATAAAACAAGTTAGTAAGAGTTCTTTTAACTCTACTTTGTCTTGTTTAGAAGAGGTACATTTAAGTATATACTAGAACCCTATCATATATCAAATAAACAAGTAGCTCAAAGTTGCAGAAGAATCTTTTAAGTTTTCTATAGAACTCAGCATATATATAAAATAACATTTAAAAATTAGGAGATCAACACGAAGATTACAAACAGGAGATAAGGGAGAAGGACCCCCCTCAGAAATAAAGAGAAAGTATCATGCTTCAGTAGAGAAAACAAACAAGTCATAATAAAGTATTGCAAGTAGCAAGACATCAGGTGAAGCTCAATCTCACTTTCCTTCCTGGGCACTTGCGACTGAAGAAGCTTGATCTCATCAATAAGGGAGGGTGTAGGAAATGGCAGATAGATGGTAACCATCTTGCAAATGGGACACTGACACCCCCCTCACTGCAGTCTCCTAATCCTATTCCATATACCTTTGACTCTCCTCTTATAATAAGCTCTTCATTTAAACAGCCTTTTATCATTGGTTGGGAGGGGACCTCCAATACCAATCAGGATGCAGCCAAAGGTGATGCAGGAACAGCAACACTGAAAACAACAATAAACATAGCTCAGAACACCAAAGACCCTGAATTGATCACCTGGATCCAGACCAGCCAAATCTCTTCCCATCCTAAAGCTCAGGAAACCTTGCAGAAGAGGGGGCAGCAAGATTGTGAGAGCCTAAAGATGGGGAGGAACAATGATATGCAAGATGCTCCACACAAGTTAGGGCTGTGGTAGCCATAGTGGAACTTTTCATGACTTGCACAATGACTGACAAGTCGATGATCCCCCAGGGTCTAGCATGGATCACAGGCCGTAGGATCTTTAGAGGCAAGGGATTAATAGTCATAATGGTGTTCCTATACTAAGGGGGAACGGGGGGGGGTTCTGAGCTATGTCACTGAGTCCTTACACCTCACTGGAGTGGAAGACTCAGAGGGAAGTTTGGCATTCACACAGGGAGATGTCCCAGGGGATGGGAAATGAGAAGGGGGAGGCACTGCAAGAGGGGAAACAAGGGGGGCAAAAGGAAGGGGAAGAGGGTGAAGGTACAAGGGGGACTGGGGAGGGCCGAAGAGGGGGAGAGGACCAAGGTACCTATTCAACTTCAATAATTGGGGAAAAATATACTATGATATAAATCTAAAAAATTAGGAGATTAAGCTTATCACATGGCTGTAGAAATATTCAGAAATCATTACATCCAAATTAGGTTAGCTTGGAGTGGTGATTAGGACCCCACCTTCAGAACAAAAAAAAAAAAGGGGGGGATTTATGGAAGATTTGAGACTCATTGAAGTCAATTGCAAGCAAAATAACACATCCATTTGCTTTTACTTTTTTATTTTACTAGCAAGCAATTTTATGAAATAATGAAAAATTAAAATGGTATGTACAGATTTCTGGGTACTCCGTAATGGAACATGCTACTATGTAAAGGCCAATAAAATTAGACTCCAGCGAAAAAAGCTCAAAATAGTTACTAGTGAAGCAAGGGGAAAATCAAGAGGCATGCATGTTGTCCTACAAGCCAGGAAAAGCTTTTATTATTATTATTATTTAACTGTGCGCATGTGCATGTGTATGTGTGCGTGTGTGTGTGTGTGTGTGTGTCTTGTGTAGAACCACGGATGATTCGTGAACCACCATGGACGCCTCCACCTCCTTCTGCCCCGGGATTCACAGGCTCCGCCCTACCAGGACCAGAAATGCAGGCCACCCCCACTTCCGCCTGGCGTCTATACGTGGGGTCTAGGATCTGAACTCAGGACCTTCCGCCTGCAAGGCGGAGGCTTAACCCCTGAGCCACCTCTCCAGACCCAGGAAAAGCTTTTAACACTACCTTACATGTAGTAAATAGTGTATGTCAACTATACTTCATAATCATTATCATTATCATTGCTATAAAGGGTAATGCAAATTTGTATCTTTATGTAGAATTCTAATTCATTACATGTACAAATTATTTGTGAAACAATTTAGTAGATGTTCCTGTAACTCTGCCTTATCTGCTTTAGAAGAGGTACATTTAAGTAGATACCGAAACACTATCAAATGTCAAAGAACTTAGTGATTGAATGCTTGGATTTTGGGCACAGTAGTGAAGAAAGTCTGTAGGAGATTATCTAACTGATGAGGAAAACCCAGCCCATGGTGGCTAGGACTTTTCCCTGGACAGGCAGATAAGATGGAGGAAGATGATTCTGGAGGTGGGCATTATTTGGTATATTTGGTCAGGCATGCTGATCTGCCAAGTTAAGATTGTCCCTCTCTCAGCAATGCATATATTATGTGTGATTCCTTAAGTTCCTGGTGCAGGTATAAGTTGTCCTGCAATCTGGACCAGGAGCCACAACGAAGAATCATATGTCAAAATAAAATTCTTTAATTCCCCTTAGTTGTTTGAACATGGATTAAACATTAATATGCAGGCAAAATGAAACATCATGTGTACTGATATTACCAACGAATTGATAATAGTTTCAATGCTACTGAATTCTTAATACCAACTGCTGATGTTCAGTCATAAAAATGAACTTCATATTTAACACCACAGCACTAACCTCTAATATATTTGATATCACATGAATAGCACATTGAGTCTCATGAGAATTCTGCTAAAGCACAGTTAACAATAGTAAAATAAAATAAAAAAAAAAACTGGTGATAAGCCAGGTCTGGTGGTGCTCAGCTACATCCACAGCTCTTTGGAAAACCGACATAGGAGGACTGTAAGCTCAAATTCAGCCTGAAAACCTTAACTCACACCCTGTCTGAAACACTTGAGGCTGAAGGGATTGCTACAGCTGGGAGTGGCATGTAGATTTGAAAGAGGACTTGAATCACTGAAAACAAGTCATGTACATGGTGTATTTGAGACTTAAATATCTGAAAGAGCTAAATTATACTGTAGCCCAGCCATATTAAAAATGCTATTGAATAGTTTGACCTTTAGAAGTGACTTAACATTCAGAAAAAGAGCACCATTTGCTATTCATGTGAATGTCATATATTTCTAATTTTTAAAATATATACATATTTACTTTTAGCTTTATTTATTTATTTATTGTGTGTGTGTGAGTGAGTGTGTGTGTGTGTGTGTGTGTGTGTGTGTGTGTGTGTGTCTCAGAGGGCACAATATGTCCCTGTAGAGGACAAAGGGTGACTTTGGGAATCATCTTGGATTGTTTCTGCATCCTTTTTGCTTCTCTCTGTGATTTCCCAGTCTCTGCTCACTAGGGCAAGAAGTGCAGGCTGCTATTGTTTCTGCCTGGTGTTTGTATGTGAGACTATGAGACTTGAGATCCAAACTCAGGACTTTATGCTTGCCAGGCAGAGTTTCAACCATGGAGCTATCACTCTAACCCAAATGTTTTTACTGAAGGTGTTACTTATGAATTATTTTAATAAAGATATTGGTAAAAGAAAACACATTATGTTCATGTCCAATGATTATTTTAAAGGGTTGTTTTGTTTAGTTATAGGTGATATTTGATTGGTATCTAAATGTGAAGGGGAAAATTATAATAAGCATCCCTAAATCTGTCTACTTCTAAATGGAATTAAAAATATATGCTAAATATTCACTTGTATGAATCTGACCTTCAACCATGAAGCAAGTTGCTTCAAGTGTAAAGTGTGAATTATCATCCTCTATTATATTACTTAGAAGTGATGCTGACATTTCAATATTTAAATGCAAACTCTTATATGAAACATATCAATAGGTTTCAAAGCAGAATAGCTGAAGGACCCACTTTAACATTGCTTGCTATCAAGTCAAAAGGTAAGATGGGTGAAATAATTTTTCCCGCCCCAATTATTTTGCAATAATGAATTGTCAAAAATTGACAACCATTTCAATGGAATTTTCTTGCTAATGCTGAAAATGGGTTAATATAAAGTGAGAAGTTATCATGTGGAGATAGGCATGGGAAAATGTTATCTTTTTTGAAAAATAGTTTCTGCTAGTGACATAATCGGAACACTTGGTCAATGCAGCATGAAAACATTTAGTTAATGGCTGTTGTGATGGTGATATATCCTCTTTCCTTATTTTTCCCTTCTTCTCCTTCTTCACCTTCCACTCCCTCCACATCTAAAATCAAGCATACAAGTCGAATGTACTTAAGATAAGAAAGTAACCAAACTTGAGATAGTTTTTTTAATGTTACACAGATTTAATTTATTTTACCAATTATGTTTATTTCTGGATGTCATACAGTAAGGATTTGTATACTTTTAAACAATCTTAAATTTAATTTTCAATATTTTCTTTTATCATGATAAATATTAATTATTTGGCTTTTCAAATATGAATATGCATTTATCTTCAAGTAATAGAAATCACATGATCAGAGTAGCTGGTAATAATGCTCTCCAAGTGGCACTTTGATTGCTCTTCTTCAAGCCTAGGGTAAAGACTTGACTTTGTGGACACTTACAGATCTTCAACTAATTTCTTCAAGCTGGAGGTTCCAAAATAACAGTGAAATTAGGACATTAATAAACTGATAAACAGCATCATTCTTTGAGGAGAACAGCATTCTTATTTCTTTCACTTTGATTTAAAGGTAGTATCCTTTCATAAATTCTGACAATTTTAAAGAAGCACAGGAACTTATCCATTAATCAGATCTTTTAAGCTTCAAAATTTATCCTATAATTACAAATGATTAAACACATGAAAATGAAAATCCTAGGCCCCAAGTTCATGAATTTAATGTCAGGATGAATAATCTTGATTCTTGATTTGATTTACAGAACTCTTAATGTATGGAAAGCAAAAGATTTTTTACACAAATAGATTTTATGAAAAACATAGCCATGAAAATGGAAAATAATAAACAAAAAGTTAGAGTGCAACAAAATATTTTGAAACAATATTTAATTCTACTTTGTATATCAACAAATTTCTAGGCATTAGAAGGCCCTAATTCTTGTGATTATTTGAGTCCACGTACATGAATCTACAAAAAGATCAAGTACAAACATAATTTATTCTTAAAGTAATGAATAAAAAGAAAAATAAAAATATATATATCAAGTTTTACTGAAGTAATTATCAACTCATCATAGCATATATCTTACCAATTATGAGCCTTAGAGTTTTCTCTAAACATATACTTCTTTAGATAACTATCATTTCAGACTATACAGTGATATACAAAAATTTTATTTATACTTAAGTAACTGTTTCCTTAACATTGTTTACAAAACATTTGTAAAATATTTACTAAGTTTTAAATTTGTATTCTTTGAAGTTCTACAAAGAGAAATTATTTTACATTCGAAAAAAAAGGTAATTTACTGATTCTTTTCTCTTGTCTTCTTCCATTTGTAATTGTTTTATACATGTTGTTCTTTTTCAGTATCTTCAACAAATGGTGCTGGCAAAACTGGATCTCCACATGCAGAAGATTAAAACTGACCCATACTTGTCACCATGTACAATACTTAATTCCAAAAGGATCAAGTACCTTGATATAAGGCTAGACACTATAAAAACCATAGTTGAAAGGGTAGGGAACTCCCTCGAGCTGATTGGGCTAGGCCAACAGTTCCTAAACAGACATCCAATGGCACAGTCACTGCTACCAACTCTCAACAGTTGGGACCTTGTGAAATTAAAGAGCTTCTGTTCAGATAAAGAGATTGTAAAACGAGCTCGAAGGCAACCCACAGAATGGGAGAAAATCTTCGCTAACCACATATCTGATAGAACTCTATTATCCAGAGTGCACAAAGAACTTAGAAATTAAAGGAAACTAATGGCCCAATTAAAAAAATGGGTCCAGGAACTAAAAAGAAACTTTACCAGGGATGAAATTAAAATGTCTAACAAATATCTTAAAAAATGCTCCACTTCCTTAGCCATCAGGGAAATGCAAATCAAAACTTCCCTGAGATATCATCTCACCCTGGTCAGGATGGCAAAAATCCACAATACAAACAACATCAAATGCTGGAGAGGATGTGGAGAGGGGAACTCTCCTACATTGCTGGTGGGAATGCAAGCTCATACAACCACTCTGGAGAACCATCTGGAGATTCTTAAAGAGATTAAAGATTGAAATGCCATATGACCCTGCTATTCCACTTTTGGGAATAACCCCCCATACAGCAAAAATTCACCTCAATAGCACAAGCACAACCATGTTCATAGCAGCACTGTTTACAATAGCAAAGTCATGGAATCAACCCAAATGTCCAACAGTTGACGAGTGGATAAGGAAACTGTGGTACATCTATACAATGGAGTACTACTCAGCCATCAAAAAAGATGACTTACTGGAATTTGCAGGGAAATGGATGTCATTAGAAACAATTATATTAAGTGAAGTATCCCAGACCCAGAAAATTAAGCACTGTATGTACTCCCTAATAGGTGGCTCCTAGTACCAAGCCCACCCAGCCCACCTAGAGACACTCAAGGATAAATCTCTGTGATACCTACAGTAATTGCAAGGATTATGAACAGGACGGATGGGGTTGGAGGGCCACACCAGAAACAAGGAGAGAGGGGACCATGTTACAACAGAGAAAATAGGCCTCCATCAAGGAATGCAAGTAAGTAATGTGACACCTGGTTAAGTTCACAGACTTTCGTTCCTGATCATTTACAACTGAGGGGATATGATCTCACCAGAAGGTGAGGGCAAATAGTGTGGCAGATAAAATGTAACCCCTCCATCACTGTGGTTTCCTACTTTTATTACATCTACCTTTGAATATTCTCTTATAACAAGACTTTAGTTTAACAGCTTTTTATCTCTGGCCAGGGGGTGACATCAGATACCCATCAGGATGGAGTGAAGGGCATTGCAGGAGCAGCAAAACTGCAAAAGAAAATCAACAAACCATAATCCAGAACTTCAGAGACTCTATATCAACCACCTGGAACTAGGCCAGCCTAATCTCTCCCCATCCTGAAGCTCAGGGAAATTTGCTGAAGAGGAGGCAGTAAGATTGTAAGAGCATAAGGATGGGAGGAGTAATGATATGCAATATACTCCACATAATTTAGGGCCGAAGCAATCATAATTGGACTTTGCATGCCCTGCGCAATGTCCAACATACTATTGACTCCACAAAGTCTAGCATTTGCTAAAGGCACCAAGATCCTTGGAGGCAAGGGATTGACAGCCAAAAGAATTTTCGTATGCTTAAGGGGAACACAGGAAAGGGTTCAGGGAAATGCAACTGGGTCCTTGTACGTCATCAGAGAGGAGGGCCCAGAATAGAATCTGGCATGCACATTAACGGATTCTCTGGGAATTGGGGGGAGAGGCACTGGGCGATGGGGAGGGAGGGGTGAGAGGAGGGGTGAGGGGAGGGTGAGCAGGTGGGTTGAGGGGAGGAGGAGGGAGGGAGAGAACCGGTGTACCTATTAAGTTTGTATGAGCAGAAATAATAAAAATAAAAAAATTAAAAACAGAAAAAACATGTTGTTCTTTTTGGTACATTTGGCTCCCCAGAAAGTTTATCTTTTGTTTTTGTGTGAAGTAATCACAGAAAAAAAGCCTTGAGTCAGAGGTAATGTAATAAAGGATTCATTTAAGGAACTAATTTTTCTTTTCCCTGTTTACCTTATTCTTTAGGTTGCTGTCAGTTATTTCTTTTTTAATGTTTTTATTATTTATTCAATTGTGCGTGCGTGCGTGCGTGCGTGTGTGTGTGTGTGTGTGTGTGTGTGTAGAACCACAGACGAATTTGGGAACCCCCATGGACCACCTCCATCTCCTCCTTGTTTACTCTGCCCCGGGATTCACAGGCTCTGCCCCACCAGGACCAGAAACGCAGGCCGCCCCTGCTTCTGCCAGGCGTCTATATGTGGGGTCAAAGATCGGAACTCAGGACCTTCTCCCTGCAAGGCAGAGGCTTAACCTCTGAGCCACCTCTCCAGTCCCTGTCAGTTATTTCTTGATATAGCACTGAGAAAAACAGACAGTACAGTTCTTTCAAAATGTATCATTGCACCTAAAATGTAAATTGTAGAATTTTTCTTTTAGTGTTTAGGATTTATGCTGCTCTCAGAGCAATAAGATGAACTCTTTGGGATAAAGCACAGAGAAAAAAGTTGAAGCCCTGCAGTAGCTAAACTAAACAGAATGCAAAAATGGGACATAACCAAAGAAGAGGTGTTCAGATGTAAAACGAGAGTTATCATTAGCTTTGAAAGCACAGAGTTCTTGTGATCTGCAGTGTGGGTTCAGTGAGGCACAGAGAATTCAGAAGAAAGTGTTTCCTCAACTAGTTCTGAGGAGCTCTCTAGGAGAAGTGGTGCACTTTTACAACTGTCTCTGATTGGTGGGAGAAAATGAAGGACCAACAATGAAAGGAGGGATGTGAGTTTTGAATGAGAAGCAAAATGCTTGTGAGCTCAGTTAAAAGTTGAAGTGTTATTCTGCATTCTGTAATCTGAAGACATTTCTACCAACCTTTTCTGTTTCCTAAAGCTGTGTTCTACACCATGGTAGTGACTAGACATATTGGGCTATTTGAACCTAAAGCAAACAAAGCATTCACTTCCTCACGAGTACTTGGCACATTTTCAGTGCTCAATAGACATTCATTTTGTTCCCATTTAGCTTCATGTTGCAAGGAAACACACAACTAAAAAACTTATGGGGCAAGGAATTTATTTCATCTTATGATTATTATAGTGTGGCTTAGTAGCAATATAAACCAAGGGAATTGGCTACACATATCAAAAGGAATTTCTGAACGAGGGGCCATCTTTTTCACTTGTCACAATGCCTGGATGTCAAATACTAAACCAGCACTCTCTATTTTATCCAGTTGCATAGAGACTATGGACTGGGTCTTTCCTCATGAATTAGTTGATCTCCTAGAGGTTTGCCCAAGACTTGTCTTAACTATCAATCTTCATGAATTTGTTGAACTCTCAGCCTTTGATTTCAAGTTGACATCTTTAGCTAACTGCAATGTATCTACTGCATTGTACAGGGCAATTAGGCAGCATTTTCAGAACTACAGAGAGTTTTGTGGTAGAACATTATTGCAGATATTGCTTCCCATATGTATTAAAGATGATTGACTTTTACTCTCAAATGCTAAGGTATATGTGATTATTTGAAATACTGAACGATCATGTAATGATATAAACTTCAATACTGAGATTATTGACAATATTTATGCATACATTATAACCCAAGTACATTTGATTCTAAAAGAAATAATCAAATAAGCAGGACAATGTAAGTTAGAATGTATTAAATTATGGAAAATGTATGAGTAAATTTTAGTATAAACCACAGTTCTCTCTGCAAGATTAGAAAATACAAACCATGTTTGTAATTCTAGTACTTAGGAGACTGAGGCAGAAGGATTATTATGTAGATGAGACCAACTTGGGCTACACTGAGAGTTTGATATCAGCTTAATCTATTTCTCAATAGACTGCATCTATCAATATCAGATGGTAAAATAGTAACATTATTTATAGAATGAATTCTATTTTAACAGGAGTCCAGACAGATTGTCTTCAGCCCGATGTGATTTACTGTGAGATTAGGGACAGCATTTGTGTATTTGAATGTGTTTGAACTCACTGTTGCCATGGGAACATTCCTAGTGTGATTGCTGCAGGGACACAGAAATTTTGATAGTATTTATACAGTGAATTCACCTTTCATTCAAAAAATGATTTTGATAGTGTCAGAGAATTTTAGATATGTTTATGTCTTTTTAATCTGCAGTGTACTGATACTTAATGCAACAATTGTAATATGACACCAGGAAACAGGAACAATTCAAGAATGAATGAAGACTTAGAGTTTTAACCATTAATTGCCCATGGTCAACTGGATACCATGAGGCAAATGACACTTTGCATTGTGGCTAGATGGGGCTTAAGGAGGGAAGAGGAAGCATGGAGCTAGTCCTTGTAAGTGATGCAGCAGACACATTTTGCTGGAAAGGGAAGTGGCTTAAGCAGAACCCTCAGGCACGATAGGGTAACATTTCAGTGGAATCTCTGGTGTACCTGCTTTTGATCTCATACAAAAGACTGAGAAGCAACAAAATGCCTGTGATTCCCATGTGAAATGTGATGAAAAGGAAAAGGCCAGCAGGGCATACATAGTAAGACACATCAACAGAGGTGTTAGAGTGGCTGTCTTTCTACCTGGCTCTAGGTTTACTGCTAAGTATTAACAAAAAGAAAAATACCTGTCAATTTTGAGGATACCTTTTAATTTATTCATTTATTATTATCATTATTATTATTAAATTGTGTGTTTGTGTGTGTGTGTGTGTGCGTGTGTGTGTGTGTGTGTGTGTGTGTGTGTGTGTGTGTATGTCAGGAAGCCCTCTGTGTCCCTGTACAGGCCGCAGGGTGACTTCCAGAATCATCCTGGACTACTTCTACTTTCTTTTTGCCTTTTTCTGGGATTTCTCCAGACTCCACCCACCTGGATGGGAAGTGCAAACCACTGCCTTTTCCACCTGACATATTTACATGAGACCTGGAGTTTGAACTCAGGATCTTCTTCTTATGAGGCAAAGCCTTAACCACTAAGCCATCTCTCTAGCCCTAAGGATATTTTTTGTGCCTTAAGCTGTATATATTTTGTAAGATGTTTGATAATTATGTACTTTCAATAACAAATCCTGATCCATAATCATCACAAATCTTTTTTGTCATTTTAAAGTTTATAATCATGCAGAGGATATGGTGCTGTCACTGGCCCAAATTCAGCTTGACTGATCTTTCTAGAGTTCTTATAGCCCTACTTCTATAATAAATACAGTCAAAGCATGACCAGACAACTCCAAGGAAACATACTATTATTGTTGAAAATTTTCAGATATGATACTCAGGCCTAGGCACTCAAATAAACTTCATCAAGTTACACAGTGAAAGAGAAAGCCAATAACTAAATTATATTCTACCTGTTGCTATAGCACAGAACCCAATCACTGTAGTCTACTCTTCCCTTTGCATAACATAAAAAATATATTTAGAAAGTGTGTATTTTATAAGGTGGCTGTTCATATTCTCACTCTAATCTCATCTTTCCTGCTACATGTAAACAGTTACAATGTTGAAAGTATTGAAATAGTTTTTTTTCTCTTCCTATGTTCATTTGTGAGAAAACTTGATTCATTTTAATTTTTTAGCATTTTATATATTTATTTGGATGTGATGGAGGGAGAGATAAAAATGAGAGAGAGAGAAAGAGAGAGAGAAGAAGGGGAGAGGAGAGAGAAAATTTGTGTTATGGATCATAGGTGAATTTCAGAGAACAAATTCAGAATTTCCAGGAATAAAACTCAGATCAGCTTGAGAGATGATTCTTCCTGAAACTCTATAACCTGGTCAGAAAATTGTAGTATATTATATATAGATATGACCACATGAAATTTCATATGCACACATATTGTTGGATTCCAATAACAATAAATAGTTGATAATATACCAATGATTCAGATTTCAGAATGCTACTTATACAGCATAAACTCATTTGTATAATGGATATGAAGTGAAAAACAGAAATTACTTGTGAAAAAAATATATATGAAAGAAATATATAAAATATTCATTGAGAATATTTCTGAAGAATAGATAGAAAAGGTGATATTCTCTTTTACAACTTTTTATTATGAAAGAAACACAAGCTTATATGCACTGTAAAGCTGATCTTAACACTAAATTGTGTTTAATATCTCATTGGTGTTCTCTATATTGTGCTTCATTCAATTGTGACACATGTTTTAATGAGATTATTTTTGAAAGAAAATAGTGGTATAGCTGGTTATTTTTCAAATTCATCCCTCATCCCAAGGCTTTGGAAACATAGCTGAGAAGGGTGTGCTAAGAATGTTAGAGACAAAGAGAGGGTGGGATCTTGCTGTAAGATAGTATGTTCTGGAAACTAAGGTTTGAAGCACCTATCACCTCAGCTCTTACATTCTCATAAGACAGACCTTCACAAGGTTTGACCTATCAATATGTCATCATGGAAAGGAGATGATCTTAAAAATACCCCACACCTGTCTGAGGATCTATTGATGTGTCATACTGGATTGTCAGATGGACAGCTACCTTCATCAGTGATATACCAACTAATATACTTGCTCCAGCAAGTACATCATCACATGTTAATAGCAGCAGCCACGTGGCACTTATTAGACCACATAAGCAGAAGGACTGCAAGGAGGAAGGAGACTAGTAAGGAGAATCACAACTTATCAAAGTGTAGAGAATAAGTGACACTCGACTGCTGTGCCATACACAGGACATCTAAATCACCCTTCCCGCTTCAAGTTCTGGGAACACTAAAGGGGAATGCAGTAAGGATGATAAGAGCCAGAAAACAGTAATGAATGCTGTTACAGAGCATCCTGTGGACATGACAGGGCTGTACCACCAAAAAACTTGCATAAGATCTGCACAAGACTGGTCCAACCAACATTTATTTCATCATGGATGTGATAAGGACTCAAGAGGCTCAACACCACTTTTAGTTTCTTAAATCCTTGGATACAGATACAAGCTATCACATCATATTCCACGGTACATTGTAAGGTACGTTTTAAGCTTTCATTTGATATGATTTATATTGAATAAAAACAAATGCTATAGTTTGGCATTTGAAGCACCATGTGTTAAAGATTTTGTCTTTTACTATCAGAGGTCTGTGGACCATCAAGAAATGAAATGTAATTGGTGGACTAGGAAGCACTTGTAATCCCAATTCCTCAGTCTGAAGCAGGATGTTCACTTGAGCTGATAAGCTAAAGGTGAGGCTAGGCTTGCATAGGAAGACTGTTTTAGAGGAACAGAACCTCCTTTTCAGAGGTTCTCAGTGCATTGGTGATGTGAACTCAAAGGCAAAGAGAGAGTCCCAGTTTCCTGGTCGTTGCTTCATTTTTGAGGAAATATACAGTATTTTTGATATGTGTTCCTGCCAAGATGTACTAATTCATCAGAGGCTTAATCTAATTAGGAGGGCAACCATGGGAGCAGACTTCCATAATTATAGTGGAAAAATAAACCTTTAATCTTTCTTAGTTAACTATCTCAATGATTTCATTATAGAGACAAAAAGTAGGCTGATGTACCCATGCTGGCAAATTTATGAGATACATCTACTATGTATTTTCTTCTCTTTGGTCCAACAAAATGTTTCCCCTAATATATTTTTTAACCAATACAAACTTGCAAATATCTAATTCCATTATATAATTGTTTTATATTTCTGGATGTTGAAATTCTTTTCTTTGTTATAATAGAAACTTACTCTTGAGAGTTGCATGGGGGATATATGGTTGGTGGGTTTGATCCTGACAAATCCCTTTCTTTTACATGGCTACTACATATGGAATGCCGTTAAGAATCTTCGGGTATCAAAGCAGGTTTATGTTTAATATACAAAATCTGAACAGAGTTTATGTGTCCATGAAAACCTGACGGAAGATACATAGAACAAAATAGTGCTTATATATATATTAGTTATTGTAAACGAATAAGAAAACATCATACAAACAAGATTGAAAACCTTTTGATGTTAATATTCTTGTGACCTTTAATTGTTGTTACAGTATCACATATGTGAACATACATGAAAATGTTTACAAAGATTCACATTGCACAGTCCTAATAGGTACAGTTTTTATATTATTCATGTATGTATATTTTGCAGGAAAAATGTTTAGTTATTCACTTTAAAAATAAAGCCGTGGGGAACTTTATCAAATAGGACAAATAAACTTTAGCACAGTTCTTGTCTCTCCTGATTATTTAAGGACACAAAAGTTTGATTCCCCACAGAGTCCAAACTGTCATTCTTACAAAGGAGTTATTTTATCAAGCAGCTGAATGTCCTGGTGTAAAGAACAAGAGGAAATTTTAAATGACAATCAACAAATCACAAAAGCAGTCATTTCATCAATCTGATGCTTCAGGAAACTCCAAGGCAGGATGGTTTGGAGGCTGCAAAAATCTACCTTGGTTATCAAACTTAGTCAGTAGTGGAGGACGATGATGATAAACATTTATACACTCACAGTAGGTCTCAGTTCAGCGATATTGAACAAGAGTAGCCATAGGATCACACTGAAGTCCTCAGAGCAGAAGGAACGAGGAGTAACCAACAGGTTTAGTTCAGTCAATATCTTTCCAGAGAATCTCAGAAAAAGAGCAGATATCTGCCCTCCCCGAGTATGCTGGAGCGGAGAGTAAGGTGGCCACTGACTGATGGTAGAAGTGGAATCACTTATGCAGGAAGGAAAAAAATGGTGAGTAAGTAACATAGAAATAGTGTGGAAAAGGTAATACTTGTAGATATTATCTTCAATGTAGAGATCAAGATGTATAGAATTCAATTGGTGTTTCCAGAATTCAACTGGGGATTCAGAAGCAACTATTATAACTTTTCTCGTTGGTGAGTGATGACGTATTACAGAACTAATTGAACATTCTATAGGTAGCTTATAAATGGAGGGGGACAAAAAGCCAGGAAAATAGGAGGAAGGGGAGAACAGAAAAGATGGGAAGGAATGTGGAGAAGGAGGACATAGGAATTGGTGTTGAAAACAAATAAATTTACCTTAACTGAACTTAAAATACAGGCAATAAATTAAAATATGCAAGAAGGGTAGTTTCTCTGAATATTCTTATCACACTTGTAAATAAAGGGAAAAAAAAACTTTGGGAGAAGTAATAACACAAACTAAAAACATAAGTCTTAAGGATGATGGCTAATAAATTAAAAGTAAAAATTAAAATTTCATCCTAAAAATCCTTTCTAATGTATCTAGGTTTGTACTGTCTCTTCAGTAGTAATGGGGATGAACAAGGGTGAAAATAAACATGAGATAACTATCCAGTGTGGTAATGTAATGCAGTGGGAGCTGTTGAACCCCACACTTCCTAAGTACACGTGATCTTACTCCAGTGTGCCTTCAGCCCAGAAGACCTGGAGGGCAGCACTCTCCTCAGCAGGACTTGAGACTATGGCAGGAGCCTGAACGACACAATGTACATCTAAAGTTATGGATGAGCTTGGAATGATCATTCGGGAATGCTGTACCATTCCAAACGTTGGTCCACTGTGAACTTTCTGGTGCGAAGTAAGTTTATATTTTGATATGAATTTTTTTCCACAAACAAAACACTCAAAGGGCCGTTCCCCAGTATGTATTCTCCTGTGTATCACAAAGTAAGAGGGGGATCTTATCAGTTTTCCACATTCTTCACACCTGAGAAAATCTTTTGGAGGGTGACATTGCTTGTGTGTGGTAAGGGTAGCTTCACGGTAGAAACTTTTCCCACAAAGTTGGCACATAAAAGGCCTTTCTCCAGTATGAAATTTCATGTGTTGAATCAGCTCATGCTGAAATTGAAAGATCTTCCCGCATTCCTCACATTCTGATGTGCTGTGAAAAACATGATGTTGAATAAAGTGATCTTTAGTGACTGAAACTAACCGACCTTTTCTGCCCCTGTCCCCTTGTAGGAACTCAGAGACCACTTTATGTTCCCTGTGCCTGCCTGGAGTGTCGGTGTTATGGGTGGCCTGCTGACCGGCTGGTGCCCTAGTGATCAAGGCCCTCCCTGACTCCTGAGGTTCGGTGTTCTTCACAGTGGAGGGCTGACCCATCTCACTGTTAATCATTTCTGAGGCTTTATGCTGGAAAGGTAAAGAGAGCCTTTTGCCACATGATTTCCACGTACACTGGATCCCGTGCTGTAAGGCCTCGGGCAGCTGATGTTGCATGAGTGCCTCATACATTATCGACTGGTGGGCCTCTTGGGTACAGACATTGGCTTGAAGAGGCCTCTCCTGGGGCTCTCTTCCAGAAACGCCCTGCACAGATGGCACACCTGTATCATTCTCTGTAGGCACTAGAGCGGGGACAGACTGGCTCATTATCCCCAGCTGGGTAATAACAGAGTCTAGCCAGAAGTCTCTCCGGGGCTCGGTTGGCTGCCTGTCCTGGGAACTTGGAAAAGATGCAGAAGCCCCAGGCCCCAGAGAGAGTACTTCTCTATAGATGCCCATCATGACCTCATAGTACAGGAGCTTCTGATCACTGGTAAGCTTCTCCCACTCCTCACGGGTAAAGCGCAGGAACAGATCTTCGGGGGTCACGGGGTTGGAGGGCTGGTCTTCCTGCCGCTGCTCCTCAGACTGAAGGTGTTGGTCACCGTGGCTGGCACTCATGTTGGTGGAGGACAGGGATGGTGGTGGCCTGGAGAATGGCACGGCCTAAGGCTGGAGGATGGAAGGTGTCTGGGCCCGTGAATGTAGGACAGGGACTGAGGAACCTGAAAAACATAAGAAACAGGGTGAAAAGACAGTGAAAGTGGAGGTGGCTGGCTGGACTCCAACAAGTCCCACCTTTTACAAAGCATACAGTCTGGGACTCACCCCAAAGCCAAGTTTTGAGCACCTAGCTACGAGATGCAGCAGGTCCAAAATGCTGGCTCAGGAGATGTGGGCTCAGGAGATGCAGGTGGAGATAAGGCTGATATCAAAGCCTGGGTACTACCTTGATTTAGCACATCCTACAGTGGGAAAGTTCAGGTACCTGGCAAAACAGTGACATGAACAGATGTTATAAAACACTCCCAGAAGCATCACCCCTTCCTTACCTGAAAGTCTTAACCCAGCTTCCTGTTCTAGAGAATGACAAGAGTCTGGTGGGAAAAGACACCTTGGGCTACCCGCAGAGCTGCTCAACATCCCCGAGTCCGCTCAAAAGGTCTGTGAAGCTCCTCACTCAGGTAGGACTGACCAAACATTGGCATTCCACCCTTCATTGTTACACCTTCAGTTCTCTCTGCCCTTGATTCTAATTGACTGTGTCATGAATACTGTGAAGCATGGCCACTTTGGTGGGGTGACAGTGTGTGTTTAACTGTGGTTAAATCCCAGTTTACTTTGACTTACTATTTCGCTGGCTTTGAGAGTTCACAGAGACCACACTCTGCATAATTTCATGTTTTCCTCTGTGTACACATGCTGTCCATTCATTCCCATTTTCCATTTATGAAAGTTATGTATGGGCAGAAGTCATTTATCATGAACAATTGTTTGATAGGACTCATAGAAATATTGGTATCAATTCCATGGGCTTGATATTTTCAACTTTAAAAATTTTAATAAATTATTTTGATTGACAGACTACTCAGTCTTTTTTCCCCATACTATTATAATAGAGAAATATATTTTAATACATTTTTAATTATTTCTGCTCATACAAACTTAATAGGTAGACCAGTTCCCTCCCTCCATCCACCTCCCCCTGAACCCTTTGCTCACCCTCCCCTCGCTCCCCATCCCCTAGTACCTACCCCCCAATTCCCAGAGAGTCCTTTCTTGTGCATCCCTGACTCTCCTCTGGGTCTTCCTCTCCAATGACGTACAAGGACCCAGTGGCATTTCCCTGAACCCTTTCTCGTGTTCCCCTAAAGCACAGGAACACTACTGTGGCTGTCAATCCCTTGCCTCCAAGGATCTTGATGCCTTTAGCTAATGCTAGACTTTGTGAGGTCAATAGTGTGTTGGACATTGCGCAGGGCATGCAAAGTCCTATTATGATTGCTTCAGCCCTAACTAGTCTGGAGAATCTTGTAAATCATTGCTCCTCCCATCCTTTTGCTCTTACAATCTTACCGCCCCCTCTTCCGCAAATTTCCCTGAGCTTCAGGATGGGGAGAGATTAGGCTGGCCTAGTTCTAGGTGGTTGATATAGAGTCTCTGAAGTTCTGGATTGTGGTTTGTTGATTTCTTTTGCAGTTTTGCTGCTCCTGCAATGCCCTTCACTCCATCCGCTGGGCACTGTGTCACCCCCTGGACAGAGACAAAAAGCTGTTAAACTGGAGTCTTGTTATAATAGCACATTCAAGGGTAGATGTAATAAAAGTAGGAAACCTCAGTGAGGGAGGGGTCAATCACCCATTTGCAAAATGATTACTTATTATCTACCAGACTATATGCCCTCCCCTTCTGGTGAGATCATACCCCCTCAGTTGTACATGATCAGGAACGAACTTCTATGAACTTAACCAGGTGTCACATTACTTACTTGCATTCCTTGATGGAGGCCTATTTTCTCTACTGTAACATGGTCCCCTCTCTCCTTGTGTCTGGTGTGGACCTCCAACCCCATCCCTCCTGTTCATAATCCTTGCAATTACTGTATTACATAGGTTTACCTTTGAGTGTCTCAAAGTGGGCTGGGTGAGTTTGGTACTAGGTGCCACCTATTAGGGAGTACATACGGCACTTAATTTTCTGGGTCTGGGATACCTCACTTAATATAATTGTTTCTAATGACATCCATTTCCCAGCAAATTCCAGTAATTCATCGTTTTTGATAGCTGAGTAGTACTCCATTGTTTAGATGTACCACAGTTTCCTTATCCACTCGTCAACTGTTGGACATTTGGGCTGATTCCATGACTTTGCTATTGTAAACAGTTCTGCTATGAACATGGTCGTGCTTGTGCTATCGAGGTGAACCTCTGCTGCATGGGGGGTTATTCCCAAAAGTGGGATCGCAGGATCATATGGCATTTCAATCTTTAATTTTTTTAAGAATCTCCAGATGGCTCGCCAGAGTGGCTGTATGAGCCTGCATTCCCACCAGCAATGTAGGAGAGTTCCCCTCTCTCCACATCCTCTCCAGCATTTGTTGTTGTTTGTATTGTGGATTTTTGCCATCCTACCTGGGGTGAGATGATATCTCAGGGAAGTTTTGATTTGCATTTCCCTGATGGCTAAGGAAGTGGAGCATTTTTTAAGATATTTGTTAGACATTTTAATGTCATCCTTGGTAAAGTTTCTTTGAAGTTCCAGGGCCCATTTTTTAATTGGCTCAGTGTTTTCCTTGGAGTTTAGTTTTCTAAGTTCTTTGTGCACTCTGGCTAGTAGAGCTCTATCAGTTATGTGGTTAGTGAAGATTTTTTCCCATTCTGTGGGTTGCCTTTGAGCTCGTGATACAATCTCTTTATCTGAGCAGAAGCTCTTTAATTTCACAAGATCCCAACTGTTGAGAGTTGGTAGCAGTGACTGTGCCATTGGATGTCTGTTTAGGAACTGTTGGCCTAGCCCAATCAGCTTTAGGGAGTTCCCTATCCTTTCAACTATGGTTTTTATAGTCTCCGGCCTTATATCAAGGTCCTTGATCCATTTAGAATTAAGTCTTGTACATGGTGAGAAATATCGATCATGACATTTTAATATCCTGTTTATGATTTTTGTTCTTATACTTATGAATGTTATGAACCTAAATTATAACTTTTTCATGCTTTTTGTTTGGGGAACAATCATCTCTGACGTCATAAAATAATTGGGGATCTATCCATCTTTTTGAATTAGGACAATTTTATAGAAGAGACTTACTTTTTTTAAAGTGGCTCCGTTGGGAGTGATACTTCTTTAATGATCCTGTTCTTGGATCAAATTCTGCAATAAAATACTAACATCTAAGTTGTAATGATATGTGTAGCTTTTCAGAACTCACTTTTAAGAAAGAGTTCAAAACTGTTAGGCAGATCTGTTTTGATCACTATTGGGAGCTTTTCAGAGTGATGGAATATTTTACACAAAAACCTTCTTGCCATGCCCCAGTCCCCGGGTCACCTTCGTGTCCCACCAACAGCCAGAGTGGCAGCCAGTCTGCTTTACCACTGGGGAAGTCCCCTAGGCCATGCCCCAGGTCCCAGGTGATCTGCCTACCACATTATGCACTCTGCTCTGCTTCCCCTGACCAGGATCATGGCACACTCCCTGATCCTCATGTAAGGGACCTAGACTAAGCCCCAGGCCCCTGGTCACCAGAAAACAGTGCCAGCCAGTCTGCTCTGGAAATGGGGAAGATGCCTTGCCCCACACCCAAACCAGGCTGGACTCCCTGCTTTCTGGATTCAATAGAGCCCAGAGAAAATCCAACCAAAGCTCTAAGGGACAAACACCATACATCTGAAGTGCACTAAAATCATCCCATCACATGGGAGAGAATCTTCACATCCAGCTCAAAGATAACTAAACACTTTTTACCATCTTGTTCCTCTCAATTATTAGTCACAAAAGGCATATAATTTCCAGGACTATACCATTCACCCTTACGTATCACCAAAGAAGGAAACCGAAAAAGTTCACTCCCTGTCTACTAAACCTGACCTTATTGATGTACTAACAACATAGCCTCATATAGGAAATAATACCAATACTAGATAAGCACACCCAACTGCAAGGCAATAACTAGTAATAACTGCTCAAGGGTAGTAATGCCATCTAATTCAGTTCAGTCAAAAACACACATAAACAAAAAGAATGTCTTAAAAGTTAAAACAATAATGCCCATGTCACAGCGAAAATCTCTGAGAAACAAAAACCAAGACAACAAATGATAGATTCCAACCAGAACAAACTTACAGAAAATAGACATGAAAACTATAACCAAGATAATGATTTTCAAAGCCTGATCTTTACAATGATCAATACTATGAAAGAGAAAATCTGGAAAGAGCTAAATAACAGCATCAACCACTTTGAACAGGAACACAACAGGCACTTGGAGGAGATGAGAAAAACAGTTGAAGAAACAAAAATAGGCATACAGCAGTTAAAACAATCTCAAGCGGAGTTTAAAATTAAACTAAAAGAAAAGATATCTTCAAACCAGAATTCAACAAAGAGTCTTGTCAGCAGAACTAATGAAGCAGAAAGTAGAATATCAGATCTTGAAGACAAAATGAAAGAACTAACCAGCCCAATGGAAGAGGTTATCAAAGCCAAAAAGATACTTGAGAGGAATACTCAAGAGTTATGGGGCACCTTGAAGAAGCCTAACATGCACATTCATGGAATACCAGAATGAGAATCCCAAAATACCACACCTGAGGAAATCTTTCAAATTACATTAAGGAAAACTTTCCTCATCCAAAGAAAGAGATGCCCATCCAAATACAAGAGGCATTCTGCACTCCAAACAGATTCGACAAAAATAGAAACTCAACAGGGCAAATAATAGTTAAAACACTCCACATTCAAGACAAAGAAATGGTGCTGTGAGCTTCAAGCGGGAAAAAGTCACTTTTGAAGGTAAACCTAGTTAAATAACAAATGATTTTTCAATGGAAAGAGTAAAAGCAAGAAGAGCTTGGAAAGACGTACTTCAAGTATTGAATGAGCACAAATGTCAACCCAGGCTGATAAACCCAGCAAAACTGTCAGTCATGATTGAGGGTTAAAGAAAAATTTTCCACCATAAAAACAATTTGAAGGCTTGCTTGACTCCCAAACTAGGCCTTCAAAAATCCTAGTAAAGATACTCAAGCTGGAGGAAAAAGAAAAGCATATCCAGGAGGAGAGGAGGGATGTATAATACCACCAAAACTTACCATTCAAACAATACACTTGTGAAAGCCACTAAACACAAAAAGCATCAGGAATCACAGGCAACTTCTCCATTATAACACTAAATGCCAATGGAATTAACTCACATAAAAAGTGCTGATTACAAACATGGATTAGAAATTACAACCCATTCATCTGCTGCCTTTAGGAAACACATCTTACAGAAAAGATAGGCACATTACAAAAGTCAAAGGCTAATGGAACCAGGAAACAAGCAGGGATAGCAATTACGCTATCTGACAAAGTGGACTTCAAACCAAAAAAAAAAAAAAATCATAAGAGACACAGAAGAATACTACATTTTAGTCACAGGTACAATTCACGAGGAAGACTTCACAATACTGAACATGTATGCACCTAATATTGGCTCCTGCACCTTCATTAAGCAAATGCTAAAATGTCTAAATCAAGAAATCAATTCCAAAACAATAATACTCAGGGATATCAATACTGCTCTCTCAACGTGGGACAGATCAACAGATCAAAAACTTAATAGAGTTACATTAAAACTTACTCAAACCCTTACTGAAATGGACCTTACAGATCTCTATCAAACTTTCAATCTACCCAAGAAAGAATACACATTTTTCTCAACATCCCGGGGAACTTTCTTCAAAATAGACCACATATTGGGCCTCAAGACACATCTCCACATATACAGGAAAGTTGAAATTTTAGCCTGTACCCTATCAGACAACCATGGTCTAAAGCTTGACATCTACAACAGAACAACAGCAGAAAATACACAAACTTAGAAATTAAACGCTATAATGCTGAATGAGAAATTGGTGCAGGAAGAAATCAAAAAGGAAATTCAAGATTTCCTAGAAGTGAACGATGATGAAAATATAACATATCAAAATGTCTGGGACACAATGAAACCTGTCCTAATAGGTAACTTTATGGCATCCAATGCCTATACCATTAAAGAAAAATAGAAAAATCACAAGTAAGTAACAATACAGCTTAAGCATTCAGAGACACAAGGGCAGCGATTCAATCTCAAAAACAGCAGAGGAGAGGAGATTAGCAAAATCATGGAAGAAATATCAGAAAATGAGATAAGGAAAATGATAGATACAATGAATCCACCAGACAAAAAGATGGTTCTTTGAAAAACTCAGTGATTGACACACCCCTAGCTAAATTCACCAAAATCAAGAGAGAGAAAACCCAAATTAACAAAATTAGAAATGAAAATGGAGTTATCAAAACTTACCCAAGAAATTCAGAGAATTATAAGGTCATATTTCAAAACTTATATTCCATAAAATTTGATATCACAAAAGAAATGGGTGAATTCCTGAGTAACCATAACGTACCTAAACGGAATCAGGAAGTTTTGAATTATTTAAATAGTCCTCTAAGATATGAGGAAGTCGATGAAGTAATCTCGAATCTTCCCACCAAAAAATGTCCTGAACCAGATGGATTCAGCACAGAATTCTACCAGACATTTAAGGAACAACTAACACCAATAATCCTTAAACTGATCCATCAAATTGCAAAGGAAATAACACTGCTAAATTCTTTCTATGAAGGTAAAAACATACTAATCCCCAAACCTGATAAAGATACACTTAATAAAGAAAACAATAGACCAATCTCTTTGATAAACACAGATGCAAATATTCTCAACAAAATCTTAGCAAATTGGATTAAAAAAAAACATATCAAAAAGGTCACTCACTGTGATCGAGTAGGCTCTATCCCAGGCACACAAGTTTGGTTTAACATACACAAACCAGCAAATGTAATCCATCATATAAACCAATCCAAAGTCCAAGACCACATGATACTCTTGATAGATGCAGAAAAAGTTTTTGACAAGATCCAACATTCTTTTATGATCAAAACCCTAGAGACAGTTGGATTAGAAGGAACCTTTATCAACATAATAAAAGCTGTATACAACAAGCCAACAGCAAGGATTATACTCAATGGAGGAAAACTTGAAGCATTCCCACTTCGATCAGGAACTAGACAAGGCTGTCCACTCTCCCCACTTCTATTCAATATTGTTCTTAAAGTCTTAGCTGAAGCCATAAGAAAAGAGAGGAAGATAAAAGGAGTTCAAATCCACAGAGAAGAAGTCAAGATATCTCTATTTGCAGATGACATGATCTTATATGTGAGTGATTCTAAAAACTCTACCAAGAAACTCCTAGAATTAATGCAGAAGTTCATTGGAGTGGCAGGTTACAAAATAAATGTGCAAAAATGCATGGCCTTCCTGTATGCAAACAATGAAAAAAGTGAAAAAGCCCTAAGAGAAACAATTCCGTTTACTCTAGCGCCTTAAAAAACCGAAATGCCTTGGTAAAAACCTAACCAAGTAAGTGAGATAACCTCACAATGAAAACTTTAAATTCCTGAAGAAAGAAATTACAGAAGACACCAGAAGGTGAAAGACCTCCTCTGCTCTTGGATCAGCAGAATCAACATCATAAAAATGACTATCCTACCAAAAGCAATATGCAGATTCAATGTTATACCAATCAAAATTCCAAAGCAATTCTGGAAAGAAATTGACCAAACAATCTCAAAATTCATATGGAAACACAAAAGACCCAGGATAACAAAGACAATCCTGAGCAACCAAAAACTGCTGGATGTAGCACCATACCAAACTTTAATCTATACTACAAATCCAGAGTAATAAAAACAGCCTGGTACTGGCTCTAAAATAGACATGTATATCAGTGGATAAGGATTGAAGACCCCAGATATAAGGCCACACAAAGAGATCCAAAAATATCAATGGAAAAAGAACAGCATCTTCAACAAATGGTGCTGGCATAACTGGATGTCCACATGCAGAAGATTAACACTGGACCCGTAATTGTCACCATGCACACAAATTAATTCTAAATGGATCAAGCACCTCAATGTTAGGCCAGAGACTATAAAAACCCTAGTTGAAAGGGTAGGGAACTCCCTGGAGCTGATTAGGTTATGCCAACAGTTCCTAAATAGAAATCCAACAGCATAGTCACTAGAATCAACACTGAACAAATGTGATCTTATGAAATTAAAGTTTCTGTTCAGATAAAGAGATTGTAAACCTAGAAAAAAGGCAACTAGAGAATGGGAGAAAATCTTCACTAACCACATATCTGAGAGAACTCTATTTTCCAGAGTACATAAAGAGCTTAGAAAACTAAATACCAAGGAGATAATTGGCCCAATTAAAAATGGGCCTGGAAACTCAAAAGAAACTTTTCCAGAAACAAAATTGAAATGTCTAACAAATATCTTTAAAAATGCTCTGCATCCTTATCAATCAGGGAAATGCAAATTAAAACTTCCCTGAGATATCATTTCACCTGGGTCAGGATGTCAAAAATCCAAAATACAAACAACACCAAATGCTAGAAAGGATGTGGCAAGAAGGGAACTACATTGCTGGTGGGAATGCAAGCTTATACAACCACTCTGGTGATCAGTCTGGCAATTTTTCAAAAAGTTAAAGATTGAAATTCCTTATGACTCTGCTATCCCACTTCTGGGAATTATCCCCCATAATACAAATATTCACTATAATGACAGAAGCACAACCATGTTCATAGCAGCACTGTTTACAATAGCAAAGTCATGGAATCAACACAAATACCCAATAGTTGATGAGTTGATAAGAAAATGTGGTACATTTATACAATGGATTACTACTCAGCCATCAAAAAGTGAATTAATGAATGGATGGAACTAGAAAAATGTATTTTGAGTGAAGTATCCCAGACACAGAAAATCAGACACCATATGTACTCCCTAATACGTGGATCCTAGTAATAAACCCACTTAATGATACATTCAAAGATAAATTTCTGTAATACCTACAGTAATCACAAACATTATAAACAGGAGGTATGGGGAAAGATGGCCTCCCACAAAATAAGAAGAGAGGAGATCATGCTTCAGTAGAGAAAATCGGTCACCATGAAGTATTGCAAGTAAGTAGAATGACATCTGGTGAAGCTCACTCTCATTTTCCTTCCTGGTCACTTGTGACTGAGGAGATTTGATCTTACAAATCTGAAAGGATATAGAGAATGGCAGATAGATAGTAACCATCCTGAAAATGGGTACTGACCACCCCCTCACTAAGGTCTCCTACTCCTATTCCATCTACCTTTAAATCTCCTCTCATAGTAAGATCTTCATTTAAACAGCCTTTTATCATTGGTTAGGAGGTGACGTCCAATACGAATCAGAATTGAGCCAAGGTTGGTGATGGACCAGCAAGACTGAAAGCAATAACAAACCATAGTTCAGAACGCCAAAAACCCTGCATTAATCACCTGGAATGAGACCAGCCAAATCTCTCCCCATCCTAAAGCTCAGGAAAACTTACGGAAGAGGGGGCTGCAAGATTGTAAGAGCCTAAAGATGGGGTGGACCAATGATATGCCGGATGCTCCATACAAGTTAGGGCCGCAGTAGCCATAGTGGAACTTTGCATGTCTTGGACAAGGATTGACATGCCGACAACCCTCCAGGGTCTAGCATGGATCACAAGCAGTAGAATCCTTAGAGGTAAGGGATTAATAGTCATAATTGTGTTCCCATACTAAGTGGGAACCTGGGGGGGGGTCTGTGCTATACCACTTAGTCTGAGTCTTTACACCTCAGTGGAGTGCAGGACTCAGAGGGAAGTTCGGCATTCACACAGGAGAATGCCTCAGAAGATGGGAGAGGGGAATGGGGAGGTAGTGGTAGAGGGGTAGGGAGGGTGATGAAAGGAAGGGGAAAGGGGGGAAAGGTGCAATGGGGACTGGGGAGGGGTGGAGGGAGAGAAAGGATGGGGTACCCTATCAAGCTTGTATGATTGGGTAAAAATAAATGAAAAATAAACTATTTGTCATTAACCAAAAATATGCAATTATTATTATTAATATTACAGTTAACTCAATGTTTATCTTTACTATCTCATTAATCTACAAAATAGAACTTCAAAGTGCAAAAAAGTATTTTAGTGTTATAAACCATCTTGTTGAAATATCTGAGGGATTAATGTATGCTCAAAATGACAAAGGAAAGGCTGAAGTGAACCATTAATTCATGTTTATGCTCATTATATATTTTGCTATTGGTAAGGCATGGAGAGATAATTCTAAAAGAGTACCATTTTCTCATGTGTTGACAGTGTAGGCAGAACAGAAGAAAATAAATATTGCTATGATACTAATACCAGGATGTTTCTAAAATATTGTCGTATGTGGCAAATTGGACTTTACAAGCTTAACTAGAAAAAGGTTCTTGAAATGTAGGGATTATCTGAGTGGCCCCAATGTAAAAGTTACAAGTTTTTTTTTAATCATTGAAGAAAGAAAGAAAAGAGTCAGAGTCAGAGAATATGTATGAGGGAGGAAGAAGAGAGTATTGCAATTGTTCCAAGGGTATCAGCTAAAACCATATCAAGAAAATCCAAGGAAGCATTTTCCCTACTGTAAGAAATACATGGTTTAATTTATACCTTCAAATGAACGGAAATAATAATAAAAATGTTTAAAAAAATTAAAAATATAATAATTTATACATTCGAAAGATTCATATGATTACATGCCTGCTTCCCAAAGTGGTGGTGGTATTGGGAGGTACTCTATAGCATTAAAGAAGTGTGAGCTAGTAAAGTGCCTCAGGCTCATTGAAGGTTGAATGCTCAGAAAATAGTTCTTCATATATTAACAAGAAATCTTATTTTAATGTGTGTAGATGTATGAGTGCTTGTACATGTGTATGTATATGACACATTATATGGATGCATACATGAAACATGTTACTACATGCACATATCCATATACATTAATCAGATAATCTCTAAATCATACTTCTCACCCCCTTTTAGTAACTCCTTACTCTTCATTTAAATATTCCCAATTAAGGGAAAGATCATAGACAATTTCAATTTTCAAATCAATGGAGATATAGATATGTTTGTGAAAAAAAGCTAATTAGGGAAAAAATAGAATGTTTTCTAATTAAAATACCTTAAAAATAAAATGTTTTCATTCAATGCTTTCTTCTTAGTAATTAAAATTTGTCTCCATGATCAAAGTAGTGCTTATCAATTGCTTTTACATTTGAGTAATCATGTGCAAGCCTACTAGGAACAGCATTTCTATACTGAATTGTTACTGAAAAGTAACCACAATACATCACTTTAGTGTGATCAATTTATATTCAAAAGTTAAAGTATTAATAGATTAAGAAATCATTTTTCTGTGTTAGATGTTTTCTTTTTTTCTGATGCCTATGAAAATTACTGTTTTAGTATTTGGAATTGATTTTAATCTGCATTGTAAACAGTTTAGGGAAAATAGTCAAATTAAGAAAATAATCCATCTCTTCATACCACTTTTAGGCAGCCATTCATCATCTATTAATCATAGCAGTCACAAAATTAGTTCCATGATGTACATACATTAAATGGAATTTATCTGCTTATATTTTTAATATAAGCACAAAGAGCCCATCCCACCCACATATATATATATATATTTCCATGTTGAAATTCATAAGTGAAATTCAGAATTGTAGACAACTATCAATATTTTTTTAATATTTAAGTCCATTTTCTTTTGTTTAACTTTTGGTTTCAAATGTGTTTTGTCTGACAGCTTTCACAAATGTATGATACAGTGTTTTGAATGTTTGTACAACAGATACAGTTGATTCCATTGCTTATGTGTGGTATTTAATGATAATATAAGGTACTTATTGCTATTTTTCTTGAAAATACTTTTGAATTTGTTATGTGATAACACACCAACAGGTTTATTGGGGTTACTTTCACAATAGGACAAAGATTATTGAAATGAGCAAGGGCAATTTAAGGCAGCTGTCATCAGAAAGCCTTCCCCAGCATGGGTGTGACTCACAGAAGCTGCACCCTGGAGCTCTCTGGTGTAAGTCTTGCTAGGAGAGTCTCCCCCAGGCTCTGGGGCTGCCCTGAAGTCTCTCCAACTGCTGCTCCAGGGTCTTCCAACCGAACTATCTTTCTTCTGAGCAGTGTCGCCCAGGCTTCCTCACTGCTCCAGGATCTCCTTCAGACTGCCTGGCTAGTAGGAGAGTCTTCTCTAGGTTGTTATTCTCAGGAACTTCCTGGGATTAACAGTTGTTTACTTACTAAAATCTGAACATGGATGTTCAGAAGAAAAAGTGCCATAAAACAGAATTCCTTGAAAATTTCCACTTTAGTATTTGTATTTTTTCTTACACAGTCTTCTAAAAGTAAAAGCATAAGAACTAGTGCGAACATACGTGATTTCAACCAAGATGAATGGAATGTAACTCTGTCATTGGCTATGCTTTGCTTTTCAGTTTAGCAGGAAAGACTCAATATTATCTAAGGTCTATGATAATGCAGATAGTCTGTAATAATATCATTTAATGGATATGAAAATGTACTATTTTAACATTGTCTCATGATATGCTGTGCTATGCTGGAAACAGACTCTGACTGGTGGCATGCAATATCCTTATCAGGGGTTCTGTTATTCCAGACTTCTGTAAAATAGAACTATCAGAAAGAGTTTGGGTACAAGCAGTGGAAACAGAGGTTTCAACAGTTGCTAGAAAGAGGCAAGAAGTTGGACAGCTCTTCAGAGTTTAGCCAGACTGAGGCAAACGGAAAAAAGAATGAAACATATTTGATTGTACAGTATACCCTCCTGTGAAGCAAGTAGTTGTTCCATGGGGAATTTAATGGCAGTCAATTCTTAGAAAGTTTGAAAATATTGTCATGGAACTCATGCCTGAGACTGTAAACCTATCCAAATTAACAGTAGTAGGGAAGAAAATAGATACAGGATAGGAAGAGGTATTTTAGTGTCAACTATAAAAACTTGATAGTAAACCATCATTTAAGCACATTTTATTTAACCTTTAGATAAGAAAAGCTCTCAGAATTCAGTCAAGACCCATTCTGTTAAAATGGAAGACTAGTGAAGAAGAAAACAGCAACTGTCAAGAGCATAGCATATCAACAATCCTGGAATCCTCATGGTTTGAGAAGGCATGCCACAGAAGGCAAGCTTTCAGATTTAGTAACCTGACTTTGTATCCTCTAGAATTCTTGCACTCCTTGTTTACTGATGGCTGTGGTGATATAAACATGTCTCTTGTATCTCTGTCCAATTATGCCCTCTGCTTTGCAATTCTAGCCATAGAATTACTATAACAGAAATGTTTACTGAGAAATAGTATTTGCTGTGATACAGAGAGAATGTGGTACCTAAGTGAATTTCTACCCATCCCAAGCACTGGGCAGCCCCACATGAACTCTTTTAATGAATACCTTCTAATAGACCATCAGGTGAGGTGCCCTGGGCCCTACTCTGCTGAATCCCCAGATCTCTCAGAAGAATCTCATCAGCATAAGGATCTATAGTCATTTAATCATTTCACTTTGGAAATCCTGTCTATTTCACTTAAGTCACATATCAGAAACACGGTCAGCAACTTAACCAATATGTACAAACCCATCTAAAAACTCAAGCAATATGAGAAACCAAGATATTTTGTTCCCATCCAAAACCACCAATCCCATAGAAATTTTCACTGTTCAGAGTTACTTAAATTTGACAGATGACTCAGATTTCAAAAGAGCAGCTAAAATCAGGTTTACCAACTTAAAATCATATGAAGAGGGCACAAATAGACATCCGAACTTAAAGGAGACAGGAATAAATAGATTGAATTTCAAGAAAACACAACCAATTCATTACATGAGATAAAGAAGAAATTAAAGGATATTAAAACAGGCATAAATACTGCAGAAAAAATCAGATCAAAATGAAAGAAATAATACAAAATCCAAGTGATCAAAAAAAAAAAAAAAACCTCACTGGAATGTCTAACCATGTAAAAGACATAATATCAGGTCTCTAAAACAAGGTAGAGGAGTTAAAATTATTCTAAAAGTAAATTGATAAGCTTGAAACAATGACATATGGAGAAATTCAGTAATAACATGGCATTATCAAATTTATAAATCATTGTCATAATAATGGAGGAGATATCCAGGCCAAAAGCATAATCAGTATTTTCAATAAAATCATAGAAGAAAATGCCTTGAATCTGGAGAACATATGGCCATCTCAACATAAGAAGGCCACAGAAAACTGAATAGACTATAGAATATAAAAACTCTACAAAACAATGTAAAATCACTAAAATCGAAGACCAACTAAAGGGTTTTAAAGCTGCAAGACAGAAGTACCAAGTCACGTATGAAGACAAACCCATCAAAAAAACTGCTTATTTGTTGAGAATTTTTAAAGCTAGAAGAACTTGGAAAGATTCATTCTAAATACTGAAAGGCGGCACTTAACAAACCAGAATAATACATCCAGGAAAATTATCCACTAAAATAGAAATAGAAATAAATTTTTTATGATAAATAACAAACAAAAGGAATATATGACTACGAATCAAGCTCTACAGTGGTTACTACCAGGAATACTTCAGATGAAGAGAAAAGTAAGTGCATACAAGGTAAAATAAACAGCAGGACAAATAATCGAAAGAGGTCCAACAATGACAGGATTCGATTCACAAAATCCAATAATAAAACTGAATAATAATGGAATCAATTCCCCAGTGAAGAGAATGACAAAAATATTAGATTAGAAAACAATTTTCTGCTGCCTCAAAGAAACAAATTTCACAATTATGGTAGACACCATGAAAGGGTGACATCCTGTATCCCAAGCCAATGTAGCTAGGAAATAATCAGATGCAATTATTACAATATCTAGCAAAGTAGACTTAAAATCAAAACTATTTAAATGAGAAAAGAAAATCACTTCATAATCATTAAAGGAACAATCTATCAAGAAAATATTACAAATCTAAACACATATGTACCAAATGCAGCCACACCCAAATTCAGAAAACAAATATTATTTGATATAAATTCACAGGATATATAGTAACACTCCAATACTTTATTCTCACTAATAGTTAGGTAGGTCATTTGGACCAATGTAAACTGTTGATGGTATCATCTTACCTTTTTTCAAGCTGTAATATAGAGTCATAATATTAATAAGAGCATGATACTGGCACAAAAACAGATTCATTGATCAACAGATTAGGATTGAGGATCCATGTGCAAACCACAGACTTCTAAAAACCTACTTTGACAGTTACCAAAAATTTACAGTTAAGCAAAGACATCTTCAACAAGATTTACTGGGAAAACTGAATATCTACACAAACACACAGTGTCATCAAAACCCTTATTTCTGATTTTACACAATAATTAATTTGAAGTTAATCTATGACTTCAGTATTGTTCCCCAAACTCTGAAACTTCTAGGGGATAGAAATGGAGTACAATTCAAAGAATAGATTTAGGTAATAACTTTGTGTATATTAACCTATTCACACGGAAGAAAAAGACCAACAACCGAAAAGTGGGAACTCATGAAATTAAAAAGTTTTTGATCTGTGAGAGAAGTGTTTTCTCAAGTGAAGAGACAGCATCCATACTGGGAGAAAATCTTTGTCAGCTATAAACTGACCATCAAGAAACACCACAATTAAAGTTAGGATAAGGAAAAGAAGAGAGAATACTCAAAAGCAGAAATACAAATGTTGAAAAAACATATAAAAAAGTATTCCATATGCATAGTCACCAGGAAATTGCATTTTAAAATTACCTTGCAATTTAATCTTACTCTTTTCAGAATATCTAATATTAAGAAAATTTATAATGACCAACTTGGAAAAAGGGAAAACTCTTATTCACTGTTGATGGGTGTATAAATTGATATAGCTGTTGTAGAAAATGTTATGATTTCTAGAAAAATGTAATCAGTTTAGATTCTTTTCAACTGAAGAATGGATAACAAAAACGTAGGTCTTCATACACCATAGAATATTATTATACACCATAGAATATTATTATACTATTAAGAAGAACAAAACTTGCAAGTAAATGGGTTGAAGAAAAAATACAGTGTGGAAACCCATATCAGAAATATAAATGCCACTCTTTCTCCCTGATATGAACTTCACAGCTTTGAATCTTCAGTTCTTCAGTCTTATATGATTGGACAACTGTTAAATCCAGGAACATGCAAAGATATCATCAATGTAGCTGGGAAGAGGAAATGATCTTGTCTTTTTTTAGTATTAGCATATCTTATTCATTCTGTCATTTGTTCATTTATGCCATAAACTTTTAATGATTATTATATTCTGAGCATCTTGCCAGATGCCAACATAACTTTTGCAAAAGAGGTGTTTCCCTGCACCCTTCAATTTCAAAATTTAAGGTAAAAAATATGAAATCAGAGCTGAATATGAATATAAGTAATTCTAGTGAAATATGATGGAGAATGATTTACAGAGAGAATGTAAATGAATGCAAATAAAGGTGAATTTATGTGCAAAGGGTTTAAGAGGGAGAAGGACTTAGTGGCACTCAGATGTGTTCCTGGCTCACACATGACTTTAGGCTCCAGCAGCTGGTCCAATACATGTCGCCAAAGGTTCCAAGGAAGGCCTGTGCTTTTAGAAACCTTCTCCCAATTAGGTGCCCACTCCTGAAGACCCTGCATACTTCCACAGCTCCTAGAGACTTCAGACTCCAGCATCCAGGCTACCTACACTACCAAATGTTTCTGTGTTCACCTGTGCCATGGGACCTCCCCCCTTTCTTTCTGGGTGCCCACTTTCAATATCCTCTGGGGCATCTCTGGCTCCTGCAGGGCTTCAGACTCCAGTAGCTGGCATGATAATTGACACCAAATGTTCCCAGTCTCCCCATGCCCCAGCACCTACCCCATCTCCATTGACAGTTATTAACTATATACCACAGAATCCAAGACTAGGAATAGTCTCATCCAACCAAGGACTTCAAGATCAGCATCAATCAACACAAGATAGCCTTATAAGAGAGCCAAAAGATCCAGGGAAGTAGTTCCAACACACGTCAAAGTTGGCAACCCCATCTAACTCAGGAGAGTCAGAAACACATAGCAAGTAAAGTAAATAAAAACCTAATACCAGAAGCCCAAGCTACAATGCAAAACTAAAACATACACCAAATACAAGGAAAACATGTCTCTTCATACAAAAGTATCAAGACCTTATTGATAGCCTCTAATCAAAATAAATTCTTGAATACTAGCCAGAAAAACAACAATCAAGATGTATTCCAAAGGCATTATTAATATATTCAAAGAAATGTGAGAGAAAGTGAGAAGAACTTCAAAGGAGATGAATAAATGTATTAACATATATGAGTAAGAAAATAATAAGCAGCTAAATGAGATGAAAAAGATAATCGAAGAAACAAAACTAAGCATAGAAGAGTTGAAAAATCTCAAGGTGAAATTAAAATTGAAATACAATCCAAGAAAACTGTAACTGAAATCTCAGCACAATGTATCACCAACAGAACTGATCATGAAGAAGACAGAACATCAGATCTGGAAGATAAGCTGGCAAAATAAGATCATTCAATTAAAGAAGCCAAAGAGTCTAAAAAATACATAAAATGTATATTCAAGAACTATAGGATTCCATGAAAAAGTTAAACCTGCAGATTGATGCAATTTCAGAGCATGAAACCCAGGAAAGCACTTTAGAACTCATTTTTCATACCATCATAAATGAGACTTTTCCTCACCTAAGGAAAGAGATTCCCATCCAAGAACATGATACATACCACACCACAATCAGATATGACCAAAACAAAAACATTTGACAGTGAAAAAGTGTTTTAATATAGGTAACTTACACAGTGATGCATGGTGAAGAGGAGAAAAGGCTAGCAGAAACTGCCTTGAAATGCTCGTCCCAAAAGACACAGGTAATTTCACAAAATTCTAATACTAGATGTGGGATATATCAATATAAGCCATTGATCCTAGAGGTTTCAGAAACAACATATGTTATTGCTATTGCTCTTGGTTACTAACCAAGACATCAATGTTGATGAAGATACTACACATTTCATTTAGAGGACATTAAAAAATTGACATTGAAGTGGCCTGCAAGCTTTCTCCCTGCATGCTAGCTTTCATCATACCAGAAGGTAATATGCAGGTCACTGGAGGGGAAAAACCATCAACAGTTTCATGCTGCTGCAAATCTAATGACTTAATGTGCCACACTTAGTCAGTGTGGCAAGATAAAGCTTATTCATGCAAGAGTGACACAAAAGTTATGGCAACAAACAAATACTTTCCAACATTTAATGCCTCAACATGTTGGAATTTCTGCCTAGCAATGCAAACTTGGCTCAGAAACCAAAGTTGGGGAGGTCATAGGCCCAAGGGGACAAATCAGTGCATAATACCAAGCAAGACATTGTAGTGGTTTGTCAGATAAGAGGAGAACATAAAGGGGACAAAATGTACCCCAAGAGGAACATGCAATTAAAGTGTGATACAAGGTCTCTTTAATCTTTGGTTTTGGGTATTCAAACAATTTGCATTTTAAACTAGGCATAATTACAAACACCCTAGTACATACAGATATATGGAAGGCTGGAAGAAGAGAAAATAAATTGAAATTTTTTTTAATTTTTATTCCTTGTTCTGTAACCATTTATATGGGAAGAAAATTACTGAATCATTTAAGGGGAAATATTCTGTTCTATTTGATCTTTCTCAATTTGAGTCAACTATAGAATGTAACAAATATGATTCATTTTTTCACAACACTAGGAAGTTACGATGCTAAGTTTATCACTTTATTAAACTAGTTTTAAAGGAGAAAAAAATGAAAAGTAAATATAATATTGTAGGTTTACATTTTATTGTTGCTGTTACATATATTATTTTGAGATAGGGACTCTCTGTGTAGCACTGCAAGACTTGAACAAAGTTCCTTCAGGTCACAGTTCCTTAATGATGGAATTACAGTCACACACAACCATATCAAGCTAATTTTTCAGATCTTAATTAACTTTGTGCTTCCACAACTGAGTTTTAGTGTAAAATCATGTTCTTCCCTACCGCATGTAACACTACCTTTACAGGCACTGGAAAGGAAGTGATATGCTGTGAACTAAAGTGAACTGAGTGACATCTCTATCATCTTCAGCTGATTTCCACACTATTGAAACTGAATTTGTCTGGTTTATGTCTTGTTTCTTGTAATCTCATAAGACTCAGCTACTTATTACAAGAGTAGGTAACAATGTGTTTACATATCAAGTTACTATATAGTCTTTCCTGGGTCCTAATTGTCAACTCAACACATAGGACATGACCCTCAGACATACATGTGAGGAATCACATAGATTAAGGTTAGCCTCTGATAAATTCTGTGAGGAATTATCTAATTCACATTAATTGATATGGGGAGATCATCATAGTTAGATACAGGTGTCAACTTGACAAATAAAGGTTCCAGTTCTGGATACATTTGTAAAATATTAGTAGTTGAGTTAAGCCCTGAGCAAGTCTGCAAGAGATTGTTTAATTGATGAGAATGACCCAGCCCATAATGGGTGGGAGTAGTCCTGGTCAGGTGAATAAGATGGAAGGAGGAGATTAATGATGTTGGCATTCTTTAGTTCACTTGATTAGACATACTGTCCTCAGAATTAAGGATCATCTTTCTCTCAATGATGGATATGGTGCGGCCAGTACCCTTTGGCCCTGGTGTTGGTGTGGACTCTACCGCCAAGCTAGAGATTATATCTGGGAAAACATAAACAAGAATAAAATCCCTTGTTTCCTATAGCTGTCTGGCAGTAAATTTAATGGCAGCAATACAGCTAAACTGTGAGAGAGTCCCAATGGAATTGTTAGTAGGACTGTACTCTTTGGATGGGGGATCTTTTACTATGCAAAAATGAAAAGCAAATTGAACACTAACATTCACTGTCCTACACTACTTGAATGTGGATTAGATGTGTGTGACCAACTGTTTCAAGCTCCTGTCGCCTTAGTAACTGGCACAATTGGCTGCACCTTGAATTTTGAACCAGAATAAACCAACCCTCTTTTAGTTTCACAGCAATTTCTATGATAAAAACATGACTCAAAAAATTTAGGGTATGAGGCTGGAGAGGTGGCTCAGGGGTTAAGCCTCTGCCTTGCAGGCGGCAGGTCCCGAGTTCGGATCCTAGACCCCACGTATAGACGCCAGGCGGAAGAGGGGGCGACCTGCGTTTCTGGACCTGGTAGGGCGGAGCCTGTGAATCCCGGGGCAGAGTAAACAAGGAGGTGGAGGCGGTCCATGGTGGTTCCCGAATTCACCGGTGGTTCTACACATACATGCACACACATACATACACACATGCGCACACATGCATACGTGCACAATTGAATAAAAAAAATTAGGGTACAACAAGAAGGGGCTCTGGGTTATGCCAATGAGTCCTGAAACTGCACTAGAGTTGAGGACTCAGAGATAGGTTTAGCATTCTCACAAAAGAATGCTCTAGAGGATGGGAGGAAGGGGCAGGCAATGGGAGAGGGAGAGAAGGGGAAGGGGAATGAAAAGAAGGGGGTAAGGCAGAAGAGTGCAAGGGGGATGGCTGGGGAGGGGAGGAAGGAGGGAGAAGATGGGGAGGTACCAACTGAGCTTGTATAATTAGAAAAAAAATAAAATGTGGGAGAAAAAAATTTAAGGGGCAAGTGGATTTTTATGCATGTTCATGGGTTAAGCTTATAGTCTAATATGGCAGGAGATTTATTCCACAATCTGGAAATGAGGGACCACATTCACAGACAAAGCTCTTAGAAAATAAAGTTTTTTAACTTGTTATACCACCAAAACCAACCACTATGCGTAACATCTTCCCACATCAATTAGATAATCTGCAGCCTTTCTGAGACCACTTTCCTCAACTAATTATCCAAAAGTATGCATAAATTCTCAGTTCTTAATTGAAAAGATAACACTTAAAACTAAACTGCTCCACTCACTTAAGTTGTTTTGGTCAAGACGTTTTAACAGAAAAGCACCCAAGACATTCTCTATCATATGTTTAGAAACATCTAGATCAAAACGTTCAAAATCAGTTTTAAGACAAACTTACTAAATTCTGTGGATACGAAGATGAGTATGTCAAGAGATGAGTAAAGTAATTGCCTATATACACATATAATCATAATTTGCAATTGAGACAGAACGTTTATTGTCAAAGAGCAGATGATACATTAGGGTAGCTAACGGAAAAATGTAATTATGTTTAAACTGGGTATTAAAAATTTAAAAATATCTTGGTCATTCCAACAAACACCTCATATTATTCCAACAATATCTAAACACCTCATATTATTCCAACAATATCTGATAAGATTAAATATTGTGAAATAAGCTCTTGATTATTTTCATTTCATTTAGCAGTTGCAACTTTAAAAAGGCAATTACAAAATGAAGGAAGTAATTTGAATATTCACTTAGTGGAGAAAGCTGCCTTGGGAAGCATTCATTGCAAAGATGAAAAGCAGGTGTGAATTCTTTTGTGCTAAAAATAGTGCAGGCTGTTATATGGAATGGTCAGCACCATGAAAAAAGCAGCTGACTTCTCAAATGAAGAAGAAACTGTATGAGTTTTAATAGCATGAAATGTGAATTGTAGTTTCTTTTTCTTCACCTTGTACCCCCTATGATTTAACAAATCATTTCTTTTGTGTGAATCCCAGTAGGAACATATAAATCATTAAAATAGGAATAAAAACAAAATGAAAAAAATTCCTTATCACTAGGTCGATAATGTGACATATAGAAGCCACTATATCTGAATTGATGACATCATTATCAACATAACCATGGTGTGTAATAGAAAACTGGAACAGAAACATAGCTTGCTTTAATTATAACTATTACAAATAAATGGATATATCAATTAACATGCTATGGCTGGATCATATGGTTAGCAGACCAAGAAATAATGTAAAATTCATTACTTTGTCGTAAACTGTGAATGGCCTTTCTTGGATTATACAATCAGTATTTATTTCCTGGTCTCTAAAATACAAGGGAAGGGAAATATTTAAATCCATTTTAATTCCCAATTTAGAGAATAAGTAATTAATTTTGTGACTTGGTTTAAGTATTTTATAAATGTCATATAATATTCCTGTGAAAAATGAGTATTTGAATCATAGAATCTGAATTAGGAGACAAGAATTGACTTACAACCTAAAAATGAGATGTCATGATTTACCGAAACTGTATTGTGAGGCCTTTCATTTTAGTTCTGATATATGAAGAGTTTAAAATGCATTATTTCCATTAATGCAAGAAGCAAAACCAGAACAAATTTTATATCAATAACTTCTCTTGGATACATGGGATAATTGATTGTAAGGCAAACAATCATGCCAAAATCTGGAAGAGCAGGCTCTTTCAGAGAATTCATGCATTTACTTAGTTGGACAAAGAATCATGGGACAAATGCACATAAACTGACATAGAATAGCTGATACAAATTTGTGATATCAGAAATAAAAGAATCATTACTAATAACCCCAAGACTTTAAAGATGAGAAGAGATTCCTTTGAATAACTATGTTCATTAATTCAGTAATTAGATGAAACAGATAAATTTCTTTAAATACCACAGCCAAATTAACTTGAGACACAGATAACCTGAAGTAAACTGTATTTATCAAAAAATTTTGCTTATCTTCCCATTCATTGGTCTTTTTTGAATTTTCTGGCTCATACAATAATACTAAACCAAATACATTGACAAGGATATCAATACTAGCATCTCCATATAGAGAGGTAGAGAATATCAACATCCTGACAGTATACAGCCTAGGCCAGTAGAAGAGCAGTGAAGTGGAAAACAATGGCCAAACAATACAGATTATTGTCAACCTGGCAATGCTTTCCCAAATCATGTCATCCTAATCTCTCCCCATCCTAAGGCTTGGGGCATGATTGAAATCCAACATGCCCCCACAGATTATGAGGAATTGAAGAGAGATAAGATCAAACAAGGGAGACTTTAGGGACTAGAGCTAGATGGGTGAATGGAAACACGCCTATCAGTGGGTTGTCCCAAGGAGAGTCAGCTTGGTATGCCACAGAGGCCTGAACACACACATTAGCAAACAAGTCAGAGGGAACCCTGGGATCCATAGAAGTGGCCAGGTAAGTGGGTGGGAGAGATTGGGATGGATTGACGAAAGGAAGGGAGGTTAATGAGAGGGAGGGGAGATGGAGGGAAGCAGGATTAGTACTCAATAAGCTTGTAAAACTAAAAAAAATATTGAAAAAATAGAGCAAAATAAAACTAAAATAAATGAAAAATGTACTTATTAATGTTCATGTAAACTTTACAAAAATACTAGCAAGTATAAAGATGTATTAAAAACATTAGGTATTATAGTCTTGTAGTGTTCATTCAAAGAGGCATTATTCTTTTAACCTTTGTAATTTATCCACTTATTCCACCATGTTATCAAGCTAATGAAAAATAATAATATGAACTTATCAGTAGATATAGAAAAGCATTTAGTAATATGTAAACTATTCATTAAAAGTATGTTGGAGAAGTCGAAATGACACATTAGGTAAAGTGCCTGGTGTGCAAGCATGAGGATCTGAATTTGCATCTCTAGTAACACATAAAAGGCTGGGTATGGCACCATGTTTCTGTTATGTAAGCACAGGAGACAAGAAAACAACGTGATCTCAATGACTTGCTGACCAGACAGACCAGGCTGTTGATGAGCTCTAGATTTAGTCAGAGACTCTGTCTGAAAAAATAAGGTCCAGAATAATAGGAGAGGATACACACCATTAACCTCTGACTTCCAAGAGCAGACAAGTATGCATGTCCACACACACACACACACACACACACACACACACACACACACAAACTTAAAACCCTAGAAGCAAAATATATCTTTCTTAACTTAAAAAGTGCATATAAAATGTAATTAGTATCACACATAACACTTAATTTAATTGAAACGTTAAGTGATTTCATTCATAGAGGAAGTGCAAGGTTATATTTCTACTCTTACACAATACTGTACTGGAAATGCTAAGTATTGTAATAAGGTAAGAGAAGCAAATAAGTTGCACAACATAGAAAATAAGAGAGAATTTATTTTCTGGTACATGAACATTTATCTATGGAGTGAGCTACAAGGAATTTACAGAAGGAAATGAATTAACCAAACAAAAATCTCCTGGAATTTAGTAAGGGGACAAGTTACTAATTATGACATCACAATCATTCATTCTTCCCCAAATATTAACAAAAAACAAGTAGAATTTGACATCAAGAAAACCTTTCTTCATAGTACCTATGGCACTAATAAATGAAGAACATATCCACAAAATTAACAAATTCCATACAAAATATATATGCAGAAATGTATAAAACACTGATAAAATAAAGTTTAAAAAAATTAATTTTGGCAAAGCACCAATTCATCCCAAAGTCATGTGCATAATCAGAAAAGATCAAGTGAGAATTCTTGTAAACTAGTAGATACTGTAGTATTAACCCTAAAATTTAGACACAAAAGGCAAAATACCTGAAATAACCAACATAATACTGAGGGAAAAGCAGTTTGGGAACTTATACTACTAAATATAAAATCTTGCTATTATAGTAACCTATGGCAATATAGCAATGGTAAAAGCAAAGACAAACAGATGAATGGACTAAACCTGGGAAACTCAATCTTTTCTGTACGGAACTTAAAGTGATGGCAATGTAATCACTAAACTAATGAAGAGTTCCCAGTGACAAATGTAGAGAAACATATAGGGAAACAATGAAATAGAGTTAAACGATAACCAAAATGCAAAATAGTTACAAGGTCATACTGAAATAAATGATACAACAGATAAATTTCCTATGTAGAATATATCCAAGTGATTTGTACAAATACTCAGTCTTTAAGGGGATAGAATACGACTTCCTACCATTCAAGTTTGGACTGCACACAGTGATATTCTTGCAAACAATGCAGCATGAGAAGAGAGAAACGAATTCATTTTCCATCGGGAATCCAGACAAATGCTATTTCTTCCCCAGTGATAAAAGTCAGCACTAATAGGGATAAGTCTTGGCAAAAGTATGTTTGTTCCTTTCATGTTATGTGATAAATATGGAAAATGACCTCTGTGGCAAAATTTATATCCAACAAACTTAAACTAAGAATCATTCAGTGAAATATTTGAAAAGTATTTCTCAAAGTTAAGGTATCACAGGAAACAAAGATTAGCGAATTCCACAAGCCTAAGAAAGATAAGATAGAATAGGCAAATGATATTTAAAAGACTTAATATGATCCAAGAAAATGGTAGCGATTACATAATAGTAATGGTGAATTCCTAGCTATAGCAGGTAGAAGATGTCTATCATAGGAAAACTGGGTGTGTGGTATATGAGAATATCTGCTGCATCTTTGCAAGTTATCTGTAAATCATAACCTATTCTAAAATAACCTAGAGTTATGGATTATATGGAGAGTTAGTTGATTTGCTTTTACAGATTGGCAAGGGAGAAAGTATTCCCTTTTCATAGCTGTCAGTTCTCTTGGCTCCTGATGTTGATATGAACTTTCCTGACATAATAATGTATTGTAACCTAGAGAATCATATGTTTGTGTCATGTATTTAGGAGACCCAGATAAAAATTTAGTAACTCAACATGTGTCTAATAATTATTTAAATTTTTACATATATGAATCCATAGAAGACAATCTGATCATATTCAACCATTTTCAACACCATATGTTCTGCAATTGCAAAGAAAAACCAACAATTCTTTCCTTAAACTGTTTTAAACAGCAATTTTGTCACAGAAACAAGACGTATAATACATAAATGATTACAGATATACAAAGCAAAGTTTGTAATGCATTGTGCAACACTATATGATTATAAAATTTATTTTGTATCTAAAACTCATGTATTTTAATGCTTTGAGGATAGAGATGTGCCAAGAAATTTTAGTTGGTAAAAGCATTCTACTGATTCTGGAGCAGAAAAAAGGGAGATTGCTCAAAAATTAGTGCAATGTGAATAAACTCTTTACTCTAGAGTAAGTAAATAGAAATTTATCAATATTAAATATTTAATGTTAAAAATTGAATAAAGATAGACGTTTCTTCTATGGACATTGACTGAAGGGTAAGTGGGGACTATTTGTACTATCTTGATAATATTTTTGAAAATCTTTAATTATACCAAAATAAAATGTGCAGTATGTAAGTTGTATAAGGCATTATGACACACAATATAACTAAAATTCCAGCTAATTGGAAGGCTATTGTCTTCAACTGTACCTTGCATACATAGTGAATTTAAGACCACTATAGTCAATTTATTCAGACTCTATCTCAAACTAATTTTTTTTAAAAGCCAAGGATGTAGCTCTGTGGTATGGCACTTGCTAGAATATGCAAAATACTTTCATCAAAATTTATACCATAAAAGGTATAAATTGTATATCATGAAAAGAGAGACAAAATTGTCCTCAGCAGATATTGGAACCACCTTATTTTAGTCCTTAACACAACAAACACAGCTTTTCTTTCACATTGAGGCATGACAACATTCCAAACACTGCTCTGTGTATAGCAGTGAAGTGTTCTGTACTAAAACTCGGATTAGGTGAGAAGCATCAAAATACTCAACACAAGGAGCATGGACTTTATAAAAAGAAAAGGTGCATGCAAACTTGAAAATGGTGTATGAAAGAGAACCAACAGCATGCTGTGTAGAACTCATGGCACTGTGTAATAAATCAGGACCTCTGAGAAGAGAGGCTTGCCCAGGGAGGGAAACTTTTGATATATCTTAGGTAGGTGACATTTTTTGTTTTTTTTTTTTTAAATATTGAATATGGAGCCTCTATAAATATTAAGGAGTTGATTTTTCCCCACCTTTTGACATTCCCATCCACTAATTCGTGACTTTGGAGCACTACATCTAAGTTCAAATACCCGTTATATCTCGTTATATCTATCACACAGTGGTAATGCTAAGATAGTAGTCAAAAGGCAGGGGCTTAAAATAAATAGCTATTGTCATTTTTTCCCGAACTTCATCTCCTCTGTACCTCTGGGTCATAATTAAATTGTCACTTGCTTGTGGTTTTGTGCACTTCTGCATTCAATCTGGTCACACTTTTCCCCTTAGGAAAGATAATTTCCTCCACTAAAATTGCTTTTTCTATGCAACATTGGTTTGATTTCCAATTACTCACCATTCAGACAAAAGCAAACAATATCATTTTCACTAATAATAATTGACACTTTTCTGAAGAATCAAGGGAGATTATTTTGATCAGAGGAAATCAAACAGATTGTTTAACTCCAGCTTCTATACTACCCTCATTCTTAGTAGTGAAAAGACTTGCCTAAGAAGGTGAATCATCTACTAGACTTTCACTAAGGTTTGGTATGACTGTAGATTGGATGACTGTTTATTGCTGCCTTTGCATTCTCCACATATAATATCTCTAACAACCTTACCTTGCAGCAAAAATTGTATATGCTCACTTACAAAACAATGATTTATGAAACCTGCATGAACTACTTTCACATTTTTCCTTAATAAAAAGGGTTAATTATTTTAGAATTGTATTTCCTTATCCACAGGAACGCTAAAGGTCCTAAAGGATATAAATGAGCTTCACATTACTGTCAGTATTTTTAGCATCTATTAATAATTCAAAGTGTGCCTAAAAGTGTTTTAGAGACAGAGTGATGTATTTCAATAGATACTTCCAGATACCTTATATGGTTGTTTAATATTTATGATACATTTACATTGTGTTCTCACCTTTACAAAATGTAATTACTTGGATAACTTCCATACAACATCACTTGCCTTACAATAAATAAATGAATAACAATAAAAAACTGGACTGAGAATGCTAAACTTAAGGTTACCTGTTTCATCTACAATAGATTAATATTAAAAAGACAATATGCGATAGACCAAAAGCTAAGCTCATCTGGTATTAACAAAACTGCTTTATATTTTAATGATTTAGAAATTATAAGTTATGTTTCATAAATGAGTTTTAGCCTTACAGGAACTCTGAGGCATTTTTAAAACAAGTGAGTTATCTCTATTTTCTAGATAAGTCATTAAGAGAAATACCATTTTTATAAAGTTACAAAAATTAAACAGGAATATAATAACAAAATTGAATAGAAATTGACATTGTCCAATAATAAATTTCTAGCTATGGAACATTAATGCAATGACATAGCCTGATGACATGACAAGCTTCACTCCAAAAAGAAAGAAAAAAATGACTTATCGAACTTATTTTTAATGTTAATAGTACCTTGAGTGATGAACTACTGTCTCCCCTAAATTAATCTATTTAGAAAATTATTAGCATCTCTGAATTATCCATTTAAAATACTCATACAGATTCAGTGGTGTTTTAAGATCAATATAATTGAGAATTCTTATGCAATCTATGTATGCTAAAGACTACATTATGATCAAAATCATCCTAAAGATGAGAATGGAAAGCTGGGGAAAGTTTTGAAATTTATTCCATTTTCTAAGTAAGTGACTACATGAATAATAGATAATAACAATGAAAGGAAAATTTGAAGTTGTACAATTCATACTTTTAATTTCACTTGTGTAATTATCAACCTTAATAATTTAACTTGACACTCAAAATTGACTTTAAAAATGAACTTCACCCTCTCTGTATGTATAAGGAAACTATTTGTACTGGACTTAAAGGATCATTATTTTATTACAGAGAACAACTTATAACAACAGATAGTGAATTCTAAAAAGTGAATTTAAAACATGTTGCCATTACAAGACACTACCTTTCATATACCTGTCTTTATCTCAGTAGAATAATGCAGCTCTCATCCTTGAAGACTTCTCTCAATTGAATTTGATCAATAAGGAGACCTCAGCTGATCTAAGGGCAAAGTGTAAGTGACTGAGGAGTAATCAAATACAATCAGGACAAGCAAATTGTTCTTGTACACTGAAGAGGTAAGGACAGAAAAAAAGATGAGAACCCATTCAGGGAGGAGTACTGCAAAACATCACTCACTAGTCATAAAATCGATACAACCACAAATGCACTGCAACTAAGCTTGTTTGCAAAAGACCTATGAAAGATTCTGTCCAATACCATACACAATAATCAATGGAGAAATTCAGGTAGCCCTACATCTTCCTAGAGTGTCCATTGATAGTGTAAGCTGGACGGAAGATGCCTTTCTGCAATAGGGAAAATCATACTGTGCCTATTCCACAGCAGATATCCAGGCATATTCAAATATGAATGTGATAAATAATAATTTTTTCTGAGGTCTATTAAATGGCAAATATTTTTATTTTAATCAGCTAATAAATGCCGTTAAGAGTAAAAAAGGATAACTTAAGGAGACATAGCAATAATTGTAATTCTTCAGCTTTCACATGAAGTGGGGGGAATGGTATTTAGTCACAAGTGTTGAAATTTTATTGAAGAAATAAGTGCATGAAAAATAGAAACAACTGTAAGTTTTAAATGTATGTGCTCCCAAAGATAACTGAGGATCATGATACCTCTCAGTTACTGGTGTACTGCTGATAGATGCTAGAGATATCAATAATATTGGTTGTCTTTTCAGAAAACCAGTCTATCCTCAGGTATCCAAGGGAATGATATTCAGAGCACTTTTCATCCATAGTTTTGAAAAACATTCTTCCAAATTCCTGATAATTGACATTAACCAATCTTAACTGACTTGAAAACTTAACTTTTCACTATTTTTAGCCATTTCAGTGCTATTCTTTTTTATTTTTTGAAGTTTTCATTTAAATTTGCATGTATTCATCTCCTACTACCCACTCTCACACACCTTCCCCTCCTACTAAGTCGTTGTTGCTTTACAGTTCCTACTCCCATGTTCCTGTACATGTGTGATTCACTGGGCCCCATCCAGGATGCCTGCATTGGCAGGTACCCAGGCATTTACAGGGGCATGAATGGCCCACCTGAGGTCAAATCGTAGAGTAAATAAGCTCCCAATCTCCTGTCCTGCGTTAGTCCCACACCTTCTCTCAGGGTCAGACCATGTCTCTTCCATGGCTGTGGTGGAGGAACAATGGAGGTAGACATCACTGCACTGTGTTCTTGGGCACAGTAACCCTGGTATCAACAGAACCTTTTTGGCAGTACCTCTTCCCAACCTTAGGCTCTTACAATATTATTGCTCCCTGTTTGGCAAGGTTCTCTTAGTCATGGGATGGGAGGTGGTGGTGACTAAGATGCCCTACTTAAGGCTGAGTTGTCTACAATCTCTTTCAACGTTGCAATTTTGCCAGTTGTGATTCTCTATTTGTCATCTTACTTTAACTATCTTTACAATAGAAACCATCCTCTGTGAATCACCTACATTATCTTTCTCCTTTACAAAAAATATTTTGGCAACATTTGGGAAATTGGGTCTGCTCTGCCTTAATTATTCAATCGTCAAATGAAAAATGCATTCTTCCCAAATCCAACATTCATGTATCTCTTCATTTTTTTCGGAAACAGTCAGCATTATATACCACTCTTCCATTGAGGCTTTCCTCGCCTGCCTTTCACTACCTTGCAGTTTATAACCATTTGAATGTAATCTACCCAGAACAGCCTCAGCAGGCACTGATATTTTGGAAAGTTATGACACCTTTAAAAGTTAGAGCCTTGCTGGAGGAAGACATGTTAAAGGGAATTGACCTTGAGGTTTTGTAATGCAACCCTGCTTCCCCTCAATTTGCTTATTCTCCTTGTCTTCCTGATGGAGGCTGTGATGATGTAAAGTGGCTACCCTTCTGCATATAGCCAAAATGGACTATAGCCCCTCTGGAACTGTAAGCCAAACAAATAATTGCTTATCATCTAAGTTGCTTGAACCTGAGCATTTTGTCACTGCACCAAAAAAAAAAAAAAAAGAGTAACTACACCAGTCTTCTTCCTGCTAGATGGAACATTAGCATTCTATTACTTTCTCTAATAGTTTTCGATAGTTAATTAGTAATAATTTGAGTCTTTCAACTTGGTCACATCTCATAGTATTGATTATTATTCATATACTTTTTCTCACTGCATATGTATCCCTATGTGTTAAGTAGCTTACATACATACTCGTTTGCTTGTGAGTGGATGGATATATGTTTGTAAGTGCAAATACTTATATATACACATTCATATAAAGATCAAATCCTTCTTCCATCCTTTTTGAGACAGGGTCATGAATCAGACTCACAAGCTGCCAGTAGACAGTTTAGCTAGCCACTTGCTTTGAACATTAGCAGGCTCCCCTTTCAGAGGCTTCAATTGCAGGTAGGTCACAAAATGGTCTGGGCATTTTACATGCAGTTTGGGAATGCAAACTTTGATCCTTCTGCTTCTAGAATAAGTGCTTTTACCACTGGACTACTTTCCCAGCCTTCATTCATGTGTTTTTGACTTTCCAAACTGCACATCAGTGATTGGGATCTGCATGGTATATCAGGTTTAATGATTTTTCTAGCACATTGATGTTTCCCCTTGAGCAGGAATTTTTCAGACAATTCCATAAAATCATTCTTTTTATGTAAATTTAGCTTTTATTTATATAGCTCACTGTAGAACTGTGAAATAAAATGACATCTGTATGCCAGAGTATGCATACATCAATAGCATTTTTTATTACATCACTGCTAGACTATTGAAATTTTCGTGAGACATAAGCGTGCAAGATGCCCATACCAATAATGTTCTAAATTTTTTCTTTACACAATATTTTTACATCAGTAGTATTTTATCAGTCTTGTGTTTATAGACCTATGAATTACCTAGGTGGCAGGAGGATTATTCATATGTATTAAACCATAAAAGTGTTGAGGACAATCTCACACACACTAGCTAAGCACTGTCATTAAAAATGGGGCTATTTATTGTTACTGGTATTTGTCCATACCAACACTTCCTTTCTTTTCTCACCTTCTTTCCCTTTGTCAACCTATTCCTCTCCCTTCTGCCCTCATACCTGTCTGCTTGTGTGGACCACATGGCTCCCTTTAGGTTGTCTGTATTAGGAGGAGGCCAGGCCTCTGTGGCCGTATACATGACCCTTCAGTCAGCAAACCCATAAGCGTAGACATTTCCCTTCACCTGTCTAGCACCTACCTGTATGATTCCCACTTTGTGTAGTTATTTCTCCTGAATTCCTCATTGATATATGGAATATACTGATAGGTTAGCCCCTGTGTAGCAGCAGGGGGAGTGTATCTCATTGTAGAAAGTTCCTGGATGCAGCAGATGTGTCATAACTGGAGCCACCTGGCTAGCAGTGTACTCCCCCACCTTTAGGCTCTTACAATCTTACCACCCTCTTCCAAAAAGTTCACTGAGCCTTTGGATGGAGAGAGATCTGAATGGCCTGATTACGGATGAGCATTTTGGAGTCACTAATACACTGTACTCTGGTTAGTTGTAGTTTTATACTTCACTAATCTTCCATTACAATAAGTTGCATCTTAGTTGAATGTTGAGATCTTTAAGGATATAATGAGAGATAGATGATTATTTACTATCAGGCATTTATGGTTAATACTAAGATAGCTGGGGCTGGAGAGGTGGCTCAAGGGTTAAGCCTCCGCCTTGCAGGCGGAAGGTCCTGAGTTCGGATCCCAGATCCCACGTATAGATGCCAGGCGGAGGCTGGGGCTGCCTGCGCTTCTGGTCCTGGTAGGGCGGAGCCTGTGAATCCCGGGGCAGAAGGAGGTGGAGGCGTCCATGGTGGTTCGCGAATTCGTCCGTGGTTCTACACATACACAGACACACATACACACAGACACACACGCGCACGCACATACACACGCAAATGCACACAGTTGAATAAATAATAATAAAAAAATACTAAGATAGCTGATTCTGTCTAGTGTCTACTTTCTCCCCTTCTGCTATTATTTGGACAAGTTTATAGTATTGGGCATATATTCCTTGACATTAAGGAGGGGGTATCAAAAGCTAGTTACAGATAATTGGTTCCTCATAAATAAAATAAGAAACCATAGGGGGAAAGTGCAATGACTGTGACTGTTCCCTAATCAGAGTATAATTTCATAAAGTAACTATTAATTTTGCCTTGTAATACTTGCTTTTCCCATAATAACCTTCTATTTTAACAAATACAATTTTAATTATGAAAAGGAAAGATTATTGTGCCAAAGTCCTTGAATAGGGTGAAGGTGATGAGATACAGTGTGTAGCTTGTAATGTTCATCATTGCCAAAAGAAAGGTCAGTTCATAGTGACTAAAAAGGAAGAATGTGTGAGAACTTGTAACAAAAGTAAGTGGAATAATCTTCCACACTCATGAAATTGGGAAATTATCTCCACAGCTGACAGTGAACACGAAAGTGTTGAGCATGAGACCCACAGTTATCATGCCAGTGCAGTGGTAGGCACCTCTTCTGATCTAGTGCTATCGGCTAGTCATGTCATGTCATATGCATGTTTTTATAAACTTCACCAAGGAGTATAAAGGTACTGAATCTTATGAGTAAGAGGTTCTCCTGAGGTAGAGTGCTAAAACAGATATAATTTTTTTGATAAATCATATACTATCTAGAAAGGTAGTATGCCAATTGACAAGCACTAAACATATCCAAATATTTATCTCAACTGCAATTCAAAAGATGGATTTTATTGATCTAATTTCTTAATCAAAGCTATGAACTGATTACTTACAAACATTATAACATTCTCACAGAGTACAACAAACACTAAATTTTGAGAGGTTAGTGGGAATATCCTTTCAATCTATATGGCATCACTTTATTTCTTTTATTGAATTTGTTCTTTGATAATTTCATATTATGTATGTAGTGCATTTAATAGCTTTAATCTTCTGAATCTCTTTTCTCCCTCATACCTCTATTTTCCTCCCTCTATGCTTCTCACATTTTAACATTTCACTGATAACCATAAGTTTAAGGAAGAAAATTTCTTGTGTAGTTAAGTATTTGTACTGCAGACGTAATATAGCATGTTAGTTAAAATACCTGGAACTCCATCTGGATTCTCTCTATCACTATATCGTTTACTGGACTGCCCATGGTTTATCTTTCTCATTTGCAAAAAAAATGTAATTATAGCATTAGCTAATAGGATTTGTTGTGCTGCTTCTGATTTAGGTCAGGAGTCAGCTCATTGAAAATTTCTGTGAGACTAATATAATCACTACATATTTTAAACATAAATTTCTCAATATAATTCAGTATTCTAGTTCTGAGAGCTGAAGCAACATAAACTGTTTCGACACCTCCTTGCTTATATGATACCCTATCACTTTCCAGGAGTATATTTTAGCTCATTTTATACAATTATGCTATTGATTATAATTATTATGCATATAATTAAAAAAACAGCATCCCTTCTTTACTCATTGTTTCTCCTTTAAGATCCTTTCCTCAATGCCTGACATGGGATATTATTAGTTCAGGAACTGTGCAATGAATAACTTGCAATCCTAACAAATTTTAAAGTCAATTGATTTGTGCCTTCTATGAGCTCAGATATCTAAGCTAAACATTTCCAAAAATTTCACTCATTTGTTTCATGTGATCATTTAGACCACCCACACAGTTTCCTTTGAACATATTCCAAAATTTCAAATGCCTTTTCAAATGTGGAATCCATAACTGAATGTGGCATGCAACATATGGACTGAAAAATTCAGAGTACTCTGGAAGTATCCGTTCTGTTAATGTTGACATTATTCTTCTAGAACTGCAACAAAGAATGAAATACATTCTAAGGAACTGTGATTTATTAGCATTTCACCAGTAATACACTCTCCCAGCAGATGTAGTTCATATGAAAAAGTATTCATCATTGACAGAAAATACCACATTTTTTTCTGTTACAAAAGAACAAAGGCCAGCATAATTTTTAAATATCTACACTTGTCTAATTTACCTTTGTTCACCACAAAGTGATGAAATTCATGAATCACCATTACAGTTTTCAATCCTTATCAGATTACCCTTCTAGATAGAAGGTTTTTATGTCCCTAAACACTCTACATAAAAAGAGATAACTAGCCATTGTAACAATTGATAGTACCCAATACTATAATGCTCATGTTATACTGGCCAAGATCTAGTATAACCAATGCTTGTATGAGTGCTTATTCTTATGGAATGATCTTCCTAAATCACTGAAAGTAAATGGATGAATGCTATCTGGGATTTTAGCACATCAACCTACTTTAAAGATCAGTGAGTATAGAAATAATCACTTGTGAATTGTTAGATATTGACCCACCAACAATGAAAACAAATGTTTATATATTTCTGAGTGTAGTGGACACATCTGTAATGCCAATACTTAGGTAGAAAGGCAGGAGTATGACAATTTCCAAGACAACATGACTATATGGAAAGACTCTCTCTTCTATACCACTCCTGGACATATTCCCAACGAAATATAGATTCTAGCATAGAGAAAAATTCACATCCATGTCCATTGTTGCACTTTTCACAATACCTAGGGAATAGAATCATTCTGAAAACCATCAACAGGTGAATGGATAATAAAAATATGGCATATAATGGAATGATATTTATCTATAAAGGAAAATTACATTAAGAAATTTTCAGGAAAATAGATGGAGCCTGAAAAAATAATACTGTGTGATGCACATTAGACTGAAGAGTCAAACACATTTTTATTCACATTATGTACATGGACATTGGCCTCAACATTTTGGCAGAGCGTATTTAAGTTGGAGTACCTCTGCAATCCAGAAAACTGTAAAAAGGAATATTGAGGTAAGGAAAGGCTGTGAGGGCTGTGAAATGGCAAAATACAGGTAAACAGAAAATAGGAGGTGGGGAATATAGGGATAGAAAAAGTCAGCAGGTGGTTGGGGTATGGGATGGGGAAGGTAGTAACAGAGTTGATAACCCTCCTCTCTCATCACTTAATTTAAAATAAATATGAGAGTTTAAAGAGAGACGCACAACATAGGTAGGCAATGCCATTTCTTAAAGCAGTAGTATAGTAATCAAAAATCTCAGTACCAGGTGTGGGATATCTCTGTAGAAGCTGTTAGTTAGAGAAGTTTCATTGATGCTCAAACAAAACAACCTCTTGCCATCCTCTTTATTACTCACCAGAAAAAGATGATAAACCCCTATTACTGAGGGCACAATACACCATGGTAACAAGATTTAGGGAAATAAACCTGGAATGAAGCTAGAAACATACACCTGCATGATGGCTTTCAAAGTGCCAGAAGGTGTTCTGCAAGCTATTTGGGGAAGAGAAGGCATTTCTAGTTTTATCCAACTGTGAATCCTACAAATTAAAACAGATTAAAAATCTTCCAGGTAAGGTAGTGCCACTTGTGCAGTAGTGACAGACTGTTATATGAGAGTAACCAAATGTTACCTGAAGGTATTCGTAGCCCACCTGCTTCACAGGATGAAATCCATTTCCATAAAACTGGGAGGAAACACATGCTGAAGAAATCATAGTAGAGCCAAGGAAAGGGACATGGTTGACTGACCTGGTTGATAAAGCATTAAACTACCTGCCAAATATGCTTATGACAATTGACAAAAATTCCACTCAGACTTAACCTAAGAAGTCTCTCTGTGCAATGAATGATGGTGAATGCAAAGATTCAATGTTTCCTAATATGGTGAAAATGAGATATTTATATGAGCTCTTCTAAGGCTCAGAGCACATTCATATCATAATAATTATGAAAGTTATTATAATTGGTATGACTGTATTTCATTGTGGTTTTAATTTGTATTTCCAAAACAGAGATGTTGAATTTTTTGTATTGCATATATTGGTCATCTTCATGTCTTTTGAGAAATGTCTGTTCAGGTCCTTCCATTGTTTTTTAAACATGTACTCTAACTGATATTGAATTACTAAAGTTCTTTACAATATTTATGGAAACTAATCCCTTTTTAGATCTAAGAATTGCAAATAATTCTTTCTCTGAATATACTGGTTGTCTATTCACTGTGTATAATGTTTACTTTGATGAATCTTTTATAATTTGATGAAATAATTTGTCTATGTTTCCTTCTGTGAACAGTGCTTTTTGCTCTATATTGAAGAAATAATTGCCCAGACTAATGATATTAGTACCTTCACAGTCTTAAACACATATATCCAAGTCTTTAATCCATTCTGAATTGATTTACTATGTGCAGTATGAGACAATGAGCCGATTTCATTTTTCTCCGAATGGGGATCTAAATTTCCCAGACTTGGTAAAGAAATAATCCATTCCATAATGTGCATTTCTGGTACCTTTAAAAGAACTGGCCACAATGTATGACTTTAGCTCTGAGATTCCTATCATGTCCTGTTTTTCATTTTGTTGGAGTACATGCAAAAATCATGCTATGGGATCACATTAAATATGTAATATAATTTTATCAGAAAATTACTCTAGTTTTGTTTTTTCACCAAATTTGCCACTGTTTTGAGGGAGGAACCTTTCATGGTTTCTTACAGATTTTAGGACTTCTTTCTATTTCTCAGTAAAATGTCATAATTTTTATGTGGACTCTCTTTTTGGGAACTGTATACATATTAGATTTTGAAGTTCATTACATAAGATAACTTTCCATGTATTTGGGTTGTCTATAATTTCAACAAATGTTTCACTGCGTTCAGTACACATCTTTAATCTCGACTGGAATAATTTAATTTAAAGTATGTTCTGGAGCCATTTCAAACAGCATTATTTTCTTAGTATTTCTATGATCAGTTTTTAATATACAGAAACAGTACTGATTTTTTAAGATCATTTTGAGTCTAGCAAGTTTACTATTCATTTATCATTTCAAAAATCTTGGAAGTAGTGGTTCTGGCATTTTGACTATATATGATAAATTCATCAGAAACACAAACTATTTCATTTCTTTCCTATCTTTATATAGATCTTGCCTCATGTCTTTGACTAGGACTAGGACTTCTAGTACTGTGCTGAATAAAAGTGAAAAGAATTAATGGATATCTTTGCCTTCTTTGTGACTCTACAGGAAAGGCATTCGTTTCTTTACTATTGAGTTTTAGGCACAGGTTACACCTATATGGCTTTTACTATACTGAGGAACATTACTTCTATATGTATTTTGTTAAAATGTTCATCAGTAAAAATATTATCTTATTGTTTTAAATGCTAAATAAATCCAGGTCATAGAAATCTAGCTGGGAATTGTGGTTGTCAAACCTGTCATGGAAAGAGGAAGGTGAAAAAGGAAAATACTATTTAAGAGATCAGAAATTTCGACTAGACCATAGGAAGGGTCATTAAAGTTAGTAATATGCAGTTTAAATTTCAAAATTTCTAAAATAATAGTTTTAAATATTCTAACTATAAAATAATGAAATTAAGTATTGGTTATATTATTTATCTTAAATTTTATGTATCAAAATATCACATTGTTCCCCATAAATCTACAATTTCTATTTTCCATTTAATTAATGACTTAAAAAAGCTGGACCTGGTAGCACAAGTCAGAAATACAGATAATTGGGATACCGAGGGTGGAAAGCTGTAATTTCAAGTCCTTCCCTGGTTATATATCAAGTTCAAGATGCTGCTATGTAGTTTACTTAATTGCTGTCTTGAAATAAAAACTAAAAAGAGAGGTGAAAATATAATGGTAGAGAGATTGTCTAGCATGTATGAGGCCCTAGGCTTAATATCATACAACAAAAATTGAATAAAATAAAACCTTTCAGTTCATTAATGAGTAGTTATAATACTGATCAGAGGCTTTTACATTTTACATTGAAAATGAAAATACAAGCCAATTTCACATATGGAATATGAAAAATCCAAATCTTAGATAAAAGTATTAACACTGAATTCAACAACACAATAAAATTTAATTCACACATCCAAAGATAGCTTATTTCAAGCCAGCAAATATCACTTATTATTAGGAAAAATATTAAGGCAGTCCATAGTATTGATGAAAATAAGGAAGATTTCTACATAGTTACATAAACACAAAAGGTATTTTACATTGACCAACATATTTAAAAACGTAGCAGGATGAATACCATCCTCAAACATGTAAATGGTGAGATATAGTAGGTGTAGATGTCATTAGTAAGTCCTGAGAAAAGTTATGTGATTATGTAGGTAGAAATTTGAGTAATTCAGCTATAAGCCAGGGTAATTCTCCAATCATCCTTGGGCCTCTATGTGTACATGCATTCAAGTGGCCTCTGACACACACAACACACACACACACATTCACAAAGAAAATGTTATATGCAAAAGCTAATGTATTTGCTTGCATATTTGATCCAAATATATGTCCAGTATCTGATGCTACCAAGCAGTACTAGAAAAACAGAATAACAGAACTTAATATACTATTGGTGGGCATATAAAATAGTTGTTTCATAAAATTTATGGTTGAAATACAAGAAAACTTGCCTTGTCTCTGTTGAGCCATAAAACAAAACCTGAGTTCTGACAGGCAGTAAATAAAAGTTTCATAATTCTAGAATATAGATATTAGAAAGGTTTAGACATAAATTCCTTACTTACATTGTTATTGAAGATGGCTCATGTCAGCTGCACTAGCATTTTAACCTTTTGTGATAAAACATTTTGTCACATTTTTCTTACGTGTAAGTAGTAGAGTTGCTTATACTTCACTTAAAAAATTAAACTCCTGATTTAATTTTACTAAATCCAAAATATAACCTACCATTAAATGTATTAGACATGCATAATTTAGAATAAAATGCACACTTTAAATAAGAATGAAATTTCAGGCTTAAAACACTGTAAGTCCTTAAGCTTGCTTCCTGTTGCACAATTATTCTTCCTTTCAGCACTAATATGATGGTAGTATTTTTATAAGCCTGGCTTAAAATGTCATTTGAATTTAATAGAAAGTTCCTTTACTTTTCTTTTAGCTCCAAAATGTAGTACATAAATTGCAAACATTCACTTGTCAAAGGAACCATTTTTATTTTCAATCTTTCTCTAAATTCCATCCTGAAAGTTATTCTCCTTGTGTGATGCCATGTCTGGACAGCTTGTGTGCAGTTTCTGATCACCAAAGCAAAAGATCTCAAATGCAGCAAAACAACTTACTAGAACAGACAGCATTTTCCAAACTGCAAGACTCCCCCATATATAGCATCATTTAAATAATCTTGTTAATAAATGCCAAGATCTAGCACCTAGAATGACCTTTTTTACCTACTTTATTTCCTAAGTCCCAACAACAGATTATAGAAAAAACAATAAAATCAATGAAATCCGATGCCTTCCACTTAGCCAGCTAGAACAAATTCTCAAATTAGTGAATGGGTTTCAGATATATTTTGAGCTGTCATTTGGAAAGGCTTTTAAAACGTTCAAACAGAACACAAGTGGAACAAAAATGCAAATTTTGCTTTAATTTTCACAATAGCAACACATAGCATTTCAGTGAAAAATGTGTTTGCCTAACCTACAATCTTTAGTGAACATGATTTAAGAAACCTGTGCATCACCAAGCCAATTGACAGTGAATGTTTTTTTTTTTTTGAGGTAAGTATCCAAAAGTGAATTGTTGGAATAATATATACACTTTTAAAACTTAAGAGAGAATCTGTATGTAATCACCTCCTTGGAAACACAGTTGATATGTAGTATGCCAACAGAGTTATGCATTCTGATATTACCTGCATTATCATTAATTTTACACACACCTATTGGCTCTTTAGGAATTTCTGCTGATTTCTTTAAGATCATAAACCTCTATAAAATATATCTTTTGTGTAAGATTAAATTGAATTATATGGTTTACTCTGGCACAATCAAATGATTTCTTAACATATCATGATTATCACTACTAAACATACTTAACATATTTATTACAGCTTACAAAAATGTTTGAACATTGTGTTCACATCAATTAGAGAGAAAAAAGCTTTTTATGCTGTTAAATTTTGGTTGATAACCTCATAGCAGATACGTGGTTTGACAACATTGGTTTTCCTCTTGTTCTGTACATTGTCTTCCATTTTAATGAATGTTTCCATTATATCAAATCCTTTATTTTTATGTAGTCTCACTTGTTTACTTTTGTATTTTGTTGCCTAAGATTCTGTTGCCATCTCCAAATCATGAGAGTCACAAGTTCTCCTCCAAAAATCTTATTTCACATTCTACATTTATAGCTTTTAGTCTGACTGCTTATGTGTTTGGGATCTATTACGCTTAGGTCTTTATTTAAATTCTTTCTAATACCACAAAATATTTTTGTAAATTTTTAAATGTTCTGATATAGTAGATGGAACTGATTCTTAAAGCATTTCACAGCATCTTCCATATAATAAGTTATGAGTTACTCTCTCATTCTTTGTATTTGTTTCTATACCCTATTTCTCATTTCAATAAAAACATAATCTTTATGGCAATTTTTCAATGATTCAAAATGAATGTTCCTATTAAAGTTTGTATTTTATATATAATGTTCTAATATGTATTTATGGCTATGTATTTCTTGTCTAAATTCACTTTTCTGAATTTCTCTTTGGATTACTGTCAATTCTACCTTTCCTCATTTTCATATTGCATAGAACTTCCATTACAATAAGTTTAAATGATTTACATTGTCACTATTGCTATCACAAAACTTCATAAAAATAGATTGGGAGTTTAGTAATTTTATTATACTTCTAACTTTTATTGTATTATGTCTAATAAAAATAATTTGGAAAGGATTCTTTTTACCCTGTTTTCTGTCTTTTCTTGAGTTAGTTTGAAGTTAACTGCACAAAGTGAAATATTCCAAGCGTGTTTAAAACCATTTTTTAGGGGCTGGAGAGGTGGCTCAGGGGTTAAGCCTCTGCCTTGCAGGCGGAAGGTCCTGAGTTCGGATCCCAGATCCCACGTATAGACGCCAGGCGGAAGCGGGGGCGGCCTGCGCTTCTGGTCCTGGTAGGGCGGAGCCTGTGAATCCCGGGGCAGAAGGAGGTGGAGGCGTCCATGGTGGTTCCCGATTCGTCCGTGGTTCTACGCACACACGCACACACACACACACGCACACACACAGACACACACACACGCACATGCGCACAGTTGAATAAATAATAATAATAAAAAAATTTAAAAAAAAAAAAAAAAAAAAAAAAACCATTTTTTAAATATTCATATCTCCTACTCATATCATTTGAATCTTCCATATCCTTAGGTAGTTTTGTACTACTTAATCTATCATTATAAATGTGAGTTAATGTCCTTCTAAGAAGATCAGTTTATTCTTAAACTTATTATTTATATTTTTCCTCAGAAATTTTAGAGACACGGAGCTGGAGAGATTGTTCAGGAGTTAAAACTCTGCTTCATAAGCAGAAGGTTCTGAGTTTTGATCCCAGGTTCCATGTAAAAATGCCAAGCGGAAATGGCAGCAGCATGCACTTTCAATTCTAGAGGGCAGAGTCTGGAAAATCCCAGAGGGAAGCAAAAAGGAGGTAGAAGCAATCCAGCATAATTCCCGAAGTCACCCTTTGATCTTCTACAAGGATGTATTGTGCCCTCTGATACACACACACACATACACACACATACACTATAATAAAGTTTCAAAAGAGTCAAAAAGACTCAAGAGCCCAGTGTTTTTCTTGGATCAAAATAAATTATTAGATCTACTTAATGCATTCATCATGAATTGCAATTTGTGTGAGATCATTAATGCAAATACATTTTCCTTTTCTAAGTCATAGTATATGCGGATATATAAAAAAGAAAACCAGAGGCCAATCTCATTAATAAACATAGATGAAAAGATACTCACCAAATTTTAGCAAAGCAGACTTAAAAACATATCAGAAATATCATACACTATAATCAAGAAGGGTTTATTCCAGGCACACAAGGTTGGTTCAACATAAGCAAATCAATAAATGCAATCCATCGTATAAACAAATCCAAGGACCAAAACCACATGATTCTCTCTACGGATGCAGAAAAAGCTTTTGACAAGATCCAAGAATCTTTTATGATCAATGCCCTGGATACAATGTCAATAGAAGGAACTTATATAATACATAATAAAGGACATATACAGCAATCCTATAGGAAGGATCATTTTAAATGGTGAAAAACCAGAATTCCAACTTCAATCAGGAACTGGGAAAGACTGTCCACATTCACCATTTTGCTCAATATTGTACTTGAAGTCTTAGCTAGAGCCATAAGACAAGAGAGGAAGATAAAAGGGATACAAATAGTTAAGGAAGAAGTCAAGTTATCCCCACTTGCAGATCACATGATCCTATACCTGACAGAGCCCAAAAGCTCCACCAGGAAACTCCTGGATTTATGATATAAGTTCAGCAGCGTAGAAGGTTACAAAATGAATATTCAGAAATCAATGAATTTCTTATACAAGTATGACAAAAGTGAGAAAGTACCAAGAGAAACAATTTCACTTACGATATCCCCTAAGTAAAGGATATACCTTGATATAAATCTAACAAAGAATATGAGAGACCTGTAAAATAAAAACTTTAAATCTCTAAAAAAATAAATTTCAGAAGACATCAGAAGATGGAAGGATCTACCATGCTAATGGATTGGTAGAATTAACATCATAAAATGGCCATCCTACCAAAAGAAATATACATGTTCAATGCTATATCAGTCAAAATTCCAAGGCAATTCTTCACAGAAATTGACAAAACAATCTCAGAATTCATATGGATGTACAGATGGCACACGATAGCAAAAATTACTTATCTTTGCATAAGAGAGGAACTTAACACCCAGACAGGATGCTGCTTAGTGCAGTGGTAGAACAGTGAGATGGAAAACAATAACCAACCACAATGCAGAATACCAGTGACCCTACCATGTTCACCTGGAATCAGGCCAGCAAAATTTCTCCCCAGCCTAAGGCTCAGGGAACCTTGCAGAAGAGAGGGTAGAGATAATGTAAGAGACTAAAGATGGGGATGCCCACTGCACTCTACTCAATACAAAGCTGCTACAGTCAGGAACTCACTGCATTGAGACTTGACCTTACGGGATGGGTGACATCAACATGCCCCTATAGACTAGTGTGTATCTCAGGAGAAATAATTTCAAGTAGTAGGAACCTCAGGGGCTTGGGTTAAACAGGTTTAGGAGAGTGTCCTTATCAATGGGTCTGTCCAAGGAGGACAAATTGATCTGCCACAGAGGCCTGAATCCTCTCTAGAGCAGATAGCTGATCCAGAGGCAACCGGGGACCTATAGAAGCAGATGGACAGGAAGGGGGGAGGGAGTAGAATGTATCGTAGAAGGGAGGAGAAGAAGGAAAGGAAGGAAGAAGAGAAAAGGGGGCAGGGATACTTGCTAATTGTGGTTGTAAAACAAGGAAAAATAAAATTTTAAAAATATATTTCATGAAAGAGTCAAAGAAATCATACTATACATAGGCCACATTATTTGTAATTTCATTTGTTATATATTCAGAAAAGTGATTATAGTCTTTCACTGTAGATTTTGAAATCTTCATGGAGAAATAGAGAACCTTGAATCTGAGCATGAGAGATGCCTTTCTTCTCATATGTACCGTTACCTTTCTGTCCTGCCTTAGCAGCAGGACCTAACTCTGTCCTAGCACATAGGAAAACCTCAGTGAAAATTTCTGGAATGATCAAACAAATCAATGAAATATAGAACATGCTGGGATGCCCTGGCCATACCTTAATATCAATTGTTCTCCTGTTAGCATAGTAAAATACTGTTTTAATTTCAATTATTTTCATCTCTGTGAACCTTGTGAAAACTTACTTAGCTTCTAACAAGTTGAAATTCAGTTTTTATGTTTCTTTTTTTTTTCAGGGGAGAGCACGACGCAGTCCCCCACTACCACAAATTTTGCAGTCGAGTTTCCCACATTTGGGGAAATCGCAGGGGTCAGCACATCCGGAGTGCAATGGATAAGCCTCGCCCTGGGAAAACCACCTTCGTGATCATGGTATCTCCCCTGCCAGGTAAGTATAGTTTTTATCTTTCTTTTGCCTGTTTTATTTCTACTTTTCTTTGAATTTCTACAAAATGCTTCAGTTTCCTATTTCATGTAGATCCTAAATATTAGGACCAATGTTCATATTTTATAATTCAGATTATCCCACTACAATTAAGCATAAAATTATCCAACAGTGAGTTAATTGGTCAATGTAGCTATACAATTACTACTTTCTTTTGCTCTTTCAAAAGAATCCTATTGATTCTTCTTGATGGACAACTACAAATTACATTTTAATGAAAATTCATCCTGCCCTCAAGAAAACAGGCCACCATCAAGGATTGCAAGTAAGTAATGAAACATCTGGTTAAGTTCACAGACTTTCCTTCCTGATCATTTGCAACAGATGGCATATGATCTCACCAGTTGGGGAGGGCATATAATCTGGGAGATAGAAAGTAACCATTGTGCAAATGGGAGACTGACACCCCGTCTCACCGAGGTATCCTACTTTTATTCCATCTACCTTTGAATATACTCTAATAATAAGACTCTATTTTAACAACTTTTTATCTCTGGCCAGGTGGTTACATCCAATACCCATCATGATGGAGGGAAAGGCATTGCAGGAGCATCAAAACTGAAAAAAAAATCAACAAACCATAATTCAGAACATCAAAAACTCTATATCAACCACCTGGAACCAGGCCAGCCTAATCTCTCCACATCCTGAAGCTCAAGGAAATTTGCAGAAGAGGGGGTGGTAAGACTGTAAGAGCACAAGGATGGAGAGGAGTAAGGATATGCAAGATACTCCACACAAGTTAGGTCCAAAGCAATCATAAAAGGACTTTGCATGACCTGTGCAATGACCAAGACATTATTGACTCATCAAAGTCTAGCATGGACTAAAGGCACTAAGATCCTTAGAAGCTAGGGATTAACAGCCACAACAGTGTTCCTATACTTATGGAGAACACAAGAAAGAGTTCTAGGAAATGCCACTGAGTCCTTACACCTCATCAGAGAGGAGGGCCCAAAGGAAAGTTTCACATACACATTAAAGGATGGTCCAGGGATGGGAGTGAGGAGGCACTGGGAGATAGGGAGGGAGGGGGAAAGAAAGAAGAAAAGAGGGGAGGGAGCTAGGGGGTCCAGTGAGGGGTGGAGGGAGGGAGGGGACCGGTATACCTATTAAGTTTGTATGAGCAGAAATAAATAAATAAATAAATAAAAATTTATCCTCCCCTCTTTGTGTCTATCTAGAAAACCTAAGCACAATTCACATACATTTATGAAAATAAAAAATTCAGCTCAGAAAGTTGGAAGGTAAGGAAATTAATGAGGGTGATTCCTCAGAGCTAGTTCAGACATAAACTGTTATAGATGTTCATCAGCACAAATTCAATTATAACTATCATTCTGAAAGGGTCATCTTAGTGTCACTTTCCAGTATATCATTGTTTATCATTTCTCAACATACAATATGGTGTATTTTTACAGCAAAAATTCACCTCGATAGCACAAGCACAACCATGTTCATAGCAGCACTGTTTACAATAGCAAAGTCATGGAATCAACCCAAATGACCAACACTTGATGAGTAGATAAGGAAAATGTGGTACATGTATGCAATGGAGTACTACTCATCCATCAAAAATGATGAATTAATGGAATCTGCCGGGAAATGGATGTTATTAGAAACAATTATATTGAGTGAAGTATCCCAGACCCATAAAATTAAGCACCCTATGTACTCCCTAATAGGTGGATCCTAGTACCAAACACACTTAGAAATACTCAAAGACAAATCTCTGTAATACCTACAGTAATTGCAAAGTTTATGAACAGGAGGGATGGGGAAGGAGGGACACACCAGTAACAAGGAGAGAGGGGACCATGTTACAGCAGTGCAAATAGGCCACCATCAAGGACTGCAAGTAAGTAAGGAGACATCTGGTTAAGTTCACAGAATTTCCTTTCTGATCATTTACAACAGATGGGGTATGATCTTACCAGAAGGGGAGGGCGAATAGTCTGGCAGATAGAAAGTAACCATTTTGCAAATGGGTGATTGACCCCTCTCTCACCACGATTTCCTACTTTTGTTACATCTACCTTTGAATATACTCTTATAACAAGACTCTAATTTAACAGGTTTTTATCTCTAGCAGGGGGTGATATCCAATACCCATCAGAATGGAGTGAAGGGCATTGCAGGAGCAGCAAAACTGAAAAAAAATAAATCAGCAAACCATAATCCAAACTATATCAACCACCTGGAACTAGGCCAGCCTAATCTCTCCCCATCCTGAAGCTCAGGGAAATTTGCGGAAGAGGGGGCAGTAAGATTGTAAGAGCACAAGGATGGGAGGAGTAATGTATGCAAGATACTCCACACAAGTTAGGGCCGAAGCAATCATATTTGGACTTTGCATGCCCTGAGCAATGTCCAATACACTAATGACCCCACAAAGTCTAGTGTTTGCTAAAGGCACTAGGATCCTTGGCGGCAAGGGATTGACAGCCACAGTAGTGTTCCTATGCTTAAAGGGAACACAGGAAATGGTTCTGGGAAATGCCACTGGGTCCTTGCACCTCATCGGAGAGGAGTACCCAGAGGAGAGTTTGGCATGCTCATTAAAGGATGCTCTGGGGATGGAAGAGGGAGGCACTGTGGGATAGGGAGGGAAGGGGGAGGGGAGGGGGGCACAAGGGGGTGGGGGCGTGGAGGGAGGGAAGGGACCAGTGTACCTGTTAAGTTTGTATGAGTGGAATTAAAAAAATATATTTAAAAAAACAATATGGTGTATTTTTAAATAAATATGCATGTGTTAGATATAGAAAAAATTAATTTTTCCTCCTGAAGAGTTTTAGTTTCCTCGCACCTTTCAGAAATATTTTTTAAAAGGACACATTCATTCAGCATCATGATCAGACTATTACATTTAATAATCAATAGCATAGTTGAAAAAAAAAGATCTACATTAAAACCCTTTCTTGGGATGCTTTACACTTTCCACAGAATAGAAACTAAATAACCTGTAATATAGTTAGTCACAAATACAGTCCTCGAGTTTTTTGCCCATGCACATGAGTATTGTCTAAAACATGTCTTCTTTGTAGCAGCTAGGCCCTGCCACCACTGTGCTCGGCTAAATTCACAAATCTGTTGTAACCTGTAGCTTCCCTGCCTCTTCTCTAGCTCTCCTCTCCTGCTGAGCTTTGTTTCCTGGCAGAAAATTAAAACTTCCTGCCACTGCCATAGCTATTGCTGCTGCTGGAACTGCCATAGCCACCTTGGTTTCATGGTTTGGCAAAGTATTGGCCTGCACCTCCATAGGGCCAGAGCTCCTTCCTCCAACATTACCCCCCATAGGTCCAAAATTTAAAGACTGATTATTATAATTTTCATAGTCGTTTTAGCTTCCACCACCTCCAAAACTGCTCCCCTCATTAATTAACAAATCCATTATAGCCATCCTCACTGCCACCATACCCACCACCACCACAGCTGCCACTAAAGTCACCATAACCACTTAAGTTTCCTCCTCAACCAAAATTCTTCTTCAACTAAAATTTTCATTGCCACCAGAACCACCTCCATGACCACTACAAAAATTTCCAGAACCACTTTGACCTTTCTGGTTAGATGAAGTACTATCCATCTCTTGCTTCGGAAGCGCTTTTCTGACTTCACAGTTGTGACCATTCATGAAGTCATGGTCATCAAAGGTAACAAAGGCAAAGGCCATCTTGTTTCCACTGCCTCCATCAGTCATGATTCCAATCATTTCGATTTTCCTATACTGCTTAAAATTATCTCATAGGTGATGTTCTTTGGTGTCATCTTTAATGCCAACAACAAAGACCTTTTTGACAGTTAAACGGGTGCCTGCTCTTTGAGAATCTTCTCTGGATACAACTTTCTTTGTTTCCACAACCCTTCCTTCTACCTTGTGTTCGCTTGCATTCATGGCTGTGTCCACTTCCTCCACAGTGGTGTATGTAATAAGCCCAAAGCCTCTGGAACACTTGGTGTTTGGATCTCTCATGACTACACAGTTGGTGAGCATTCCCCATTGCTCAAAAAGACTCCTCAGACTCTCATCAGTTGTTTCAAAGTTCAGCCCTTTGATGAAGAGCTTCATAAGCTGTTCGGGTTCCTTGGGAAACTCTTGACTTCGACATGACCGTGGGGGAGATGAGAGCCTTCCACAAAACTTCCTCAGCCGCATCTGCAGGCAGAAAGCCAGTAATATTTGTAAGGGAACAATAAAATCATTGAACCAAATATCAATAATTTTAAATTACCATTACCAATTAATTAGTAACCAATAAGTTAAACAATAAGCTGATTTCTAGAAAACCATGCAATATCTTGGTTTATATTATGATCAGCAAAATAACCAGAAATAGTGACTCACTCTAAGAAGAAATTTCCAAAAATACATAAATTCCTATTGTTACTCAGTTTTTAATTAGGACAGACCAAGTTATTGGCTTCTGGAATCATGCAATAGCAAAATCAATCAGATTTATTTCTATTTCAAAAATGTGATTTCTGGGCCTCACTTCAACTCCCACTAACATGTTATCATCAATAAATTGAACATCAACTCTTGCTGGCAAAGATGTAAATAGGAACCCTTATACATTGTTGGTAGAAATAAAAACTGGTGAAAATGCTATGGAAGTCAATATGTGGAAGGTCCCTCAAAACTGAAAATAGAACTACTAAATAACTCAGCTTACTATTCTAAGATGTATATCTGAAGGCCTTTAAATAGAAAATACAACAGAGATATTTACACATCCATGTTTATTGCTTCAGTCTTAACAAGAGATAGGAAGAAAAATCAGCCAAAATAAGTTTCAACAAATGATTGAATAAAGAAAAATTTGCACACATGTACAATGGAATTTTACTAACCCATAATAAAAGCAGAATCATGATGTTTGTAGAAAAATGGATGGCACTGAGATAATTATAATAAGCAATATTCAAAAAGAAAAACATTGCATTTTGCCCTTCATATACAGAATCTAGATACTGTGTGTCTGTGCGTGCGCACATGCGTGTGTGTGTGTGTGTGAAAGAGAGAGCAAGAGAAAGAGAGAGAGATCAAACATGAACGGGGACAATAAGAACATGAAATCATAAGGGAAAACAATTATTTATGAAAAGCCTGGAAACTAGCAAAAAAGAAATAGAAAATATGGGATAAGGCAGTTAGAGAGAAGCATGAATAAGATAAACTTTAAAAACATGCATACAAAAATGGGCCTAGGAACTAAACAGGAATTTCACTCAAAAAGAAATTGAAATGTCAAACAAATACCTTAAATGATGCTCAACTTCCATGACCATCAGAGAAATCCAAATCAAAACAATCCTGTGATACCATTTTGCCCCAGTCAGAATGTATAAGGTCAAGAACACAAACAACCAAGGTTGCTGGAAAGGTTATGGAGGAAAAGGGACATTTATTTACTGCTGGTTGGAGTGTAAACTGGTGGGAGTGTAAACTGGTACAGCCTCTATGGAGATCAGTGTGGAGATTCCTCAGAAAGCTTAAAATGGAACTGTCATATGACCCAGCTATACCACTCCTTGGAATATTCCTAAAAGATTCTATATCTCATTACAAAGACATTTGTTCATGTATGCTCATTGCAATCCTATTCACAATAACAAACAAACAAAAAAAGATTCATCCAACATGTCCATCACCAAAGAATGGATAATGAAAATGTGGTATATACACACAATGCAATATTACTCAGTCATCAGAAAGGATGAGATGATGGAGTTTTCTGGTAAATGAGTGGAACCGGAAACTTTAATATTGAGTAAGACACAGAATGCTTAACACTTCATGTTCTCTCTTATATGCAGATGATAGAACTGCTATCCTTGTCAATGCATTTGGATTGGAAGCAATGTAAGAGCCAGAAAATTCGAAAGAGACCTATGAGTGGGAAGGTTAGGATGAAACTTTTTAAAGGGGAGATTTAAGATCCCAAGACAAGTGTGAGGGAGGGAATAATTAGGAAAAATACATAGCAGGGAATGAAGGGATGGAAAATAGGAGGGACATGGGAGATAGGAGGGATATGGGAGATAGGAAAGAGGACAGAGGGATTTGTAGAAAATGCGTAAGATTGTGGGACGTAACCCCAAAGGAACATCCTACACTAGTAATACTTCAAAAAATTCTTTTAAAGAAAGGAATAAGAATGGGCAATCCCTATGTTGAATAGCATAGAGTGAAATCGGGGGAAAAACCTTGAGCTGATCCACTTAGAACCCAGGGACAAAATTATGCTAGAAGTAACAGGAATGTGGGGCTGGAGAGGTGGCTCAGGGGGTTAAGCCTCTGCCTTGCAGGCAGAAGGTCCTAAGTTCAGTTCCCAGATCCCACGTATAGATGCCAGGCGGAATGGGGGCGGCCTGCATTTCTGGTGCTCGTAGGGCAGAGCCTGTAAATCCCGGGGCAGAGAAAACAAGGAGGAGGTGGAGGCGGTCCATGGTGGTTCACGAATTCGTCCATGGTTCTACATACACACAAACACACACACACACACGCACACACACACACACACACACACACACACACACACAATTGAATAAAAAAAAAGTAACAAGAACGTAGCACTTCCTGATAAAATGTTGGCCAGAAAGATCTTAAAGGCCCCCCAAACATTATAGGCTTTTCTCATTGCTCTTGTTTATGCTCCAAAAACTGTCAGTAAGACCCTATTACTGAAGATGCGATACAAATAGATCACAGAATATAGGCAAAATATATCAACTTGAACTGGTCTGAGGATTTGGACTTTCTTCTTGCTGGATAGCTTACACATTACCAATCACAAGTCCCATCAGCAGCATGGATCTGTAAGTTGCAGTATAAATCACCATAAGGAACACTCAAGCTCAAGGTCTCCATTTCTTGAAGACAGATGCCAAGGGCATTCCTTGCAGTCTCAGTTGCAGTGTGCCTTCTATTCCAGCCTAGGTGTGTGCCTCTTATGCCCCAGCATAATTGAAGGCTGACTCCTGTTGACTACCCTCCCCCCACCTCACAAGGCACAGGGACAAGGCACAGGGATGGATTTTGTCCTGTCTCAAATTGAGATCAAGGGCAGAGGGTTTTTTTTTTTTTTACATATTTCTTCCTGTTCTTTGGGAGCCATCTAAACATAAATTATTTCATCTAAAGGATGGGCATAGAACTTAATCATATTAATCATACTACCATGTTCCTGACATACTAGCAGCCTGTTCTTTCCCCACAATGAATGGGGCCTTTAGGGCATGTTAATATATCTAAGGATTGGCAGGGCTGTATTGTTGGTGATGGTCCCACCTATTGTTGACCTTGCACCTGTAGTTTTTCTGCCACTATTGATGCCATCACTCTGCACAGTGTACAGATATCACCCCCTGTTTCATGGTATATAAGCAATTAGATTCCACAATAAACTTGACTTGGTTTCAGCTTTTCCAACATCCTTTCTTGACCCAGCCTGATTCAATTCCTGCTGATCCTACTCTGGTACCTATCAGCAAAATAAACACACAGGTCACAGAACTTCACAAGTCACCAAGGCAACAAGTGATCACCAGTGTAATAGTGACATGAGTAACAAGGAGACAACCAACAGCTTTCTAATTAGACTCAAGACTGGCTTGTCAGAATTGCACATATCCCTTTTATTGTAAACTAGAACAAGTACCTAAAAAAAGGGAAGGAAACAGATCAACAGGGAAAGTAGACAATAAACCTGTTGGTAGGAAGGCAGTACATCAAATTACTCTGTAGGTGGCTATTATTACATAGAACAGGAACTTACAATGGAAACCTTTGGGTCTAAAGCTGGATGAGTGAAAGGAAATGCACATGTCACTGGAGTGGACTGAAGAGAGGTAACTTGATATATCACCAAAACTTGGGCCCTATAGGAGTAGACAAGCCAGAGTGGACCCTGGGATTCACAAAAGCATATAGGCAGAGGGTTGGGAGGGAATGAGAAAGAATGGTGAAGGGAAAGGAGGGCATGGGAGGGAGAGGGAAGGGAGGGAAACTGAGATGGATACTCAATATGCTTGTAAAAGTAGAAAAAAAAGAAAAAAGAAAACGTACATTTGTAGAATTATCAAAAATCAAAATTAGCTTAAAATTTCAAAAAAGGAAACTTAATAAATTTATTTAGAAACATGCACGTATAAAGAATTCAAGATGAGCTTCAACATTTTGCAGGGTAATCTAAAAATTAAAATACCTAAAAAGGAGAGAACGAAAATGAAGTGTTATCACCTTACTGTCTATTGAAATTTTTTCTACCTTTTACATATATGCAATTTGAGTAGTTTCTACAAGCTGCAAAATATATAACACACTTAAATACTGGACAGATTGTTTTCCAATGTATCTTCATCAAATATATGACAATTTTTTGTCTATGTAAAGTAAATGTCATTCCACTAGCCCTTTAGTTTTAGTTTTTATTTAAACTGGCAGCATGACCATTCAAGATTTTTCTGTTTCAATTCAGAGATGTTAACATTACTATTAATATAAAACTGTGAAATAGAATTTTAGAATCTTATAAATTATATGATTTAATATCTAAAATAATATTTTCCTAAGTGATTCTCATTGTATGGAATGTGTTTGAATTAGCTAAACACACCACACACACAGACATACACACACACACACACACACACAGATTGCCAGTATAGTAGATAGCTGCTACTGGTATCAACTTCGCAATTGAAGTTTTCTGCTCTAGGCACATTGTTAAATAATTAGTGGTTGAACTAAGCCCTAAAAAAGCCTGCAGAAGACTGTCTAAATGATGGGAAAGACCAGGACCATGGTGGGTGTGACTAGTCCTTGGACAGGTGCATAAGACAGAGGGGGCTCTTTCGGGAAGTTGGCATCCTTCTGCATATTAGGCCAGACATGCTGTCTGGCAAATGAGCAGTCTTTCTCTCCCTCTGCCCCTCCCCGTCAGTCCTGTGGATTTGGTGTGACTATTTCCCTCAGCCATTGGTATTGTTTTGGAGTCTCCTACCAAACTAGACAAAGAACTGTAAAAGGAATATAGTAACTGAAAATAAAGCCCCTTGTTCCAATAAGCCATTTGGTCATGAATTTATTGGCAATATGTAGAGTTACTGCGACATTAATTTACCAGAGTTTTATTAGTGGGATAAATAAAGTCCCATAGAATTAAATAGAAGGAAAAATACCTCAGACCACAAAAATTAAACCAATAACAGTTCAGCTAAACTTTTAAATATAACTATGCATTATCCAGAAGCAGAAAATAGCCAAAGTAATTTACCAGAAAAAATGGAGATATAACAGTACTGAATGTTAAAGCATACCATAGAGCCACAATTCTGTAGCCAATTACATCAAAACAAAGGTACCAAAAGTAATCATTCTACAATAGACATCTTCTTTAGCAAATGATGCTGGTAAATTTAGAATATGCAGAGAGAAGTCTGAATCTTTACCCCCCATCTCTTTCTGGGTACAAAAATCAACTAAATAGGGACTGAAGACTTAAAACTCTAAGGCATGAATCTCTGAGCCTATTAAGAGAAATCTCAGAGGAAAAACTTCAAATCATTGGTGTAGGTCATTTTTTATGTGTGTGGAGGGGAAGGTGGAATGGAAGCCTGTAAGCATAAGAAACAAAAGAAAATATTGAAAATCCGTAACATTAGACTAAAAACATGCTCATTAATGAAGACAATATGCTCATTAATGAAAACAACCATGGAAAGACATATTTTATAGATTTGCAAAATATTCATACAATGCAGGAAAGTATTGTGTGAATGAAGCTCTTATATTCTATTTCATATGATTGATACTCAAATATATGCATCTATTAAACTCCTAGACATTTACTACAACAATCATTATTGCTATGATGTGTAAAATTTGAATGTGACTAAAATGTAAAAAAAAAAAAAGAGGAGTGGGTTGCTTTAAGATTCCAAAGTTATCTGTTCAAAATATTTTGAGCTCTTCTTCACTGGTTTTTCTTTTTTTACTGGGGAAATCGAGCCAAACAGATACATACACACAAAAAACTTTAAAAAGGCAACAAAAAAAGACCATCCTAGTAGTGCCAAAATAAAAAAATAAAATAAGAATGAATCATTGAAATGCTTCTAATAATCTACAAGCTATATTTTATTGTGTAGTACATTCACTTCAACATCATTTCTTCCATTCACAGGGGAGGAAAAAATACCTATTCATTACTGAGTTATAGCCCCTTCTGTTTCTAATCTGTCTTTGGTTCACCCCCTTACCCCTATTCTAAGTAGGCCTCCTGCTTATTCAGTCATGAGAATTCCCTTTATCTTCATAATTGCCCTCATCCTGGCTGACATGCCTTGTCTTTCTTGAAACGAATTACTCCAGTTAGAGGTTTCCCTGCCTTGACTCTGGGAATCAGCTGTTCATTCCCATCTAACAAGCAAGAGTAGTTTTCTTTGATCACTATATGCTCCTCTTGGTAACCTCAGGAGCTGGAGTGTTACATCTAGGATTAAAAAACAGTGTCTTCAGCTCCAGTGCACCCTCGCTAGAGCAATGTACAGAAACTAAAAGCACCAATTAAAGCAGTAAGGAAATAAGAGAGGACACTTCATCTTAAAGAAATAAAGAATGAAGGAGGCTTCTATGTTTAATGCCCAAAGTCCGGCAGCTTTATTTCAAAAGATGCTTCCAGGGCTGGAGAGGTGGCTCAAGGGTTAAGCCCCCGCCTTGCAGGCAGAAGGTCCTGAGTTCGGATCCTGAACTCCACGTATAGACGCCAGGCAGAAGTGGGGGGGCCTGCGTTTCCGGTCCTGGTAGGGCGAAGCCTGTGAATCCCAGGGCAGAGTAAACAAGGAGGAGGTGGAGGCTTCCATGGTTCTACACACACATACATAAACACACGCACACACATGCATACGCACACAATTGAATAAATAATAAATAAATAAATTTTTAAAAAAGATGTTCCAAACTGTCATTTTGGAGAAATTTCTATGTTGTACTAATAGAAGGAAGAATTTAAATGAGCTAACAATAAACTAAAAAGTAAGCTTGACTTAGATGCCTTGCAAAAATGCTTTTATTTCTTGCTTATGGTCTACCCTCACTACCTAAATGACAGACTGCAAATAAGGCAGTTGTGACATGTATACAGTCTGTAAGGACTAAGGATGCTACAAGGAAGAACTGGCCCAGAGCCTGTCAAATTTCTCCTCTCTTTCCTCTGCCTCAGATTCCCACTGAATGTTAACTCAAGGGGTTGATGGCTTTGCTGAGCATCAGGCAGGAGGTGAACCACAGTTAGTCATATTTCAGAGGAGCAAATAATAAATTACCCCACAATTCCCTTTGCATGTTATTCTTTTGCTTTTTGATGAACCAACTCAGTATACAGCTCTTCAGTGGGTAGATTACTTCAAGTCACAAATGTAAATTCTAATTTTATAATTTAACATGGTAAAATTTTAAGTTTTGTGTCTGCCAGTTGATATGAGAAATTTATGACTTTGGATACACAACTCTAAATACAGGGTGTTAGATGAGGGTACATAAGAAACATCTGAGTGACAGAAGAGAAATCTCCAATAGTTCTACAAATCTTTCATATTGCCTATTTTCTCTCCCATACTTTCTCAATCTGAGAAAATCTGGGAAGAAAACTCCCTAGCAGAAGACCCTGACATTGCATGAAACATTGAAAAGATTCATCCTATCTTGTGTGGTAAAACATGGCTGAGGTGTGAATAATGATTGCATTTGGGAAGATTCCAGGAAGGAAGAGTATGTTCCTTAAAATAAGGCTTGACCATCACTTTTCTAACCTTCCACATGTAACGTTAGTGCTATTGGATAGGCTTATCAAGTAGATTAGGGAAACTTTGTTACTGCAAATCCTGAACTACTCATCTACCTACGTTCTGTTCAGCAATCACTTCACCACAAATGTTGACATGATTTGAGAAGTTAAGGACTCTGTAGTAGAAGTCAACTAGGAAATGATAATCAAGAGTTTGGTTGGAAAGATGACAAGAGCACCCTGAATGTGGGGTTATCAAATTTGTTTCAGGAGGCAAAAGGATCAACTCTAAAAAACAAATCCATTTCCCGAGTGGTCTGCATGTTTACTGACATCAAGATGTGAGAACTAAACCAATCTGATGCTTTTTTCTTTCATGCAAGTGTGAAATGAACAGGGAAAAACAGGAATAAGGGAAACTATGGCAAGAAGGGGGGCTGCAGAGGGAAGTGTATTGTGCTCATAGCTGGCATTTCTAAGAAACACACAGTTTGGCAGTGGCAATCTCCCACTCGTCCCCACAGTGCTGTGTGCCTGGGTGGATGATTCCACTTCAGGCAAGACGCAGTCTTCTCTGCCTTTCTGCTCTGTCATTCTGGCTCTTTGGCAGAGGATGTTGGCTGCTCAGTGATCTCAATGTAAGTCTCTGAATGTTGCATTTTCAGCATGTGCTTATTTTCACACTACACATTTTTTGGCAGTCTATTTCAGCTAATACACTAGGAATGAACTGTGTTATCCAAAAATAGGGAAATAAAATTACAGCTGGGCATTACCTCAGTGTTAGGCATCTTTTGTGAGCACTCCCTTATTGCTTGAGTGATGGTTCTTAAACTGCCTGAATTCTGGGGAAACTTCTGTTACCCAATGCCATTATGATTTTTAATGAAGCAATCTCTGTGACCTCGCATATGCTTACAAAGCAGTAAGCACATGGCACTGGAAGAATTCTCAGGAGATTAACCAAGCGACATGGTTACCTTTGTTCTCTTTCCTTAGCACACGGTAACATCCCCCCTTCTTTACTCCTGCCAAAATGCAGATGTGCTGTCTTTCATTGACTCCCATATGTCTGGCATACCTGTAGCAGCATAGTAAGCAGGTGGGTTATGCTGTTTATGCTGAAAGTAGTCTAGTCACAGAACATCTTGAACCTGACTGAATGCCTCAGCCTGCCAAGTGCAGTTAGACACAACTGAAAACCTGAGTGGGCATATCAGAAAGACAGCCCCACCCAGCAAGCCCACATAAGTAACTGGTATTTCTGTTTCCATAATGCCATTCATCCTCCATCTGGCACATTGAACACTGTGATTTGTGGTCCTGTTCGGGTGCATGATTCTCTTGCTCTTGCCTAATGACAGAACATTTGTCATTTAGTCAGACTCACCCCCTCAGCAGGCTGGGTTTGGGGGGAGAGATACCATGGTTTTCACACTGCTGCTTCACTCTGTCTTCACCATTTCTTACTTATTAAATTAAAATAAAGTGGAGATTCCATTTGGGTAAAGAAGCAGCTCCCTGTATCTATTTCCAAATTTTAAAAGATTTTGATTCTCTTTTCCAGCCATTCTCTGCAGAATTCTCTGTCCACAGAGCTGTGCACTGTGACTGAGAGAAAGTCAGGGGTTCCCCAAGGATGAGAGAACCAGGACTGAGCTACCACCATGGCCTCTACTGAGCTGCAGTTTTACACACCTCTAATAGAATCAATGCCTCACTAATGCTACAGATCAATGATGACAGAGTGACATGAAGAACCATTCCATATCTTCTTGTCACATGGACTTCCTTAAAATTGTCCATGGAGCCAACAACATGAAAAACTGATCAAGTTCTTGGCCACCCCACTTTCACTCATGCCTCTCTTTCTCCTGAAGCTATTAGTAGATGCCAATCATTCATAGTATGGAGCAGGACTTTCCAAGCTGTTTTAATCTGGAAGAAATTAATGACCTTGTTTTACTCAGCTCTTTCTCATCATCAGCATGCCTTCTGTCAAGTGCTCTTCTTCCCTTCACCATTATCATTTTCCACATTTCTCCCATAAGATTTGACTTACCTGGAATGGTGATCTTCAATCATTTGCATGTCATTCTTTGTCAGAATACCTTATCCTAGACAAATCGCTTACAAAGTTTAAGGTATAGCTAGAGGTAGAATTTGCATTCCTATCAACACATAAATGACAGTATGACATTTCTGGATAGCATGAAATATCCTCCCTTAGAACCTAACACAACAGAACTAAGCCTGTATTATTGCCTACACATTCTACAAATATATATTTCAGTTTATTTTTGAAAGGACAAACATCATTCTCCATGTATTCATTTCTTTTTTTTAATTTTTATTATTTATTCAATTGTGCATGTATGCATATGTGTGTGTGTGTGTGTGTATGTATGTATGTGTATAAAATCACGGACGAATTTGGGAACCACCATGGACCACCTCCACCTCCTCCTTGTTTACTCTGCCCGGGGATTCACAGGCTCTGCCTTACCAGGACCACAAACGCAGGCCGCACCCGCTTCCACCCGGTGTCTATATGTGGGGTCTAGGATCCAAACTCAGGACCTTCCACCTGCAAGGCAGAGGCTTAACCCCTGAGCCACCTCTCCAGCCCTGTATTCATGTGCCATTGGCCAGATATTTTGCTAGGAAATTAGCACCAATAGAATGGAAAGTTCAGAATCTCTACTCTTGTAGAAAATATGTCATGATGAGCAAACAGAGACAGATTTTTTAAAAAATCACTAAATTGTGATTTTGTATTTGTTACACAATTATAGACATCCCTAAATTTGAATGACTGTTTTTAGAAGTGAAAACTTAATTTAAATTCATGTTGTTATATAAATTTGTCTTTCAAATAATTTAAACATATTTTTGCATATTAGCCTTTCCTTCATATCTAGATAAATCTAATTTCCCCTTCCAACTACAAAGTCTTTTACATTTTTCATAATTATCTATTTATTATGTGCATATGTGTGTGTACACATGTCATGGAACACATGTAGCAGTCTGAGAACAACATTGTGGAGTCCGTGTTCTCTTTTCACCGTATAGATTCCAGGGACTGAACTCAGGTCATGAAGCTTGGAAGCAAGTGCCTTTACTCACTAACCCATTTCAATAGCCCAGATCACGTGGACTTGTCACAACAGTTCAAAAACTTGTATGCAGCATTATAACCTGAAACATTCAAAAAGTTACCATTAATTTACCAAGATCATGTTCTTTGGTTTTTGGATTCAATAGGAACTTGTTTAGCCCTGTAGTATATGTATTTAAATAATTCTTCAATTGATGCTATGTCAGCAATTTCTGGAGCATTTTAAGACACAAGATCTAATGAAATAGCACCAATTCTTGAAATACTAGCCTTACTCCCTAAATGTAACACTAAATTCAAGTAAATTTCTACTTTGCAAAATCAGTCCCTGGGGAAGATTTATTTCATTGCTTCCTTTCATAACATCACAGAATAAACTGTGGTAAATGTCGGATTCTTAGAAGCCCAAAGCTAGTCCTTGTAACCACAAATTCATAGATTCACATTTTGATGAATTCTACCACTTTGAAAAAAATAACTGTTGGTGGTAGCTATCAGATATTTCTTACTATATCTGGCTGCGTTTCTGAGTTGTTTTTTTTTATGTTTTTATTTTTTTAAACATTTTTTATTATCTCCCTCATACAAGCTTAATAGGTACACTGGTTCCCTCCCTCCCTCCTCCTCCCCCCGACTCCTCTGCTCACCCTCCCCTCACCCTTCCCTCCCCACCCCCCAGTGCCTCCCATTTCCCAATCCCCAGAGAATCCTTTAATGTGCATGCCAAACTCTCCTCTGGGTCCTCCTCTCCAATGACATAGAAGGACCCAGCAGCATTTCCCTGAACCCTTTCCTTTGTTCCCCTTAAGCATAGGAACACTAATTTGGCTGTCAATCCCTTGCCTCCAAGGATCTTGGTGCTTTTAGCAAATGCTAGACTTTGTGGGGTCAATAGTGTGTTGGACATTGTGCAGGGCATGCAAAGTCCAATTATGATTGCTTCGGCCCTAACTTGTGCGGAGTGTATTGCATATCATTGCTCCTCCCCATCCTTGTGCTCTTACATTCTTACCACCCCCTCTTCCACAAATTTCCCTGAGCTTCAGGATGGGGAGAGATTAGGCTGGCCTAGTTGTAGGTGGTTGATATAGAGTCTCTGAAGTTCTGGATTACGGTTTGTTGATTTTCTTTTGTGGTTTTGCTGCTCCTGCAATGCCCTTCACTCTATCCCGATGGGTATTGGATGTCACCCACTGGCCAGAGGTACAAAGCTGTTAAACTAGAGTCTTGTTATAAGAGTATATTCAAAGGTAATGAAATAAAGATTGGAAACCAGAGTGAGGGAGGGGTCAATCACCCATTTGCAAAATGGTTACTTATTATCTGCCAGACTATATGCCCTCCCCTTCTGGTGAGATCACACCCCCTCAATTGTAAATGATCAGGAACGAAAAGTCTGTGACTTAGCCAGATGTCTAATTGCTTACTTGCAGTCCTTGATATAGGCCTATTTTCTCTGCTGTAACAAGGTCCCCTCTCTCCTTGTTTCTGGTGTGGTCCTCCTACTGCATCCTTCCTGTTCATACTGTTTGCAATTACTGTATTACAGAGATTTATCATCGAGTGTCTCTAGGTGGGCTGCGTGGGTTTGGTACTAGGAGCCACCTATTAGGGAGTACATACGGCACTTAATTTTCTGGTTCTGGGATATATCACTCGATATAATTGTTTCTAATGACATCCATTTCCCGGCAAATTCCATTAATTCATCATTTTTGATGGCTGAGTAGTACTCCATTGTATAGATGTACCACTGTTTCCTTATCCACTCGTCAACTGTTGGACATTTGGGTTGATTCCATGACTTTGCTATTGTAAACAGTGCTGCTATGAACATGGTAATGCTTGTGCTATCAAGGTGAACCTCTGCTGCATGGGGGGTTATTCCCAAAAGTGGAATAGCAGGGTCATATGGCATTTCAATCTTTAATTTCTTTAAGAATCCACAGACGGCTCGCCAGAGTGGCTATATGAGCCTGCATTCCCACCAGCAATGTAGGAGAGTTCCCCTCTCTCCGCATCCTCTCCAGCATTTGGTGTTGTTCGTATTATGGATTTTTGCCATCCTCACCGCGGTGAGATATCTCAGGGAAGTTTGGATTTGAATTTCCCGGATGGCTAAGGAAGTGGAGCATTTTTTAAGATATTTGTTAGACATTTTAATTTCATCCCTAGTGAAGTTTCTTTGAAGTTCCAGGGCCCATTTTTTAATTGGGCCATTGTTTTACTTGGAGTTTAGTTTTCTAAGTTCTTTGTGCACGCTGGACAGTAGAGCTCTATCAGTTATGTGGTTAGTGAAGATTTTCTCCCATTCTGTGGGCTGCCTTTGAGCTCCTGTTACAATCTCTTAATCTGACCAGAAGCTCTTTAATTTCACAAATCCCAACTGTTGAGAGTTGGTAGCAGTGACTGTGCCATTGGATGTCTGTTTAGGAACTGTTGGCCTAGCCCAATCAGTTCGAGGTAATTCCCTACCTTTTCAACTATGGTTTTTATAGTCTCTGGCCTTAAATCAAGGTCTTTGATACATTTGGAATTAAGTCTTGTACAAGGTGACAAGTACGGGTCCAGCTTTAATCTTCTGCATGTGGAGATCCAGTTTTGCCAGCACCATTGGTTGAATATACTGTTTTTTTTCCATTGGATTTTTTGGGCCCCTTTGTCAAACACCAAATGGCTGTAATTTATCCATTGATTTGCATGTCTATTTTGGAGCCAGTACCAGGCTTTTTTTTACAATAATGGATTTGTAGTATAGACTAAGGTTTGGTATGGTGATACATCCAGCAGTGTTTTTGTTACTCAGGATTGTATTTGCTATCCTGGGTCTTTTGTGACTCCATATGAATTTTGGGATTGTTTGGTCAACTTCTTTAAAGAATTGCTTTGGGATTTTAATTGGTATAGCATTGAACTTCTATATTGCCTTTGGTAGGATGGTCATTTTTACGATGTTGATTCTGCCAATCCAGGAACAATGGAGGTCTTTCCACCTTCTGGTATCTTCTGCTATTTCTTTCTTTAGGGTTTTAAAGTTTTCATTGTAAAGGTCTTTTACCTCCTTAGTTAGGTTTATACCAAGTTATTTCATTTTCATAGGGTTTATAGTAAATGGGATTGTTTCTCTCAGGGCTTTTTCACTTCTTTCACTCTGGGCATATAGGAAAGCCACTCATTTTTGTATGTTTATTTTGTATCCTGCCACCCTGCTGAACTTCTCAATTAGTTCCAGGAGCTTCCTGGTGGAGTTTTTGGGATCACTCAGATATAAGATCATGTCATCTGCAAATATGGATAGCCTGACTTCTTCCTTGCCGATTTGAATCCCTTTAATGACCCTTTCTTGTATTATGGCTTCAGCTAACACTTCAAGTACAATATTGAATAGAAGTGGTGAGAGTGGACAGCCTTGTCTAGTTCCTGATCAAAGTGGGAATGCTTCCATTCCTACTGTCTCTAGTGTTTTGATCATAAAAGGCTGTTGGATCTTGTCAAAAGCTTTATCTCCATCTTTCGAGAGCATCATGTGGTCTTGGACTTTGGACTGGTTTACATGATGAATTACATTTATTGATTTGCGTATGTTGAACCAACCTTGTGTGCTGGGGATAAAGCCTACTTTGTCCCCGTGAATGATCTTTTTGATATGTTTTTGAATCCGATTTCTTAAGACTTTGGTGAGTATCTTTGCATCTGTGTTCATCAGAGAGATTGGCCTATAGTTTTCTTTTTTAATTGTATCATTATTAGGTTTTGGGATTAAAATGATTTTAGCTTCATAGAAGGAATTTGGTAGTGTTCCTTCCTTTGCTCTTTGTTGGAACAGTTTAAGGAGTATTGGTGCTATTAACTGCTTAAATGTCTGGTAGAACTCTGTGCTGAATCCATCTGGTCCAGGATATTTTTTGGCGGGAAGTTTCGAGATTGCTTCCTCAATTTCCTTATATGTTATAGGACCATTTAAATAATTCACAATTTCCTGATTCAATTTAGGTAAGTTGTGTCTACTTAGGAATTCATCCATCTCTTGTGTGTTGTCAAACTTCACAGAGTATAAGTTTTTGAAATATGATGTTATAATTCTCTGGATTTCTTGGGTATCAGTAGTGATATCTCCATTTTCATTTCTAATTTTGTTGATTTGGGTTTTCTCTCTCCTGCTTTTGGTTAATTTAGCTAGGGGTGTATCAATCTTATTGATTTTTTCAAAGAACCAGCTTTTTGACTGGTTGATTTTCTCTATCGTTTTAATTGCGATTTCAGGTTTTTCTCCCCTTATTTTGCTAATCTCCTCTCTTCGACTACTTTTGGGATCAGATTGCTCTAGTTTCTCTAAAGCTTTAAGCTTCATTGTTTAGTTATTTATTTCTGATGTTTCCATTTTTCTGATATACGCATTAAGAGCTATGAACTTACCTCTTAGGACAGCTTTCATTGTGTCCCAGAGATTTTGGTAAGTTGTATTTTCATTATCATTCACTTTCAGGACATCTTGAATTTCCTTTTTAATTTCTTCCTGAATCCAGTTCTCATTCAGCATCATATTGTTAAGTTTCCAGAAGTTAGTGTATTTTCTGTCTTTTGTTGTGTTGTGGATGTCCAGTTTTAGGCCGTGGTGGTCTGATAGGGCACAGGCTAGAATTTTAACTTTTCTGTATATGTGGAGATTCGTTTTTTGGCCCAATATGTGATCTATTTTGGAGAAAGTTCCGTGTGCTGCTGAGAAATATGTGTATTCTTTGGCGCGTAGATAAAAAGTTCGATAGAAATCTATGAGGTCCATTTCTTTAAGGCTTTGATTAAGTTCCAAAGTGTCTCTGTTAAGCTTTTGACCTCTTGATCTATCCCATGTTGAGAGGGCAGTGTTGAAATCCCCACGAATTATCGTTTGGGGGTTGATTTCTTGCTTTAGACGCTGTAGGACTTTCTTAATGAATGTGGAGGGGCCCTTATTGGGTGCATAAATGTTCAGTATTGTGAAGTCTTCCTGGTGAATTGTACCTGTGACTAAAATGTAGTGTCCATATGTGTCTCTTATGATTTTTTTGGTTTGAAGTCCACTTGTCCAACAGCATAATGGCTACCCTGCCTGTTTCCTGGTTCCATTAGCTTGCAGAATTTTAGACCAGCCTTTCATTTTTAGGATGTGCCTATCTTTTGTGGTGAGATGAGTTTCCTGAAGGCAACAGATTGATGGGTTGTGATTTTTAATCCAAGTTTGTAATCTGTGTCTCTTAAGTAGTATATGTGTTTGTGGTATTATACTACTCTTCTGTCTTCCTGGATAGGTTGTTTTTTCCTTCAAGTTTGCGTATCATTTCTAGCATTTTTTGAAGGCCTGGTTTGGTAGAAATGTATCCCTTCAAGTTGTCTTTGTGCTGTAAAATTTTTCTTTCTTCCTCGATCATAACAGATAGTTTTGACGGGTATATCAGTCTGGGTTGGCATTTTTGCTCATTTAATACATGAAGTATGTCTTTCCAAGCTCTTCTTGATTTTACTGTTTCCATTGAGAAGTCATTTGTTATTTTAATAGGTTTGCCTTTAAAAGTGACTTGCTTTTTTCTCTGAAAGCTCTCAGCACCTTTTCTTTGTCTTGAATGTGGAGTGTTTTGACTATTATTTGCCCTGGCAATTTTCTATTTTGGTCATATCTGTTTGGAGTGTGAAATGCCTCTTGTATTTGGATCGGCCTCTCATTCTTCAATTGAGGGAAGTTTTCTTTTATGATAATTTGAAAATGTTCCTCAGGTGTGGTATCTTGAGATTCTTGCTCTGGTATTCCATGAATGTGCATGTTAAGCTTCTTCAGGGTGTTCCATATCTCTTGAATATTCCTCTCAAGTACCTTTTTGGCTTTAACTATACCTCTTCCATTGAGCTGGTTAATTCTCTAACTTTGTCTTCAAGATCTGAAATTATATTTTCTGCTTCCTTAGTTCTGCTGATAAGACTCTCTGTTGAGCTTTGGCTTGAAGATAACTTGTCTTTTAGTTCAATTTTAAACTCTGCCTGAGACTGTTTTAACTGCTCGATGCCTATTTTTGTTTCTTGAACTGTTTTTCTCAACTCCTCCAAATGCCTGTTGTGTTCCTGTTCAAAGTTGTTGATGCAGTTTTTTAATTCCTCTTGGATTTCCTGTTTCATAGTTTTAATCATGGTAATGATCATACTTTGAAAGTTGTTGTCTTGGGTCTGGCTTTCTTGGCTATTTTCTGTGAATTCGTTCTGGTTGGAATCCATCCTTAAGGGGTTGATTCTTTCAGCAGGAGATTGGTCTCCTTGGGTTTTGTCTCTCATGTATCTGCACTTTGACTTGGACATTGTTGTTTTGTCTTCTAGGGCTTTTCTGTTTCTGTGTGTTTTTGACTGAACTGATTTAGTTGGTATTACTACACTTGGACTGTTGTTACTAGTGCTTGCCTTAGGGTTGGGTATGTTTGTCTTTTGTTATTGTTATTTCCTAGTTGCGGCTACTAGGCTGTTAGTATATCAGTTAAATCAGGTTAAGTAGACAGGGGGTGAATATTAGTATGGTAGTGCACTCTTACCATGTAGTATTTTGGTGATATGTGAGAGTGAGTGGTGTATTCCCTGGAGTTGTGTATGTTTTTGTGGTGGCTTTATGGAAAAGTTAATCTATAGTGATTAATATTAGAAAGGAACAGTAAGGTGGAAAAAAAAGAGGTTTACTTATCTTTGGGCTGGATGTGAAGAATCTCTCCCATGTGATAGGATGATTGTAGAGGTTTTCAGATATACGGCCTTTAATCCTTAGAACTTTGCTTGAGTTTTCTTTGGACTCTCTTGAATTCTGAGTAGCAGTGTGTCTGCTGCAGACCAATTGTGTGGGTCCCCGGTGGGCCAGAGAGGCAGAGGGGCTGATGTTGTTGGCAGAATTCTTCACCTGGGGCCTGGGACTTGGCTTAGTGGCTCTCCCAAGCTCCAGGGATGGAGGAATGTGAGCAAGTCCTGTCCAGTCGGTTGGACAGGCAGGCGGGAGGAAGAAAAGGGCTGGGGCCGAGGGCCCGGCCCAGGCCTAAGCCCGAGGCAGGCATGGTGCAGTGACCTGGGGCAACCTGGGGGGCTGGGTGGGGCACAAGCTGACTCACCTGGGGATGGTGGCGTGGACAGATGCTGCACGGGAGGGAGAAAGGGGTTAGGGTCCCTGGGGCATGGCCCAGGCAAAGCCCGAGGCAGGCGGGGTCGTGGCGCTGGGACCCGGGGAGACCTGGGGGGCTGGGGTGGCTGGGCAGGCAGAGGGGCAGACTCACCTGGGGATGACGGTGGGGACAAAGGTGGCCCGGGAGGGAGAAAGCTCTGAGTTCTAACTCAAAAAGCAGAACCTTCCCTTTTTTTTCTTTCTGCTTTACTTTTGGAAACCAGCCAAAAATCCAAGCATGTTGTTCCTGAAACTATGATTTTCCTCACTTGTTCTTCATAGTTTCACACACTATATTCTACCATATAGCAAGGACTTGGTTTTCAGCTTTTCCAAGATCCCCTCTTGACCCAGCCTGACTTAATTCTTGCTGATCCCACTCTGGTACCTATCAGGATTGGGAAGATTTCATCTTGTCCAGTCTTTCTGTATAGCCAGGGATGACCTCAAACTTTTGATTCTCTGGTTTCTACTCTAGAAGTGTAGAATTCCAGTCCAGCCAGGACTCATGGTGACCTAGGTAAGCACCTCGCTCAACCCCAAACCCCAAGCAGCTCACTGGTCTCAGCTCTTCCCACCAGCCAGCTGGAGCCAGCACTGCTCAAGGCCAAATAATTCAGTTCAGTGAAAAACACACAGAAATTGAAAGAAGATCTTAAGAATTAAAACGACAATGCCCAAGTCAAAGTGCAAATCCATGAGAAACAAAACCCAAGAAAACAAATCTTCCACAAAAGGAATTAATCCCATAATGATAGACTCCAACCAGAACAAACCCATGGAAAATAGCCAAGAAAGCCTGACCCAGGATAACGACTTTCAAAACATGATCATTACCATGATCAATACTATGAAAGAGGAAATCTGGGAGGAATTAAATAAATGCATCAATCACTTTGAAGAGGAACACAACAGACACTTGGAGGAGTTGAGAAAAACAGTTCAAGAAACAAAAATCGGCATACAGCAGTTAAAACAGACTCAAGCAGACTTTAAAACTGAACAAAAAGACAAGTTATCTTCAACCCAGAACTCAACAGAGAGCTTTATCAGCAGAAATAATGGGGCAGAAAATAGAAATTCAGACCTTGAAGACAAAGTGGGAATACTAACCAGCTCAATGAAAGAGGTTGTTAAAGCCAAAAAGATACTCAAGAGAAATATTCAAGTGTTATGGGACATCCTGAAGAAGCCTAACATGCATATTAATGGAATACCAGAGCAATAATCCCAAAATACCACACCTGAGGAAATTTTTCAAACTATCTTCAAGGAAAACTTTCCTCATCTAAAAAAAGAGAGACCCATCCATATACAAGACTCATTCTGCACCCCAAACAGATATGACCAAAATAGAAACTCACCATGGCAAATAATAGTAAAAACACTCCACATTCAAGGCAAAGAAATGGTGCTGAGAGCTTCAATGGAAAAACAACAAGTCACTTTTAAAGGTAAACCTAGTAAAATAACAGATGACTTCTCAATGGAAAGAACAAAAGTGAGAAGAGCTTGGAGAGATGTACTTCAAGTATTGAATGAGCAAAAATGTCAACCCAGGCTGATATACCCTGCAAAACTATCAGTCATGATTGAGGGAGAAAGAAAAATTTTCCAGCACAAAGACAACTTGAAAGGATGCATGTCCACCAAACCAGGCCTTCAAAAGATGCTATAAATGATACTCAAGCTTGAAGAAAAAAACAAACATATCCAGGAAGACAGAATGGAAGTATAATACCACCAAAACCTAAAAGCGAAACAGTACACTTACAAAATCCACTAAACATAATAAATGTCCAGAATTAAAAATAGTTTCTCCATTATAACATTTAATGTTATGGAATTAACTCACCGATCAAGAGACACAGATTACAAACTTGGATTAAAAATCACAATCCATCAATCTGCTGCTTGCAGGAAACCCATCTTAACACAAAAGATAGGCACATCCTAAAAATAAAAGGCTGATCCAAAATTCTGCAAGCTAATGGAACCAGGAAACAGGCAGAGTTAGCCATTATGGTATTGGACAAAGTGGACATCAAACCAAAAAAGTCATAAGAGACGCATATGTATACCACATTTTAATCACAGGTACAATTCACCAGGAAGACTTCACAATACTGAACATATATGCACCCAATACGGGCCCCCCACATTCATTAAGCAAACCCTACAATGTCTAAAGCGAGAAACCAACCCCAAAGCAATAATTTTTGGGGATTTCAACACCGCCCTCTCAACATGGGATAGATCAACAGGCAAAAAACTTAACAGAGACACTTTGGAACTTAATCAAACCCTTACTGAAATCGATCTTACAGATTTCTATTGAACTTTTCATCCACGCACCAAAGAATACACATTGTTCTCAGCAGCACACAGAACTTTCTCCAAAATAGATCACATATTGGGCCACAAAACGAAGCTCCACATATACTGGAAAGTTGAAATTCTAGCCTGTACCCTATCAGACCACCATGGCCTAAAGGTTGACATCCACAACACAACAAGCAACAGAAAATACACTAACTCCTTGAAACTTAACGCAATGATGCTGAAAGAGGTTTGGATTCAGGAAGAAATTAAAAAGGAAAGTCAAGATTTCCTGAAAGCAAACGATAATGAAAATACAACTTACCAAAATCTCTGGGACACAATGAAAGCTGTCCTGAGAGGTAAGTTCATAGCTCTTAATGCCTACATCAACAAAATGGAAACATCAGAAATAAATAACAATGCAGCTTAAAGCTTTAGAGACACTGGAGCAATTTGATTGCAAAAGCAGTAGAAGAGAGGAGATTAGCAAAATAAGGGGAGAAATATCCTAAAGTGAGATTAGGAAAATGATATAGAAAATCAACCAGTCGAAAAGCTGGTTTTTTTGAAAAAAATCAATAAGATTGATACACCCCTAGCTAAATTAACCAAAAACAAGAGAGAGAAAACCCAAATTAACAAAATTAGAAATGAAAACAGAGTTATCACTACAGATACCCAAGAAATCCAGAGAATTATAATATCATATTTCAAAAACTTATACTCGGTGAATTCTGACAACACAAAAGAGATGGATGAATTCCTAAGTAAACACAACTTACCTAAATTGAATCAGGAAGTTGTGAATTATTTAAATAGTCCTATAACATATAAGGAAATTGAGGAAGTAATCTCGAATCTTCCCACCAAAAAATGTCCTGGACCAGATGGATTCAGCACAGAGTTCTACCAGACATTTAAGGAGTTAATAACACCAATACTCCTTAAACTGTTCCATCAAATAGCAAAGGAAGGAACACTACCAATTTCCTTCTATGAAGCTAATATCGTCTTAATCCCAAAACCTAATAAAGATTCACTTAAAAAAGAAAACTATAGGCCGATCTCTCTGATGAACACAGACGCAAAGATTCTCAACAAAGCCGTAGCAAATCGGATTCAAAAACATATTAAAAAGATCATTCACGGGGACCAAGTAGGCTTCATTCCCAGCACACAAGGTTGGTTCAACATATGCAAATCAATAAATGTAATTCATCATGTAAACCAGTCCAAAGTCCAAGACCACATGATACTCTCGATAGATGCAGAAAAAGTTTTTGACAAGATCCAACAGCCCTTTATGATATTCCACTACATATCTGCATGCCAGCATGCATTGCTGAACATGCTGGCTTTCTTGAACTGTAATTCCAAAAGCATGACTTTACCTCTTTTTCTTGCCCATCACCCTCTCCTTGCTGCTTAAAATATACTTTCTGTTGTATTTCTTTACAATTCTAATAAAATGGTACTTGGGCTGATTTGAAAATAATATTGACACTTTGGAGTGAAACTCAGTGACATTTTTTGATTGCTGAGTCGAAACTTTAGAAATGTAACCATATACTCTACTGTCAAGTCACCATAATTGCTATCTTTATATTGAAGTTTTATCAATGAAAACGAAGCCTAGAAATTGTCTAGTTGTAGTCATAATGTAGTATTAAAATATTAAATGCATGAAACTGAATCAAATCTGCTTTAAATATATTAACTGCATTGTGCATAAAAGAATAATAGTAGCCAAGAGCACTTTTAACAGAGATTATGGGATAGATACTGTGTCAGGTAGAAAATGATATGGTATTCTGGTGTAGATCCCACACTGGAAGAAGTTTAATCAAAGAGTTTGTGAAGAATTTGTGCAGAGTTGAGGAAGATTAATACAGGATGACCACAGAGCTCTTGTGAATGACAATAGATCATAGGCATCACCTAGGTCTAAAAGCTGAAAGGATTTTCAGCCACTGAGACACCCCCAAGAAGTATATAGCTATGTGGAAGAGAAAGCCAAAAAGAATTAAAAAGGAGGGAGTCAAGAGGGTAAACTCCCCTATGACTAGCTGGAATCTTTGCCTGTCCTGTTTGTCTCTGAGTGACTGATATACTATTTCCCAATAGACCATTTAACATCTGTCTTGAAATCATACACCAAGATGGGGAAACAAATGTTTAATAATGTGGTAACTGAAGCCTTCAAGTCAGAGTATGGAAAAATGTAGCCTCCCAGGAAATGACTAAACAACTTATAAAATTTTTCAAGAAAAGGAAGAGTGTCCATCACTACCATACGATAATATTCTGCACCATTACTTCACATAACATAAAAAATGAAATTATGCTGAGCAAGGTTGATTGCCTTCTTTTTTTCTCTCTGGGCTTTGGCTGAAGCTTGTTTAGAGACAGTGCTTACACAAGGTTACTACAGTGTTTCCCAAAAGTGTTATAATTCCTGTGACAGAATGGGATACTTTTTATATACACATTCCTAACATTACCACTTTTCAAATTGAAAAGTGATTACCCAATCACTCAGACCTGGCCATATCCCTGTATATCTCCCTAACAATCATCTAGCATTTCATACCAATTTCCAATCAATCTCTTGCTTCTCCTTTAATCAATGTTAAACTTCTCTACTAAGGTTTTAAATTGGAGACTGCTTTACAACAACTGATCTGAAGACACATGATCTATTTGCCACATCTTATAAGAATATTCAATCATCTTTAGTATTTACTTTTACTACAAAGCAAGATGAATGAAATGTTTGCTTCTGGTATACAGAAGAAGTTAAGTACATGAAATTCCTTGGAGTGCCCCCTCCAATAAAAAGTGAACATAGGGGCTGGAGAGGTGGCTCAGGGGTTAAGCCTCTGCCTTGCAGGCGGAAGGTCCTGAGTTCGGATCCTAGACGTCATGTATAGACGCTGGGCGGAAGCCAGAGCGGCCCACGTTTCTGGTCCTGGTAAGGCAAAGCCTATGAATCCGGGGGTAGAGTAAACAAGGAAGAGGTGGAGGTGGTTCATGGTGGTTCTCGAATTCGCTTGTGATTCTACATATACACACATACATACACACACATGCACACATGCACAATTGAATATAATAAATTTTTTAAAAGTGAACATATTTGTGCCCACCCAGAGGATGAGAATTTTATGTGTGAATATGGGCTTGGGGTTGAGCCCAAAAGTGCTTTGGGGGCTCAAGATTCTTGAATAGTTTCAGACACATACTCACTTTTCAAAAAGAACTTTAAAGCTGAGATTAACTCGAGCTTGAGAATTATTTTCTTCATACAATGTAGAAACAGGATTTTGGCCCCAGGCCGGCCACATTTATAACATGGGAATGTGACAAACTTGAGACCAGGCTCCAGGGATCATAGAGAGATGAATTAGTGTTCACAGTGATAATCTCTTAACTCTGAGAAAGGAAACTTGCAGGGAGAATATGTCATTAAAATAGATGCAAATTTTACTATGGCCTCTCCTTGTTCTTACCACTACCACCTCCAATAAATCCTCAGGCACTATAGTGCTAATGAACAAACAGCTGAAAAACATGGTTTCATAAACTTTCCTCTCAGAAACTCATTTCTCCCAGAGATTGTATGCCTTTTGTAAAATCTGAAAAGAGAGAGAGACAGAGAGAAAGAAAAGAAAGAGAGAAGAAAGAGAGACTATGCATATACAGACAGGATGTGCCACCAAAATACAATCTTCACATTAGTAACAAACACCTTTGAATTCCAAATTCTTCTGCTGATCTGGAAACCTTGGCTCTAGGTTTTTCCTTAATATTTTCCTTTGCGTGCATTTAACTTTAATACAAGGTTTCTTCATGCAAAGCCTGGCAGCAATATCATTGTGTGTTACACATCTGAAAATTCAGAATATCCTAAGAGCTCAAGGGTCTTTAATGACTGATGAGTATCTCTGCGTGGAACAGGAAACAGTGTTCTCATTTCATCTCTCTAGGTAGAACCCAATATACCCTGGAAGAATCACACTACAGCCCACAATGTGGTGTTCAAACTCTCAGTGATGAAGCTAGTGTAGAAGCAAGACCAGAAGACACTATTCTAACTGATTGAAATATTTGTTAGAAAAGCCATCAAGGCCTGATTTCAGGTATATATCCATCTTTTTTCTTTATGACTACTCTAAAGGGATTCAAGAAACCAGAAATCAATATTGATCAGTTCTTTGGAGAAATCATAATGACAACCCCATGAGCTAGCATTCATTGGAAAATTCATTCAACCCTTTCTACTATTTATACATCCATTAATATTCTGTTTATCAATCTTCACTCTAACAGTGAGGAGACTGAAGCTTATAGCATTGAAGTACAATCTCTCAAAGTATTTTTGCTACTCAGGTCACAATTCTCAAGGCTGCTTGAATATGTCAAGTTGACCATTCCTGCTGTATCCTTAATGGAGAATCAGCTATCTCTAAACCAAGATGTGAAGGGCTTTCTACAAATCAAATTCAAAACATGAATGTCAAATGGGGTTAACTTCCCATGCAGCCATTGATTTCGGTGTGTAAATTAATCTTTAAACCTAAGGTTTCCTGATGTGGACTTTTGCACTCTTTCCACCATACCTCAGTTGAATCCCTCACAGAATCCTTACATGTAGTCGTTTTTGTTTAAAAAAAAAAACCCTCATTAAAAGAAAGAAACACAAATTAAAATATTATCATTAATATCTGGGTAAATATTTAAGATGGTAAATGTATAAAGAGAAATTAACACTAATGGCATAATTCGATAAATAGACTTCCTGAGTTCTGAATATGGTGATCATACCTCAGTATTGTCTATGAGAAAATTCTGTCAGTTAAATGAAGGTATCAGTAGACTCAACTCTTTCTGCTATTTTGCTGCCATTTCCAATATACTATCTCCTTTAGCCATACAACTTGCCTCATGTATCAGGCAGCTGTTCATGGTTAGTCTTCTAACTCTTTGATAAGCAGGACAGCTGTGGATGAACACAAGAATGGGTAGCAGCTATGGCCAAAAAGCATAAGCTTTTTTAGGAAACTGCAGCTTATGTCTCATTAACAGTGTTCAAAGGGCACTTCTCATTGTAAAGGAGACAAAAGGAGGTGCTTTAGATGGACACATTGTTTTTTAGTGACCCTAATATTATTCATGATAATTTTTATTTTCTATTATTGTCACTGCGTATATTTCCAACCGTAAGTGCATAATCAGCTATTTCTTTTGAAAGCCCTGGTTTTATTTTTTTAAAGAAAACTTCATCCTTGCTTCTATTTCTACATTGAGGTTTTCATTGATTTTTCTCTCTGACTCATGCTGTGTTTTCTTGTTGGCTGTTCTTCAATATTAGAAGAACATTATAATCAGTCTTTATTTTAGAATTTCATTTTCTATCGCTTCTCGGCCTTTTGGCTAAGATCAAGTGTAGAATTTCATTTTCTGTTTATTCAGTGAGGTTGATTTAAACTGCATTTCCTCCTGTTTCTGGCCAACATTCCCTGGTTTTAGCCACCTTTTTCTTGCATTCTTATATTACCTTCTATGGTGTGAATATTAATTGTTCCTTGAGGGAATAAAAATGCCCAGTTGTGTAATAATGAGGAAATCTATTAGGATTTAAAAGATATTTCCAAGACAAGGATAACACAAAAAGACATGGATACTGCAGAAAAACTTGCAGAGAAGAGGTAATAGTAAGGATGAAGATAAAAGAATAAGGAAATCTACTAATAATACATTATGCACATGCATGAAATTGTCGAAGAACAAAATTCATCAATAAAGAAAATGGGATACAAAGATCACTCCACTTAGGTAATTGAAAAAGAACTGGATTTGTTAGTTTTCTGCTGGTTTCATTCTTTTGAAAAGTTACAATTTCATTTGCTTTGTGCAATCCAAATTGAGATGGGTATTCCTATTATCATTGTGAATACAGTTGCCTCTGTTATTCTTTTATTGTACAGAGTTCTTGTGTGTAGACAAAGTGCTTCATTTGCTGTTTCTTGAATTTCCAAAGGACAAATTCTCCTATGAAGATGGAGAAGGGAGCACAGGATGTTCCAGAGCACAGACTTCAGGGCTCTCAGCTCCCTTTGTTGTGAAATATACAGTGAATGTTTCAAAATAAGAACTTTTCTGTGGAGTACCCTGATCTGACTCTCAGTCAACCTGTTTAGGTGAATTTCCACTGCCAGCAACTCCAAGCTCTTTACACAGTCTCTTCTTTCACCTCAATTAATTGCTTTGTTACTTCAATGCTGGAAATTATGCTGTGAGCTTTATGAGTGTTAAATAAGTATCCCACTGTACTACATCCTGAGACATGGAAGCACTTTCTTGATGTCCTATTTTTACTGTTACTTAAAGTTACTAAATACATGAAAAACCTTGAACTTCTTTTCCATTTACAGTGAACTTGATATGCTCAACCCTTCCTGGAAGGAGATGTTGTCATTTGGAAGCAAATGTTAGCTGTGTGTTCTGCTGAGAGATTTGCCATTCCTTAGATCCCTTCTCTCTTTCCTATCTGTCCCCACTGTCCTCTCACGACCACCTGTTTCCTTTGTGTTTTCACATTTAGTAGAATACATTTTCGTTTTCCAGTCTGTACATTTCTTTATACCCTAATTTGCTGAGAATATAGCTTAGATGGATGATTTACTCTTATCCTTTTCCCTTTCTTCCATCTCCTTCTCCACTGGCTCATAATTTGAAGAGTAACGGAGAAAGTTTCAAATTAGCTACTTCACTATGAAGTTTTGTTTCTGAAATTTTGAAATAGAAAAGTGGATGTGTCCTTTGCTGAGGGTTTCAAACAGCCAACTCCAAGGCACGCACTGTGAATATAATGACTCAGTATTACAATAAGAATGAATTGTTTCCATGACCTCATTTTTTTACATGGAAAAAACCAAGTCTAGGAAATGAAAGGGATCTGTTTACCCTGTCACACGAATAGTAAATGGGAGATATATAATTCAAACCAAAGTGCATTAAATTCAAATCCCAAATTAGGGGGCCATGCTATGACTAGCCACTTTTACTACAGACTTTCCAGAACTAAAACTACTGATCTAATATTTTCTTTGCATATACAGAAGTACATTCTGAAGCCATCTAACCTAGACCATTAACAGTGATGAATACAATTCCCTAAAGTCTTGATATTGAAAGTGGAGCTCTGACCTTTAATTTAAAATATGAAGTACTGTGTCCTGATCATAGCACTATACATAATAATGTAAAAATAATACCCTTTATATTTCATACAAATTTGAAAACAGGTGCTAGATATGAGGGGAATATAACAAGAAAATATTTTCAATATATTGTACATATTCAAGTCTTAATACACAATGTTGACTTACATGTAATCTCCATCCCAATATTTTTAGGAATTTATGTGCCAAAATCTTAATAAATTCATAAATAACACACTATATTCCAAACAGACGTCATGTAAAACTGTAGTTTCAAGGTTATTCCATTTAACGACAAGAAAACTATTGTGTCACAGATATTACACCACTTGCCTTTGTTCCTCTGGATTGACTTGCTTTTATTTTTACATCACTTGTACACACATAATTTTAAATAAGTATGAAGGCTAAGACCCACAAATGAGAGAAAATATGTCATATGTGTTTTTTTGAATCTGGTTTAATTCACTTATTATGTTTTTCTCCAGTCATATCAACTTTCCTCCAAATGTCATAACTTCATTCTTCTTATCACACATAGGTAAATATCTCCTGGGTGTTTAAACTACAGTTATTTATCTATTCATCTGTTAGTGGACACCTTGATTGTTTCCATATCTCACCCTTTGGAAGAGTATCGCAATAAATACTAAAGTAGAATATTTCTGTGGTGTGTTGAGTTGAAGTCTTCTGGATAAATACTAAGAAGTAGAGCAACTAGATCATATGTTAAGTTTTGTTTTGTTTTTGAGAAACTACATACTGACTTTCATCAGTCCATTCAATATAAAGGTTGGCAGCATTTGTTGTTTGGTTCTTTATGAGTCCCATTCAGACTAGGAGGATATGGAATTTTGACAGAGAATGCATCAATTTGATGGCTTGATATTTTTTTAAAAGTTTTTTGTATGTTTATCAATGGTTTCTATTTCATTTTTGTGAACTGCTTGTTCGTTTCATTAACCCACTTACTAATTGAGTTTGTATATTATTTTTGTTTTAGATATTAGGCCTCTATCTGATATATAACAATAAAACATTGTCTTCGGTTCCACAGGCTGTCCAGTCTCTTAAATAATGATTTCTTTTATAGTACAGAAGTTTTTTGATTTCAGGAATGCCCAGTTGTTAAGTTATCAACAGTTTTCCTGATCAAGTGGAGTCTTAGTCAGAAAGTGCTTCCCTGTGCCAACAGTATCTGTAGTTGTTTTTCCAAGGTTTTCTTTTATCTGTTTTAGAGTTGCTGCTTTTACATTAAAGTCTATAATCCTTTAGGAGTTTTTTGTTTGTTTGTTTCACTTTTAACAGGTGAAAGATGCTACAACCCTAAGGCATCTGTCAAGGGTGGTTGAATGTAGCACATAGAATCAATCTAAGGAATGTGTGCTTCAGGTAGTGAATCTCCTAGGACATAACCACCTAAGTCCTTTGGAACTGATATGTTTTTGAATTATAATGTTGTTTTTATGAATTATTTTCTTAATGACTATGAAGTAATTCTCCTTATGTGTTCTCACTAATTTTGCTTTGAAATTTATTTATTCAAATATTGGAACAGAAGCTCCTGCTTAATTACAGGTTTATTTGTTTGAAATACATTCTTCCACATTTTCACACTAAGAAGACATTCATCATTAATGATAAGATACATTTCTGGGAGGCAAGTTGAAGATCTTAGTTTCAAAACCAATCATCTAGTTTGTGTCTTTATATTGGGGAACTTAATCCATTAATGTTCAAAGCTATTACTGGAAGAAGTATATTAATTCCTCTTCTTGTGGTTAATTTTAAGAGCTTTTATTATTATTATTATTATTTATTCAACTGTGCGCATGTGCGTGTGTGTGTGTGTGTGTGTGTGTGTGTGTGTGTGTGTACGTGTAGAACCACGGACGAATTCGCGAACCACCATGGACACCTCCACCTCCTTCTGCCCCGGGAATCACAGGCTCCTCCCTACCAGGACCAGAAGCGCAGATTGCCCCCGCTTCCGCCTGGCGTCTATACGTGGGATCTGGGAACCGAACTCAGGACCTTCCGCCTGCAAGGCGGAGGCTTAACCCCTGAGCCATCTCTCCAGCCCTAATTTTAAGAGCTTTTTAACATATAATTTTATAATATTCCTATTCCTATTTTTCAATTACCCTTCTATAATGGTTTACACTTTCCTGTAGCCTCACTGATGTTTTTGTTTTTGTCATGGAATGGCCTTTTTCTTTACTTATGACAAATTGTTTAATTTTGGTTGGCAGTTATTATTTTTCTTTGTTTGGAACACATCATGACTTTCAGGGTTTCTGATGGAAAAGATGCAGCAATTATGTTTCCCTTTGCAAATGACTTGGAATATCTTTTTTGCAGCTTTAAATACTTTTATTGCTGCTTTCCATGTTTAGTGTTTTAATTATAATGTGACTAGAGTTTATTTTTGTTCTCATCCATTTGGCTTTATACATGTTTCCTGCTTGTGAGTGGCCGTCTTTCCCTCTCTAGATTTGAGCAGTTTTCTATTGTGATTTTTTTTCAATACATAATTTATGACTTTAGCCTGAAGTTCTCCTTCTTCAAGCACTATAACCTGAAAACTTGGTCATCTAATGGCGTGCCATAGAATGTGCATGCTTTGTTCATATTTTAAACTATTTATCTTTGTCTCAATGTGGTAATCCATGTATTATGCATTATGCTTCATTCCATTTGATCTGTTCCTTTGGGAAAGCCTTCCACTGATTTTTTTTTATTTTGAGAGTTTTTCATTTCTGACATGTCAATTTTATTTTTCAAATATTTCTGTTAAATTATTATTTTATATCTTGTATTGACTTTATTATTTCATTCAGCTGCTTATTTGTATTCTCTTGGAATTCATTTATATTTATGTACTCTCTGGTTTCATTAAAAAATCTTATAATCATTCTTATAAATTTCTTCTGTTGAATTTCATCCAATTCCTTATAATTGTGAGCCCTTACTAGGAAACTGTAACTTTGTAGAGAGAAGCAGTTGTAATGTATTGATTAATTATGTTCCTTATATTATTGCATTGATATTTAGACATTCATTGTGGAGTTTTCATCAACCATATTGTTTCAGCTAAAGAATTCACAATATTCAAATGGGGCCAGATCATGAATTAAGTCAAAATATGCAATTTAGAATTTAAACAAATGATGTACTCTGGCCCCTATAATTTTTTACAATGCAGAGTATTACCTGGGAAAGCAACCATAATTGCTTAATAGTTCCACTACAAAAATGTCATATTAATCTGTTTAAAAGAGTGTTCTCCTTAATTTCAGCAACTATTGGAGGTTAAATAACCTGTAATATTATGGTCCATACTAGGATTTATTTTCTAAGTTTACAAGTGAAGGGGATGTAGCCTGGACAGGATGAGTCTATACTAAAGCAATTGAAAGAAAACGAGGTAAGATAAATATCTTGAAAGTTGAGATACTGTTAGTGTCCTTAGATTTCACAGATTATTAAAAATTTGGAACATTTTAATTAAGAAGTGCAAAAGAGGAATAGATGGAAGAGATTTAGAGAAGTTAGCATGACAAAGTATAAGAACTGTGTGTAAGAAGTAGCAAGTACACAGGAATAGAATGAGTAAAGAAGAATGCAGAACATTCATACAAACCAAACTGAACAAAATGCAAAATAAAGAGAGATAAGGTTAATAAAAATAATTAAAATAAAAAACTATCAATAACAAAAAAGATAATGTGTGAAAAACAGATCAAGCTTTTTAAAAATCATGTCAGTCAATATTTTTTCTTTGCTGGAATAAGTTTTGAACTCTTCCTTTTCTGAGATACATTAAATGGCAAATTGCACTAAACTATTAAACCAGATCTGAGCTTTTATTGATTCACTGAAGTTCTATCTTTTGTACATATCTGTGCTAAGCTGTAGTACAGCTTTCAGTTCTTCCTTTGCTGTATGGAGGAGGCCAAGATGTATGTTCTTCCTGTGGGTTCCTTTGGACATAAGCAGTAGAACTTGATTCAATGTTCAATTGTCATGTCCCATTTATTTTGACTTACTAGAAAGATATACACATAAACTTGAATACAACTTAGCTTTTATTATTCTCTAAATACTATGAGAATTCTTTAAAAATACAGTAAAATATTACAATTATGATAACAGAGACTATTTTCTACCATTTACTGAGCTGCCTGTCACATTAATCCTTCTTAAGTGGTAACCAAGAGGACTGCATTATCATTTTTTTCTTCATAACATTATATGAAGTAAAAACTGGATAATTTGCCCTGTAGAATGTTCATAGGATCTGGATTTGCTTGTTATTTTCACATAGTGAAATAGAGGCCTAGATGACTGATCGGATTTTAAGCTCACACTTAGGACACATACTTGCCAAATCTCTAGTGTTCCTTAATGAAGAAATTTCTATTAAAACTAAATTTTTTACATTCTTTGATGATGGAAATGCAAAAATTTACAGCCACTTTGTTAGTCCATTTATCTGTTTCCTACAAAGTTAAAATACTCTTACCAAATGATCCAGCAAACATACTTCTTGGTATTAAAACAAATTAGTTAAAATTTCTGCATATACAAGTATATGAATATATGAATGAATTATATGTGAGTATTTATAGAAACTTCATTCATAATTAGTAAAATTAAGACAAGGCCATAATGTCTTTTACTGAAAAGAACACATGCATGTAACATAGCTAATGTACTGTTTTGTTAGGGGATGTTGATAGAGGGATGGATATGCATATGGAAGGTATCCAAATTACTGAGAATTTCTATGAATCTCATTGATAATATAAAATACTTCCAAAAATAAACCCTATTTTAAAATTAATTATCAGTCCTGGCACCAAAAGAAAACAGCCTTCTGACTAACAGGCTAAAAAATGTAGTTTTTCCATTTGTTTTCTGTTGGAAACTTAACTAAGCACCTGTAAGAATATATAATCTCTGTTTAAAGGAATTGGGATTGAATTTATTACATTAAAAACTCTGGGAAAATCTTAATATAGTATTTTCTTAATAAATATGCACTGTGTTGACCCCCCCCCAAAGTTTAGCATGGATCACAGGCACTAGGATCCTTAGAAACAAGGGATTAACAGTCACAATAGTGTTTCTATACTAGAGGTGAACACAGGAAAGAGCTCTAGGCAATGCTACTGAGTCCTTACACCTTATTAGAGTGGAGGACCCAGATGGAAGCTTGACATTCACACTAAAGGATGCTCCAGGGATGGGTGGAGAGGGCAAAGGAAGAAAGGGAGGAAGGGGGGAAAGGAAAGAGAAAAGGGAGGGAAAAAGGGGGTCAGGGGAGGGATGGAGTCAGGGAGGGGACCAGGGTACCTCTTAAGTTTGTATGAGTGGAAAAAATAAATTAAATAAATATATAAATAAATAAATAAATAAATAAATAAATATGCACTGCAAAATTCACTAGAGACAAGGTAAATCATTAGTAATAAATGGGTGACATCAGTTGAAAAGTACGGGGCATTTGCATTTTTTATTTACAAAAAACTGGATTTATGTCTTTGCTCCAGCCTCTTCACCACCCTCCTCCATTCCCTCCCATCCTCCTTGTCCACACATCTTTCTCCCACTCTCCACACTCTTCATCAATCCTGCATTGTCCCACTCCCCCCTCCTGTCCTTCTGCTTGTGTGTATCATAGAACTCCCTTTGGGATGCCTGTGTCAGCATGAGAATCAGATTGCTGTTGAACTTTAGGTGGCTCTTCAGGGAGCAGTGTTCACAGATAAAGAGAATAAAAATTTCTCAATTTTTATATAAGGATTATTCAATATTCATGAAAATCTTTCAATATAAATTACCCAGCACCATTTCATCTTTCAAACAAAGAGACTGAAAATTTTTAAGTGGCAATATCCTCACCTACTGACACACAAGGAGAAAAAGCTAAGGATAAAAGTACATTTCAGATTCCCTCAGAGCATGCTGCTTCAGAATGTGTAAGATGTAATGTCTCAGACTAAGCCACCAGTTGCATGTCAGAGATGATCAACAAAGTTTAAAAAAAAAGAACAAACTCTTTTTCCTTCATGACATAAAACATAAGGTAAAGGGGAATAAGAATATCTGTTTATGGTGACCCAGAAATACAGCTTGCCATATATCTCTTCTTACTCAATATAAGATAACAATATGCATTTTCTTCAAGGTTGTAAGTCAAGCATATATGGTTGTCTGACTAATCTTCTGTGATCTTGAATTGAAGCAAAAGATTTCTTACTTTTCTTGTGCATATCCAGAACATGAGGACACAACTATATTGTCTTCCCCAGAGTGAGCCAAATTTGAACAGGCCAATACTATTTTCAGAATACACAGTGTGACATTATATGTTAGAAATCCATCTTACTATGTAAAGCTAAAACAGTTCATCTTAACACATTGAAATACAGGAGTAATTAACCTGGTAGAACTGTATATATTCATTTCAGAAAATACAATTTAATCAAAGAACATCTGAGAAAAGTTTAGAGTGAGAAAATAAAATACTAATATTGAGGAAATAGAAAAATAATGAAATGAACATGAAAAATTGCCCACCATGTTTTTAAAAGAATGTTTGTATATTTATGCTTAAAATATATTACAACATTTTAAGCTAAATTCAGCAAAAAGAGACAAGGTAGAAAATTATCTATTAATAAATGGATCAAATGAAAAATGGCATGAGTACTTAAAGGTCCCCCAAACAATATAGACTTCTGTTCATTGTCCTTGATTTCCCACCCAACCTTGGTGTTAAGAGCCTATTGCTGGGGTGGGAGAGGTGGCTCAGGGGTTAAGCCTTGGCCTTGCTGGCAGAAGGTCCTGAGTTCAGATCCTAGACCCCACGTATAGAGACTAGGTGGAAAGGGGGGCAGCCTGCATTTCTGGCCCTGGTAGGGCAGAGCCTGTGAATCCCGGGGTAGAGTAAACAAGGAGGAGGTGGAGGCGTCCATGGTGGTTCCCGAATTTGCCCGTGGTTCTACACACACGCACACACACACACACGCAGGCGCACATGCACACATTCGTACACAATTGAATAAATAAAAAAATTATTAAAAAGAGCCTACTCGTGCACAGTAAAAGATGCTCTGGGGATTGGAGGGGGAGGCACTGGGGGATGGGGAGGGCGGGGTGAGGGGAGGGGGAGCAGAGCGGTCGGGGGGAGGTGGAGGGAGGGAGGGAACCAGTGTACCTGTTAAGTTTGTATGAGTGGAAATACTACTACTACTACTACTATTACTACTACTACTACTACTACTACTAATAATAATAATAATAATAATAAAAGAGCCTACTACTGAAGACACTGAAAAACATCATTATTGTACATGAAGTAAAGAAACGAACTGGTTTAGAAGCTTCCTCCCTGATGGCCAGCTTTCACAGTGGTTAGGTTGCTGTGGGTGCAAAGTTATCAACAGTCTTACCTAGTTGTGAATTGTGTGAGCTCCAATAGCAACCACGCTGGCAATATGTCCATGCAATAATTCCATGAATGTTATGGGAGTAATCAATTGCTTTCTGATTAGCTTTAAGACCTATTTTTCAGAAGGGAACTCATGCCTGGTACTGCAAACCAGGCTAACAATCTGTGGGTAAGGAAGCCATAAGCTTTAGCTAGGCATTGCATGGTTGAAGGAAAACTTCTGTTGCACGAATTGACTGAAAAGAAAAAAAATGGGTTGGGAAAAAAGTTTTCAATAGGAGAAACAAAGGTAAGTATGGACTCAGACAATATGAGGCAAAATGACTTTTATTCATGTATAAAATGGAGAAAGAATAAAAAGTTGAAAACCAAATCCAATAGTACATTTAAAAGATTTTCTTACCATGATTAAGTGGGATAAATTCAGAAAAATGAGATCTGATCTACATATACAGATCAAAATGTACTGCACTATATCCACAGAATTAAGAATAATATCAACAAGATTGTCTAAATTAAAGGTGAAATCCCTTTCTAATATTTAGAAAATTGAAAATTGGACATTATAGGTAACACACTCAGCATAATAAGGGAAATTTAGAATGAGCTAATTGATAATATTTCTCTAACTGTGGAAAATTTGAGCACTTTTTCTCTAAGATGGTGAATAGACTGCCAAATTTTACTATTTGTATTCAACACACTGGGAAATCTTAGCCAGAGCAAGTAGACAGAGATAAGAAGTAAAGTGAATCCAAATTGGAAAATAAGATTGAAATAGTCACTGCATGTCTGCATGTATATGGCATGGTCTTTAGAATACGAAACCTTACACATATTGGAAAACACTGTTAGAACAAATAAATCATTTCAGTAAAACTTCAAGATGTAAAAAAAATTAAAAAGGAACAAGGACACTTCTGGATGCAAAGTCAGAATACAAAAATAGGTAGCATTGATACATACCAATAGGAAATTATCTGAAAGAAAAATAAGAAATTTCATTTATAATAGCTTCATAAAAACACCTAGGAATAAATTTAACATAAGAAATGAAAGCTTTCTGGAATGAAAATTATAAAATATTAATAGGATAAATTGAAGAGGACACAAAAAAGTGGAATGTCATCATAACATGGACTGGAAATGATGCTATTAAAATATCCATGATCTCCAAAGCAATTTGCAAAATCAGTGTATTCTTTATCCAAATATTAAAGTCATTCTTTAAAGAACTAAAAAATGTAGATTTAAAATTTATATGGAACCACGAAACATACCGAAATAGGCAAATACATTTTGAACTAAAGGCAAAGCACAAAGCAGTACATTTTCTGACTTTAAATATTCCACAAAACTTTAGTAATCTAAAGAGTATATTAGCATAAAAGCAGACACATATGCTGCTATAACAGAATAGAAAGCTTAAAATTAAATTTGCACATGCAAAGCTGATTTTGAACAAAGGTACTAATAATTCCCATTGGAGAAAAAATAAATGCCATGGGAGAACTGGATTCTCACTTGCAAAATAATGATGTTGTGTTCCCTTTTTTGGAAATTAAAGGCAACTCAAAGTAGACTGAATATTTAAGTGCAATAACTGAAATTGTAGCTCCCCATAAGAAAACATAATGGAAGCATATTCTGTCACATATTAAGATAGGAATATATTTTTGGATGACTTCAAAAAACAAAATCAAAATAAGCTAAATATGGAAAAACAAGGTTATTCAAATCTAAAATCCTTCTGCAGAGCTAAGGAAACACTCAAAATTGTTGAGGTACCTTACAAAATGGGAAAATATATGGGCAAACTGAACCCATGGCAAGGCCTTGATGACCAGAATATGTAGGAAATGCAAACACTCAATAGTAAAACAAACCAGAAAAAGTATAAACCAAATAAGAAATAGATAATAAATATAAATACACATTCAGGGAAAGAAGACATGTAAAGTTCCACAGAAACATTTCAAATTGGGCAACATCACCTTCATCTAAAAGTCTACATCATAACAAGATCTTGTCTAACAACAATAAGTATAGCTACTGACAAAAACAGCAACAAACAAATAAACAAAAATTAATAAGTGTTGGCAAGGATGTGGAGAAAAGGGAAACTGTATACTGTTCTGCCAGTGGTAATTAGGGAAAGGAGTTTACATGTTCCTCATGAAAGTCAGCACTATATTCACACATAATCCAATAATTCTGATACTAGTACAGATGCGAAATAAAGAAAACCTCTGCATGGTCATGGTCATTGTAATGTGATGATTTACAACAAAGAAATGAGAACAACAACAAGTGGTAAATGGATATGAAATATGTCATCTCTAAGTACAATGCAATGCTATTCAGCCACACAAAAATTAATGTGAATGAAAGTGGGGATGATTATATTAAATTAAATATGTCATACAGTTACAAGGGAAGCACTGCATGATACCATTCAAATATGTAATTTATAAAAGTTGATTTCCTAGAGGCTGAGAGTACAATTGTGGTTCATGAAAGTCATGGACCATGGTTGGGGAAGTCAGAAATTTTAATCTATGAATATTAAGTCATAGATCAGATCAAGAATTTCTATGGTAGTATTGAAAAGTATGGTGATAAGGATAGATATCATGGCATATTGTAGCAAGGTAAAAGAAAGGATTTGAAAGTTTTGTTTTAAAAATAATAAATGTCTTAGGTGATACATATGTGTAACTCACCCAAACATTACATAATGTATAATTATCTAAAATTGCATGGTAACCCATTATCAGGGAAAACTTTGATGTATTTATATGTTTTTTCTTAACATCAAGAATAAATTTAATAAGATAGTCAAGAATAAATCATTATCACATGAGGAGAAAAATCACAGCAGATAAATATACCAAAAGGGATCCTTTAAAGAGAATCACCTTAGTAGACCTTTCTAAGCCATACTACATGAAGCAGAAGAACTGCAGGTTCAAGCATTACTGCATTGACAGTAAGTTTCAGGTCAACTTCTTGCTCTATGAATGCTTATTTATTTTTATTCATTGGAAGTTTCATACCTGAATTATGAATTTAGGTTATTTTTAACCCCTTATTATCTGATCTCATCCTCCCACTTTTCCAAATATAAACCTTCTTCCTAACTAGTCTCCTTCCTCCTTTTATGTCTTTCTGCTTGCATGGTCTGATGTGTCACACAGGCTGCTGTTGTTAACATGTGATGGTGTACTTGCTGCAGCAAGTATAATATATTATTTGGTATATCACTGATGAAGGTAGCTGTCCTTTTGATAAACCAATATGACACATCAATAAACCCTTAGAGAGGTGTAGGGCTTTTTAAGATCATCTCCTTTCTGTGATGACATATTGATAGGTCAAACGTTGTGAAGATCTGTTTTATGAGAATATAATAGCAGAGGTGATAGGTGCTGAGCCTGTCATACCCAGAACATACTATCTTATAGCACCCTTCCCACTCTCTCTCTTTCTCTAACATTCTTACCACATCCTTTTCAGTTATGTTTCCAGAGCCTTGGGATGTGGGATAAATTTGAAAGCAAAATCAGCCATACCACTGTATTCTTTGAAAAATAAACTCATTAAAATATGGGCCACAGTTTATCATGGTTTGAAACGTGTCCCCCACATTCTCATGTATTTAGCAAGGTCATGGCACCTTGTGAGATGGAGCCTTGCTGGAAGAAAGCAGTCACGAGGGGTGGGTCTTCAGATGGATTAGTCCCACTCTACCTCCAGTCTTGTAGCTTTCAGCCTCCAAGATATCTGCAGTGACTTAGCCTCCTCTGGGTTTGGCCAACTAGCCATGCTGCCTCTATTATGAGAAATTGTACCTTCCCTCTGGAACTCTTAAGTGATTTGATTTCAAGTGTTCTTTCACAGCAATAGTTAACAGTAACTGTTACAGAAAATGTGGGGTATTCCTGTGAGATTAAGAATATCTGATATCACAACACGAAGCTGTTTGTGAAGCTGAGCGAAATTGGTACCCAGCAGTATAGCCAATGCTTTGATGTGGCTAGTGTGCCTTTGGAACTGTTTGTTGGGAGAAATATGGAGAAGTTTGGGACTTTGTGCTGGGAAAGTCTTTGCATCATGGCAATGGGGCCAAATGGGCCTTTCTCGTGAGAATTCAGGGGAGAGCAATACTATGAGAGACTCAGGCAGTGGAAGCCCAGCTTGTGAGGGTCCAGAGGGGAACAGAGACTGTTTGCAACTGGATGAGTGACATATGGAGCCATGTATTGGCAGAGAGTTTAGTGAAGTTTTGCCCTCTTCCTGAAAGCTTGCCTGAAGCTAAACTGGAGTGCTTGGCAGAGGAAATTTCAAGGCAATGTAGTCTTGATAATGTGATATGGCTACTTTTTATTTGTCTTCAGAGTTATGAAAAATAGCAAAAAATCAGGCAGGAAGAAGCAAAAACTATAAGATCTAGTGATGAAAAATGCAATGGCAAACTTAAAGAGTTCCTTCAGGAAGAAACAGAGAACAAAATGGTTGTTAAAAGAGATTAGCTCCATTTGTAAACCAAACCCTGCTCTCAACTTGGAAGATAAGATCCTCAGAGAAGGCTCCCACCCATAAGAATGCAAATCCTTTCAGAAGAAGTGAGCTAAATGGTGGAGTTCCAAAGCAAAAGTCCATTTCTCCTACAAAGTAACTGCCCAGGAGTGAAAGATGGTCAGCATAGAGAAGCAGAATCAGCTGTGATTCAAGGGGGCCAGTATTGGCAAAGTTGTATACATGGTTCTGGTTTTAGAGGCATCAGTGATGCAAGAGGGAGGAGATCATGGAGTCCTCCAAGATTTCAAAAAATGATGGAAGGCAGGTAGCATGGCAGAAAGTCTGCAGTTTAGAGACCCAAGAAGTAATTTTGTGCTGTGAAGTTAAAGCCTGGTTTCCATTGAGAAGTAAAGATCTTAGAGATGCCAGAAACAATGTGGGACACCTGCCAAGGAGAGCTGTATAGTCTAGGAGGAGTCAGCTCAAGAGAGCAATGTTCTAAGGCAGCTGCATTGGAGGGCTAGAACCAGAACCTTTGGAACTGAGATGATTTCAAAGAGAGGCTCACCTGTTAGACTTGCAGCTACAGGATTTGGAGTTTTTCCTGCTGTTTTTCTGTCTTGTTATGGACCAATATTTCCTGGATATGCCCCCATTCCTTCCTTTTGGAATGGGAATGTTTATTCTGTGCCATTGTATGTTGGAAGTATGTAACTTGTCTTTTGATTTTACAGGAAGCTCTGGAATTTGGACTTTCAGACTTTGTTGGGACTACTGATGTAGTCTACAAAGACTTTTAAAATTGGACTGAGTATAGTTTGCATAATGAGGTGACAATGAGCCTCTGAGAGCCAGGGGTGGAGTATCATGGCTTGAAATGTGACCCCACAGTCTCAAGTTCTTAGCACATTGAGAGATGGATTCTTGCTGGAAGTAGGCAGTCACAAGGGTTGGGTCTTAAGGTGGATTAGTCACACTCTACCTCCAGGAGAAGTCTGCCTCTACAGCAAGCAGTCTAGCAACCCTCAGCCTCCAAGATGTCTGCAGTGAATTAGCCTCCTCTAGCTTTGGCCAACCAGCCATGCCACCTCTTCTTTGAGAAAATGTACCTTCCCTCTGGAACCATAAGCTGAATAAATCTCCCTTTCTCCCTTAAGTGATTTCATTTCAGGTGTTCTCTCACAGTAATAGTTAACAGTAACTGTTAACAATACAGTGAATGCCAATAAGGTATTAAACATCATGAGTGTAAAGATCAGCTTTACACTGCATATAAACTTGAGTTTCTTTCATAATAAAAAGTTGGAAAACCAAATATCACCTTTTCTATCTGCTCTTTAGAAATATTCACAAAGAATATTTTATATATTTCTTTTCATAGGCAATTTGTTTTTCATATCATATTCATTATACAAATGATTTTATGCTGTATAAGTAGCATTCTGAAATTTGAATCATTGGTATATTATTATTTATTTATTAATAATTAATTGGAAGCCCACTATATATGCATATGAAGTTTCATGTGGTCATATCTATATATCATATACTACAATTTTCATACCAGGTCATAGAGTTTCACAAAGAATCAAATCTCAAAGTGATCTGAGTTTGATTCCTAGAAAGCCCAGATGGTGGATACAGAGATTGAACTTCTGAATCTGTTCTCTTAAATCCACTTATGAACCATAGCTCAAATTTTCACTCTCTCTCTTCTCCCTTCCTCTTTCTCTCTCTTTCTCTCTCTCATTTTCTTTCTCTCCCTCCCATCACATCTAAATAAATAGATAAAATGCTAAAAAATTAAAATGAATCAAATCATCACAGAAATAAATACAGGAAGAGAAAAAAACAATTTTAATACTTTCAACATTGTAACTGTTTACATATAGCAGGAAAGATGAGATTAGAGTGAGAATATCAACAGCCACCTTACAAAATACACATTTTCTAAAGTGTATTCTTTATATTGTTATACAAAGGGAAGAGTTGACTACAATGATTGGGTTCTGTGCTTTAGAAACAGATAGAATATAATTTAGTTATTGTCTTTCTCTTCTACTGTGTAACTTGAGGAAGCTTATTTGAGTTCCTAGGCCTCAGTATCATATCTAAATATTATCAATAGTAATAGTATGTTTCTTTGTAGATGTCTGGTCATGCTCAGACTGTTTTATTATAGAAGTGGGGTGTAAGAACTCTAGAAAGATCAGTCAAGCTGAATTTGGGTCAGTGACAACACAATATCCTCTGCATGATTATAAACTTTAAAATGACAAGAAAGGATTTATGATAATTATGGAACAAGACTTGTTATTAAAAGTACATGATTATCAAAGTTCTTAAAAATACATACAGCTTAAGGCACAAGTATCCTTAGAGATGGAGAGACGGCTTAGGGGTTAAGGCTCTGCCTCATAAGCAGAAGATCCTGAGTTCAAACCCCAGCTTTCACATTAAAAATGCCAGGTGGAAAGGGCAGTGGTCTGCACTTCCCACCCTAGTGGGTGGAGTCTGGAGAAATCCCAGAACAAGGCAAAAGGAAAGTAGAAGCAGTCCAGATGATTCTGATAATCACACTTCGGCCTCCACAGGGACACATAGTGCTCTCTGATATACAAGCACAAATAATAATAATAATTAATAATGATAATAATAAATGAATAAATTAAAAGGTATCCTCAAAATTGACAGGTATTTTTCTTTTTGTTAATACTTAGCAGTAAACCTAGAGCCAGGTAGAAAGACAGCCACTCTAGCACCTCTGTTGATGTGTCTTACTATGTATACCCTGCTGTCCTTTTCTTTTTCATCATAGTTCTCATGGGAATCACAGGAATTTTATTGCCTCTCAGTCTTTTGTATGAGATCCAGAGCAGGGATCCCAGAGATTCCGCTGAGGGTTCTGCTTAAGCCATTTCCCTTTCCAGCAAAAAGTGTCTACTGCATCACTTACAAGGACTAGCTCCATGCTTGCTCTTCTCTCCTTAAGCCCCATCTATACACAATGCAAAGTGTCATTTGCCTCATGGTGGTATCCAGTTGACCATGGGCAATTAATGGCTAAAACACTAAGTCTTAATACATTCTTGAATTGTTCCTGTATTCTGGTGTCATCTTACAGCTGTTGCAATAAGTATCACTATACTTCAGATTAAAAAGACATAAACATATCTAAAGTTCTCTAAAACCATCAAAATCATTTTTTGAATGAAAGGTGAATTCACTGTATAAATTCTATCAAAATTTCTGTGTCCCTGCAGCAATTACACTAGGAATATTCCCATGGCAACAGTGAGTTCAAACATATTCAAATACACAAATGCTTTCTCTAATCTCACAGTAAATTACATTGGCCTGAAGATAATCCATCTAGACTCCCTATAAAATAGAATTCATTCTATAAGTAATGACTTATTTTACCTTCTGATATTAATAGATGGAGTCCAATAAGAAATAAGTTAAGCTGATATCAAACTTCATTGTAGCCCAAGTTGGTCTCATCTACATAATAATCCTTCTGCCTCAGCCTCCTATGTGCTAGGATTACAAACATGGTTTGCATTTTCTAATCTTGCAGAGAGAGCTGTTTTATACTAAAATTTACTCATGCATTTTCAGTAACTTTATACATGGTAATTTACATTGTCCTGCTTATTTTATCATTTTTTTAGAATCAACTGTTCTTAGGTTATAATATATGCCTAAATATTGTCAATAATCTCAGTTTTGAAGTTTATACCATGACATGATCACTCAATATTTCAAATGATCACATATACCTTAGCACATGAGTGTAAAAGTCAATCATCTTTAATACATACGGGAAGAAATCTCTGCAAAAATGTTGTACCACAAAACTCTCTGTAGTTATGAAAATGCTGCCTAATTGCCCTGTCCAATGCAATAGACACATGGCAGTTAGCTAAAGATGTCAACCTGAAAATTGAAGGCTAAGAGTTCAACACATTTGCGAAGATTGATAGTTAAGAGAAGTTCTGGGCAAACCTCTGGGAGATCATCTAATTCATGAGGGAAGACACAGTCCATACTCTATATGCAACTGGATAAAATAGAGAAGGCTGGTTTAGTACTTGGGCATACTCTGACATACTGGCATCCAGGCATTGTGGCAAGTGAAAAAGATGGTCCCTCATTTAGAAATCCCTTTCAATATGTGTATCCAATTCTCTTGGTTTATATTGTTTGTTGATATGAATTCTCCTGCTAAGCCACACTATGAAATCTAACCAGAACCATAAGATGAAATAAATGCCTTGCTCCATAAGGTATTTGGTTGTGTTTTCACTTGCAACATGAAGCGAAATGGGAACACCATGAATGTCTATTGAGCACTGAAAATGTTCCAGGTACTCGTGAGAAACTGAATGCTTTGTTTGCTTTAGGTTCAAATATCCCCATATGTCTAGTCACTACCATGGTGTAGGACACAGCTTCAGTAAACACAAAAGGTTGGTGGAAATGTCTTCAGATTAAAGAATGCAGAATAACACTGCTCCAACTTTTAACTGAGCTCATAAGCATTTCACTTCTTCGTTCAAAACTCACATCCCTCCTTTCATTGTTGGCCCTTCATTTTCTCCAACGAATCAGAGACAGTTGTAAAAGTGCACCACATCTCCTAGAGAGCTCCTCGGAACTAGTTGAGGAACCACTTTCTTCTAAATTCTCTGTGCCCCACTGTCCGCGCACTGCAGATCACAAGAACTCCGTGCTTTCAAAGCTAATGATAACTCTCGTTGTACCTCTGAGCACCTCTTCTTTGGTTATGTCCCATTCTTGCCACTCTGTTTTGTTTAGCTTCTCCAGGGCTTCAACTTTTTTCTGTGCTGTATCCAAAAGAGTTCATCTTATTGCTCTTAGAGCAACCTAAATGCTAAACACTAGAAGAAAAATTCTACAATTTACATTTTAGGTGCAGTGATACATTTTGAAAGAACTGTCCTGTCTGTTTTTCTCAGTGCTGCATCAAGAAATAACTGACAGAAACCTAAAGAATATGGTAACCGGGGAAAAGAAAAATTAGTTCTTTAAATGAATCCCCTATTACCCTAGCTCTGGCTCAAGGCTTTTTTTCTCTGATTACTTCACACAAAAACAAAAGATAAACTTGCTGGAGAGCCAAATGTACCAAAAAGAATAACATGTATAAAACAATTACAAATGGAAGAAGATAGGAGAGAATAATCAGTAAATTATCTTTTTATCAAATATAAAATAATTTCTCTTTGTAGAACTTCACAGAGTACAAATTTAGGACTGAGTAAACATTTTAAAAATGTTTTGTTAACAATGTTAAGGAAGCAGTAATTTAAGTATAAATAAAATTTCTGTATATCACTGTATAGTCTGAAATGATAGTTATCTATAGAAGTATATGTTTAGAGAAAACTCTAAAGCTCAAAATTGCTAAGACATATGCTATGATTGATAATATTTCAGCCAAATTTGATATATATATATATATTTTATTTTTCTCTTTATTCATAATTATATTGAGTGAAGTATCCCAGACACAGAAAATTAAGCACCATATGTATTCCCTAAAAAGTGGATCCTAGTACCAAACCCACTTAGAGACACTCAAAGATAAATCTCTGTAATACCTACAGTAATTGTGAAGATTATAAACAGGAGGGATGGGGAAGGAGGGCCCCACCAGAAACAAGGAGAGATGGGAACATGTTACAGCAGAGAAAATAGGCCACCATCAAGGACTGCAAGTAAGTAATGAGACATCTGGTTAAACTCACAGACTTTCCTTCCTGATCATTTGCAACTGATGGGGTATGATCTCACTAGAAGGGGAGGGCATATAATCTCTTAAATAGAAAGTAACCATTTTGCAAATGGGTGATTTACCCCTCTCTCACCGTGGTCTCCTACTTTTATTCCATCTACCTTTGAATATACTCTTATAACAAGACTCTAATTTAACAGGTTTTTATCTCTGGCCAGGGCGTGACATCCAATACCCATCAGGATGGAGGCTAGGGACTGACAGTCACAGTAGTGTTCCTCAGCTTAAGGGGAACACAAGAAAGGGTTCTGGGAAACGCCCCTGAGTCCTTGCACCTCATCGGAGAGGAGGACTCAGTGGAGAGTTTGGCATGCACATTAAAAGATGGTCCGGGAATGTGGAGTGGAGGGGGGTGGTGGGGAGTAGGCACTGGGGGATGGGAACGGAGGGAGGAGGGGAAGGAGGAGCAGGGGGGTTGATGGGAGGTGGAGGGAGGGAGGGGACTGGTGTACCTGTTAAGTATGTATGAGTAGAAATAATAATGATAAATATAACTTGAACCATGCTAATAACCTAAAGTAATGATGGAAAATACTGGTGTAAATCTTATAAAATATCAGAAACTGCTAAAAAAAGAATAAATTATGTTTGAACTTGATCTAACTTTTTGTAGATTCATGTACGTAGACTCATAAATAATCACAAGAATTAGGGCCTTCTAATGCCTAGAAATTTGGTGACATACAAGATAGAACTAAGTATAGTTTCAAAATATTTTATTGCACTCTTTTTGTTTATTATTTTCCATTTTCATGGCTATGTTTATCATAAAATCTATTTGTGTGAAAGAACTTTTGCTTTCCATACATTAGAGTTCTGTAAATCAAATCAAGAATCAAGATTATTCATCCTGACATTAGATTCATGAACTTGAGGCCTAGGATTTGCATTTTCATGTATTTAATCATTTGCCATTACAGAATAAATTATGAAGTTTAAAAGTTCTAATTAGTGGATAAATTCATGTGCTTCTTTAAATTTGTCAGAATTTATGAAAGGGTACTAGCTTTAAATCAAAGTGAAAGAAATAATAATGCTGTTCTCTTTAAAGAATGATGCTGTTTATCAGTTTATTAATGTTCTAATTTTACTCTTATTTTGGAACCTCCATCCTAAAAAAATTAGTTAAAGATTTGTAAGTGTCCCTAAAGTCAAGCCTTTACCTAGGCTTGAAGAAGAGCAACCAAAGAACCACTTGGAGAGCATGAATACCAGCTACTCTCTGTTCATGGGATTTCTATTACTTGAAGATAAATGCATCTTCACGTTTGGAAAGCCATATAATTAATATTCATCATGATAAAGGACAATATTGAAAATTAAACTTAAGATTGTTTAAAAGTATAAATCCTTACTCTATGATATCCAGAATTATCATAATTAAGAAAATAAATTAAATCTGTGTAATATTAAAAAATATTTCTCATGTTTGGATACTTATTTATCTTAAGTGCATTTGACTTGTATGCTTGATGATGGATGCAGAAGGAGAGGAATAAGAACAAGAAGAAGAGAAAGAGGAGAAAGAGGATATACCACCACCACAGCAGCCATTAACTAAATCTTTTCATGCTGCATGAACTAGTTATGTCACTAGCAGAAATTATTATTAAAAAAGATAACATTTTCCCATGCCTATTTCCACATGGTAACTTTACATTAACCCATTTTAAGCATTAGCAAGAAAATTCCATTAAAATGGATGTCAATTCATAATTGCAAAATATTTGGGCGGGAAAAATTATTTCAGCCGTCTTACCTTTTGAGTTTATAGCAAGCAATGTTAAAAGGGGTCCTTCAGCTATTCTGTTTTGAAATATATTGATCTTTTTCATATAAGAGTTTGCATTTAAATATTGAAATGTCAGCATCACTTCCAATTAATATAATAGAGGATGATAATTCACACTTTACACTTGAAGCAACTTGCTTCATGGTTAAAGGTCAGATTCATACAAGTGAATATTTAGAATATATTTTTAATTCCATTTAGAAGTAGACAGATTTAGAGATGCTTATTATAATTTTCCCCTTCACATTTAGATACCAATCAAATATCACCTATTACTAAACAAAACAACCTTTTAAAATAATCATTGGACATGAACATAATATGCTTTCTTTTACCAATATCTTTATTAAAATAATTTATAAGTAACACCTTCAGTAAAAACATTTGGGTTAGAGTGATAGCTCCATGGTTGAAACTCTGCCTGGAGAGAGAAAGTCCTGAGTTAGGATCCCAGGTCTCACAATCTCACATTCAAACATCAGGCAAAAAAAAGTAGCAGCCTGCACTTCTGGCCCTAGTGAGCAGAGACTGGGAAATCCCAGAGAGAAGCAAAAAGGTATAGAAACAATGAGGATGATTCATAAAGTCATCCTTTGTCATCACAGGAACATATTGTACCCTCTGAGACACACACAATAAATAAATAAATAAATAAATAAATAAATAAATAAATAAATAAATGAATAAATAAATAAATAAATAAAGCTAACAGTAAATATATAAAAATTTGAAAAATTAGAAATAAATGACATTCACATGAATAACAAATGGTACTATTTTTCTGAATGTTAAGTCACTTCTAAAGGTCAAACTATTCAATAGCATTTTAATATGGCTGGGCTACAGTATAATTGAGTTCTTTCAGATATTTAAGTCTCAAATGCTCCATGTACATGATTGGTTTTCATTTATTCAAGTCCTCTTTCAAATCCACATGCCATTCCCAGCTGTGCCAATCCCTTCAGCCTCAAGTGTTTCAGACAGGGTGTGAGTTAAGGTTTCCAGGCTGAATTTGAACTTACAGTCCTCCTAAGTAGGTTTTCCAAAGAGCTGTGGTTGTGATATAGCTGAGCACCACCATACCTGGCTCGTCACCAGTTTTTCTAATTTTATTTTACTATGGCTAACTGTGCTTTAGCAGAATTCTCACAAGACTCAGTGTGCTACTCATGTGATACCAAATATATTAGAGATCAGTGCTGTGATGTTAAATATGAAGTTTAATTTTTATGACTGAACATCAGCAGTTGGTATTAAGAATTCAGTAGCATTGAATATCAGTCCCTTGGCAATATCAATACACATGATGTTTCAGTTTGCCTGCATATTACTGATTAATCCCTGATCAAACAACTAACAGGAAACAAAGACTTTTATTTTGGCATATAATTCTTCCTTGCAGTTCCTGGTCCAACTTGGCAGGACAGCTCATACCAGCACCAGGAACTTAGGGAATCACACATAACATATACATTTCTGAGAGAGGGACAATCTTAACTTGGCAGATCAGCATGCCTGACCAAATATACCAAATAATGCCCACTTCCAGAATCATCTTCCTCCATCTTATCTGCCTGTCTAGGGAGAAGACCTAACCACCATGGGCTGGGTTTTCCTCATCAGTTAGATAATCTCCTACAGACTTTCTTCACTACTGTGCCCAAAAATCCAAGCATTCAATCACCAAATTCATTGGACATTTGATAGTGTTCTGGTATCTACTTAAATGTACCTCCTCTAAAGCAGACAAGGCAGAGTTACAGGAACATCTACTAACTTGTTTCACAAATAATTTGTACATGTAATGAATTAGAATTTTATATAAAGATACAAATTTGCATTACCCTTTATAACAAATGATAATGATAATGATTATGAAGTATAGTTGACATACACTATTTACTACGTGCCAGGTAGTGTTAAAAGCTTTTCCTAGCTTACAGGACAACATGCATCTTTCCTGATTTTCACCCTGATTCACTAGCAACTATTTGGAGCTTTCTTTCCTGGAGTCTAATTTCGTTGGTCTTTACATAGAAGCAAGTCCCATTACAGAGCATCCAAATCTCTGTACATATCATTTTAACTATTCTTTATTTCATAAGATTGGTTGCTAGTAAATTATAAAAGTAAAAGCAAAGAGATGTGTTATTTTTCTTAGAATTGACTTCAATGAGTCTGAAATCTTCCATAAATTCCCCTCCCCTTTGGGGACCTGAAGCTGGGATCTTAATCACCCCTCCAGGCTACCCTAATTCAGATGTAATGATTTCTAAATGTTTCTACTGCCATGTGATAACCTTAATATCCTAAATGTTTTTAGATTTTTTTCATAGTATGTATTTATTTCTTTTTTCCCAATCCTACAACCTCAATAGGTACCCCGGTTCTCTCCCTCCCACCACCCATCTCCAGTTATGTTCCTTTACCATTATAATGGGTAGTATAGAGATTTTCCTTGACCATGTCTTTATAAGGCCTTGGTATTACGTTCCATTTATAAGAGAACATATGGATATCTGTCTTTCTGTGTCTGGTATGCTTTGTTCAGGATAACTTCTTCCAACTCCATCCATTTACCAGCAAACTTCATTAATTCATTTCTTTGATGACTGAATAATATTACATTGTGTATATGTACTACATTTCCATTGTCCATTAGTCTACCGTTGGGCATTTTGGTTGATTACATGACTTAATTATTGGAATAGTGCTGCAATGAAAGTGAATATATACATGTTTCTGTAGTAAGGTGAAACATTTTTAGAAGTATTCTAGGAAGTGGTATAATTGGGTCATAAGACATTTCAATTTTTAACTATTTAGAAACTACCATGCTGATCTCCAGAGTACTTGCTCAAGGCTGCTTTCCCACCAGCAATGTATGAGGGTACCCTAATTCCCATATTCTCTCCAACATTGGTTGCTGTATGTCATATGTTTTTGGATTTTAGTCAATCTGACGAGGGCAAGATGATTATTTCAGGGTATTTTTATTTTTAATTCCTTGATGGTTATAGGAGGTAGAACGTTTTTAAGGTATTTGTTGGACATTTCAATTTCATCTTGAGAAAAGATTCTTCAGCATTCCAATGCCCATTTTCTTTTTTTTTTTAATTTTTTTATTTATTCAATTGTGCGTGCATGCATGTGTTCGTGTGTGTGTGGTGTGTGTCTGTATGTACAACTACGGACGAATTTGGGAACCACCATGGACTCCTCCACCTTCTCCTTGTTTACCCTGCCCAGGGATTCGCAAGCTCCGCCCTACCAGGGCCAGAAACGCAAGCCGCCCCCGCTTCCCCCTGGCATCTATTCGTAGGGTCTAGGATCCGAACTCAGGACCTTCCGCCTGCAAGGCAGAGGCTTAACCCCTTGAGCCACCTCTCCAGCCCCTCCAACGCCCATTTTCTAATTGGGTTGTTGACATCCTTCCCGTTTAATTTTTTGAGTTCTTTGTGCACTCTGGATATTAGCTCTCTATCAGTTGTGTGGTTTTTAAAGACTTTCTCCCATTCTGTGGGCTGTTTGTTTGTTAAGTTAACAATATCTTTATCTGAAAAGAAACTGTGTAATATCATGAGATACCATTTGTTGAATGTACGTTCTTGTTCCTGGGCAATTGTCTAAATATGATAAAACAGAAAGGAACCATCAAGTAAAGGGAAGGAAATAGAAAGGTTGTAGGAATGAGATATTGCAAGAAGAAAATGCTCTTGGATGAGAAGGTAAAGCTTCATCCAAAAACGGAAATAGATGGGAATGAACTTAGAAGTTTAAAGCATGTTGTAGAAATATTATGATTATTAGAAGACTGCATGTTATGAAGAACTGTGCTTCAAAAGACAGATATAATCATAACTAAGTTGATTATAATATACATGCTACTAAAATTTAAGGGCAAAATTCAATACCCTAAGATAAAACTAAAGCCTGGACTTTCTTTGGAACAAAAGATTTTATTTTTGCTCTACTTCTGTTTCACAAAATAACTAAATAATGACTTTACTTACTAAATCACTGTTACCTTCACAACAGATAATTCTTTTAAAAAATAATTATTGCTCAAAACATATCTACTGGTAGGGCGGGGCCTGTGATTCCCCGGGCAGAGTAAACAAGGAGGAGGTGGAGGCGTCCATAGTGGTTCCTGAATTTGTCCGTGGTTCTACACACACACACACACACACACACACACACACACACACACACACACATACATACACATGCACTCACATGCATACATGCACAATTGAATAAATAATAAAAATATTTAAAAAAATTTTAAAAAGTTTCCAAAATTAACTAAGACATTGGTTTCCACCTAAAATTTACCCATTTAGCCACTAAGTCTTCACAAAATGAATTTTTTGCACCTTATAAAAACTACTAAAAACATCTTTATAAAGCTTACTAAAAATTCAGCAATGTCTATAGAATCTTTCCTAAAATTAGAAATCAGATGATTCATTTACTAAAGGAAGAAAAATGCTCTATTCTCCCTGAGGAAAAGGTCTGTCTGGGCACTTATGACTGTTACTAAAGACTATAGAACTGCTGAAAGTACATCCGAATGGACTTAAATACAGTGTAGTGCTTATCTTTAACTACATAGAAAATCAAGTACCCCACAAAACTGAATGTTTATTTCTCATTCTTTACGTTCTGCAAATCTTACAATTAAATAATTGTTTAAGATATTTAGTATTACACTTAGTATAGTCCTAAATTGTGAATACTTCTATTAATTTTACCAAAATTGCAAATGAGAGTATGTTCTATCATTATTTCTTTTTACTATGACTGCCTACTATGTTACTTCAGCTGAATTTTGTATTTTAAAAACATATTTTCACTCTTCAAAATTTGTTTCTCAGTAATTCAAGTATAATGTAGATAAAATTTAAATTTGATAAACTTATTTTAATCTAGATTAATAGAGTCCGTTTAATAAGAACTGGACCTAACCTAACCTACTTATAAGAAGCAATAAATTACATTCCTTGAAAGGTTCTGTTGCTTAAAGTAACTTTGACCCCATTTATTCTAACTAGAGATACCAAAACAATTTGGAGTTTACTCTTATTAGCCATGTTATAGATTATTTATATCAAACATTCATGTTGTTTTATACATTAAGAATTAATGTATCTTGATTATACAAATTTATAAATATACAAATATACAAATATTTCTAGACTATGTTTAGTTGGGATTAAGTTAATTCAACAATACTTGTATTTCACTAATAGTAAAAGAAATGAAAAGTATAGTAATGCCTATAGTCATACTAAACTTTCTGTTGAAATAAGATTTGTTATGACCACAAACCCTACAGAAAAAATGGGTCTAAAATTTGTTTCATGGAAGAGGACAATATTATTAAATGGTTCATATACTATATTGTTAGCCATGTTATTTGCTTTCAAAAACAGTTCCAGTATGATAACAAGATAATACAAAGATGAAGTTTTTACCCTAACCATGCAAATTATTATAATTTAAGTACTAAAGACTAATCTTCCAAAAGTTAGAGCTAGACACCCCACAAGAGGTGATAACACATGTAAATCTGGTCTAATATCTGTAGATACAGGGGAAATTATACTCAATCTAGTTCTTTTAAAAAATATAAATTTTGGTTTATAATACCTATCTCCCTCATTCTTATCTTCATTTCGTTAGGCTTGACACTGCATTTGATTAATTTTATGTAAAATATTTCTATAATGTAACATGTTATGTCAGATACAGAGGACAGAAAAGGAAAAATAAAACAAATCCAGCCCTTAATGAATGATAGAGTTAATGTGATGCAGGAGTTTGTTTCTTAATGACTTTTTCAGGCATCCATCTCTCCTGAAGACTATATTCCCATCAACTACTCAGCCTCAATACCAGATCCTAAGGATGAGCCTTCCTAGCTTCCTTGGACAGTGACTATATTTGGCCTCAACATGATGCTTGACCAACAGGAAGAACTGTGGGAGTAAGCTGCCAGAAAGGAAACTTACTCAACGAATTGCATAGGTTGATTCCCCCATTGGAATTTCAATAGCTATGGAGAGGTTTGGAATGTCAGATTCAGATCCTAATCATACACACATATCCTGTGTCATCATTATACCCCCTTGATAGCCATTCTTTGCCCTTTTTCTGTGACTATACTAATATCCTCTGACTGTCAGGATAAACCTTTTGAAATGAATTAATTTAGCAGACGAGTAACTCCAAACAACCAATGGGCTGAAAAATACTCTCCTTTAAGTTTCCAATTGATCTCAGCTTTAATGTACCAACTTAACTTATTACTCTTGTTATTTATGCATGCCTTTACTTTTTGTGTAGAAGGATAACATTCAATTAAAATCTAAGCATCACAGTTAAAGAATAACAGGATTTTAGTAATTATCCACTCCAAATTTGGAAAGAAAATCTTTGAATATGCTGAGAAAGCACTGAATGTTGATGGTCACTATATGAGTAGAGTTCTAACGCCAGACACCAGAAAGGAAAGATACTGAAATCCACTCATAGAGTAGCAAATCATTGTGAAGTATTGTGAGAAAAGAGGACAGAATCAATCAAACTAATGAGAGCAATTTTTAAAAATTATCCTTTGATGCTATTTTCTTTTTTGTTTAGTCTTATCACCTTGTTTAATTGAACAATTTTGTTGTGTCATCTTATCTTCCAGATATGTTGTTCTGTCATCTTCTTCATCCATTCTGTGTATGAAATTCTGTTGCATTTTCAACTTCAGTTAGCTTAGCTTTGAATTCCAGCTGAATTTAAGTTTGGAGTTTTTTCACCGCTTCTTAACTTGTTCTTGTTTATTCTATTTCCTCCTCTTTTTAAAATTTATTTATTTATTTCCACTCATACAAACTTAATAAGTACCCTGGTCCCTTCCCTCCCTCGACCCCTTCCTGGAACCCCTTGCTCCCTCCCCTTCTGTCCGCTTCCTTTCCCCCCTTCCCTCCTATCTCTCAGTGCCTTCTGTCCCCCATCCCTGGAGCATCCTTTAATATGTATGTCAAACTTTCCTCTGGATCCTCCTCTCTGGTGAGGTATAAGGACTCAGTGGCATTTCCTAGAACTCTTTCTTGTGCTCCCCTTAAGTATGGGAACACTATTGTGGCTGTTAATCCCTAGCTTCTAAGGATCCTAGTGCCTTTAGTCCATGCTAGACTTTGAGGGATTGATAATGTGTTGGTCATTGCACAAGTCATGCAAAGTCCTATTATGATTGCTTTGGACCTAACTTGTGTGTAGTATCTTGCATATCATTGCTCATCCCCATCTTTAGGCTCTTACAATCTTACCACCCCCTCTTCCGCTAATTTCTCTGAACTTCAGGATGGGGAGAGATTAGGCTGGCTTAGTTCCAGGTGGTTGATATAGAGTCTCTGATGTGAATTATGGTTTCTTGATTTTTTTTTGGTTTTGCTGCTCCTGCAATGACCTTGGCTCCATTCTGAAAGGTATTGGATGTCACCCCCTGGCCAGAGATAAAAAGCTGTTAGAGTGTTTTTATGAGTATATTCAAAGGTAGATGGAATAAAAAGTAGGAGACCGCGGTGAGGGGGGGGGGTCAGTCTCCCATTGCAAAATGGTTACTTTCTATCAGTTGCAAATGATCAGGAAGGAAAGTCTGTGAACTTAACCAGATGTTTCATTACTTACTTGCAGTCCTTGATGGTGGCTTATTTTCTCTACTGTAACATGATCCCCTCTCTCCTTGTTTCTGATGGGGCCCTCCTTCCCCATCCCTCCTGTTTATAATCTTCATAATTACTGTAGGTATTACAAAGATTTATCTTTGAGTGTCTCTAAGTGGGTTTGTTACTAAGATCCACTTATTAGGGATTACATATGGTGCTTAATTTTCTGTGTCTGGGATACTTCACTCAATATAATTGTTTCTAATTCCATCCATTTCCATTACTCATGGCTGAGTAGTATTCCATTGTATAAATGTACCACATTTTTCTTATCCACTGGTCAACTGTTGGACATTTGGGTTGATTCCATGACTTTGCTATTGTAAACAGTGCTGCTAGGAACATGGTCATGCATGTGCAAACGAGGTGAATTTTTGCTATATGGGGGGTTATTCCCAAAAGTGGGATAGCAGGGTCATGTGGCATTTCAATCTTTAACTTCGTTAAGCATCGCCAGACAGCTCACCAGAGGGGTTGTATGAGCCTGCATTCCCACCAGCAATGTAGGAGAATTCCCCTTTCTCCACTCCCTCTCCAGCATGTGGTGTTGTTTGTATTGTGAATTTTTGCAATCCTGACAGAGGTGAGATGATATCTCAGGGAAGTTTCGATTTGTATTTCCCGATGGCTAAGGAGAATTTTTCAAGATATTTGTTAGACATTTTAATTTCGTCCCTGGTAGTTTCTTTTAAGTTCCAAGGCCCATTTTTTAATTGGCCAACTTGTTTCCTTGGTGTTTAGTTTTCTAAGTTCTTTGTGCACTCTGGATAATAGAGTTCTATCATATATATGGTTAGTGAAGATTTGCTCCCATTCTGTGCATTGCCTTTTTGCTGGAGTTACAATCTCTTTCTCTGAAAAGAAGCTCTTTAATTTTACAAGATCCCATTTGTTGAGTGTTAGTTGTAGTGACTGTGCTATTGGATGTCCGTTTGGGAACTGTTGGCCTAGCCTAATCAGCTCGAAGGAGTTCCATACCCTTTCAACTAAGGTTTGTATAGTCTCTGGCCTTATATTGAAGTTCTTGATCCATTTGGAATTAAGTCTTGTACATGGTGACAAGTACGAGTCCAGTTTTAATCTTCTGCATGTGGATATCCAGTTTTGCCAGCACCATTTGTTGAAGATGCTGTTCTTTTTCCATTGAATTTTTTGGGCCCCTTTGTCAAAGATCAAATGGCTGTAGTTGTGTGGGCATATATCTGGGTCTTCAACCCTTATCCATTGATCCATGCATCTACTTTGGAGCCAAGACCAGGCTGTTTTTACAACTATGGATTTGTAGTGTAGACTAAGGTTTGGTTTGGTGATACCTCCAGTAGTGTTATTCTTACTCAGTATTGTTTTTGCTATCCTGGGTCTTTTGTGCCTCCACATGAATTTCGAGATTGTTTTGACAACTTCTTTAAAGAATTGCTTTGAAATTTTAATCGGCATAGAATTGAATCTGTATATTGCCTTTAGTAGGATGATCATTTTTATGGTATTGATTCTGCCAATCCAGGAACATGGGAAGTCTTTCCAGCTTCTGGTGTCTTCTGCAATTTCTTTCTTTAGGGTTTTAAAGTTTTCACTGTAAAGGTCTCTTGCTTCCTTGGCTAGGTTTATACCAAGGTATTTCATTTTTTTACAGGCTATATTAAATGGGATTTTTTCTCTCAGGGCCTTTTCACTTCTTTCATCCTGAGCATATAGGAAGGCCACTGATTTTGTATGTTTATTTTGTATCCTGCCACCCTGCTGAATGTCTGTATTAGTTGCAAGAGCTTCGTGGTACAGTTTTGGGATCACTCAGGTATAAGATCATGTCATCTGCAAATAGAGATAACTTGACTTCTTCCTTGCTGATTTGAATCCCTTTTATGTCCCTTTCTTGTCTTATGGTTTCAGCTAAGAATTCAAGTACAATATTAAATAGAAGTGGTGAGAGTGGACAGCCTTGTCTAGTTCCTGAATAAAGTGGGAATGCTTCAAGTTTTTCCCAATTGAATAGACTCCTTGCTGTTGGCTTGTTGTATACAGATTTTATCATATTGATATAGGTTCCTTCCATTCCAACCTTTTCTAGAGTTTTGTTCATAAAGGGCTGATGGATCTTGTTGAAAGCTTTTTCTGCATCTATCGAGAGTATCCTGTGGTCTTGGCCTTTGAACTGGTTTATATGATGAATTACATTTATTGATTTGGGTATGTTGAACCAATCTTGTGTGCCTGGGATAAAGCCTACTTGGTCCCCATTAATGATCTTTTTGATATGTTTTTGAATCTGATTTGCTAAGACTTTGTTGAGAATCTTTGCATTTGGGTTCATCAGAGAGATTGACCTATAGTTTTCTTTTTTTAGTGCATCTTTATTGGGTTTTAGGATTAAGACGATATTAGCTTCATAGAAGGAATTTGGTAGTGATCCTTCCTTTGGTATTTGATGGAACAGTTTAAGGAATATTGGTGTTATTAGCTCCTTAAATGTCTGGTAGAACTCTGTGTTGAATCCATCTGCTCCAGGACATTTTTTGGTGGGAAGACTCAAGATTACTTCCTCGATTTCATCATATGTTACAGGACTATTTAAATAATTCACAACTTCCTGATCCAGTTTAGGTAAGTTGTGTTTACTTAGGAATTCATCCATCTCTTTTGTGTTGTCAAACTTCACAGAGTATAAGTTTTTGAAATATGACATTATAATTCTCTGGATTTCTTGGGTATCAGTAGTGATAACTCCATGTTCATTTCTAATTTTGTTAATTTGGCTTTTCTGTCTCTTGCTTTTGGTTAATTTAGGTAGGGGTGAATCAATCTTATTGATTTTTTCAAAAAACCAGCATTTTGGTTGATTTTCTTTATCATTTTCCTAATCTTGATTTCAGATATTTCTCCCCTTATTTTGCTAATCTCCTCTCTTCTACTGCTTTAGGGATCTGATTGCTCTAGGGTTTCTAAAGCTTTAAGCTGCATTGTTAAGTTATTTATTTGTGATGTTTCCATTTTTTTTTGATGTAGGCATTAGGAGCTGTGAACTTACCTCTTAGGACAGCTTTCATTGTGTCCCAGAGATTTTGGTAAGTTGTATTTTCATTATCATTCACTTTCAGGAAATCTTGAATTTCCTTTTTAATTTCTTCCTGAATCCAATTCTCCTTCAGCATCGTAGTGTTAAGTTTCAAGGAGTTAGTGTAGTTTTTGTTGTTTGTTTTGCTGTAGATGTCAAGCTTTAGGCTGTGGTGGTCTGATAGGGTACAGGCTAGAATTTCAACTTTCCTGTATATGTGGAGCTTAGTTTTGTGGCCCAATATGTGATCTATTTTGTAGAAAGTTCCATGTGCTGCTGAGAAAAATGTGTATTCTTTGGTGCATGGATGAAAAGTTCGATAGAGATCTGTAAGGTTCATTTCAATAAGCATTTGATTAATTTCTAAAGTGTCTCTAAGTTTTTTACCTCTTGATCTATCCCATGTTGAGAGGGGCGTGTTGAAATCCCCAAGAATTATCATTTTGGCATTGATTTCTCGCTTTAGACGTTGTAGGATTTGCTTAATGAATGTGGGGCAGCCCGTATTGGGTACATACATGTTCAGTATTGTGAAGTCTTCCTGGTGAATTGTACCTGTGACTAAAATGTGGTATCCATCTGTGTCTCTTATGATTTTTTTGGTTTGAAGTCCACTTTGTCCAATACTATAATGGCTTCTCCTGCCTGTTTTCTGGTTCCATTAGCTTGCAGAATTTTGGACCAGCCTTTTATTTTTAGGATGTGCCTATCTTTTGTGTTGAGTTGGGTTTCCTGCAGGCAGCAGATTGATGGGCTGTGATTTTTAATCCCAGATTATAATTTGTGTCTCTTGATTGGTGAGTTAATTGCATTAACATTTAATGTTATAATGTAGAAACTATTTTTAATTCTGGACATTTATTATGTTTAGTGGATTTTGTTAGTATGTTGTTTCGCTATTAGGTTTAGGTAGTATTATAATTCCCTTCTGTCCTCCTGGATATGCTTGTTTTTTTCTTCAAGCTTGAGTATCATTTCTAGCATTTTTTGAAGGCCGGTTTGGTGGACATGTATCCCTTCAAGTTGTCTTTGTGCTGGAAAATTTTTCTTTCTCCCTCGATCATGATGGATAGTTTTGCGGGGTATATCAGCTTGGGTTGACATTTTTGCTCATTCAATACTTGAAGTATGTCTCTCCAAGCTCTTCTTGCTTTTACTTTTTCCATTGAGAAGTCATTTGTTATTTTACTAGATTTACCTTTAAAAGTGACTTGTTGTTTTTCCTTTGAAGTTCTCAGCACCATTTCTTTGTCTTGAATGTGGAGTATTAACTATTATTTGCCATGGCGAGTTTCTATTTTGCTCATATCTATTTGGGTTGTGGAATGACTCTTGTATATGGATGGGCCTTTCTTTTTTTAGATAAAGGAAGTTTTCCTTGATGATAGTTTGAAAAATTTCCTCAGGTGTGGTATTTGGGTATCCTTACTCTGGTATTCCATGAATACGCATGTTAGGCTTCTTCAGGTTGTCCCATAACACTTGAATGTTTCTCTCAAGTATCTTTTGGGCTCTAACAACCTCTTCCACTGAGCTGGTTAATACACCCACTTTGTCTTCAAGGTCTGAAATTCTATTTTCTGCTTGGTTAGTACTGCTGATAAGACTTTCTGTTGAGTTTTTGGTTGAAGGTAACTTGTCTTTTAGTTCAGTTTTAAACTCTGTTGAGTCTGTTTTAACTGCTCTATGCTTATATTTGTTTCTCAAACTATTTTCCTCAACTCCTCCAAGTGTCTGTTGTGTTCCTCTTCAAAGTGGTTGATGTGATTATTTAACTCCTCCTGGATTTCCTCTTTCATAATATTGATCATGGTAATGATCATGTTTTGAAAGTCATTATCTTGGGCCAGACTCTCTTCGCTATTTTCAGTGGATTACTCTGGTTGGAGTCTCTCATTATGGGGTTAATTCCTTCAGTGGGAGATTTGTTTTCTTGAGTTTTGTTTCTTATGGATTTTCACTTTGACTTGGGCATTGTCGTTTTAACTCTTAATACCTTCTTTCAATTTCTGTGTGTTTTTGACTCAACTGAAGTAGTTGGCCTGGAGCAGTGTCTGCTCTGACTGGCTGCTGGGAGGAGCTGGGACTTGTGGGTTATCAGGATGTTGGGGGTGAGCAGGGGATGATTACCTAGGGCACAGTGTGTCCTGGCTGAACTGCAGATGTCCCGGGAGGGTAGGAAAAGGGCAGAGGTGCTGGTGGCAAGAGCAATTAACGTGTGGAGCTAGAGCAGTGGTCCAGGCATCCTTCTCTGCCTGGAGCACTGTGCACAACCCGGGCGGGTGAGGAAAGGACCCTTTGATGTTATTTCCATTAGTAAACATTGCAAAGCACTAAATGACATTAGTACGTCAATAAACATGACTCTTCATTCTCAAGCATAATGTCCAGAACTTATCACAACAACCCACACTATTTATAATAATGAAATCTTAAAGAAAATGCAGATGTCATGGTCAAAGTTCATAATATTTATTTGCCTGGTTTTCTTCCCATAGTAAATGTTTCTAAAAATTTGCATAAATTTGTGGAAAGTAGTAACCTGGAAACTATGGATATCTATATGAATATGTCCCCAATCATGGAAACATAGTGGATATCAGTTTTTTGTAACGTCTTTTAATGTCCTAGAAATGGTCAATATATATCTAAGCATTTCTTTAATCTATATCCAGGAATTTGATCTGATAGCAATCTTTAACTTAAATTTTAGAAATGGAATGTGACTAAATATATGAATAATGCATAGCAAAAAACCAAGAATTCTTTTAGTGTTTGATTCTGAGACAATCTCATGTGACGCAGATTATCTTATCATGTACTATGTAGCCAAGGATGACTTCAACTGCTGATGTTCTTGCCTCTAACCCCAACTGCTGGGATTAGAGGCATGTACCACAACATCATTTACAGAATGCTACAAGTCAAACCTAAGGTTTTCATATGCTAGATAAACATCCTACCAGCTGAACTACATCTCCATCCAAATAATCAATAGATTTAAAGTTCTGCAGGATGATCTAGTGAGATGGTTGAGCATAAAAACTTTACTATTAAACCTGTCAATCCAAAAGCCCACATAGTGGCAGGGTGTATTTGACTTCCAAAACATATCCTCTGCATTTATCAAGCACCATGACTCACAAGCACAAACATACATACACATTAATGCACATGCACACACATATAAATAAATGAATATAAATAAACAGAAAGAGAGAGAGAGAAAGAGAGAGAGAGAGAGAGATTTTGGTGGAATTAATTTCCCATCTTGAACTTGTGATGCACTCATGTTTTCATGGACCTGGCTATAACAACCTCATCTGTCAACCTTGAACTTTCTCCTCCAAATATACCATATTCCACAAAATTCACAAACATTCCCCAGGTGAATCAACAATTACTATTGACATTGTTTTGCTTTAAGATGAATTATATGAAAATTGAACTGCAGAAAGGAGCTTTGTGCCTTTTACACACCAGCTACTATACCCAAAGACCAGAGGAGCATACATCACTGAACCATAAAGCCTCTTACAACAGAAGGTTCCTACTACAGAAAAACACAATTGGTCAGATTGCAGAAAATAAATGACATGCAGACTACATTCCCTAAACAGGGAATCTAAGCTACACCCACCTGACATCAAGGCTCAGGAAACATCATGGAAGAAGGGCTCATAAGAGACTGTGAAACCCGGTATTGGAACAGTGGTGGACAACATCTCCTGGACATGACAGGGTGTAGTATCCATGATCTCATGGCAGATATGTCTACATTTACCAGGACTACACAGGGACTATGTTATCAACATCTTACCATGGAAGGGGAAAGATCTCAGGAAGCTTCACAGCAACTTGAAAGACTGATGATAACTAATGATAAGGAGGTAAAGAAAAAAGTTTTCCTCAACTGTAATACACACTGATGTATGATACTTGTTAGAGGATGAATTGTACCAGGAGTATGTCATCAAAGGCAAATTAGATGTGGCTCAGTGGGCCACACAAGTGAAAAGACTTGAAAGTAGGGGTGAGTCCATCATGGGAGAACAAAGGGTGTAAGGGTAAAAATGTGGGGATGGGATGGGGGATTAAGGGCGAAAATATCAGAAATTCACTATTTCCTTGTATACAACACTACAAATAAAATGCATAAAAATGTAAGAAAAGATTATTTGTGAAAGAATGCTACCAAAATTGTAAGCAGTCTTTAGAACTATAAATGAAATCAAACACAGCAATTTAAACATACACTACAGGAATACTTGAAATACTTGAAAACTAAATTATTAAGATATGAGAATTTTTCAGATTTTGTAATATTTTTAGTGACTTTACATGTTTAATATCCCTAATCAAAAAGAATAAAATCCTGCATGTTCAAAAAAACCTTTGTTTTATAACATATCACATTTTAGGTTTTCAGGTCAGGGACTGTCAACCTGTAGTTATTTCAACATATTTGTCTAAGTAAATAAGGAGGATATTATTTAATAATAGTTACTTATCTTATTATAGTGATAAAACACCAGACAAAATGCAACTGAAAGAAATTTTATTTAGGCTCACTGTTCCATAAGATATAGTCTATCATGACAGAGAAGGACAGTGGAAAAAGAAGGAATATAGGCACCTTACCAGTGGTTCTACCACTGAAAGAAATGTTTCTCCTATGGCTCTTATACTTTTTATACCGTATCTTTCTTGACATTCTCCAAATCTTAGAGGTGATGCTACATATACATCATTTAGAGCTCAGCCTTCAACAATTAGCTGCTCTGAACATACTGACTAGTTATGAGTCTCTACAGTAGTTGCAACTCCTGACAAAAATAAGCCTTTATGACCAAATCTGACAGCAGTATTAATACATGGCAAAAAATATTTAGTAGATAAGTTTGACAGGCACATCATAAACATTAATCTTAGGTACTTTCCTCATAACAAACCTCCGCATGGGAAGTAATGCTTAGATAAAAAAAGTGAAATATAAATCATGCTCTCATGTGCTTCTCTGCTTTGACCAGGCCTAAACCTAATTTTATTTCCAAAATAATGACGTGTCACTGGATTATGCAGAAAAATGCTACTTATGTAGTCCAGCCTCAAAGTCAATAAGAAGTCCTTGAGGTACTTGAAATACAGAATACACCTATTAACTCCTTGAACCTTACCACTGATAAGAAGTTTATTATTTCTATTAGATTATCTCATCCATTGTCAAAAACTCTAATCAATAAAGCATTCTGCCATATCTATTGAAATCATAAACCTGAGTTACAATTAATTAATTCTTTCTATAACTAGAATATATTCTAAATATGTGAATGGTCTTCACCTTCCACATGTTCCTTTACACTAACAGGATATCCTTAAGTCAACTGCTGTAGATATGGTACAAAAAAACGGTCCTATTGTGCAAAGATTAACTACTATCCCAAAGAGATTCTTAGTTATTCTTGAGTCTGCTAAGGATTTATATGTACCTTAAACTACCTTGGTCCTAGGTCCTTAGATTCACCATTCTAAAACACAAACATACACACCCACACATATGTTCACACACACATTTGTGTGTGTGTGTGTATTTATGCATTTGTATTATTTACTACTTTTGAAGGTTTTGACTTTTTACTTCAGAAACTCAGTATGTGAAAAAAATGACTGAATATCACATTTATTGGTACACCTTAAAATTGTTCTGAGATATTTCTAAATTCATCCCAGTATTTTCCAAAGAAATTTTAAAAATGATTGTTAGTATTTCCAGATTCAAACTAGTAAAATAATAAGTTTTTCTATGTAAAACCTAAGACCTATGAAAAAATCAGATGTTTTAGTTGGTGAAGTTAATAAATTGATGATTTAAAAGCCCAAATTAACTTCATATATAGCTTTTTCAAAATATAGATGTTGCATTGGTAGTTCATTAACAGATATGCACACTTAAACTCCTATCATATTACTTATTTGTAGGGTAGTTTAAGAACTGTAACCATTTAGTCTCAAACATCACAGTTTTTACTCACTTACCTTCCAGAATACTGTTTGATGCCTTTCTCCCTGTGAATGTTAGGTGAATGAAAGAGCACAGTTCCTAGGAAGTTGAACCTATGAGCTATTAAGAATGGTGCTGCTATGTCTTTTGCAGGTATACATCCTCTTCCCCTGAACTGAATCTGCTTTAAGAAGAAGGCTTAATGCCTCCTCTACATCAATGAGATTACTGTGCCTTTGCAATTATACAAAGGAGAGATTCATTTATAAGCTCTTCTTTATGGTTGGTCATATTTTCAATACTTCAGGACATTAATGACCTCCCACAAATTTCTGCCAAAAGTCCATCTGCCAATTTAGCTGCAGTGACTTACCATGTTATCCCAAAATTGCAGTTGTGTTACTCAGATTTATATCTCTATTACAAGTACTAAATAAAATCAACTTATAAAGAGAAAAGTGTTGTTTTGGCTCATAATTTTGGATGGGCTAAACCATGACCTTTGGCTCCATTGTTTTCAGATCTGTGGTAAGACAGAGCATCGTGGAAGAGAGCATGTGGCAGTGTTAAAACACTTATACTGCTGATAAGTAACAAGAAAGAAAGATGGGGCTGCTTTCCCATTATTCCCTCCAAGTGCATGTCCCTGTTTGACTGATGACATTCTACTATGCTCCATTCCTTAAAGCTTCCATTGCCTTCCAAGATTTTATCACATGGACCTTTGAAGAATCAACCAGATCTAAGATGCAGACATAAAGAAGATATAAAGATTTATTGTGTCTAGTCGGTTATATTTTAGTAAAATACAACAAAATAAATCAAATTATTTTCCCCCAAATTCTTTCACAACTTTTGTTCCAAACATCCCTGCTCCAAATAATTTAACTTAGAGCATACATGGGATCAATTCAGAACATATTACCATGGAACTTTGCTTCCCATGTTTTGTGACACAAACACTGATGTTTACAAGCAAGTGTAAGAGCATGGCAGCTGGGTGGTTGCATTTTGGCATTTATTAGGCATTGTTGGTCCTACTGATTCATCGTCTTGACTCATTGCATTCTAAATAGAAATACACTGATGAATAAACTTTACTAAACTTTCCATTGACGTGTGTCTCTGGCTTTAACTCTACAGCACAATCTGTCTTTCTTGGGCCTCTGAAAGGCAGGTTTTCTGCTACATGCTATCTGATTCCATCACTCTCAGAAACCTATGACTTTTTTTTCTTTTTTCTAGCATCTTTGATGCCTCTAAAACCAGAACTAAATGGATACCTTCATAACAGCGCTAAAATATTCCATTAAGTTTAAAGCTTGGATATTCGGGCATTCAGGCATGTAAATAAATGAATGCCTAAAAACAATACTATTAAGCATGTAAGGAATTTCAGTAGTTACTTTGTAAGTGACTGGTGAACCTGTCACTTCTCTGATCATAACTATTTTAGTAAAATCAAAGATTGACAAAAGCCTAGGAAGGAAGTTGAGCACTAAAATTTTGTGCTTACTTGTCTCCTAACAGAAGAACAAAATGGCTTCCCATTTGCATGTTAAACCCATGGTTCTAATGATATACTATTACCAGACTGGCATTTGTGGGCTTTGATGGGATATTAGCCACAAACTCCTTTTTCCATCAGAAGGAAGCTAAGAGCCTCAGGCCTCATCATTGGTCCCCAGCAGAGGGGCTTGACCTGTGGGCCCTGGAGTTCAGGGGGCAATCCTTCCTCCAATGGAGATTCCCATAGTCAGAACATAGGCCACGTGGAGGCTGTTTGAGTTCAGGACATACTTAAAGCATCTCTTTTTTTCTTTCCCTATAGGGAAGGGAATTTCAGGGAAGGGAATTGGGCGTGCCTGCTAGTATTCTATCTATCCCCTTAGGCAGATGTCAAGTTTCCTTTTTTTTTTTTTTTTTTTTTTTGCTTCGTTTTTTTTTTCCTTCTTTCTGTTTGAAAAATATTGCAAGGAAAAAGGAAACATGAACCTGAGTCTACACAAATGTACTTAGAATCTCCTGAAAACAGATTATCCTGGATTACATTGATCCTGTTTTGTTTCAAGGGAATGGAGTGTGGCTAAAGTGGAGGCTTGAAACTCCTGTTCCACCTTAGTAGGAGTACACATAGGAACATGGAATTAGAAAGCAGATTTGTCCCCAAGAAAGGGAGCGCATACATACCAGGAGAAGGAAGAAATGCCAATGAATTTCCACAGCTTTGTTATCTTGAAACATAAAATACACATATTACATTCAATCCAGGTAACCAAAGAAGCCAAAACAGGTTGCCCATCCTTCCATATAACACAGATGATACTAAAAAAGGACACACAACAAGGAATATATTGGACCCAAATGTCTTGTTTTTGGGAACTTCCGTGGTTCATTAGGTCACTACTGTATGCCCACACAGTGTCTCCGGAAGAGGAGGGTCAGTCAGGAGACCAATTAGGGGGTCCTCTCCTGGGGGGGCCAGCCCTTATGTGGAGATGCCAGGTGAACCTGAGCCAAAAATGTGTACCTGCCTTCTGGCAGACAGACAAACACAGAAAACGAAAGGAACCTTCATGCCTACCTCTTGCCAAGGTAAAGAACATTAAACACAATGGATCAACTTACCAATCAACTTACCAAAATACTGCCCATGGGGGCAAAAAACTCATGCTTCAAGGAGAGAAGGGCTGCCACAGAAGCCCCACATTGGGCACCAAATGTTACTGTCTTGGGCACCACGGAGACCCTTGGGGGCAGGGGTAAGAAGGCCTAAAGTTAATGACAATGCCCCAGGAGTCAGAAGAGTGGCAAAGCAGCCTCGCAGGCTCGTTTTTTTGCAAATATTGGGCTTGCCTATATACCCCCACTACGGAAGTTCCCAAAAACAAGACATTTGGGTCCAATATATTCCTTGTTGTGTGTCCTTTTTTAATATCATCAAGTTCCAGCAGGAGCTTTTGCTGCATTGTCTTGTCCCTGTTGATCATCTCAGTCAGGGGATTTGACATCAGCACTAAGCACAGCAGGAGGTTCTAGTTTGGGGAAGTTGTATTTGTGCATGTGACCCATTAGACAATACAGACCTGCCTGGTCATAACTATAATAATAGTAGTTATTATAGTTATTATAGTAGTACTATAATAAATGTAGTAACTATATACAGGAGCAAAATTGTAACAACTTCCTCTTCCTTTTCCGTTTTCCCAAAATGAAAAAAAAATCTATTTCTTGGGACATTAATGAAAGAATATCTGTGAAAAGAAGGAAAAGCTTGAAAGTAATTAAGAGAAGGAAAAGCCTGAAAATAATTAAACTGGAGAGTGACAGAACCCATTAATTAAGGTACAGAATCATAGACACCATAAATTTAAATGTTAGGCTAAATATCTTTCTATCATTAATAAGCGATTTAAAAATCTTCCTGTTGTGATAAGTTCTAAAATGCCCCCCAAATGCTTATATATTAAAGGATTTTCTCTCCTACAGGTACTTCAGAAGGGTGGTAGAACCCTTAGAGGTGGATGTTAATGGAAGAATATGAGGACAAATGCATGCCCTTAGGGAACTGGGAAACCGATTTTGCCCCTTTCCTTCCATGAGGTAAGATGTTTCTTCTATCATATGTTACTATCAAGATATAGGGCCTTGCTGCAGTATCAAGATAACAGGACCAAGCAAACCTGGACAGAAACCTATGAGCTAATGTACATTTTTACTTCATTTCCTTTAAGCTAATTTCTCAGGTGTCATGTTACAATGATGGAAAGTTAACCAACAACCATTTCAATAACAGTTTACTAGTGATTTTCTACAGAAATCATGACAAACACAATAGCTCTATATTTCCTCAATGTGAATTCAATATAATGTATCTACACAGGTCAACACACTCATTGACCCAGAAAGGTAAGATGGGTCATCAATCACCCTGAGAAAGTGCATCTATGGAAAAAACTCTAGCATGCAATCTTGTATGGGACTGAGCAGAATCATTGTTGCAACTTCCCCTCAGGAAAGGGGACATGATCCCATGAAGTTCAAGACCCTCTGAGGGCACTGGCAACATCTACCCTTTTTGAACAAAACATTTCTATATGAGAACTAAACATTTCTCTCACACATTTAATATAATTCAAGATGTGAATAGATGTACAAGGACCTATACTGAAATGTACATAAGCAATCTTGTGATCTAGATTATCTCTGTGGACATACATACCCCAAGATTCAATATATGAATAAGATTTTATCTAAGACAATTTTTTGTGCATCTGAATTTATTTATATACATATAGAGAATTTCGAGGTCATTATTAATTTAACTATTTTTTTATATTTTTACCCAATCATACAAGCTCGATACGTACCCAGTCCTCTCCTTTCCTCCACCCTTCCCCAGTCCCCCTTTCTCAGTCCTCCTCTTCCCCTTACTTTTACCTCCCTCCCTCCCCTCTCCCAGTGCCTCCTTCTTCACCCCTTCCTTACCCTGGAGCATCCCCCTGTGTAAATGTCAAACTTCCCTCTGAGTCCTCCACTCCAGAGAGGTGTAAGGACTCAATGTCATAACCCAGAGCACCCCTGCTTCCCACCTATTATGGGAACATTATGATGACTATTATCCCTTGCCTCTAAGGATCCTACTGCCTGTGATCCATGCTAGACCCTGCTCAGTGGCATAGCCAAGAGGGCCCTGCTCCCCCATTTCCCCTTACTATGGAACATTATAATGACTATTGATTCCTTGCTCCTAATGATTCTACTGCCTGTGATCCATCCTAGACCCTGCAGGGTCGTCAACAAATCAGTCATTGTGAAAGTCATGCAAAGTCCCACTACGGCTACTGCATCCCTATCTTGTGTGGAGCATCTTGCATATAGCTGGTCCTCCTCATCTTTAGGCTCTTACAATCTTGCTGCCCCCACTACCACAAGTTTCCCTGAGCTTTAGGATGGGGAGAGATTTAGCTGGTCTGGTTCCAGGTGATCAACACAGGGTGTTTGGTGTTCTGAACTGTGTTCTGAACATTGAAAACTGTGTTGTTTTCAGTCTTGCTGTTCCTGTAGGACCCTTGACTCCATCCTGATTGGTAATGGAGGTCACCTCCTAATCAAGATAAAAGGCTGTTTAAATGAAGATCTTACAATAAGAAGAGATTCAAAGTCAGGTAGAATAGGAGTAGGAGACTGCAGTGAGTGTGGGTTCAGTGTCCAAATTGCAGGATGGTTGCCATCTTTCTGCCAGTCCCTATACCCTCCCTGATTGGTGAGATCAAACTTCCTCAGTCCCAAGTGCCCAGGAAGGAAAGTGGGAGTGAGCTTCACCAATGTCTTGCTACTTACTTGCAATACGTGATGGTGACCTATTTTCTCTACTGAAGCATGATCCCCTCTCTCCTTACTTCTGGAGGGCCTTCCTTCCCCCTTATGTCCTGTTTATAATCTTTGTAATTACTGTAGGTATTACAGAAATTTATCTTTGAATATGTCATTAAGTGGGTTTGATCCTAGGATCCAACTATTAGGGAGTATATATGGCATCTCAATATATTTTTTTCTGATTCCATCCATTTCCTGGCAAATTTCATTAATTCATCTTTTTGTTGGTTGAGTATTATTCAATTGTGTAAATGTTCCACATTTTCCTTATTCACTTGTCAACTTTTGGGAACGTGTGTTGATTCCATGACTTTGCCATTGTAAATAGTGCTGCTGTGAACATGGTTCTGCTTGTGTCATTGTAGTGAATTTTAGTTTTATGGGGGATTATACCCAGAAGTGGTATAGCAGGGTTATCTGGTATTACAATATTTAACTTTTTGAAAAATTGCTAGAGTGGTTGTATATGCCTGCATTTCCACTAATAATGTAGGAGAGTTCCCTTCTCTCCACATTTTCTCCAGCATTTGGTGTTGATTGTGTTGTGAATTTTTGCCATCCTGATGGGTGAGATGATATCTCAGGGAAGTTTTGATTTCCATTTAACTAATGATTAGGGATGTGGAGCATTTAAATATAAGATATTTCAATTTCATCACTGGAAGTTTCTTTTGAGTTCCCAGGCCCATTTTTTAATTGGGACATTTATCTCCTTGGTATTTAGTTTTCTAAATTCTTTGTGCACTTTGGATAATAGAGCTCTATCAGATATGTGGTTAGTGAAGATTTTCTCCCATTCTGTGGGTTGCATTTTTGTTCTGTTTACAATCTCTTTATTTGAACAGAAGCTCTTTAATTTCACAAGATCACATTTGTTGAGTGTTGGTTCTAGTGGCTGTGCATTGGATTTCTATTTAGGAACTGTTAGCCTAGCCAAATTAGCTCCAGGAAGTTCCCTACCCTTTAAACTAGGGTTTTTATAATCCCTGGCTTAATATTGAGGTGCTTGATCCATTTGGAATTAATTTTGGTGCATGGTGATAAGTACGGGTCCAGTTTTAATCTTCTGCATATGGACATCCAGTTTTGCTATTCTTTTTCCATTGAATTTTTGGGCCCCTTTGTCAAAGATCAAATGGCAGTTATTGTGTGCACTTATATCCGGGTCTTCCACCCTTACCCATTGATCTACATGTCTATTTTGGAACCAGTACCAGGCTGCTTTTATTACTATGAATTTGTAGTAGAGATTAAGGTTTGGTATGGTGACACCTCCAGCAGTGTTTTGGTTACTCAGAATTGATTTCCCATCCTGGGTCTTTTGTGCTTCCATATGAATTTTGAGATTGTTTGGTCAGTTTCTTTAAAGAATTGCTTGTGGATTTTGATTGCTATAGCAATGAATCTGTATGTTGCTTTTGGTAGGGGGGTCATTTTTATGATGTTGATTCTGCCAATCCAGGAGCATGGGAGGTATTTCCACCTTCAGGTGTCTTCTGTAATTTCCTTCTTTGGGGTTTTAAAGCTTTCATTGTAAATTTCTCTCACTTCCTAGGTTAAGTTTATACCAAGGTATTTCATTTTTTAGGGACTGTAGTAAAAGGGATTGTTTATCTTAGGTCTTTTTCATTTTCTTCATCCTTGAATTAGATGGTATTACTAACCCTTGAGCAATAATTACTAGTTCTCACATTGAAGTTAGGTATGCTTGTCTGGTATTGTTGTTATTTCCTAGATGAGGCTATTAGACTGTTAGTACATAAATAAGGTGAAGTTTAGTAGACAGGGAATGATATGTATGGTAGTGCACTTTTTTGGTTTACTTCCTTGGTGATATGTGAATTTGAATGGAGTAGTCCCAGAAGGTGTATACATTTTGGCATGCCTATATGGAAATGTTAAACTACATTCATTAGTAACTGAGAAGCACAAGATGGCAAAAAGGTTTTGCTTATTTTTGAGCTGGATGTGAAGATTTTGCCCCATGTGATGGGATGATTTTAGAGGACTTCAGATGTATGGTGTCTGTCCCCTAGAGCTTTGCTTGGTTTTTCTCTCTGCTCTGTTGAATTCTGAGGAGCAGAGAGTCTGCGTTGGTCAGGGTCTGGGTCAGTGGGGTACATTCCCCAGTGCCATAGCAGACTGGCTGGCACGCTGGTTGCTAGTTGGGCAAACAGGTGATCTAGGGCCCTTACCTGAGGAGCAGGGAGTCCTCCCTGATGCAGGTCTGGGAGAGCAGGGCAGAGTGTGTAGTGTGGTAGGCAGATCACCTGGGACTTGGGGCGTGGCCTAAGTCTTTTCCAGGGCTAGAGCAGACTGTCTGCTCCTCTGGTTGCTGGCAGGATGCACAGGTGACCTGGGGCCTGGGACATGGTAAGACAGTTTTTGTGTAAAATATTCCATCACTCTGAAAAGCTCCCAATAGTGAGCAAAATAGATCTGCCTAACAGTTTTGAACTCTTCCTTAAAAGTGAGTTCTGAAAAGCTACACATATCATTACAACTTAGAAGTGAGTATTTTATTGCAGAATTTGATCCAAGAACAGGATCATTAAAGAAGTGTCAATAGTGACGGAGCCACTTTAAAAAATAGTAACTTCACTTCCATAAAATTGTCCCAATTCATAAAAGATGGATAGATGCTCAATTATTTCATGAGGTCAGAGATGCTTGTTCCCCAAACGAAAAGCATGAAAAAGTTATAATTTAGGTTCATAACATTCATAAGTATAAGAACAAAAATCATAAACAGTATATTAAAGCATCATGATCGATATTTGTCTACTATAATAGTATGGAGACAAAAGACTGAGAAGTGTACCAATCAAAATAATTTATTAAAATGTTTAAAGTTGGAAATATCAAACCCATGGAATCAATACCAATATATCTATGAGTCCTGTCCAACAATTGTTCATGATAAATGACTTCTGCCCACACATAACTTTCATAAATAGAAAATGGGAATGAATGGACAGCATGTGTACACAGAGGAAAGCATGAAATTATGCAGAGTGTGGTCTATGTGAACTCTCAAAGCCAGCGAAATAGTAAGTCAAAGTAAACTGGGATTTTAGCCACAGTTAAACACACACTGTCGCCCCACCAAAGTTGCCGTGCTTCACAGTATTCGTGACACAGTCAATTAGAATCAAGGGCAGAGAGATCTGAAGGTGTAACAATGAGGGGTGGAATGCGAAGGTTTGGTCAGTCCTACCTGAGCGAGGCGCTTCGCAGCCATTTTGAGCGGACTCGGGGATGTTGAGCAGCTCTGCGGGTAGCCCAAGGTGTCTTTTCCCACCAGACTCTTGTCATTCTCTAGAACAGGAAGCAGCCAGCTGTGCTGGGGTTAACACTGTCCGTGAGGAGGGGGTGCCGCTGATGAGTGTTTTATAACATCTGTTCATGTCACTGTTCCGTCAGGTACCTGGACGAGCCCACTGCTGGATGCGCCCATTCCGGGAGGTGCCCCGCTTTGTTAGCCAACCTATCTCCACCTGCGTCTCCTGAGCCCCGTCTCCTGAGCCGGGGTCTCCAGAGCTCACGTCTCCTGAGCCTGCGTCTTGGTCCAGCTGCATCTCGTAGCGAGGTGCCGGAAACGTGGCTTTGGGGTGAGTCCCACGCTGTGCGCTTAGTAACAGCGGTGACTTGCAGGTGTCCCGTTGGCTGCCTCCACGGTCAGTGTCCATCACCTGTGCCTTATGTTTTTCAGGCTCCGCAGTCCCAGCCCTGCATTCGCGGCCCGGCCACCTTCCGTTCTCCAGCCTTAGGCTGTGCCGTCCTCCAGGCCGCCGCCTCCCCTGTCCTCCGCCAACATGAGCGCCAGCCACGGTGACCTCCACCTTCAGTCTGAGGAGCAGCGGCAGGAAGACCAGCCCTCCAACCCCGTGACTCCCGAAGATCTGTTCCTGCTCTTTTGCCAGGAGGAGTGGGAGATCCTTAGTACTGATCAGAAACTGCAGTACTATGAGATCATGATGGGCGTCTATAGAGAGGTACTCTCTCTGGGGCCTGGGGCTTCTGCATCTGTTCCAGGTTCCCAGGACGGGCAGCCTACCGAGCACCGGAGAGACTTCTGGCTAGACTCTGTTATTACCCAGCTGGGGATAATGAGCCGCCAGTCTGTCCCCGCTCTGGTGCCTAGAGAGAATGATACAGGAGTGCCATCTGTGCAGGGCGTTTCTGGAAGAGAGCCCCAGGAGAGGCCTCTTCAAGCCAATGTCTGTACCCAAGAGGCCCACCAGTCGATAATGTATGAGGCACTCATGCAACATCTGCTGCCCGAGGCCTTACAGCACGGGATCCAGTGTACATGTAAATCATGCGGCAAAGTGCTCTCTTTACCTTTGCAGCACAAAGCTTCAGAAGTGATTAACAGTGAGATGGGTCAGCCCTCCACTGTGAAGAACACCGAACCTCAGGAGTCAGGGAGGGCCTTGACCACTAGGGCACCAGCCGGTCAGCAGGCCACCCATAACACCGACACTCCAGACAGGCACAGGGAACATAAAGCGGTCTCTGACTTTGTACAAGGGGACAGGGGCAGACAAGGTCGGTTAGTTTCAGTCACTAAGGATCACCTTATTCAGCATCATGATTTTCACAGCACATCAGAATGTGAGGAATGCGGGAAGATCTTTCAATTTAAACATGCGCTGATTCAACACATGAAATTTCACACTGGAGAAAGGCCTTTTATGTGCCGACTTTGTGGGAAAAGTTTCTACCGTGAAGCTACACTTGCCACACACAAACAATGCCACCCTCCAAAAGATTCTTGCAGGTGTGAGGAATGTGGAAAACTAATAAGGTCCCATACTTACTTTGTGATACACAAGAGAAAGCATAGTGGGGAGCTGCCCTTTGAGTGTTGTGAGTGTGGAAAAGCCTTCATATCGAAATACAAACTTACTTCCCACAAGAAAGTTCACAGTGGACCAACGTTTGGAATAGTACAGCATTCCCCAATGATCACTCCAAGCTCATCCATAAATGTAGATGTGCCTTGTGTCGTTCAGGCTCCCGTCATTGTCTTAAGTCCTGCTGATGTGAGAGCTGCCCTCCAAGCCCTATGGGTTGAAGGCACACTGGAGTAAGACCACGTGTTCTTAGGAAGTGTGGGGCTCAGCAGCCCCCACTGAATTACATTACCACACTGGATAATTATCTCATGTTTATGTTCAACCTTCTTCATCCCCATTCTTACTGAGCAGACAGTACAATCCTAGATACATAAGAAAGGATTTTGAAAATGAAATTTTAATTTTTAATTTTAATTTATTAGCTATTATTCTTAGGACTTATGGTTTTAGTTTGTGTTATTCCTTCTCCCAAGTTTTTTTCCCTTTATTTACAACTGTGATAAGAATATTCAGAGAAACTACCCTTTTTGCATATTTTAATGTATTGCCTCTATTTTAAATTCTATTAAAGTTAAATTTATTTGCTTTCAACACCAATTCCTATGTCCTCCTCCTCCACATTCCTTCCCATCCTTTCTGTTCTCTGCTTTGTCCCATTTTCCTGGCTTTTTTTCCCCCTCCATTTATAAGCTACCGATAGAATGCTCAAATTAGTTCTATAATACGTCATCCCCCAGTTGAATTCTGGAAACACCAATTGAATTCTGTATATCTGGGTCTGTACATTTAAGATAATACCTACAAGTACCCTATATATGGGATATTTCATAGTTTAATTTTTCCACAATACTTTGTGTTAATTGCGCACCATTTTTTCCTTCATAAGTGATTCCTCTTTTACCATCAGTCAGTGGCCACCTGACTCTCCTCTCCAGCAAACTCGGGGAGGGCACATATCCGCTCTCTTTCTGAGATTCTCTGGAAAGATGTTGACTGAACTAAACCTGTTGGGTACTCCTCTTTCCTTCCCCTATGAGGACTTTACCGTGATCATATGGATACTCATGTTCGATATCGCTGAACTGAGACCTACTATGAGTGTACAAATGTGTATCATCATCGTCCTCGACTACTCACTAAGTTTTATAACCAAAATAGATTTTTGCAGTTTCCATACCATCTTGCCTTGGAGTCTCTTGAAGCATCAGATTGATGAAAAGACCGCTTTTGTGATTTGTTCATTGTCATTTATATTCTCTTCCTGTTCTTTACACCAGGATATTCAGCTGATTGGTAAAATAACTGCTTTTAAGCATGACAGTATGGACTCTTTATGGGGAATCAAACATTTGTGTCCTTAAATAATCAGAAGAGACAAGATCTGTGCTAAGGTTAATTTGTCCTATTTGATAAAGTTCCCCACAGCTTTATTTTTAAAGTGAATAATTCAACAGTATTTTCCCTGCAAAATATATATACATGAATAATACAAAACTGTATGTATTAAAATTGTACAATGTGAAAGCTTTGTAAATATTTTCATGTATGTTCAAACGTGATAGTGTAAAAACAATTAAAGGTCACAAGAATATTGCCAACACCAAAAGATTTTTAATCTCATTTGTATGATGTTTCTTATTTGTTGACAATACCTAATGTACATATAAGTGCTATTTTGTTTTATGTATCATCTGTCAGGTTTTCATGGACACATAAACATTGTTCAAAGTTTGGATATTAAACATAAACCTGCTTTGAAAACTGAAGAGTCTTTATGGCATTCCCATAGGTAGTAGCCATAAAAAAGAAAAGGATTTATCAACATCAAACCCACCAACCAAATAGCCCCCATGCAACTCTCAAGAGTAAGTTTCTATTGTAACACAGAAAAGAATTCCAACATCCAGAAAATATAAAACAATTATATAATGGAATTAGGATTTTTTTGCTAGTTTATATTGTTTAAAATTATATTAGTGGAAATGTTTTGTTGGACCAAAGAGAAGCCCATTTTTGTCTATAATGAAATCATTGAGATAGTTAACTAATAAAGATTAAAGGTTTATTTTTCCACTATAATTATGGAAGTTTTCTCCCATGGTTGCCCTCCTAATTAGTTTAAGCCTCTGATGCATTAATAAACCCTGGCAATAGCACATATCAAAAAATACTGTACATTTCCTCAGAAATGAACCAACGACGAGGAAACTGGGGCTCTCTATTTGCCTTTGAGCTCCCATGACCAATGCACTGAGAACTTCTGAAAAGGAGGTTCTGTTCCTCTAAAACACAGTCTTATGCAAGCGTAACCTGACCTTTAGCTTATCAGCTCAAGAGAACATCCTGCCACAGACTGAGAAACTGGGATTATAAATGCTTGCTAGTCTACTAACTGCATTTCATTTCTTGAGAGTCCGCAGAACTCTGATAGTATTAAAGATGAAGTCTTTAAGACGTAGCACTTCAAATGCCAAACTACAGCATTTGTTTTTATTCAATATTAATTGTATCAAATGAAAGCTTAAAATGTACCTTACAAGCCATGGAATATGATGTGATAGATAGTAGGTATCTGTAATCCAAGCATTTAAGGATCTAAAAATGGTGTTGGGCCTTTTGAGTCCTTGTCACATCCATGATGAAATGTTGGTTGGACCAGTCTTCTGCAGATCTTACGAAAGTTTTTTGGTGGTACAGCCCTGCCATGTCCACAGGATGCTGTGTAACAGCATCCATTACTGTTTTCTGGCTCTTAACATCCTTACTGCATTCCCCTGCAGTGTTCCCAGAGCTCGAGGGAGGGGTGATTTAGATATCCTGTGTATAGCAGAGCAGTCGAGTGTCACTTATTCTCTATACTTTTTTTATTTTAATACATTTTTATTATTATTTCAGCTCATACAAACTTAATAGGTACACAAGTTCCCTACCTCCCTCCTCCTCCCCCCGAATCCCCTGCTCCCCCTCCCCTCACCCCTCCCTCCCCATCCCCCCGTGCCTCCCACCCCAATTCCCAGAGTCCTTTCTTATGCATGCCTGACTCTCCTCTGGGCCCTCCTCTCCGATGATGTACAAGAAAGCAGTGGCATTTCCCTGAACCGTTTCCTGTGTTCCCCTTAAGCATAGGAACACTACTGTGGCTGTCAATCCCTTGCCTCCAAGGATCTTGGTGCTTTTAGCAGATGCTAGACTTTGTGAGGTCAATAGTGTGTTGGACATTGCGCTGGGCATGCAATGTCCAATTATGATTGCTTCGGCCCTAACTTGTGTGGAGTATCTTGCAAATCATTGCTCCTCCCATCCTTTTGCTCTTACACTCTTACCGCACCCTCTTCCGCAAATGTCCCTGAGCTGCAGGATGGAGAGAGATTAGTCTGGCCTAGTTCTAGGTGGTTGATATAGAGTCTCTGAAGTTCTGGATAGTGGTTTGTTGATTTTCTTTTGAAATTTTGTTGCTCCTGCAATGCACTGTATGTCACCCCCTGGCCAGAGACAGAAATCTGTTAAATTGGAGTCTTATTATAAGAGCATATTCAAGGGTAGATGTAATACTTATACCCAAAAGTGGAATCACAGGGTCATATAGAATTTGGCAATGAGAGGGGTCAATCACCCACTTGCAAAACCCCATGCCTCCTGTTCATAATCCTTGCAATTACTGTAGGTAATACATAGATTTACCTATGAGTGTCTCAAGATGGGCTGGGTGGGCTTGGTATTAGGAGCCACCTATTAGGGAGTACATATGGCGCTTAATTTTCTGGGTCTGGGATACTTCACTTAATATAATTGTTTCTAATGACATCCATTTCCCAGCAAATTCCAGTAATTCATCATTTTTGATGGCTGAATAGTACTCCATTGTATAGATGTACCACTGTTTCCTTATCCACTCGTCAACTGTTGGACATTTGGGTTGATTCCATGTCTTTCCTATTGTAAACAGTGCTGCTATGAACATGGTCCTGCTTGTGCTATCGAGGTGAACCTCTGCTGTATGGGGGGTTATACCCAAAAGTGGAATCGCAGGGTCATATGGCATTTCAATCTTTAATTTCTTTAAGAATCTCCAGACAGCTTGCCAGAGTGGCTGTATGAGCCTGCACTCCCTCCAGCAATGTAGGAGAGTTCCCCTCTCTCCATATCCTCTCCAGCATTTGTTGTTGTTTGTATTGTGGATTTTTGCCATCCTGACCGGGGTGAGATGATATCTCAGTTTTGATTTGCATTTCCCTGATGGCTAAAGAAGTGGAGCATTTTTTAAGATATTTGTTAGACATTTTAATTTCATCCCTGGTAAAATTTCTTTTAAGTCCCAGGACCCATTTTTTAATTGGGCCATTGGTTTCCTTGGTGTTTAGTTTACTAAGTTCTTTGTGCACTCTGGACAGTAGAGCTCTATCACGTGGTTAGTGAAGATTTTCTCCCATTCTGTGGGTTGCCTTTGAGCTCGTGTTACAATCTCTTTATCTGAACAGAAGCTCTTTAATTTCACAAGATCCCAACTGTTGAGAGCTAGTAGCAGTGATTGTGCCATTGGATGTCTGTTTAGGAAATGTTGGCCTACCCAATCAGCTCGATGGAGTTCCCTATCCTTTCAACTATGGTTTTTATAGTCTCTGGCCTGACATCAAGGTCCTTTGTCCATTTGGAATTAAGTCTTGTACATGGTGACAAGTACGGGTACAGCTTTAATCTTCTGAATGTGGAGATCCAGTTTTGCCAGCACCATTTATTGAAGATGCTGTTCTTTTTCCATTGGATTCTTTGGGCCCCTTTGTCAAAAACCAAATGGCTGTAATTTTGTGGGCTTATATCTGGGTCTTCAATCCTTATCCATTGATCTGTGTGTCTATTTTGGAGCCAGTACCAGGCTGTCTTTATAACTATGGATTTGTAGTATAGACTTAGGTTTGGTATGGTAATACCTCCAGCAGTGTTTTTGTTACTCAGGATTGTCTTTGCTATCCTGGGTCTTTTGTGCCTCCATATGAATTTTGAGATTATTTGGTCAACTTCTTTAAAGAATTGCTTTGGGATATTCATTGCTATAGAATTGAATTTGTATATTGCCTTTGGTAGGATGGTCATTTTTATGATGTTGATTCTGCCAATCCAGGAACATGGGAGGTCTTTCCACCTACTGGTGTCTTCTGAAATTTCTCTCTTTAGTGTTTTAAAGTTTCCATTGTAAAGGTCTTTTACCTCCTTGGTTAGGTTTATATCAAGGTATATCATTTTTTTAGGGGCTAAAGTATATGGGATTGTTTCTCTCAAGGCTTTTTCACTTCTTTCATTCTGGGCATATAGGAAGGCCTCTGATTTTTGCACATTTATTTTGTATCCTGCCACCCTGCTGAACTTCTCAATTAGTTCCAGGAGCTTCCTGGTGGAGTTCTTGGGATCATTCAGGTATAAGATCATGTCATCTGCAAATAGGGATAGCTTGACTTCTTCCTTGCCAATTTGAATCCTTCTTATATCTTATGTCCCTTTCTTGTCTTATGGCTTCGGCTAAGACTTCAAGTACAATATTGAATAGAAGTGGTGAGAGTGGACAGCCTTGTCTAGTTCCTGATCAAAGTGGGAATGCTTCCAATTGTTCCCCATTGAGCATAATCCTTGCTGTGGGCTTGTTGTATATTGCTTTTATTATATTGATAAAGCTTCCTTCCATTCCTACTGTCTCTAGAGTTTTGATCATAAAAGGCTGTTGGATCTTGTCAAAAGCTTTTTCTGCATCTATCGAGAGTATCATGTGGTCTTGGACTTTGGACTGGTTTACATGAGTAATTACATTTATTGATTTGCGTATGTTGAACCAACCTTGTGTGCCTGGGATGAATCCTACTGTGTCCCCGTGAATGATCTTTTTGACATCTTTTTCAATCCGGTTTGCTAAGACTTTGTTGAGAATCTTTGCTTCTGTGTTCATCAGAGAGATCGGCCTATAGTTTTCTTTTTTAAGTGAATCTTTATTAGGTTTTGGGATTAAAACGATATTAGCTTCATAGAAGGAATTTGGTAGTGTTCCTTCTTTTGCTATTTGATGGAACAGTTTAAGGAGTATTGGTGTTATTAACTCCTTAAATGTCTGGTAGAACTCTGTGCTAAATCCATCTGGTCCAGGACATTTCTTGGTGGGAAGATTCAAGATTACTTCCTCAATTTCCTTATATGTTATAGGACTATTTAAATAATTCACAACTTCCTGATTCAATTTAGGTAGGTTGTGTTTACTTAGAAATTCATCCATCTCTTTTGTGTTGTCAAACTTCACAGAGTGTAAGTTTTTGAAATATGATGTTATAATTCTCTGGATTTCTTGGGTATCAGTAGTGATAACTCCATGTTCATTTCTAATTTTGTTAACTTGGGTTTTCTCTCTCTTGCTTTTGGTTAATTTTGCTAGGGGTGTATCAATCTTATTTTTTTTCAAAGAACCAGCTTTTGGACTGGTTGATTTTTTCTATCATTTTCTTAATCTCGATTTCAGATATTTCTCCCCTTACTTTTGCTAATCTCCTCTCTTCTATTACTTTTGGGATCAGATTGCTCTAGTTTCTCTAAAGCTTTAAGTTGATTTGTTAAGTTGTTAATTTCTGATGTTTCCATTTTTTTGATGTAGGCATTAAGAGCTATGAACTTACCTCTTAGATCAACTTTCATTGTGTCCCAGAGATTTTGGTAAGTTGTATTTTCATTATCATTCACTTTCAGGAAATCTTGAATTTCCTTTTTAATTTCTTCCTGAATCCAGTTCTCATTCAGCATCATATTGTTAAGTTTCCAGGAGTTAGTGTTTTTTCTCTTGTTTGATGTGTTGTGGATATCCACCTTTAGGCCGTGGTGGTCTGATAAGGCACAGGTTAGAATTTCAACTCTTTTGTATATGTGTAGATTCGTTTTGTGGCCCAATATGTGATCTATTTTGGAGAAAGTTCCATGTGCTGCTGAGAAAAATGTGTATTCTTTGGTACGTGGGTGAAAAGTTCGGTAGAGATCTATATGGTCCATTTCTTTCAGGGTTTGATTAAGTTCCAAAGTGTCTCTGTTAAGCTTTTGACCTCTTGATATATCCCATGTTGAGAGGGCGGTGTTGAAGTCCCCAAGAATTATCCTTTGGGGGTTGATTTCTTGCTTTAGACGCTGTAGGGTTTTCTTAATGAATGTGGAGGGGCCCGTATTGGGTGCATATATGTTCAGTATTATGAAGTCTTCCTGGTGAATTGTATCTGTGACTAAAATGTAGTATCCATCAGTGTCTCTTATAACTTTCTTTGGTTTGAAGTCCACTTTGTCTGATAGCATAATGGCTACCCCTGCCTGTTTTCTGCTTCCATTTGCTTGTAGAATTGTTGACCAGCCTTTTATTTTTAGAGCGCGCCTATCTTTTGTGGTGAGATGGGTTTCCTGCAGGCAACAGATTGATGGATTGTGAATTTTAATCCAAGTTTGTAATCTGTGTCTCTTGATCGGTGAATTAATTCCATTAACATTTAGTGTTATAATGGAGAAACTATTTTTAATTCCAGACATTTATTATGTTTAGTAGTTTTTGTAAGTATATTGCTTCGCTTTTAATGGTGTTATACTTGCCTTCTGTTCTCCTGGATATGCTTGTTTTTTTCTTCATGCTTGAATATCCTTTCTAGCTTTTTTTGAAGGCCTGGTTTGGTGGACATGTATCCCTTCAAGTTGTCTTTGTGCTGGAAGATTTTTCTTTCTCCCTCGATCATGACGGAGAGTTTTGCAGGGTAAATCAGCCTGGGTTGACCTTTTTGCTCATTCAATACTTGAAGTATGTCTCTCCAAGCTCTTCTTGCTTTTACTGTTTCGATTGAGAAGTCATTTGTTATTTTCATAGGTTTACCTTTAAAAGTGACTTGTATTTTCTTCCTTGAAGCTCTCAGCACCAGTTCTTTATCTTGAATGTGGAGTGTTTTAACTATTATTTGCCGTGGCATGCTTCTGTTTTGGTCATATCTGTTTGGGGTGCGGAATGCCTCTTGTATATGGATGGGCCTCTCATTTTTTATATGAGGAAAATTTTCGTTGATGATCATTTGAAAAGTTTCCTCAGGGGTGGTATTTTGAGATTCTTGCTCTGGTGTTCCATGAATACGCATGTTAGGCTTCTTCAGGGTGTCCCATATCTCTTGGATATTTCTCTGAAGTATCTTTTTGGCTTTAACAACCTCTTCCATTGAGCTGGTTAATACTCCCACTTTATCTTCAAGGTCTGAAATTCTGTTTTCTGCTTAGTTAGTTCTGTTGATAAGACTCTGTGGAGTTCTGGGTTGAAGATAACTTGTCTTGTAGCTCAGTTTAAACTCTGCTTGAGTCTGTTTTAACTGCTCTATGCCAGTTTTTGTTTCTTGCACTGTTTTTCTCAACTCCTCCAAGTGTCTGTTGTGTTCCTCTTCAATGCGATTGATTCGATTATGTAATTCCTCCCGGATTTCCTCTTTCATAGCATTGAACATGGTAATGATCTTTTTTTTTAAAGTCGCTATCCTGGGTCAGGCTTTCATGGCCATTTTCCGTGGGTTTTTTCTGGTTGGAGTCTAACATTATGGGAGTAATTCCTTCAGTGGGAAATTTGTTTACTTGAGTGTTGCTTTTCATGGATTTCACTTTGACTTTGGCATTGTTGTTTTAACTCTTAAGATCTTTCAATTTCACTAAACTGAATTATTTGGCCTGGGGTTCTGGGGGTGGGCAGGGACTGAGCTTACCTTGGTTGCAGGATGAGGCCCGGCTGGACCACGCGCGCACATCCTGGCCGGTGGAGTGGGGTGGGGAGGGGAGGATGGGGGCGTCGATGTGGAGCTATTTAACCCAAGGGGAGCCGGGGTGTGCCCCGGCGCAGGGGGAGGTCCTTCTCATCCCTTGGCCCTGCGCGCGGCTCCGGTTGGATTGTGGGGTAGGAGCTGGGTCCCTTGGGCTGACCTGGGGTTCTAGTGGGCGGGCACGGGCGGAGGCCGGCTGGACCGCGCGTGCGTGTCCCGGCCAGAGGAGCCGGGTGGGGAAGGGAGCTTATTCTCTATACTTTGATCAGTTGTGATTCTCCTTACTAGTCTCCTTCTTCCTTGCAGTCCTTCTGTTTGTGTGGTCTAATAAGTGTCACATGGCTGCTGCTATTAACATGTGATGGTGTACTTGCTGGAGCAAGTATATTATTTGGTATATCACTGATTAAGATAGCTGTCCATCTGACAATCCAGTATGACACATCAATAGACCCTCAGAGAGGGGTGGGGCTTTTAAGATCATCTCCTTTGAATGATGACATATTGATAGGTCAAACCTTTTGAAGGTCTGTCTTATGAGAATATAACAGCTGAGGTGATAGGTGCTTCAAACCTTAGTTTCTAGAACATACTATCTTACAGCACCATCCCACCATCTCTGTGTCTCTAACATTCTTAGCATGCCCTTTTCAGCTATGTTTCCAGAGCCTTGGGATGGGAGATGAATTTGAAAAAATAACCAGCCATACCACTGTTTTCTTTGAAAATAATCTCATTAAAATATGTGTCACAATTGAATGAAACACAATATAGAGAATTCCAATGAGATATTAAACCCAGTGTAGTGTTAAGATCAGCTTTACAGTGCATATAAACTTGTGTTTCTTTCATAATAAAAAGTTGTAAAAACAAATATCACGTTTTCTATCTACTCTTCAGAAATATTCCCAATGAATGTTTCATATACTTCTGTCATATATTGCTTTTCACAAATAATTTCTGTTTTTCACTTTATATCTATTATACAAATGAGTTTATGCTTTATAAGTAGCATTCTGAAATCTGAATCATTAGTATATTATTAATTATTTCTTTATTGATAGTTAATTGGAAGCCAACAGTATATATGCATATGAAGTTTCATGTGGTCATATCTATATATCATATACTACAATTTTCACACCAGGTTATAAAGTTTCAGGAAGAATCAAATCTCAAGCTGATCTGAGTTTGATCCCTGGAAAGCCCAGGTGGTGTATACAGAGAACAAACTTCTTAACTTGTTCTTTGATATTCACTTATGAACCATAGCAAAAATTTATTCTCTCTCTCCTTTCCCTTCATCTCTCTCTCTCTCTCTCTTTCTCTCATTTTCTTCCTCTCCCTCCATCACATCAAAATAAACAGATAAAATGCTAAAAATTAAAATGAATCAAGTTTTCTCACAAATGAACACAGGAAGAGAAAAAAATTTTTCAATACTTTCAACATTGTAACTATTTACATGTAGCCAGAAAGATGGGATTAGAGTGAGAATATCACCAGCCACCTTATAAAATACGTAGACTACAATGATTGGGTTCTATGCTTTAGAAACAGATAGAACATAATTTAGTTATTGTCTTTCTCTTTTACTATGTAACTTGAGGAGGCTTATTTGAGTTCCTAGGCCTCAGTAGCATATCTGAAAATTATCAGTATTAATAGTATGTTTCCTTGGAGATGTCTGGTCATGCTCAGACTGGTTTATTATAGAAGTAGGGCTATAAGAACTCTAGAAAGATCAGTCAAGCTGAATTTAGGCCAATGACAGTACCATATCCTCTGCATGATTATAAATTTTAAAATGACAAAGAAGGATTTATGATAATTATGGATCAGGACTTATTATTAAAAGTACATAATTATCAAACTTCTTAAAAAATACATGCAGCTTAATGAGCAAAAAGTATCCTTAGGGCTGAAGAGATGGCATAGGGATTAAGGCTCTTCCTCATAAGCAGAAGATCCTGAGTTTAAACTCCAGGTCTCACGTAAAAATGCCAGGTGGAAAGGGCAGCAGTCTGCACTTCCCACCCTGGTTGGTGGAGTCTGGAGAAACCCCAGAACAAGGTAAAAGGAAAGTAGAAGCAGTCCAGGATGATTCTGGAAATTAACCTGCGGCCTGCACAGGGACACACAGGTGCTTTCTGATACACACACACACACACACACACACACACACACACACACACCGCACACACACACACACAATTTAATAATAATAATAATAATAAATGAATAAATTCAAAGGTATCCTCAAAATTGACAGGTATTTTTCTTTTTGTTAATACTTAGCAGTAAACCTAGAGCCAGGTAGAAAGAGCCATTCTAGCACCTCTGTTGATGTGTCATACTATGTATGTCCTGCTATCCTTTTCCTTTTCATCACAGTTCTCATGGGAATCACAGGAATTTTACTGCTTCTGAGACTTTTGTATGAGATCACAAAAAGGTATACCAGAGATTCCACTGAAAGGTTACCCTATCATGCCTGAGGGTTCTGCTTAAGTCATTGCCCTTTCCAGCAAAAAGTGTCTGCTGCATCACTTACAAGGACTAGCTCCATGCTTCCTCTTCTCTCCTTAAGCCCCATCTATACACAATGCAAAGTGTCATTTGCCTCGTGGTGGTATCCAGTTGACCATGGGCAATTAATGGCTAAAACTCTAAGTCTTTATTCATTCTTGAATTGTTCCTGTATTTCGGTATCATCTTATAGCTGTTGTATCAAGTATCAGTACACTGCAGATTAAAAAGACACAAACATATCTAAATTCTCTAAAAATATCACAATCATTATTTGAATGAAAGGTGAATTCACTGTATAAATACTATCGAAATTTCTGTGTCACTGCAGCAATCACACTAGGAATGTTCCCGTGGCAACAGTGAATTCAGGGCTGGAGAGGTGGCTCAGGAGTTAAGCCTCCGCCTTGCAGGCGGAAGGTCCTGAGTTCGGATCCCAGATCCCACGTATAGACGCCCGGTGGAAGCGGGGGCGGCCTGCGCTTCTGGTCCTGGTACGGCGGAGCCTGTGAATCCCAGGGCAGAAGGAGGTGGAGGCGTCCATGGTGGTTCGCGAATTCGTCCGTGGTTCTACACAGACACACACACACACAGACACACACGCACGTACACATACACATGCATATGTACACAGTTGAATAAATAATAATAATAAAAAATTTTTAAAAAAAACAGTGAATTCAAACACATTCAAATACACAAATGCTATATCCCTAATCTCACAGTAAATCACATTGGGCTGAAGTCAATCTGTCTGGACTCCTGTGAAAATATAATTCTTTCTATTAATAATGATATTATTTTACCATCTGATATTGATAGATGGGGTCTATTGTGAAATAGGTTCAGATGATATCAAACTCCCAGTGTAGCCCAAGTTGGTCTCATCTACATAATAATCCTTCTGCCTCAGCCTCCTAAGTACTAGGATTACAAACATGGTTTGTATTTTCTAATCTTGCAGAGAGTGCTATGGTTTATATTAAAATTTACTCATGCATTTTCCATAATATAATACATTCTAATTATATTGTCCTGCTTATTTGATTATTTCTTTTAGAATCAACTGTTCTTGGGTTATAATGTATGTCTAAATATTGTCAATAATCTCAGTATTGAAGTTTATACCATGACATGATCACTCAATATTTCAAATAATCACATATACCTTAGCATTTGTGAGTAAAAGTCAATCGTCTTTAATACATATGGGAAGCAAAATCTCTGCAAAAATGCTGCACCTCAAAACTCTCTGTCGTATGAAAACGCTGCTTAATTGCCGTCCAATGCAATAGACACATGGCATTTAGCTAAAAATGTCAACTTAAAAATCGAAAGCTGAGAGTAACACATTTGTGAAGATTGATAGTTAAAAACAAGTCCTGGGAAAACCTCTGGGAGATCACCTAAATTCATGAGGGAAGACCCAGTCCATAGTTTCTATGCAACTGGTTAAAATAGAGAGGGCTGGTTTAGTACTTGGGCATACTCTGACATACTGGCATCCAGGCATTGTGGCAAGTGAAAAAGATGGTTCCTTGTTCAAAAATTCCTTTTGATATGTGCAGCCAATTCCCTTGGTTGCATCATCCTTATCCAAGCATCCTAGTGGACAAGGTCCTCTGCATGGAAGAATATTGTTTCAAGGAAATAATTTCTGGAAAAAAGGACATGGCATTATATGAAATAAATAAGAGAAATAAGGAAAATATGCATATTATCAGGCCTTGATGTTTCTGCCCAGTTTGGGCCTAAGGCCTGCTCCCTAGGGAATGTCACAGTAATGCCCATGGCCAGGTGCTAGGGATTCCTCCCTAAGTAATTTAAGTTTTACATGTGGCAGGAGGAATTCTTCTGGGAATTGGGTGTGCCTTCTACCTGTTCTTAAGTTTCTTGGGACTAGGTTCCTGCTCTCTGATCTAGAGAAAAAGCCTGCTTTATAACTTTCAGTCAAATTATAAATAGAGATTTTATGTCTAGTCACACATAGTAAGTATACTTGTTAGCCAGAATGTATACACTGATTTTAAAGAAATTAGAGAACAACTTCAAGAGTCTTAAAACATAGATGGGTAAAATTCCCATCTATGAACTAACTCAGAAATTCTAGAAGTATGAAACTATGCCATCTGTTCACTAGAACTTTAAAAGGATGTTTGATTCCTCTTGGATTGTATTTTATACTGTAATAGGAGGAATTATTCTTTTATAATTATATTGGTCAAGTGTTTCCTTCAGCACATCCCTCAGCAGTGCTCCATCAATAAGACCAAACTACAGGCACATATGGCCCTTGTACATCCAAGGCATGCCCCCCCCCGCCACAGACACAGTTCGAGCTTGAATTGCAGAGATTCATGAGGCCTTGAGCTAACCTACTATCACATATCCTGACATGCCTTCAAGAGGAGAGATCTTTCAAGGGAAGGTAGTCAATGATGGGTAAGACCTGTGAGGTAGGACAACCTAACAGGCATGGTCCATTATGCTGGACCCCCTCTGAGGTGGGGTCAACAAGGTCAGAGCAAAGAACTCTAGCTCTTGCTGGTTATCAAAAAGGAAGGATATGTAGGAGGAACGGACCAGGCAGGCCTGTATTGTCTGTATGGGCCGCATGCAACTTCCCAAGCTACCATGCCTGGTGCTGATGTCAACCCGCCTGACTAAGAGGACCAATCCAGACAGGACAACAACAAAACCTTGTAATGGGACTTATGGGATGTTGGCATACATATAGTTAATTGTAATGAAAAACATGTTCCTTATTGAAATCAAAAGAGCTCAATCCTCTGTGTATTTTAAAAATGCAGTCTCTGTTACAACAATGACAACTATGTGGGATCAGGCCCATGGCTATTTGGTGGGGCATTAAAAATTAGCTAGATTTAGAAATACTGGGAAAATGTTTCTGTTAAGTGCCTTTACCTTCAAGCAATGGGTTAGGTTCTTGAAAAAAATTTCTACCCTGAAAGTGATGTCTGTTGACTAGGAGAATATGTGTCTGTTTGCAGGTGCAACATTGAAAAATGTAAAGCATTCTTTGACCCCAAATTTTCTAGTTTAAAAGTTGTCACAGGGGCTAGAGAGGTGGCTCAGGGGTTAAGCCTCTGCCTTGCAGGCGGAAGGTCCTGAGTTCGATCCTAGACCCCACGTATAGACGCCAGGCGGAAGCGGGGGCGGCCTGAGTTTCTGGTCCTGGTAGGACGGAGCCTATGAATCCTGGGGCAGAGTAAACAGGAGGAGGTGGAGGCGTCCATGGTGGTTCCCGAATTCATCCGTGGTTCTATACACACACGCACACACACACACACACACACACACATGCACAATTGAATAAATAATAAAAAATATTTTTAAAAAGTTGTCACAAAGTTTCAATAAAGTGGGTCCAGATTCACTCAGCCTAGAGAGTTGTGTGTTTCTGTTCTCCATTCGCCAAGTCCTTGCCCTGCTAGTCTGGGGAAGCCCTGGTTTGGAGCCACAGCTCTGGCCTGTGGCATTTGGTTTATATTGCTTGGTGATATGAATTCTACTAAGCCACACTATGAAATCTAACCAGAACCATAAGATCTAATAAATGCCTTGTTCCATAAGTTTTATGGTTGTGTACTTACTTGCAACATGAAGCGAAATGGGAACATTGTGAATGGCTATTGAGCACTGAAAATGTGCCAAGTACTTGTGAGGAACTGAATGCTTTGTTTGCTTTAGGTTCAAATAACCCCATATGTCTAGTCACTACCATGGTGTAGAACACAGCTTCAGTAAACACAAAAGGTTGGTGGAAATGTCTTCAGATTACAGACTGCAGAATAACACTTCTTCAACTTTTAACTGAGCTCATAAGCATTTCGCTTCTTCCTTCAAAACTCACATCCCTCCTTTCATTGTGGGCCCTTTATTTTCTTCCAGCAATCAGAGACAGTTGTAAAAGTACAACACTTCCGCTAGAGAACTCCTCCGAACTAGTTGAGGAACCACTTTCCTCTGAATTCTCTGTACCCCACTGACTGCACACTGCAGATCACAAGAATTCCATGCTATCAAATGCTAATGATAACTCTGGATTTTACATCTGAACATCTCTTCTTTGGTTATGCTCCATTCTTGCATTCTGTTTAGTTTAGCTCCTCCAGGGCTTCAACGTTTTTCTCTGTGCTGTATCCCAAAGAGTTCATCTTATTGCTCTGAGAGCAACCTAAATGCTAAACACTAGAAGAAAAATTCTACAATTTACATTTTAGGTGCAGTGATACATTTTGAAAGAACTGTCCTGCCTGTTTTCCTCCAATGCTGCACCAAGAAATAACTGACAGAAACCTAAAGAATATGATAACCAAGGAAAAGAAAAATTAGTTCTTTAAATGAATCCCCTATTACCCTAGCTCTGACTCAAGGCTTTTTTTCTCTGATTACTTCACACAAAAACAAAGGATAAGCTTGCTGGAGAGCCAAATGTACCAAAAAGAATAACATGTATAAAACAATTACAAATGGAAGAAGACAGGAGAGAATAATCAGTAAATTATCTTTTTATCAAATGTAAAATAATTTCTCTTTGTAGAACTTCACAGAGTACAAATTTAGGACTGAGTAAACATTTTACAAATGTTTCATTAACAATGTTAAGAAAACAGTGATTTAAGTATAAATAAAATTTCTGTATATCACTGTATAGTCTGAAGCGATAGTTATTTACAGAAGTATATGTTTAGAGAAAGAACCCTAAAGCTCAAAATTGCTAAGATATATGCTATGATTGACTGTTAATTATTTCAGTCAAATTTGACATATATAATTTTTATTTTTCTTTTTATTCATTACCTCAAGAATAAATTATGTTTGAACTTGATCTAACTTTTTGTAGATTCATGTATGTAGACTTGTAAATAATCACAAGAATGAGGGCCTTCTAATGCCTAGAAATTTGGTGACATACAAGATAGAACTAAGTATTGTTTCAAACTATTCGATTGCATTATATTTTATTGCATTATAACTTTTTGCTTATTAGATTCCATTTTCTTGCCTATGTTTATCATAAAATCTATTTGTGTAAAAGAACTTGTACTTTCCATACACTGAGAGTTCTGTAAATCAAATCAAGAATCAAGAATGAAGATTATTCATCCTGTCATTAGATTCATGAACTTGGGGCCTAGGATTTGCATTTTTCATGTGTTTAATCATTTGCAATTAAAGGATAAATTGTGAAGTTTAAAAGTTCTGATTAGTGCATAAATTCATGTGCTTCTTTAAAATTTTCAGAATTTATGAAAGGATACTAGCTTTAAATCAAAATGAAAGAAATAATAGTGCTGTTCTCCTCAAAGAATGATGCTGTTTATCAGTTTACTAATGTCCTAATTTTACTGGTATTTTGGAACCTCCAACCTGAAGAAATTAGTTGAAGAATTGTAAGTGTCCATAAAGTCAAGTCTTTACCCTAGGCTTGAAAAAGAGCAACTGAGGTGCCAATTGGAGAGCATGACTACCAACTACTCTGTTCATATGATTTCTTTTATTTGAAGATAAATGCATCTTTACATTTGGAAAGCCACATAATATTTATCATGATAAAGGACAATGTTGAAAATTAAACTTAAGATTGTTTAAAAGTATAAATCCTTACTCTATGATATCCAGAAGTAAACATAATTAGGAAAATAAATTTAATCTGTATAATATAAACAAACTTTCTCATATTTGGTTAATTACTTAAGTGCATTTGACTTGTATGCTTGATGACGGATGTGGAGGTAGAGGAAGGCAAAGAAGGAGAAGAAGGGAAAGAGGAAATATCACCACCACAATAGCCATTAGCTAAATGTTTTCATGCTGCATGAGCAAGTGTTCCAGTTATGTAAAAAGCAGAAATTATTATTCAAAAAAGATAACATTTTTCTGTGCCTATCTCCACAAGATAACTTCTCACCTTATATTAACCCCTTTTCAGCATTAGCAAGAAAATTCCATTAAAATGGATGTCAATTTATGACAATTCATTATTGCAAAATATTTGGGGCAGGAAAAATTATTTCAGCCATCTTATCTTTTGACTTTATAGTAAGCAAAGTTAAAGTGGGTCCATCAGCTATTCTGCTTTGAAACATGTTGATCTGTTTCATATAAGAGTTTGCATTTAAATATTGAAATATCAGCATCATTTCCAAGTAATATAATAGAGGGTGGTAATTCACATTTTACACTTGAAGCAACTTGCTTCTTGGTCAAAGGTCAGATTCATACAAATGAATATTTAGAATACATTTTTAATTCCATTTAGAAGTAGACAGTCGTAAGGATGCTTATTATAATTTTCCCTTTCACATTTAGATAACAATCAAATATTGCCTGCAACAAAACAAAACAACCCTTTAAAATAATGATTGGGAATGACGATATTGAGCTTTCTTTTAGCAACATCTTTATTAAAATAATTTATAAGTAACACCTCCAGTAAAAACATTTGGGTTAGAGTGATAGCTCCAGAGTTAAAACACTGCCTGGCCAGCAGAAGTTCCTGAGTTCGGATCCCAGGTGTCACATACAAACACCAGGTGTAAACAATAGCAGCCTGCACTTCTGGCCCTAGTGAGCAAAGACTGATAAATCCCAGTGAGAAGCAAAAAGCATGTAGAAAAAATCCAGGATGATTGCAAAAGTCACCAGTCCTCCATAAGGACATATTGTGCCCTCTGAAACACACAAACACACACACCCACACATCACACACACACACATAAAATAAATAAATAAATAAATAAAGCTAAAAGTAAATATATATATTAAAATTAGAAATATATGACATTCACATGAATAGCAAATGAAGCTATTTTTCTGAATGTTAAATCACTTCTGAAGGTCAAACTATTCAATAGCATTTTTAATATGGTTGAGCCATAGTATAATTTAATGCTTTCAGATATTTACATCTCAAATGCACTATGTACATGACTTTTTCCCATTGATTCAAGTAATACCACTCCCAGCTGTACCAATCCCTTCAGCCTCAAGTGTTTCAGACAGAGTGTAAGTTAAGGTTTCCAGGCTGAATTGGAACTTACAGTCCTCCTAAGTCAGTTTTCCAAAGAGCTGTGGATGTAGCTGAGCACCACCAGACCTAGATTGTCACCAGTTTTTCTAATTTTATTTTACTATTGCTAACTGTGCTTTAGCAGAATTCTCATGAGACTCAATATGCTACTCATGTGATATCAAATATAGTAGAGATAAGTGGTGTGATGTTAAATATGAAGGTAATTTTTATGACTGAACATCAGCAGTTAGTAATAAGAATTCAGTAGCATTGATCTATTATCAGTCCCTTGGCATTATCAGTACATATGAGGTTTCAGTTTGCCTGCATATTACTGATTAATCCATGATCAAACAACTAAGGGTGAACAAAGACTTTTATTTTGACATATGATTTTCATTACAGTTCCTAGTCCTGCTTGGAAAGACAACTCACCAACACCAGGAACTTTAGAGAATCACACATAACATACATTTCTGAAAGAGGGACAATCTTAACTTGGCAGATCAGCATGGCTGACTAAATATACTAAAGAATGCCCAATTCTAGAATCATCTTCCTCCATTTCATCTGCCTGTCTAGGGAAAAGTCCTAGCTACCATGGGCTGGGTTTTCCTCATCAGTTAGACAATCTCCTACAGACTTTCTTCACTGCTATGCCCAAAATCCAAACATTCAATTGTCATGTTCACTTCATTTGATAGTGTTCTGGTATCTACTTAAATGTACCTCTTCTAAAGGAGACAAGGCAGAGTTACAGGAACATCTACTAAATTGTTTCACAAATAATTTGTACGTGTAATATATTAGAATTTTATATAAAGATACAAATTTGCATTACCCCTTTTAACAATGATAATGATAATGATTATGAAGTATCCTTTATATACACTATTTACTACGTGCCAGGTAGTGTTAAAAGCCTTTCCTGGCTTGTAGGACAACATGCATGCCTCCTGATTTTCCCCCTGCTTCAGTAGCAGCTATTTTGAGCTTTCTTTGGTGGAGTCTAATTTTATTGGTCTTTACATAGAAGCAAGTCCCATTACAGAGCATCCAGACCTCTGTACATACCATTTTAACTTTTCTTTATTTCATAAGATTGTTTGCTAGTAAATTATAAAAGTAAAGCAAACAGATGTGTTATTTTTCTTAGAACTGACGTCAATGAGTCTGAAATCTTCCATAAATTCCCCTCCCCTTTGGGGACCTGAAGCTGAAATCCTAATCACCCCTCCAGGCCACCCTGATTCAAATGTAATGATTTCTGAATATTTCTACTGCCATGTGATAAGCTTAATATCTTAATTTTTTAAAGATTTTTTTCATAGTATGTATTTATTTCTTTTTTCCCAATCCTACAACCACAATAGGTACACTGGTGATCTCCCTCCCTCCACCCATCTCCAGTTATGTTCCTTTATCATTATAATGGGTATTATAGAGATTTTGCCTTGACTATGTCTTCGTAAGGCCTTGGTAATATGTTCCTTTTATAAGAGAACATGTGGATATCTGTGTTTCTGTGTCTGGGATGCTTTGTTCAGGATAACTTCTTCCAAATCCATCCATTTACCAGCAAACTTCATTAATTCATTTCTTTGATGACTGAATAATATTCCAATGCATATATGTACCCCAGTTTCATTTTCCATTAGTCTACTGTTGGGATGTTTTGGTTGATTATAGAACTTAATTATTGTGAATAGTGCGGTAATGAAAGTGGATATATACATGTTTCGGTAGTAAAGTAAAGAATCTTTAGAAGTGTTCTAGGAAGTGGTATAACTGGGTCATAAGGCATTTCAATTTTTAACTTTTTAGAGACTACCATACTGATATCCAGAGTAGTTTCTCAAGGCTGCTTTCCAACCAGCAATATGTGAAGGTACCTCTCCAACATTGGTTGTTGTATGTCATATGTTTTGGATTTCAGTCAATCAGGGCAAGATGATATTTCAGGGCATTTTTTATTTTTAATTCCTTGATGATTATAGGAGGTAGAACCTTTTTAAGGTATTTGTTGGACATTTCAATTTCATCTTGAGAAAAGATTCTTCAGAGTTCCAAGGCCCATTTTCTACTTGGATGTTTACATCCTTCCCGTTTAATTTTTTGAGTTCTTTGTGCACTCTGAATATTAGCTCTCTTATCAGTTGTGTCATTTTTAAAGACTTTCTCCCATTCTGTGAGCTGTTTGTTTGCTAAGTTAACAATATCTTTATTTGAACAGAAACTGCGTAATATCATGTGATACCATATTTGTTGAATGTAGGTTCTTGTTCCTGAGCAATTGTCTAAATATGATAAAACAGAAAGGAACCATCAAGTAAAGGGAAGGAAATAGAAAGGTTGTAGGAATGAGATATTGCAGGAAAAAATGCTCTTGGATGAGAAGGTAAAGCTTCATCCAAAAATGGAAATAGATGGGAATGAACTTAGAAGTTTAAAACATGTTGTAGAAATATTATGATTATTAGAAGAGTGCATGTTATAAAGAACTGAGCTTCAAAAGACAGACATAATCATAACTAAGTTGATTATAATATACATGCTACTAAAACTTAAGTGCAAAATTCAATACTCTGAGATGAAACTAAACCCTGGGTTTTCTTTGGAACAAAAGATTTTATTTTTGCTCTACTTTTAGTTCACTAAATAACTAAATAATGACTTTACTTACTAAATAACCATTACTTTCACAACAGATAATTCTTTTAAATAATAATTATTGCTTAAAACATACCTACTGAATGGAATACTGATATAACTTGTTTTATTAAACAAATATTCAAACTTATTTATAGAACTTACATTATTAAATATACAAATAACAGTAAGTTTCCAAAACTAAGACTTTGGGTTCCACCTAAAATTAATCCATTTAACCACTAAATCTTTGCAAAATGAATTTTTTGCATCTTATAAAAACTATGTAAACCATCTCTATAAAACAAATATATGCTAGATAAAGACTTTAATAATATGCTTACTAAAAATTCAGCAATGTCTATAGAATCTTTCCTAAAATTAAAAATCAGATGATTCATCAAACTAAAGGAAGAAAAACGCTCCATTTTCCCTGAGGAAAAGGTCTGTCTGGGCACTTATGACCAGTTTCTGTTACTAAAGACTATAAGAGCTGCTGAAAGTACATCTACATGGACTTAAATACAGTGTAGTGCTTATATTTAACTACACAGAAAATCAAGTTCCCCATGTAACTGAACGTTTATTTTTGATTCTTTATGGATCACAAATCTTACAATTAAATAATTGTTTAAGATATTTAGTATTACACTTAGTATAGTCCTAAATTGTGAATACTAATATTAATTTTAACAAAATTACAAATGAAGGTACGTTTTGTTGCTATTTCTTTTCACTCTGACTTCTTGCTTATCCAAACATGCTATGTTACTTAAGCTAAATTTTATATTTTAAAAACATATTTTAAACTTCATAATTTGTTTCTCAGTAATTCAAGTATAATGTACATAAAATATAAATTTGATAAACTTTTTTTAATCTACATTAACAGGGTCCATTTAATAAGAACTGTACCTAACTAGCTGGAGTATTGTGTTTCTACTTATAAGAAACAATAAGTTACATTCCGTGAAAGGTTCTATTGCTTAAAGTAACTTTGACCCCATTTATTCTAACTAGAGATACCAAAACAATTTTGAGTTAACTCTTAATATCCACTTCATAAAAAAGATAATTTATAACAATCATTCATGTTGTTTTATATATTAAGAATTAATGTATCTTGATTATATAAATTTATAAATATGCAAATATACAAATATTTCTAGGGGGATTAAGTTAATTCAACAATACTTGTATTTTACTAATAGTAAATGAAATGAAAATTATAGTAATGCTTATAGTCACATTCACCTTTCTGTTGAAATAAGATTTGTTTTGACCACAAACCCTACAGAAAAAATGAGTCTAAAATTTGTTTCATGGAAGAGGACAATATTATTAAATGGTTCATATACTATATTGTTAGCCATGTTATTTGCTTTAACAAACTGAGTTCCAGTTTGATAACAAGTTAATACAAAGATGAAGTTGTTACCCTAACCATGCAAATTATTATAATTTAAGTACTAAAGACTCATCTTCTAAAAGTTAGAGCTAGCCACCACAAGAAGTAATAACACATGTAAATCTAGTCTAATATCTGTAGATACAGGGGAAATTATACTCCATTTAGTTCTTTTAAAAATATATAAATTTTGGTTTATAATGCCTATCTCCCTCATTCTTATCTTCATTTCATTTGGCCTGACACTGCATTTAATTAATTTTATGTAAAATATTTCTATAATGTAACATGTTATGTCAGATACAGAGGACAGAAAAGGAAAAATAAAACAAATCCAGCCCTTAATGAGTGATGATAGAGTTAATGTGATGCAGGAGTTTCTTTATTAATGGCTTTTTCAGGCATCCATCTTTCCTGAAGACTATATTCCCATCAACTATTCAGCCTCAATATCAGATCCTAGGGATGAGCCTTCCTAGCTTCCTTGGACAGTGACTATATTTGGCCTCAACATGATGCTTGACCAACAGGAAGAACTGTGGAAGTAAGCTGCCAGAAAGGAAACTTACTCAACGAATTGCATAGGTTGATTCCCCCATTGGAATTTCAATAGCTATGGAGAGGCTTGGAATGTCAGATTCAGATCCTAATCATACACACATATCCTGTGTCATCATTATACCCCCTTGATAGCCATTCTTTGCCCTTTTTCTGTGACTTTACTAATATCCTCTGACTGTCAGGATAAACCTTTTGAAATGAATTAATTTAGCAGACGAGTAACTCCAAACAACCAACGGACTGAGAAATACTCTCCTTTAAGTTTCCAATTGATCTCAGCTTTAATGTACCAACTTAAGTTATTACTCTTGTTATTTATGCATGCCTTTACTTTTTGTGTAGCAGGATAACATTCAATTAATCTCTAAGCCCCACAGTTAAAGAATAACAGGTTTTTAGTAATTATTCACTCCAAATTTGGAAAAAAAATCTTTGAATATGCTGAGAAAGCGCTGAATGTTAATGGGCATTATGTGAGCAGAGTTCTAATGCCAGACACCAGAAAGGAAAGTTGCTGAAAACCACTCATAGGTTATGAAATCAATGTGAAGTATTGTGTGAAAAAGAGGACAGAATCAACCAAACTACTGAGAGCAATGTTTATAGTTATCTTTTGATGCTATTTTCGTTGGTAAATATTGTGCAGCACTAAATGACAGTAGTATGGCAATAAACATGACTATTCACAAGCATAATGTCCAGAACTTATCAGAACAACCAGCCCTATTTATAATAATGAAATCTTGAAGAAAATGCAGATGTCATGGTCAAAGACCATAATATTTATTTGCTTGGTTTTCTTCACATAGTAAATGTGTCTAAAAATTTGCATAAATTTGTGGAAAGTAGCAATCTGGAAACTGTGGATGTTTATATGAATATGCCTCCATTCATGGAAACATGGTGGATATCAGTTTTTTTAATATCATTTTTTATAAATTTATTTATTATTTATTCAATTGTGTGTGTATGCGTGTGTACGTGCGTGTATGCGTGTGTGTGTAGAACCACGGACGATTTCGGGAACCATGGACTGCCTCCACCTCCTCCTTGTTTACTCTGCCCCGGGATTCACAGCCTCTGCCCTACCAGGATCAGAAATGCAGGCCGCCCCGGCTTCCACCTGGCGTCTATACATGGGGTCTAGGATCTGAACTCAGGACCTTCTGCCTGCAAGGCAGAGGCTTAACCCCCTGATCCACCTCTCCAGCCCCAATTTTTTTTAGTATCTTTGAATGTCCCAGAAATGGTCAATATATATCTAAATTTTTTTATTCTATATCCAGGCATTTCATCTGATAGCAATTTTTAACTTAAATTTTGGAAATGGAATGTGACTAAATATATAAATAATACACAGTAAATAACCAAGAATTCATTTAGTGTTTGATTTTGAAACAATCTCATATGACACAGATTATCTTATTAAGTACTTTGTAGCCAAGGATGACTTCAACTTCTGATCTTCTTGCCTCTAACCTCAACTGTTGGGATTACAGGCATGTACCACCACATCATTTACAAATGCTACAAGTCAAACCTAAGGTTTTGCATATGCTAGATAAACATCCTGCCAGCTGAACTACATCTCCATGCAAATAATCAATAGATTCAAAATTCTGCAGGATGATCCAGTGAGATGGTTCAGCATAAAAACTTGTTTACTATTAAACCTGACAATCCTAAAGCCCACATAGGAGCAGGATGTATTTGACTTCTAAAAGATATCCTCTGCATTTATCAAGGACTCACAAGCACCAACATATATACACATTAATGCACATGAACACACATAAAAATAAGTAAGTATATATATATATATATATATATATATATATATATATATATATATATAGAGAGAGAGAGAGAGAGAGAGAGAGAAATTTTGGTGGAATTTGAACTTGTGATGCACTCATGTTTTCATGGACCTGGCTATACCGATCTCATCTGTCAACCTTGAACTTTCTCCTCCAAATATACTATATTCCACAAAATTCAAAAACATTCCCCTGGTGAATTAACAATAACTATTTACTTTGTTTTGCTTTAAGATGAATTATATGAAAATTGAACTGCAGAAAGGAACTTTGTGCCTTTTAAACACCAGCTACTATACCCAAAGACCAGAGGAGCATACATCACTGAACCATAAAGCCTCCTTCTACAACAGAAGGTTCCTACTACAGAAAAACACAATTGGTCAGATTGCAGAAAATAAATGACATGCAGACTACATTCCCTAAACAGGGAATCTAAGCTACACCCACCTGACATCAAGGCTCAGGAAACATCATGGAAGAAGGGCTCATAAGAGACTGTGAAAGCCGGGATTGGGACAGTGGTGAACAACATTCCCTGGACTTGACAAGGTATAATATCCATGATCTCATGGCAGATATGTCTACATTTATCAGGACTACACAGGAACTATCCTATCAACATCTTACCATGGAAGGTAAAAGATCTCAAGAAGCTTCACAGCAACTTGAGAGACTGATGATTACTAATGATAAGGAGGTAAAGAAAAAAGTTTTCCCCAACTGTAATATGAACTGATCTATTATACTTGTTAAGGAATGAATTATATCAGGTATATGTCATCAAAGGCAAACTAGATGAAGCTCAGTGGGACACGCAAGTGAAAAGACTTGAAAGTAGGAGTGAATCTGTCATGGGAGAGCAAAGGTTGTGTAAGGGTAAAAAAGGTGGGATGGAATGGGAGATTAAGGGTGAAAATATCATAAATTCGCTATTTCCATGTATACAACACTACTAATTAAAATGCATAACAATATAAGAAAAGATTCCTTGTGAAAGAATGCTACCAAAATTGTAAGCAGTCTTTAGAACTATAAATGAAATCAAACACAGCAATTTAACACACACTGCAGGTATACTTAAAAGCTAAATTATTTAGATATGAGGGTTTTTCAGATTTTTGAATCTTTCCAGTGACTTTACAGGTTGGATATCCCTGATAAAAAAGAATGAAACCCTGCATGCTCACAAAAACTTTGTTTTATAATGTATTATATTTTAGGTTTTCAGGTAGGGATTGTCAACCTGTAGTTATTTCAACAATTTATCTGATTAAATAATGAGGATATTATTTAATAATAGTTACTTATCTTATTATAGTGATTAAACACCAGACAAAAGCAACTGAAAGAGAATTTATTTAGGCTCACAGTTCCATGTGATATTGTATATCATGACAGTGGAGGACAGTGGCAAAAGAAGGAATGTAGGCACCATACCAGTCATTCTACCACTGAAGGAAATGTTTCTCCTTCCTTCCACAAGCATTAACTGCACTTGTTTTAAGGAAAGATAGGGCCTTGGGATGCTTTCTCCTCCCTGTGACTCAGAGTTAACTCTACAATCTTTTACAGGTTGTATTGAAAAATACAGCTACTGGGAATTTAGAAAGAGTGCCTATGCCATGCCTTGAAGACAGCATTTCACAAAACTCAACAACTTCCTGTGGCTCTAATATTTTTCATAACATATCTTTCAGGACATTCTCTAAATCTTAAAGGCGATGCTATATATATTTCATCTAAAGCTCAGCCTTCAACAATTAGCTGCTCTCAACATACCACTCATGAAAAAAATAAGCCATTTTGACCAAATCTGAGAGCAGCATTAATACATGGCAAAAAATATTCAGTAGATAAGTTTGACAGGCACATCATAAACATTAATCTTAGGTACTTTCCTCATAACAAACCTCCACATGGGAAGCAATGCTTAGATAGAAAAAACTAAAATATAAATCATGCTCTCATGTGTTTCTCTGCTTTGACCAGGCCTAAACCTAATTTTATTTCCAAAATAATGAAGTTTCACTGGATTATGCAGAAAAATGCTACTTATGTAGTCCAGCCTCAAAATCAATAAGAAGTCTTTGAGGTACTTGAAATACAGAATACACCTACTAACTTCTTGAACCTTAACACTGATAAGAAGTTCATTATTTCTATTAGATTATCTTATCCATTGTCAAAAACTCTAATCAATAAACCATTCTGCCATATTCATTAAAATTATAAACCTCAGTTACAATTAGCTAATTCTTTCTATGACTAGAATTCATTCTAAACATGTCAATGGTCTTCATCTTCCACATGTTCCTTTACACTAATGGAATATCCTTAAGTCAATTGTTGTAGATATGGTATAGAAGAGGGTCCTATTGTACAAAGATTAACAACAATCCCAAAGAGATTCTTACTTATACTTGAGTCTGCCAAGGATTTATACATATTTTACTTAATCCACTTTGTACTTAATCGCTGTCCTAGGTCCATAGATTCACCATTCTAAAACACACCCACACATATGCCCCCCTCACACACATTTGTGTGTGTGCTTGTATGCATTTGTTTTATTTGTATTATTTACTAATTTTGAAGATTTTGACTTTTTACTGCAGAAACTCAGTATGCAGAAAAAATGACTGAATATCACATTTATAGGTACACCTTTAAATTGTTCTGAGATGTTTCTAAATTCATCGCAGTATTTTCCAAGGAAATTTTAAAAGTGATTGTTAGTATTTCTAGATTCAAACTAGCAAAATAATAAGTTTTTCTATGTTAAAACCTAAGGCCTAAGAAAGAATCAGATGTTATAATTGTTGAAGTTAATAAATTGATGATTTAAAAGCCCAAATTAACTTAATACATATACTTTTCAAAATATAGATGCTGCACAGATATGCACACTTAAACTCCCAGCATATTTCTTATTTGTAGGATAGTTTGAGAACTGTAACCATTTTCTCCAAGATCTTAGTTTTTACTCACTCACCTTCCAGATTACTCTTTGATGCCTTTCTCCCTGTGAATGTTAGGTCAATTAAAGTACACAGTTGCTAGGAAATTGAACCTATGAGCGATTCAGAATGGTGCTACTGTATCTTTTATAGGTATTCATTTCTCTTCCCCTGAACTGAATCTGTTTTTTATAATTCTTTTTTATTATTATTTATTCATTTATGTGTGTATGCGTGTGTGCGCATGTGTGTATGTATGTGTGTGTGTAGAAGAACGGACGAATTCGGGAACCACCATGGACTGCCTCCACCTCCTCCTTGTTTACTCTGCCCCTGGATTCACATGCTCTGCCCACCCAGGACCAGAAGCACAGGCCGCCCCCGCTTCTGCCTGTCATCTATACGTGGGTCTAGGATCCGAACTTAGGACCTTCCACCTACAAGGCAGAGGCTTAACCCCTGAGCCACCTCTCCAGCACAACTGAATCTGTTTTAAGAAGAAGGATTAATGCCTTCTCTACATCAATGAGATTACTGTGCCTTTGCAATTATACAGAGGAGAGGTTCATTTATAAGCTCTTCTTTATGGTTGGTCATATTTCCAACACTTCAGGACATTAATCCCATAAATTTCTGCCAAAAGTCCATCTGCCAATTTAGCTGCAGTGAATTACCATGTTATCCCAAAATTGCAGTTGTGTTACTCAGATTTATATCTCTATTACTAGTACTAAATAAAATCAACTTATAAAGAGAAAAGTGTTGTTTTCGCTCATAATTTTGGATGGGCTAACTCATTGCCATTGGCTCCATTGTTTTCAGATCTATGGTAAGACAGAGCATCATGGAAGAGAGCATGTGGCAGTGTTAAAACACTTACTTACACTGCTAACAAGTAAACAAGAAAGAAAGATGGGGCTGCTTTCCCATTATACCCTGCAAATGCATGTCCCTGTTTGACTGATCACATTCTACTATGGCCCATTCCTTAAAGCTTCCATTGCCTTCCAACAACTCCACAGACTAGAGGCCAAGATTTTATCACATGGACCTTTGGCGAATCAACCAGAACTAAGATACAGACATAAAGAAGATATAAAGATTTATTGTGTCTAGTCGGTTATATTCTAGTAACATACAACAAAATAAATCAAATTATTTTCCTCCAAAGTCTTTCACAACTTTTGTTCCAAACATCCCTGCTCCAAATAATTTAACTTGGAGCATACATGGGATCAATTCAGAACATACTACCATGGAACTTTGCTTCTCATGTTTTGAGACACAAACACTGTTGCTTGCTAGCAAGTGTAAGAGCATGGCAGCTGGGTGATGGCATTTTGGCATTTATCAGGCATTGTTGGTCTTTTTGAGTCATCATCTTGACTCATAGCATTCTAAATAGAAATGCATTCATGAATAGCTAAACTAAATTTCTAATAAATTACAGTTCCAAATCCTCTTGTACATTTTATTTTTACATCAAATGATGACCAGTCGTCACAGATGACTGTATGATCCATGTTCTGAGAAAATATAATGTTGACCAGTTATCATTTCTTAAGTTGTATTTTCTAAAATTATTGCTCTATTTCCTGTTATACATATGACTTTGGCTAGACATTATTGTGATATTTTCCAGTGACTTATTTTGAATGTAGGAGGGTTTGAAATATCAAAAAGCAAATTAGAAGTCTTATCTGTAGAAGAAATGCATTTTAAAAACTGTAAACATTCTTTAATTCAAAATTCTCATTAGTTCTATGTATGCAAGAACAAACATATGTGTGGAAGAACCACAAAATTTACATAGTTGACAATTAGTCTGATATCTAATTGACTGGAGAAGCAATAAACTATGCTACACCTTACCTTTATTAACTATAAGCATGAACATTCCAAAATTATGAGTGAAAACTTTTCAGATTTTCATGAGGTTATTTATTATAAATCATCAAAAATTTTGAAGGAAAGTATGCTTTTCCTTATCTTCTACCTATTTTTTATCACTGCAGTTATAAAGCAGTGCTTTGGTTGTCACAGCAATGTCAAAATATGAACATTGTAGGTATTATATGGTTATAACAATCCCAAGAAATTCTCCAGGATTCTTTTGTGATAATGCATTAAATCTTCATGTAATAGTACAGTATATTTCATACAGGTCTCATTTTCATGCAAGGTGAATTAAATTTACAATTAGAAATTACTCTCCCTTATTCTCCTCTGTTAGCAACCATTACAAATCCTCTGAGTTCATCATCTCTCACAGATCTCTGCATAATGCTATATCCTTCATTCAAAGCATTTTCCACATGACTTTAAAATGTGGAACATCACTGGTTAATCACTGACTTTCTAATGGGTTGCCCACACACTAATACACTTGTGTAGAAGTAACCCATTTAGGAAGATGCAAGAAAAGGAGGAAAATGGTGGAAAGTGTAGGAGAGGAGAACAGGAAGGTGTAAAGACATTGAGTTGGGGATAGGTAAGGGGCAAAGAAAACCCATAAATTCATCATTAATGTATTTAAAATAAAGTTAATAAAAATCCATTAGTAACAAAGAATACTAAACCTTGTGTTTTACATTGTTCTGCTCTGTGATCAGTGTGTGTCATGGTAAGATATAGGTGCCAACCTGATGGTTGAGGGTTCCAGCTCAAGGAATATTTGTAAAGTAACAAAGGTTTAGTTAGACCTCCAAGCAAATCTGCAAGACATTCTCTAGTTGAAGGGAAGGCCCAGTACATGGTTGCTGGAACTACTCCCTAGGCAGGTGAATAAGACAGAAGGAGCTGGATAAGGAGGTCGGCATTCTTTGGCCAGCCATGCTTATCTTAGAAGTAAGCATTGACCCTTTCTTTGTAGTCCTGTGGATATGGCGTGATTACTTCCTTTGTCCCCAGGTGTTATCTTGAGCTGTTTTGCCATGCTGGACAAAGAACAAGAATCCTAAACCAGGATAAAATGCTTTGTTCCATTCAGCTGCAGTCTGCCTACAGAGTTGCTGATAAATGACCATCATATGGCTTAAGTGAACTAGGGCTTATTTTCTCTTATGATTACTGGTTACACTTCCCAGTCCAGCTTGATGGGAGAGCATGCACCAACACCAGGGTCAAGGGAACTGGCCACATCATCACCACATAACAGCTGAGAGATGGACAATCCTTACTTGCCAGACCAGCATGTCTGGCCAAGTGAATAGAAGGATGTCGACTTTGTCAACCAGCTCTTTGTGATTTATCAATCGCTTAATCCTACCTGCCATGGGCTGGGTCTTCCCCATCAGCTAGACAATCTCCTTCCAGTTTGCTCTGGGCTTAACTCAACCATCAACTCTCTACAATTGTGCTCAGAGCCCAAACCCTCAACAGTCAAGTTGGCACCTGTGCTTAACTATGACACTCCATCCCTTGTCAACTTGACACAAAAACAATAGCACTTTTAAACTGCAAACTTTCTTTGTCCCCACAGATGTTAAAAGTTATCTTAAAAATATAAATACATTCCATGCATAAATTTAAAATGTTCTCATTAAAATTTCAGTTCCAACATTTTAAATTTCAAACTTATTTATCTTTAAAAGGATATTAAATCAGACAAGTTAAATACTTTAAAACAAATAAAACATTAAAACAGAAGGAACTTGATACAATAAGAAAACATTTAAGATCAAAGTCCAGCAAATCAAATAATGCATCCTTTACTTCAATGTCCATCTTCTGTTGCTCATCATGTTGTCAAGGCAGCTCAAAGATTCTATGCATTCCCAGTCCTTGTTTGCAGCTTAAAGCTGTAAAAGCAGAGTTCCTCTGAACCAGGCTGAATCTCCATTCACAGTCATCCTCAGCATATATCCCACCGTTCTGTCATCTCCAACAGTACTCTGGGTTCCTCTGCAGCTATAAGCTTCACCTTCTCTTGCAGGAACTCTACGCCTGCCACTTGGTGCCAAGCTTTTGATGCTCTTTATGAACCCCTAATCACACACCAGAACCAGTAACACCTTGGAATGCTTCCAGATTCCGAAGCCAATTTGAAATGTAGCTTATTCCACGTAAGCCATAGCTGTACCAAGTTTTATGGGCTGATGTTGGAAAGGTCTCTTTTAGGCAGTCAAACATTCAAAGGGCAAGAAACGCTTTAACTTGGGCTTTCGGCCCCTAAAGGAATTTGTGTTTTCAAACCATGAACTTGCCATATGGTGGTTTTCACATCTTCCACCATCCCAGTGCAAGTCACTAGGTTTTCTTTCAATGATACTCATTTCCCCAATAATAGCAGCTATTTGGCTGTCTGCTCTTTCTTCATGGAAATCCTCAAAGCTGCCAGTACAGCTCTCCTTTATCAAGCACACCAGTCCATTGTCTTTAAATTCAGGTTAACAGAAGTCCTTGTTCCCCTCATCACAAACTGGGCCCAAACAATTCACAACTCTCTCAGTCTCATTGTTTTCCAAATGGCCCAACAAACTCTGCAGAATGGTATTGGAAATCCAAAAGGCAAACTTCTTCCAGCAAAACCATTCAAAAGCCAGAAACTCCACATAGTCAGATTTATCATCAACACCCCACTACCAGTACCAAATTCTGTTGCAGTCGTCCTGCATGGTTGCTGATAAATGACCATCAAACAGCTTAAGGCAACAAGGGTTTATTTTCTCTTATGATTACTGGTTATAGTTCTCAGTACAGCTTGATGGGAGAGCCTGCACCAACACCAGGGTTAAGGGAACTGGCCACATCATCACCACATAACAGCTGAGAGATGGACAATCATTACTTACTAGACCAGCATGTCTGGCCAAGCGAACCCAAGGATCTTGACTGTGTCAAACAGCTCTTTGTGATTAATCGAGGGCCTAATCCCACCAACCATGGGCTGGGTCTTCCCCATCAGCTAGACAATCTCCTTCAGGTTTGCTCTGGATTTAATTCAACCCATCAACTCTCTACAATTGTGCCAGAGCCCAAACCCTCAACAGTCAAGTTGAGAGCTGTGCTTAACTCTGACACCCTCTGAATCATTTTGTCATGAATTTATCAGCAACACTGTACTACTAGAACAATGTACTAAATCTGTTTCATCTTGACAAAAGTCATTGCTTTACTATTCTTTAAATTGCCTGATTTTTTGGGTTGTGGAAGAAGGGAAAATCAAATGTGAAAGAGTCCGGTTGACAAGAAGAACATAGTAGCAAAATATTTCAAGTACTTCTAGCATATTTCCTTCCATTCTGGATATTTCTATCTGCACTTTCACTCTTCAATACAGTCATAAAACCATAATGTGGAACTTGGTAGAATGAAAGCACACTTGATATTATAGCCACCAGGGTTTATTCTCAAATTATAATCACTGAAGTTCAGAGTATCAGAAAAAACTTCTATGTGAAGTGATAAATTGTTGAAGTCTTGGGCACCGTGGACACCCTTAAGGTCAGGGGTAAGAAGGCACGAAGTCAATGACACAGGCCCCAGGAGTCAGGTGAGTCGCAAAGCAGGCTCACAGACTTATTTATTGAAAATATTGTGCTTTCCTATATACCCCCAACATGCCAGACCCTGAGGGGTTCATTAAGTTCCAGAGGGAGCTTTTGCTACATTGTCCTATCTGGGCTGGTCATCTTAGTCAGGCAGTTTAACTTCAGCACCAGGCATGGCAGCAGGTTCTAGCTTGGGGAAGTCGTATTTGCCTATGTGGCCCATTAGACCTGCTTAGTCATGTTCCTCCTACAATAAATGTAGAAGGTATATACAGGAGCACAATTGTAACAATTTCCTCTTCCTTTTCCATTTTCCCAAAATGAAAAAAAAATCTACTTCGAGGGACATTAATGAAAGAATATGTGTGAAGAGAAGGAACAACCTGAAAGTAATTAAACTGTAGAGTGACAGAACTCATAACTTAATAAAGGTACAGAAACAGAAACCATAAATTTAAATGTTAGGCTAAATATCTTTCTATCATTAATAAGCAATTTTAAAAGCTTCCTGGTATGATATGTTCTAAAATGCCTCCCAAATGCTTATGTATTAAAGGATTTTCTCTCCTACAGGTACTTCAGAAGGGTGGTAGAACCCTTAGAGGTGGATGTTAATGGAAGAACATGAGGACAAATGCATGCCCTTAGGGAACTGGGAAACCGATTTTGCCCCTTTCCTTCCATGAGGTAAGATGTTTCTTCCATCATATGTTACTATCAAGATATAAGGCCTTGCTGCACTATCAAGATAACAGGACCAAGCAAACCTGGACAGAAACCTGTGAGCTAATGTAAACTTTTACTTCATTCCCTTTAAGCTAATTTCTCAGGTGTGATGTTACAATGATGGAAAGTTAACTAACAACCACTTTGATAGCAGTTTACTAGTGATTTTCTACAGAAATGATGACAAACACAGTAGCTCTAGATTTCTTCAATGTGAATTCAATATAATGTATCTACACAGGTCAACATACTCATTGACCCAGAAAGGTAAGATTGGTCATCAATCACCCTGAGAAAGTGCATCTATGGAAAAAACTCTAACATGCAATCTTGTATGGGACTGAGCAGAATCATTGTTGCAACTTCCCCTCAGGAAAGGGGACATGATCCCACAAAGCTTCAAGACCCTCTGAGGGCACTGGCAACATCTATCCTTTTTGAACAAAATATATCTATATGAGAACTAAACATTTCTCTCATACATTTAATATAATTCAGGATGTGAATAGATATACAAGAACCTATACTAAAATTTACATAAGCAACCTTGTGATCTAGACTATCTCTGTGGACATATATACCCCAAGATTCAATGTATCAAAAAGATTTTATCTAAAACAGTTTCTTTATACATCTGAATTTATTTATATACATATAAGGGATTATGTAGTGATTATTAATTTAGCTATTCTTTTTTTTAATTTTTCCCCAATCATACAAGCTCAATAGGTACCCTGTCTTTTTCCTCCCTCCACCCCTCCCTAGTCCTCCTTGCACCCTCACCCCCTTCCCCTTCATTTCACCCCTCCTCATTCACCCTCTCCCTGTGCCTCCCCCTTCCCTCCTCCCATCCCCTGGAGCATCCTCCTGTGTAAATGCCAAACTTCCCTCTGAGTCCTCTACTCCAGAAAGGTGTAAGGACTCAGTGCATTGTCCAGAGCACCCCCACTTCCCACTTATTATAGGAGCACTATGATGACAATTATCCCTTGCCTCTAAGGATCCTACTGCCTGTGATACATGCTAGACCCTGCTCAGTGGCATAGCCAAGAGGGCCTCCCTCTCCTTTCCCCCTTAGAATAGGAACATTATAATGACTATTGATCCCTTGCCCCTAAGGATTGTATGGCCTGTGATCCATCCTAGACCCTGAGGAGTCGTCAACAAATCAGTCATTGTGAAAGTCATGCAAAGTCCCAACATGTCTACTGCATCCCTATCTTGTGTGGAACATCTTGCATATCATTGGTCCTCACAATCTATAGGCTGTTAGAATCTTGCTGCCCAAAACTGCAAAAGAAAATCAACAAACCACAATCCAGAACTTCAGAGACTCTATATCAATCACCTAGAACTAGGCCAGACTAATCTCTCCCCATCCTTAAGCTCAGGGACATTTGCGGAAGAGGGGGTGGTAAGAGTGTAAGAGCAAAAGGATGGGAGGAGCAATGATTTGCAAGATACTCCACACAAGTTAGGGCCGAAGCAATCATAATTGGACTTTACATGCCCCATGCAATGTCCAACACACTATTGACCTCACAAAGTCTAGCATCTGCTAAAGGCACCAAGATCCTTGGAGGAAAGGGATTGGCAGCCACAGTAGTGTTCCTATGCTTAAGGGGAACACGGGAAAGGGTTTAGGGAAATGCCACTGGGTCCTTGTACATCATCGGAGAGGAGGGCCCAGAGGAGAGTCAGGGATGCACAAGAAAGGACTCTTTGGGAATTGGGGGGGGAGGCACTGGGGGATGGGGAGGGAGGGGTGAGGGGAAGGGGAGAAGGGGGTTTGGGGGGAGGAGGAGGGAGGGAGGGAACCGGTGTACATATTAACTTTGTATGGGCGGAAATAATAATAAAAAATGTTAAAAAAAAAAAAAAGAATCTTGCTGCCCATACTACCACAAGTTTCCCTGAGCTTTAGGATGGGGAGAGATTTGGCTGGTCTGGTTCCAGGTGATCAATGCAGGGTCTTTGGTGTTCTGAACTGTGTTTGTTGTTGTTTTCAGTCTTGCTGTTCCTGCAGGACCCTTGGCTCCATCCAGATAGATATTGGGGATTGTATCCTAACCAAGGTAAAAGGCTCCTTTAGTGAAGATCTTATTCTAAGAGGAGATTCAAAGGTCGATGGAACAGAAGTAGGAGACTGCAGTGAGGTTGGGGTCAGTGTTCAAATTGCAGGATAGTTGTCATCTTTCTGCCAGTCCCTATACCCTTCCTGATTGGAAAGATCAAACCTCCTCACTCCCAAGTGCCCTGGAAGGAAAGTGAGCGTGAGCTTCACCAGATGTCTTGCTACTTACTTCCAATACTTGATGGTGACCTATTTTCTCTACTAAAGCATGATCCCCCTCTCTCCTTATTTCTGGGGGGCCTTGCTTCCCCCTTATGTCCTGTTTATTATCTTTTCAATTACTGTAGGTATTACAGAAATTTATCTTTGAATATGTCATTAAGTGGCTTTGGTACTAGGATCCACCTATTAGGGAGTATATTGGTGTCTACTTTTCTATGTCTGGGATACTTGCCTCAATATAATTTTTTCTAAATCCATCCATTTCCCAACAAATTTCATTAATTCATCTTTTTGATTGCAGAGTTATATTCCATTGTGTAAATGTACCACATTTTCTTTATCCACTTGTCAACTGTTGGGCATTTGGGTTGATTCCATGACTTTGCTATTGGAAATAATGCTGCTAAGAACATGGTTTTGCTTGTGTTGTTGTAGTGAATTTTTGCTTTATGGGTGATTATTACCAGAAGTGCTACAGCAAGGTCTTCTGACATTTCAATATTTAACTTTTTTAAAAAATTGCTAGACTGATCTCCAGAGTGGTTGTATAAGCCTGCATTCCCACTAGCAATGCAGTTGAGTTCCCACCTCTCCAAATCCTCTGGAGAATTTGGTGTTGTTTGTATTGTGGATTTTTGCCATTCTGACCTGTATGAGATGATATCTAAGGGAAGTTTGATTTCCTTTTACCTGATGGCTAAGGATGTGGAGCAATTTGATTTTAGAAATTTCACTTTCATCCCTGGAAAAGTTTCTTTTGAGTTCCCAGGCCCATTTTTTAATTGGGCCATTTATCTCCTTGATGTTTAGTTTTCTAAGTTCTTTGTGCACTTTGGATAATAGAGCTCTATCAGATATGTGGTTAGTGAAGATTTTCTCCCATTCTGTGGGATGCATTTTTGCTCTGTGTAAAATCTCTTTGACTGAAAAGAAGCTCTTTAATTTCGTAAGATCCTATTTATTGAGTGTTAGTTCTAGTCGCTGTGCTATTAGATTTCTGTTGAGGAACTTTTGGCCTAGCCTAATCAGATCTAGGGAGTTCCCTGCCCTTTCAACTGTGGTTTTTATAGTCTCTGGCCTAATATTGAGGTACTTGATGCATTTGGAATTAATTTGTGTGTATGGTGAAAAGTATGGGTCGAATTTTAGTCTTCTGCATGTGGACTTACAGTTGTGCAAGCACCATTTGTTGAAGATGCTCTTCTTTTTTCATTGAATTTTTGGGCCCCTTTGTCAAAGATCAAATAGCTATTATTGTGTGGACTTATATCTGGGTCTTCAACCCTTCTCCATTGATCTACATGTCTATTTTGGAGCCAGTACCAGGCTATTTTTATTACTATGGATTTGTAGTAGAGATTAAGGTTTTTTATGGTGATACCTCCAGCAGGGTTTTGGTTACTCAGGATTGTTTTCCGATCCTGGGTCTTTTGTGCTTCCATATGAATTTTGAGATTGTTTGGTCAATTTCTTTAAAGAATGCTTGGGGATTTTGATTGGTATAGCATTGAATCTGTGTAATGTTTTTGGTAGGGTGATCATTTTTATGATGTTGATTTGGCCGATCCATGAGCATGGAGGTCTTTCTACCTTTTGGTGTCTTCCATAATTTCCTTCTTCAGAGTTATAAAGCTTTCATTGTAAATTTCTCTCACTTCCTAGGTTAAGTTTATACCAAGGTATTTCCTTTTTTAAGGGGCTATAGTAAATGGGATTGTTTGTCTTAGGGCTTTTTTGCTTGTTTCATTCCTGCTGTGTAGGAAGGCCACTGATTTTTGCATGTTTATTTGTAACTTGCCACTCTGCTGAAATTATTTTAGTTCCAGGAGTTTCTTGTTGGACTTCTTAGGATCACTCACATATAAGATCCTGTCATCTGCAAATAGAGATATCTTGAGTTCTTCCTTGCCAATTTGAATCCCTTTTATCTCCCTTTCTTGTCTTAAGTCTCCAAGTAAGACTTCAAGTACAATATTGAATAGAAGTGGTGATAGTGGCCAGCCTTGCCTAGTTCCTGATTGAAGTAGGAATGTTTCAAGTTTTTCCCCAATGAGTATAATTTTTGCTATTTGTTAGTTGTATACAGCTTTTATTATGTTGATAAAAGTTTCTACCATTCCAACTGTCATAAAAGGATGCTGGATCTTCTGAAAAGCTTTTTCTGCATCTACCAAGATTATCATTGGTCTTGGACTTTGAACTGGTTTCTATGATTGATTACATTTATTCATTTGCACATGTTGAACCATCATTGTATGCTTAGGTTAAAGCCTACATGATCAGAGTGAATGATTTTTTGACATGTTTTTGAATCTGATTTGGTAAATTTTTTTTTAATACTGAGTTTATTTCACATGTATATTTGACTTCCCACCACGTCCGTGTCTGACCACTACTAATATGTCCTATCATAACATTCCATACATACTTAAACCAAGCAAAGGTGGAGTTCCATCCTTAAAAACTAAACAGGCATTTTAGACAATGAATTCTTGGCAATGGAACCTGGACAACATTTATCAAACAAGGTCAGGAAAGTTTACTTTGCATTATAAAAAGGACAGCCAAATATCAACTGTTACAGAAATGAAGACAGAAAATTTCAACTAACTGTTCAGTCTATGTTCTTAAACAGATTTCCTCCATTGCCAGAGATCTTGAATTGCCTCGTGGTCAGTCATCCAGAAGAAATTCTTCACATAATTGATGAACTTGGCTTCCACTTTGGGAAGTGAACCACTTTTTTTTAATTCTTAACTTGCATTTTTGCTTTAATGTCTTCTACAGATTTAGGTCCTTTGGGTGTGTTAAGAGTTTTTTCTTGTTTCTTGAAAGATTCTTGACCTTTTGACCTTGGTGTTGAGAGTTTTGAGTCCTTTCCATTCTGGTTTGACTTTTGTGCATTTTTTTGGCTGCAGTGTCTTGGACAGATTTCTTTACTGGAGCTTTTTCTTCTGCTTCTTCATCAAAATCATCATCATCATCATCATCATCATCTTCTTCTTCTTCATCAGCAAGTTTTACTTTTTTCTGTGAAACCTTGATACCACTTCCAGTAGCAGATCACTTTCCATACATACTTAGGAGTTTCATGTCATCTTCTTCTTCATCTTCTGACTCTGCATCTTCCTTTACAGCTACTAAGTGCTGTCCACTAATATGCACGGGCTCTGAAGCATATTACCACCTAAGACCACAGGTGGTGTGATTTCAAAGCCCCCAAGGGAAACAGTTGGTTGTATGGACATTTACAAAGTTGCCAGTGTCACTTTAATTGAACTGACTTCATAATTCATTGCCACTGCCTTAACAATGTGCAATTTATCTTTTGCCGCAGCACCTAAATTGTCAGTTCTCAATGACAACTGATGCTCATTTTCATCATTGTCCTCCTTAAAGTGATAATCTTTGTTGGCCTTTAGTTCACAACCGAAAAGATAGTTCTGGGGGGGCTGGGGAGGTGGCTCAGTGGTTTAGCCTTTGCTTTGCAGGCGGAAGGTCCTGAGTTCGGATCCTAGACCCCACGTATAGACGCCGGGCGGAAGCGGGGACAGCCTGCGTTTCTGTTCCTGGTAGGGCGGAGCCTGTGAATCCCCGAGCAGAGTAAACAAGGAGGAGGTGGAGACGTCCATGGTGGTTCCCAAATTCGCCCGTGGTTCTACACACACACACACATGTATACACGCATGCATACTCACACACACACACGCACAATTGAATAAGTAATAAAAAATATAAAAATAATATAAAAAATATAAAAAAAGATAGTTCTGGGGCCTCAGAGGGCTCATGTCCATGTTCATCGAGTCTTCCATAGGGTGGTGTCACACACTGCACTGTGGGAGAAGCTGGACAGAGAAATCTAGACACTGATGCCCACAGCAGACACACAGGATGGAATCACACCAGGGCTTTGTTAAGATTTTGTTGAGAATCTTTGCATCTGTATTTATCAAAGAGATTGGTCTATAGTTTTCTTTTTTAAGTGTATCCGTATTAGGTTTTGGGATTAGTATGATATTAACTTTATAGAAAGAAATTGGAAATATTCCTTCACAATTCAATGGAAGAATTTAAGGAGTATTGGTGTTAGTTGTTTCTTAAATGTCTGGTAGAATTCTGTGCTGAATCCATCTGGTCCAGGAAACTTTTTGGTGGGAAGATTTGAGATTCATTCATTGATTTTCTCATATGTTATAGAATATTTAAATTCAAAACTTCCTGATTCAATTTAGGTAAGTTATGCTTACTTAGGAATTCATTCATTTCTTTTGGTCATCAAATTTCACTGAGTATAAGTTTTTGAAATATGACCTTATAATTCTCTGAATTTCTTGGGTATCAGTTGTGATGACTCCATTTCTTATTTCGTTCATTTAGGATTTCTTTCTCTTGATTTTCGTTAATTTAGCTGGAGGTATCAGTCTTATTGGTTTTTTCAGATAACCAGCTTTTTGACTGGTTGATTCTTTGTATAGTTTTCCTTATGTCAATTTTGGATATTTCTCCCCTGATTTTGCTAATCTCCTCTCTTCTACTGCTTTTGGGATTGGATTGCTCTTGTGTCTCTAAAGCTTTAAGCTACATGGTTACATCATTTATTTGTTATGTTTTTATTTTTTTGATATAGGCATAAAGATCTATACACTTACCTCTTAGGATTGCTTTCATTGTGTCCCAGAGATTTTGACATGTTGCATTTTCATTATCGTTTGCTTCTAAGAAATCCTGAATTTCCTTTATGATTTCTTTCTGAACCTCATTCTCATTCAGCATCATAGTGTGTAGTTTCCAAGAGTTACTGTATTTTCTGCTATTTGTCATGTTTTGGATGTCAAGTTTAAGACCATGGTGGTCTGATAGGTTACAGGCTAAAATTTCAACTTTCCTACATATGGGGAAATTCATCTTGTGCCCCAATATGTGGTCAATTTTGGTGAAAGTTCCATGTGCTGCTGAGAAAAATGTGTATTTTTTGGTGCATGGATGGAAAGATTGATAGAGATGTGTAAGGTCCATTTCAGTAAGGTTTTAAGTTCCAATGTGTCTCTGTTAAGTTTTGGACCTGTTGATCTATCCCACATTGAGACAGGAGTATTGAAATCCCCGAGTATTATCGTTCTGGAACTGATTTCTTGCTTTAGACTTTGTAGCGTTTGTTTAACGAATGTGAAGGAGCCCATATCATCTGCATATATGTTTGGTATTGTGAAGTCTTCCTGGTGAATTGTACCTGTGACTAAAATGTGCTATCCTTCTGTGCTTCTTATGATTTTTTTTTTGGTTTGAAATCTACTTTGTTAGACAGCATAATTGTTATCTCTACTTGTTTCCTGGTCCCATTAGCTTGCAGAATTTTTGACCAGCCTTTTACTTTTAGAATGTGCCTATCTTTTGTGGTGAGATATGTTTCCTGAAGGTAGCAGATGGTTGGGTTGTGATTTCTAATTCATGTTTGTAATCTGTGTCTTTTGATTGGTGAGTTAATTCCATTGACATTTAGTGCTTCCTGACACTTTTTGTGTTTAGTGGCTTGTATAAGTGTATTATTTGGCTTGTAGGTTTTGGTGGTATTATACTTCCCTCCTGTCCTCATGGATATGCTTATTCTTTTCTTCAAGCTTGAGTATCTTTCCTAGCATTTTTTTGAAGATCTGTTTTGGTAGTTATGTAAGCCTTCAAGTTGTCTTTATGGTAGAAAATTTTTCTTTCACCCTCAATCATGACTGATAGTTTTGCTGGGTTTATCAGCCTGGGTTGACATTTTGCTCTTTCAATACTTGAAGTATGTCTCTCCATGTGCTTCTTGCTTTTACCGTTCCATTGAAAAATCATTTGTTATTTTAATAGGTTTACTTTCAAAAGTGACTTTTTTTTTCTTGAAGCTCTCAGCACATTTTCTTTGTTTTGTATATAGAGTGTTTTGACTATTATTTGCAATGGCGAGATAATCTTTTTGTCATATCTGTTTGGGGTGAGGAATGACTCTTGTATTTGGATGGGCCTCTCTTTCTTTCCATAAGGAAATTATTCCTTTACGGTAATTTGAACAATTTCCTCAGGTGTGGTATTTTGGGATTCTTTTTCTGGCATTCCAGGAATGCACATTAGGTTTCTTCAAGGTGTCCCATAACTCTTGAATATTCCTCTCAAGGATTATTTTGGCTTTAACAACCTCTTCCATTGAGCTGATTAGTTCTTCCACTTTATCTTCAAGATCTGATATTCTACTTTCTGCTTCGTTAGTTCTGCTGATAAGACTCTGCTGAGTTCTGGGTTGAATATTACTTGTCTTTTAGTTTAATTTTAAACTCTGCTTGAGATTGTTTTTACTGCTCTGTGCCTATTTTTGTTTCTTCAACTGTTTTTCTCATTTCCTCCAGGTGCCTGTTGTGTTCTTGTTCAAAATGGGTGATGCAGTTATTTAACTCCTCCCGAATTTCCTCTTTCATACTATTAATCATAGTAAAGATCAGGCTTTGAAAATCAATATCTTGGTTATAGGTTTCTTAGCTATTTTCTGTGAGTTTGTTCGGGTTGGAATCTATCATATGGGTTTAATTCTTTTGGTAAGAGATTTGTTGTCTTGGTTTTTGCTTCTCATGGATTTGCGCTATGACCTGGGTGTTTTTGTTTTATCTCTTAAGACCTTCTTTTTGTTTCTGTGTGTGTTTTGACTGAACTGAATTAGATGGTATTACTACCCTTGAGCAATTATTACTAGTTCTCGCCTTGTAGTTAGGTATGCTGGTCTGGTATTGGTGCTATTTCCTAGATGAAGCTATTAAACTGTTGGTACATCAATAAGGTGAGGTTCAATAGACAGGAAGTAAAGATTTGTGTGGTAGTGCTATTTTTCGGTTTACATCCTTGGTAACATGTGAGGGTGAATGATGTACTCCAAGAAGTTGTATACATTTTGACGTGGTTTTATGGAAATGTTAAACTACAAAAAATAAAACTGAGAGAAACAAAATGGTAAAAACAGTTTACTTATCTTTGAGCTGTATTTGAAGATTGTCTCCCAAGTGATGGGATGATTTTAGAGGACTTCAAACGTATGGTGTTTTTTCCTAGGGTTTTGTTTGAGTTTTCTCTAGCCTCTTTTGAATTCTGAGGAGAAGGGTGTCTGCCATGTTCTGGCTCCAGAGCAGCAGGGCACCTTGCCCAGTGCCAGAGCAGACTGGCTGGCACTCTGATTACTGGTGGGGTCCACAGGTGAACAGAGGCCTAGGGCATAGTGTAGGATCCTTACCTAAGGAGCATGGGACTCCTCCCTGGTCCAGGAGAGCAGGTCAGAGTGTGTAGTGTGGTAGGCAGATCACCTGGGACCTTGGGCATGGTCAAAGGGCCTTTCCCAGGGCCAGAGCAGACTGGCTGCTCCTCTGGTTGCTGGTGGGATCCACAGGTGACCTTGGGCCTGGGCATGGTAAGACAGTTTTTATGTAAAATATTCCATCACTCTGAAAAGCTCCCAATAGCGAGGAAGATAGATCTGCCTAACAGTTTTGAACTCTTCCTTAAAAGTGAGTTCTGAAAAGCTACACATATCATTACAACTTAGAAGTTAGTATTTTATTGCAGAATTTGATCCAAGAACAGGATCATTAAAGAAGTGTCAATAGTGATGGAGCCACTTTAAAAAATAGTAACTTCACTTCCATAAAATTGTCCTAATTCATAAAAGATGGATAGATGCTCAATTATTTCATGAGGTCAGAGATGATTGTTCCCCAAACAAAAAGCATGAAAAAGTTATAATTTAGGTTCATAACATTCATAAGAATAAGAACAAAAATCATAAACAGTATATTAAAGCATCATGATCGATATTTGTCTACTATAATAGTATGGAGACAAAAGACTGAGAAGTGTACCAATCAAAATAATTTATTAAAATGTTTAAAGTTGGAAATATCAAACCCATGGAATCAATACCAATATATCTATGAGTCCTGTCCAACAATTGTTCATGATAAATGACTTCTGCCCACACATAACTTTCATAAATAGAAAATGGGAATGAATGGACAGCATGTGTACACAGAGGAAAGCATGAAATTATGCAGAGTGTGGTCTATGTGAACTCTCAAAGCCAGCGAAATAGTAAGTCAAAGTAAACTGGGATTTTAGCCACAGTTAAACACACACTGTCGCCCCACCAAAGTTGCCGTGCTTCACAGTATTTGTGACACAGTCAATTAGAATCAAGGGCAGAGAGATCTGAAGGTGTAACAATGAGGGGTGGAATGCGAACGTTTGGTCAGTCCTACCTGAGCGAGGCGCTTCGCAGCCATTTTGAGCGGACTCGGGGATGTTGAGCAGCTCTGCGGGTAGCCCAAGGTGTCTTTTCCCACCAGACTCTTGTCATTCTCTAGAACAGGAAGCAGCCAGCTGTGCTGGGGTTAACACTTTCCGTGAGGAGGGGGTGCCGCTGATGAGTGTTTTATAACATCTGTTCATGTCACTGTTCCGTCAGGTACCTGGACGAGCCCACTGCTGGATGCGCCCATTCCGGGAGGTGCCCCGCTTTGTTAGCCAACCTATCTCCACCTGCGTCTCCTGAGCCCCGTCTCCTGAGCCGGGGTCTCCAGAGCTCACGTCTCCTGAGCCTGCGTCTTGGTCCGGCTGCATCTCGTAGCGAGGTGCCGGAAACGTGGCTTTGGGGTGAGTCCCACGCTGTGCGCTTTGTAACAGCGGTGACTTGCAGGTGTCCCGTTGGCTGCCTCCACGGTCAGTGTCCATCACCTGTGCCTTATGTTTTTCAGGCTCCGCAGTCCCAGCCCTGCATTCGCGGCCCGGCCACCTTCCGTCCTCCAGCCTTAGGCTGTGCCGTCCTCCAGGCCGCCGCCTCCCCTGTCCTCCGCCAACATGAGCGCCAGCCACGGTGACCTCCACCTTCAGTCTGAGGAGCAGCGGCAGGAAGACCAGCCCTCCAACCCCGTGACTCCCGAAGATCTGTTCCTGCTCTTTTGCCAGGAGGAGTGGGAGATCCTTAGTACTGATCAGAAACTGCAGTACTATGAGATCATGATGGGCGTCTATAGAGAGGTACTCTCTCTGGGGCCTGGGGCTTCTGCATCTGTTCCAGGTTCCCAGGAAGGGCAGCCTACCGAGCCCCGGAGAGACTTCTGGCTAGACTCTGTTATTACCCAGCTGGGGATAATGAGCCGCCAGTCTGTCTCCGCTCTAGTGCCTACAGAGAATGATACAGGTGTGCCATCTGTGCAGGGCGTTTCTGGAAGAGAGCCCCAGGAGAGGCCTCTTCAAGCCAATGTCTGTACCCAAGAGGCCCACCAGTCGATGATGTATGAGGCACTCATGCAACATCTGCTGCCCGAGGCCTTACAGCACGGGATCCAGTGTACATGTAAATCATATGGCAAAGTGCTCTCTTTACCTTTGTAGCACAAAGCTTCAGAAGTGATTAACAGTGAGATGGGTCAGCCCTCCACTGTGAAGAACAATGAACCTCAGGAGTCAGGGAGGGCCTTGACCACTAGGGCACCAGCCGGTCAGCAGGTCACCCATAACACCGACACTCCAGGCAGGCACAGGGAACATAAAGTGGTCTCTGACTTCGTACAAGGGGACAGGGGCAGACAAGGTCGGTTAGTTTCAGTCACTAAGGATCACCTTATTCAGCATCATGATTTTCACAGCACATCAGAATGTGAGGAATGCGGGAAGATCTTTCAATTTAAACATGAGCTGATTCAACACATGAAATTTCACACTGGAGAAAGGCCTTTTATGTGCCGACTTTGTGGGAAAAGTTTCTACCGTGAAGCTACACTTGCCACACACAAACAATGCCACCCTCCAAAAGATTCTTGCAGGTGTGAGGAATGTGGAAAACTGATAAGGTCCCATTCTTACTTTGTGATACACAAGAGAAAGCATAGTGGGGAGCTGCCCTTTGAGTGTTGTGAGTGTGGAAAAGCCTTCATATTGAAATACAATCTTACTTCCCACAAGAAAGTTCACAGTGGACCAACGTTTGGAATGATACAGCATTCCTCAGTGATCACTTCAAGCTCATCCATAAATGGAGATGTGCCTTGTGTCGTTCAGGCTTCCATCATTGTCTTAAGTCCTGAGAGCTGCCCTCCAGGCCCTCTGGGTTGAAGGCACACTGGAGTAAGACCACGTGTTCTTAGGAAGTGTGGGGCTCAGCAGCCCCCACTGAATTACATTACCATACTGAATAATTATCTCATGTTTGTATTCACCCTTGTTCATCCCCCTTCTTACTGAGCAGACAGTACAAACCTAGATATAGTAGAAAGTTTTTTTAAAATGAAATTTATTTTTTAATTTTAATTTATTAGCTCTTATTCCTAGAACTTATGGTTTTAGTTTGTGTTATCCCTTTTCCCAAAGTTTTTTTTTTCTTTATTTACAACTGTGATAAGAATATTCAGAGAAATTACACTTTTTGCATATTTTAATGTATTGCCTCTATTTTAAGTTCTATTAAAGGTAAATTTATTGTCTTTCAACATCAATTCCTATATCCTCCTGGCCCACATTCCTTCCCATCTTTTCTGTTCTCCCCTTCCTTCCATTTTCCTGGCTTTTTCCCCCTTCCATTTATAAGCTACTGATAGAATGCTCAAATTAGTTCTATAATACGTCATCGCCCAATTGAATTCTGGAACCACCAATTGAACTCTGGTTATCTGGGTCTCTATTTGAAGATAATACCTACAAGAATCCTATACATGGGATATTTCATATTTTAATATTTCCACAATACTTTTTGTGTTACTTGCTTACCAATTTTTCCTGCATAGGTGATTCCACTTCTACCATCAGTCAGTGGCCACCTGACTCTCCTCTCCAGCATACTCGACGAGGGCAGATATCGGCTCTCTCTCTGAGATTCTCTGGAAAGATATTGACTGAACTAAACCTGTTGGTTACTCCTCGTTCCTTCTGCTCTGAGGACTTTACCATGATCATATGGCTACTCTTGTTCAATATCGCTGAACTGAGACCAACTGCGAGTGTACAAATGTTTATCATCATCGTCCTGGACTACTGACTAAGTCTGATAACCAAGGTAGATTTTTGCAGCTCCAAACCATCATGCCTTGGAGTCTCCTGAAGCATCAGATTGATGAAATGACTGCTTTTGTGATTTGTTGATTGTCATTTAAATTTTCCTCCTGTTCTTTACACCAGGACATTCAGATGATTGGTAAAATAACTGTAAGCATGACAGTATGGACTCTTTGTGGGGAATCAAAATTTTGTGTTCTTAAATAATCAGGAGAGACAAGAACTGTGCTAAGGTTAATTTGTCCTGTTTGATAAAATTCCCCACAGCTTTATTTTTAAAGTGAATAATACAACAAAATTTTCCCTGCAAAATATACATACATGAATAATATAAAACTGCATGTATTAAAATTTTACAATGTAAAACTTTGTAAACATTTTCATGTATGTTCAAACGTGATAATGTAACAACAAAGGTCACAAGAATATTGCCAACACCAAAAGATTTTTAATCTCATTTGTATGATGTTTCTTATTCGTCGACAATACCTAATGTTCATATAAGCACTATTTTGTTTTATGTGTCATCTGTCAGGTTTTCATGGACATATAAACTCTGTTCAGATTTTGCATATTAAACGTAAACCTACTTTGAAAACTGGAATCTTTATGGCATTTCATAGGTAGTAGTAATGTAAAAGAAAGGGTTTGCCAAGATCAAACCTACCAACCATATCATCCCCATGCAACTCTCAAGAGTAAGTTTCTATTATAACACAGAAAAGAATTTCAACATCAGGAAAATATAAAACAATTATATAATAGAATTAGGATTTTTTGCAAGTTTGTATTGTTTAAAATATATATTAGGGGAAAATTTGTTGGACCAAAGAGAAGAAAATATGTAGTAGATGTATCTCATAAATTTGCCAGCATGGGTACATCAGCCTACTTTTTGTCTCTATAATGAAATCATTGAGATAGTTAACTAAGAAAGATTAAAGGTTTATTTTTCCACTATAATTATGGAAGTCTTCTCCCATGGTTGCTCTCCTAATTAGTTTAAGCCTCTGATGAATTAGTATATCCTGGCAGGAGCACATATCAAAAATACTGTATATTTCCTCAAAAATGAAGCAAGGAAGAGGAAACTGGGGCTCTCTATTTGCCTTTGAACTCATATCACCAATGCACTGAGAACCTCTGAAAAGGAGGTTCTTTTAATCTGAAAGACAGTCTTCCTATGCAACCCTAGCCTGACCTTTAGTTTATCAGCTCAAGTAAACATCCTGCCTCAGACTGAGGAACTGGGATTCCAAGTGCTTGTTAGTCCATCATCTACATTTCATTTCTTGATGGTCCACAGACCTCTGATAGTACTAAGACAAAGTCTTTAACACATGGTGCTTCAAATGCCAAACTACAGTATTCGTTTTTATTCAGTATAAATTGTATCAAATGAAAGCTTACAATGTACCTTACAAGCCATGGAATATGATGTGATAGATAGTATGTAACTGTAATCCAAGAATTTAAGGATCTAAAAATGGTGTTGAGCCTCTTGTCACATCCATGATGAAATGTTGGTTGGACCAGTCTTGTGCAGATCTTATGAAAGTTTTTTGGTGGTACAGCCCTGCCATGTCCACAGGATGCTGTGTAACAGCATCCATTACTGTTTTCTGGCTCTTAACATCCTTACTGCATTCCCCTGCCGTGTTCCCAGAGCTTAAAGGGGGGGAGGGGGTTGATTTAGATGTCTTGTGTATGGCACTGCAGTCCAGTGCCACTTATTCTCTATACTTTGATCAGTTGTGGTTCTCCTTGCTAGTCTACTTCCTCATTGCAGTTTTTCTGTTTGTGTCGTCTAATAAACATCACGTGGCTGCTTCTATTAACACTGTGTGATGGTGTACTTGCTGGAGCAAGTATATTAGTTGGTATATCACTGATGAAAGTAGCTGTCCATCTGACAATCCAGTATGACACATCAATAGACACTCAGAGAGGTGTGGAGCTTTTTAAGATCATCTCCTTTCCATGATGACGTATTGATAGGTCAAACCTTTTGAAGGTCTGTCATATGAGAATATAGTAGCTGAGGTGATAGGTGCTTCAAGTCTTAGTTTTCAGAACACACTATCTTACAGCACCATCCCACCATCTCTGTGTCTCCAACATTATTAGCATGCCCTTTTCTTTTTTTTTTTTTTAACATTTTTTATTATTATGTCCGCCCATACAAACTTAGTAGGTACACCGGTTCCCTTCTCCCTCCTCCTCCCCCCGACCACCCTGCTCCCCCTTCCCTCACCCCTCCCTTCCCATTCCCCAGTGCCTCCCCCCCCAATCCCCAGAGAATCCTTTAATGTGCATGTCTGACTCTCCTCTGGGCCCTCCTCTCTGATGACGTACAAGGACCCAGTTGCATTTCCCTGAATGCTTTCCTGTGTTCCCCTTAAGCATAGGAACACTGTGTGGCTGTCAATCCCTTGCCTCCAAGGATCTTGGTGCCTTTAGCAAATGCTAGACGTTGTGGGGTCAATAGTGTGTTGGACATTGTGCAGGGCATGCAAAGTCCAATTATGATTGCTTTGGCCCTAACTTGTGTGGAATATCTTGCAAATCATTGCTCCTTCCATCCTTTTGCTCTTACACTCTTATCGCCCCCTCTTCCGCAAATGTCCCTGAGCTTCAGGATGGGGAGAGATTAGTCTGGCCTAGTTCTAGGTGGTTGATATAGAGTCTCTGAAGTTCTGGATCATGGTGTTTTTTTTTTTTTTTTTTTTTTTTTTTGCAGTTTTGTTGCTCCTGCAATGCCATTCACTCCATCCTGATGGGCATTGTATGTCATCCCCTGGCCTGAGACAAAAAGCTGTTAAACTAGAGTCTTGTTACAAGAGCACATTCAAAGATAGATGTAATAAAAGTAGGAAACCACAGTGAGGGAGGGGGTCAATCACCCATTTGAAAAATGGTTTCTTTTTATCTGCCAGACTATATGCCCTCCCCTTCTGGTGAGATCATACCTCCTCAGTTGTAAATGATCAGGAAGGAAAGTCAGTGAACTTAACCAGATGTCTCATTACTTACTTGCAGTCGTTGATGGAGGCCTATTTTCTCTGCTGTAACATGGTCCCCTCTATCCTTGTTTCTGGTGTGGGCCTCCTATCCCATCCCTCCTGTTCATAATCCTTGCAATTACTGTATTACAGAGATTTATCTTTGAGTGTCTCTAGGAGGCCTGGGTGGGCTTGGTACTAGGAGCCACTTATTAGGGAGTACATATGGCGCTTAATTTTCTGGGTCTGCGATACTTCACTTAATATAATTGTTTCTAATGACATCCATTTCCCAGAAAATTCCAGTAATTCATCATTTTTGATGGCTGAGTAGTACTCCATTGTATAGATGTACCACATTTTCCTTATCCACTCGTCAACTATTGGACATTTGGGTTGATTCCATGACTTTGCTATTGTAAACAGTAGCACACCCTTCTCAACTATGTTTCCAGAGCCTTGGGATGGGGGATTAACCCCTCTCTCACTATGGTTTCCTACTTTTATTACATCTACCTTTGAATATGCTCTTATAACAAGACTCTTGTTTAACAGCTTTTTATCTCTGGCCAGGGTGTAACATCCAATACCCATCAGGATGGAGTGAAGGGCACTGCAGGAGCAGCAAAACTGAAAAAAAAATCAACAAACCATAATTCAGAACTTCAGAAGCTCCATATCAACTATGCCAGCCTAATCTCTCCCTATCCTGAAACTCAGGGAAGTTTGTGGAAGAGGGGGCGGTAAGATTGTAAGAGCACAAGGATGGGAGGAGTAATGATATGCGAGATCCTCCACACAAATTTGGGCTGAAGCAATCATATTTGGACTTTACATGCCCTGCGTAATGTCCAACACACTATTGATCCCACAAAGTCTAGCATTTGCTAAAGGCATTAGGATCCTTGGAGGCAAGGGATTGACAGCCACAGTAGTGTTCCTATGCTTAAGGGGAACACACGAAAGGGTTCTGGGAAATGCCACTGGGTCCTTGCACCTCATCGGAGAGGAGGACCCAGAGGAGAGTTTGGCATGCACATTAAAGGATGAACTCGGGATGGGAAGGGATAGGGGAGGGAAAGGAGGTACAGGGGAATAGGGGGTTGGAGGGAGGGGGGGACCGGTGTACCTGTTATGTTTATATGAGTGGAAATGAAAAAATTTTTAAAAAAGTATCCTCAAATTTGACAGGTATTTTTCTTTTTGTTAATACTTAGCAGTAAACCTAGAGCCAAGTAGAAAGACAGCCATCCTAGCGCCTCTGTTGATGCGTCTTACTATCTATGCCCTGCTGTCCTTTTCTTTTTCATCATAGTTCTCATGCGAATCACAGGCATTTCATTGTTTCTCAGTCTTTTGTAAGAGATCAAGAGCAGGTATCCCAGAGATTCTGCTGAAATGTTACCCTATCATGCCTGAGGTTTCTGCTTAAGCCATTTCCCTTTCCAGCAAAAAGTGTCTGCTGCATGGCTTACAAGGACTAGCTCCATGCTTGCTCTTCTCCCCTTAAGCCCCATCTATACACAATGCAAAGTGTCATTTGCCTCGTGGTGTCCAGTTGACCATGGGCAATTAATGGCTAAAACTCTAAGTCTTCATTCATTCTTGAATTGTTCTTGTATTCTGGTATCATCTTATCGCTGTTGCATTAAGTATCAGTACACTGCAGATAAAAAAGACATAAACATATCTAAATGCTCTAAAGATATAAAATCGTTTTTTGAATGAAAGGTGAATTCACTGTATAAATACTATCACAATATCAATCACACTAGGAATGTTCCCATGGCAACAGTGAGTTCAAACACATTTAAATACACAAATGCTGTCTCTAATATCACAGTAAATCACATTGTGCTGAAGACAATCTGTCTGGACTCCTGTGAATAGAATTTATTCTATTAATAATGTTAATATTTTACCATCTGATATTGATAGATGGAGTCTATTGTGAAATAGGTTCAGATGATATCAAACTCTCAGTGTAGCCCAAGTTGGTCTCATCTACCTCTGCCTCAGCCTCCTAAGTGTTAGGATTACAAACATGGTTTGTATTTTCTAATCTTGAAGGGAGAGCTATGGTTTATATTAAAATTTACTTATATATTTTCCATAATTTAATACATTTTAATTTACATTCTCCAGCTTATTTGATTATTTCTTTTAGAATCAAATGTTCTTGTATTATAATACATGCCTAAATATTCTCAATAATCTCAATATTGTAGTTTATACTATGAACTGATCACTCAGTATTTCAAATAATCACATATACCTTAGCATATGAGAGTAAAAGTCAATCATCTTTAATACATACGGGAAGAAATCTCTGCAAAAATATTGTACCACAAAATTCTCTGTAGTTATGAAAATACTGCCTAATTGCCCTTTCCAATGCAATAGACACATGGCAGTTAGCTAACGATGTCAACTTGAAAATTGAAAGCTGAGAGTTCAACACATTTGCAAAGATTGGTAGTTAAGACCAGTCCTGGGCAAGCTTCGTGGAGATCATCTAGTTCATGAGGGAAGACACAGTCCATATTCTCTATGCAACTGGATAAAATAGAGAGGGCTGGTTTAGTACTTGGGCGTACTCTGACATACTGGCATTCAGGCATTGTGGCAAGTGAAAAAGATGGTTCCTTGTTCAGAAATTCCTTTTGATATGTGCAGCCAATTCCCTTGGTTTATATTGCTTGTTGATATGAATTCTCCTGCTAAGCCACACTATGAAATCTAACCAGAACCATAAGACGAAATAAATGCCTTGCTCCATAAGTTTTTTGGTTGTGTGTTTACTTGCAAAATGAAGCGAAATGGGAACACTGTGAATATCTATTGAGCACTGAAAATGTGCCAGGTACTCGTGAAGAACTGAATGCTTTGTTTGCTTTAGGTTGAAATAGCCCCATATGTCTAGTCACTACCATGATGTAGAACACAGCTTCAGTAAACATAAAAGGTTGGTAGAAATATCTTCAGATTACAGACTGCAGAATAACACTGCTCCAACTTTTAACTGAGCTCACAAGCATTTCGCTTCTTTGTTAAAAACTCACATCCCTCCTTTCATTGTTGGCCCTTCATTTTCTCCAACCAATCAGAGACAATTGTAAAAGTGCACCACTTCTAGAGAGCTCCTCGGAACTAGTTGAGGAACCACTTTCTTCTAAATTCTCTGTGCCCCACTGTCCGCGCACTGCAGATCACAAGAACTCTGTGCTTTCAAAGCTAATTATAACTCTCATTGTACCTCTGAGCACCTCTTCTTTGGTTATGTCCCATTCTTGCAGTCTGTTTAGTTTAGCTCCTCCAGGGCTTCAACCTTTTTCCTCTGTGCTGTATCCCAAAAAGTTCATCTTATTGCTCTGAGAGCAACCTAAATGCTAAACACTAGAAGAAAAATTCTACAATTTACATTTTAGGTGCAGTGATACATTTTGAAAGAACTGTCCAGTCTCTGTTTTTCTCAGTGCTGCATCAAGAAATAACTGACAGAAACCTAAAGAATATGGTAACCAAGGAAAAGAAAAATTAATTCTTTAAATGAATCCCTATTACCCTAGCTCTGGCTCAAGGCTTTTTTTCTCTGATTACTTCACACAAAAACAAAAGATAAACTTGCTGGAGAGCCAAATGTACCTAAAAGAATAACATGTATAAAACAATTACAAATGGAAGAAGACAGGAGAGAACAATCAGTAAATTATCTTTTTATCAAATGTAAAATAATTTCTCTTTGTAGAACTTCACAAAGTGCAAATTTAGGACTGAGTAAACATTTTACAAATGTTTCATTAACAATGTTAAGGAAACAGTGATTTAAGTATAAATAAAATTTCCGGATATCACTGTACAGTCTGAAATGATAGTTATCTATAGAAGTGTATGTTTAGAGAAAGAACCCTAAAGCTCAAAATTGCTAAGATATATGCTTGATTAACTGTTAATTATTTCATTCAAATTTGGCATATATAATTTTTTTTCTTTTTATTCTTTACTTCAAGAATAAATTATGTTTGAACTTGATATAAATTTTTGTAGATTTATTTATGTAGACTCGTAGATAATCACAAGAATTAGGACCTTCTATTGCCTAGAAATATAGTGACATGCAAGATAGAACTAAGTATTGTTTCAAAATATTTTATTACATTATAACTTTTTGCTTATTAGATTCCATTTTCATGCCTATGTTTGTCATAAAATCTATTTGTGTAAAAGAACTTGTACTTTCCTTACACTGAGAGTTCTGTAAATCAAATCAAGAATCAAGATTATTCATCCTGTCATTAGATTCACGAACTTGGGGCCTAGGATTTGCATTTTTCATGTGTTTAATCATTTGCAATTAGAGGATAAATTATGAAGTTTAGTAGGTCTGATTAGTGCATAATTCATGCGCTTCTTTAAAATTGTCAGAATTTATGAAAGGATACTAGCTTTAAATCAAGTGAAAGAAATAATAATGCTGTTCTCCTCAAAGAATGATGCTCTTTATCAGTTTACTAATATCCTAATTTCACTGTTATTTTGGAACTTCCAGCCTGAAAAAATTAGTTGAAGATTTATAAGTGTCCATAAAGTCAAGTCTTTACCCTAGGCTTGAAAAAGAGCAACTGAGGAGCCACTTGGAGAGTATGATTACCAGCTACTCTGTTCATGTGATTTCTATTACTTGAAGATAAATGCATATTCATATTTGGAAAGCCAAATAATTAATATTTATCATGATAAAAGACAATATTGAAAATTATATTTAAGATTGTTTAAAAGTATACAAATCCTTACTCTACAACATCCAGAAATAAACATAATTGGTAAAATAAATTAAGTCTGTGTAATATTAAAAAAACTTTCTCATGTTTGGTTACTTATTTATCTTAAGTGCATTCGACTTGTATGCTTGAAGACAGATGCAGAGGGAGTGGAAGGTGAAGAAGGAGAAGGGAAAAATGGGGAAAGAGGATATATCACCATCACAACAGCCATTAACTAAATGTTTTCATGCTGCATGACCAAGTGTTCTGGTTATGTCACTAGCAGAAATTATTATTCAAAAAAGATAACATTTTCCTTGCCTATATCCACAAGATAACTTCTCACCTTACATTAACTCCTTTTCAGTGTTAGCAAGAACATTCCATTAAAGTGGATATCAATTTATGACAATTCATTATTGCAAAATATTCGGGGCAGGAAAAATTATTTCGGCCATCTTACCTTTTGACTTTATAGCAAGAAAAATTAAATTGGGTCCTTCAGCTATTCTGCTTTGAAACTTATTGATCTGTTTCATATAAGAGTTTGCATTTAAATATTGAAATGCCAGCATCATTTCCAAGTAATATAATAAAGAATGATAATTAACATTAATACTTGAAGCAACTTGCTTTGTGGTCAAATGTCAGTTTCATACAAGTGAATATTTACCATACATTTTTAATTACATTTAGAAGTAGACAGTTTTAGGAATGCTTATCATAATTTTCCCCTTCACATTTAGATACCAATCAAATATCACCTGTAACAAAACAAAACAACCCTATATAATAATGATTGGGTATGAAAATATTGTGCTTTCTTTTAGCAATATTTTATTAAAATAATTCATAAGTAACACCTTCAGTAAAAACATTGGGTTAGAGTGACAGCTCCAGGGTTAAAACTCTGCCTGGCAAGCAGAAGGTCCTGAGTTCAAATCCCAGGTGTTACATACAAACACCAGGTGGAAACAGCAGCAGCGTGCACTTCTGGCTCTAAAGAGCAAAGACTGAGAAATCCCAGTGAGAAGTAAAAAGGGTGTAGAAGCAATCCAGGATGATTCCCAAAGTCACCGGTCTACATAAGGACATATTGTGCCCTCTGAAACACACAAACACACACACACACAAAATAAATAAATAAACAAAATAAATAAATAAAGCTAAAAGTAAATATATATATTTTAAAAATTAGAAATATATGACATTCACACGAATAGCAAATGGAGCTATTTTTCTGAATGTTAAATCACTTCTGAAGGTCAAACTATTCAATAGCATTTTTAATATGGTTGAGCCATAGTATAATTTAGTGTTTTCAGATATTTAAGTCTCAAATGCACTATGTACATGACTTTTTTCCATTGATTCAAGTCCTCTTTCAAATCTACATGCCACTCCCAGCTGTAGCAATCCCTTCAGCCTCAAGTGTTTCAGACAGGGTGTGAGTTAAGGTTTTCAGGCTGAATTTGAACTTACAGTCCTCCTATGTCGGTTTTCCAAAGAGATGTGGATGTAGCTGAGCACCACCAGACCTGGCTTATCACCAGTTTTTTTTTTTATTTTATTTTACTATTGTTAACTGTGCTTTAGCAGAATTCTCATGAGACTCAATGTGCTATTCATGTGATATCAAATATATTAGAGGTTAGTGGTGTGATGTTAAATATGAAGTTAATTTTTATGACTGAACATCAGCAGTTAGTAATAAGAATTCAGTAACACTGAAACTATAATCAATTCCTTGGTAATATCAGTACACATGATGTTTCAGTTTGCCTGCATATTACTGATTAATCCATGATCAAATAACTAAGGGTGAACAAAGACTTTTATTTTGACATATGATTTTTCATTACAGTTCCTCATCCAGCTTGGCAAGGCAACTCATACCAGCACCAGGAACTTAGGAAATCGCACATAACATATGCATTGCTGAGAGAGGGACAATCTTAACTTGGCAGATCAGCATGCCTGACCAAATATACCAAATAATGCCCACTTCCAGAATCATCTTCCTCCATCTTATCTGCCTGTCTAGGGAGAAGACCTAACCACCATGGGCTGGGTTTTCCTCATCAGTTAGATAATCTCCTACAGACTTTCTTCACTACTGTGCCCAAAATCCAAGCATTCAATCACCAAATTCATTGGACATTTGATAGTATTCTGGTATCTACTTAAATGTACCTCCTCTAAAGCAGACAAGGCAGAGTTACAGGAACATCTACTAACTTGTTTCACAAATAATTTGTACATGTAATGAATTAGAATTTTATATAAAGATACAAATTTGCATTACCCTTTATAACAATGATAATGAAAATGATTATGAAGTATAGTTGACATACACTATTTACTACATGCCAGGTAGTGTTAAAAGCCTTTCCTGGCTTATAAGACAACATGCATCTTTCCTGATTTTTCACCCTGCTTCACTAGTAACTATTTGGAGCTTTCTTTGCTGGAGTCTAATTTCGTTGTTCTTTACATAGAAGCAAGTCCCATTACAGAGTATCCAGACCTCTGTACATACCATTTTAACTTTTCTTTATTTCATAAGATTGGTTGCTAGTAAATTATAAAAGTAAAAGCAAACAGATGTGTTATTTTTCTTAGAATTGACTTCAATGAGTCTGAAATCTTCCATAAATTCCCCTCCCCTTTGGGGACCTGAAGCTGGGATCCTAATCACCCCTCCAGGCTACCCTAATTCAGATGTAATGATTTCTAAATATTTCTACTGCCATGTGATAAGCTTAATATCTTAATTTTTTAAAGATTTTTTCATAGTATGTATTTATTTATTTTTTCCCAATCCTACAACCTCAATAGGTACCCCGATTCTCTCCCTCCCTCCACCCATCTCCAGTTATGTTCCTTTACCATTATAATGGGTAGTATAGAGATTTTGCCTTGACCATGTCTTTATAAGGCCTTGGTATTACGTTCCATTTATAAGAGAACATGTGGATATCTGTCTTTCTGTGTCTGGAATGCTTTGTTCAGGATAACTTTCCAACTCCATCCATTTACCCCTAAATTTCATTAATTCATTTCTTTGATGACTGAATAATATTACATTGTGTATATGTACTACATTTCCATTGTCCATTAGTCTACCGTTGGGCATTTTGATTGATTACATGACTTAATTATTGGAATAGTGCTGCAATGAAAGTGAATATATACATGTTTCTGTAGTAAGGTGAAACATTTTTAGAAGTGTTCTAGGAAGTGGTATAACTGGGTCATAAGACATTTCAATTTTTAACTTTTTTAGAAAGTACCATGCTAATCTCCAGAGTACTTGCTCAAGGCTGCTTTCCCACCAGCAATGTATGAGGGTACCCTAATTCCCATATTCTCTCCAACATTGGTTGCTGTATGTCATATGTTTTTGGATTTTAGTCAATCTGACGAGGGTAAGATGATTATTTCAGGGTATTTTTATTTTTAATTCCTTGATAGTTATAGGAGGTAGAACCTTTTTAAGGTATTTGTTGGACATTTCAATTTCATCTTGAGAAAAGATTCTTCAGCATTCCAATGCCCATTTTCTAATTGGGTTATTCACATCCTTCCCGTTTAATTTTTTGAGTTCTTTGTGCACTCTGGATATTAGCTCTCTATGAGTTTTGTGGTTTTTAAAGACTTTCTCCCATTCTGTGGGCTGTTTGTTTGCTAAGTTAACAATATCTTTATCTGAACAGAAACTGTGTAATGTCATGAGATACCATTTGTTGAATGTAGGTTCTTGTTCTTGGGCAATTGTCTAAATAATGATAAAACAGAAAGGAACCATCAAGTAAAGGGAAGGATATAGAAAGGTTCTGGGAATGAGATATTGCAAGAAGAAAATGCTCTTGGATGAGAAGGTAAAGCTTCATCCAAAAATGGAAATAGATGGGAATGAACTTAGAAGTTTAAAGTATGTTGTAGAAATATTATGATTATTAGAAGACTGCATGTTATGAAGAATTGAAATTCAAAAGACAGACATAATCTAAGTTGATTATAATATACATGCTACTAAAATTTAAGGGAAAAATTCAATACCCAGAGATAAAACTAAAGCCTGGGTTTTCTTTGGAACAAAACATTTTATTTTTGCTCTACTTTTATTTCACAAAATAACTAAATAATGACTTTACTTACTAATCACTATTACCTTCACAACAGATAATTCTTATAAATAATAATTATTGCTCAAAACATACCTACTGAATGGAATACTGATGCAACTTGTTTTATTGAGCAAATATTCATATCTATTTATAGAATTCACATTATTAAATATACAAATAATGGTAAGTTTCCAAAATTAACTAAGACTTTGGGTTCCACCTAAAATTTACCCATGTAACAACTTAGTCCTTGAAAATGAATTTTTTGCATCTTATAAAATCTATGTAAACCATCTCTTTAAAACAAACATAAGCTAGACAAGAGACTTTAATAATATGCTTACTAAAAATTCAATAATGTCTATAGAATCTTTCCTAAAATGAAAAATCAGATGATGCATCAACTAAAGGAAGAAAAACGCTCCATTCTCCCTGAGGAAAAAGTCTGTCTGGGCTCTCATGACCAGTTTCTGTTACTAAAGACTATAAGAGCTGCTGAAAGTACATTGACATGGACTTAAATACAGTGTAGTGCTTATCTTTAACTACACAGAAAATCAAGTTCCCCACAAAACTGAACGTTTATTTCTCATTCTTAATGGATTGCAAATCTTACAATTAAATAATTGTTTAAGATATTTAGTATTACACTTAGTACAGTCTTATGTTGTGAATACTTCTATTAATTTTAACAAAATTACAAATGAGGGTATGTTCTATCATTATTTCTTTTAGCTATGACAGCCTACTATGTCACTTAAGCCGAATTTTATATTTTAAAAACATATTTTCACTCTTCAAAATTTGTTTTTCAGTGACTCAAGTATAATGTAGATAAAATTTAAATTTGATAAACTTACTTTAATCTAGATTAACAGAGTCTATTTAATAAGAACTGGACCTAACCAACTCGACTGTTATGTATCTACTTATATGAAACAATAAATTACATTCCATGAAAGATTCTATTGCTTAAAGTAACTTCGGCCCCATTTATTCTAACTAGAGATACCAAAAAATTTTTGAGTTAACAATTATTATCCACTTTATAGAAAAGATAATTTACAGCAATCATTCATGTTGTTTTATACATTAAGAATTAATGTATCTTGATTATACAAATTAATAAATAAACAAATATTTCTAGGCAATGTTTAGTTGGAATTAAGTTAATTCAACAATACTTATTATACTTTACTAATAGTAAACGAAATGAAAAGTATAGTAAGGCCTATAGTCACATTAACCTTTCTGTTGAAATAAGATATGTTATGACCACAAACCCTGTAGAAAAAATGGGTCTAAAATTTGTTTCATGGAAGAAAACGATATTATTAAATGGTTCATATACTATATTGTTAGCCATGTTATTTGCTTTCACAAACTGAGTTCCAGTATGAAAACAAGTTAATACAAAGATGAAGTTGTTACCTTAACCATGCAAATTATCATAATTTAAGTACTAAAGACTCATCTTCTAAGAGTTAGAGCTAGCCACCCCATAAGAGGTGATAGCAAATGTAAATCTAGTCTAATATCTGTAGATACAGGGGAAATTATATTCCATCTAGTTCTTTTAAAAAATATAAATTTTGGTTAATAATGCCTATCTGCCTCATTCTAATCTTCATTTCCTTAGGACTGACACTGCATTTGATTAATTTTATGTAAAATATTTCTATAATGTAACATGTTATGTCATATCCAGAGGACAGAAAAAAGAAAAATAAAACATATTCAGCTATTAATGAGTGATAGAGTTAATGTAATGCAGGAGTTTCTTTCTTTTTTTTTTTTTATAGAACTTGTAAGGCTCAGTCTTGAATCAGGTCTGCATCATTGGTTTCTTTTGTTCAGATGCTTTGAACTTCCTTTTTTTAATTTAATATTTTTATTATTATTTCAGCTCATACAAACTTAATAGGTACACCAGTTCCCTCCCTCCCTCCTCCTCCCCCTGAACCCCCTGTTCCCCCTCCCCTCACCCCTCCCTCCCCACCCTCCAGTGCCTCCCGCCCCAATTCCCAGAGAGTCCATTCTTGTGCATGCTTGACTCTCCTCTGGGCCCTCCTCTCCGATGACGTAGAAGGACCCAGTGGCATTTCCCTGAACCCTTTCCCGTGTTCCCCTTAAGCATAGGAACACTGCTGTGGCTGCCAATCCCTTGCCTCCAAGGATCTTGGTGCCTTTTGCAGATGCTAGACTTTGTGAGGTCAATTGTGTGTTGGACATTGCGCAGGACATGCAAAGTCCAATTATGATTGCTTTGGCCCTAACTTGTGTGGAATATCTTGCAAATCATTGCTCCTCCCATCCTTTTGCTCTTACACTTTTACCTCCCTCTCTTCCACAAATGTCCCTGAGCTTCAAGATGGGGAGTGATTAGTCTGGCCTAGTTCTAGGTGGTTGATATAGAGTCTCTGAAGTTCTGGATTGTGGTTTGTAGATTTTCTTTTGCAGTTTTGCTGCTTCTGCAATGCCCTTCACTCCATCCCGATGGGCACTGTATGTCACCCCATGGACAGAGACAAAAAGCTGTTAAACTGGAGTCTAATTATAAGAGCACATTCAAGGGTAGATGTAATAAAAGTAGGAAACCTCAGTGAGGGAGGGGTCAATCACCTATTTGCAAAATGGTTACTTTTTAATCTGCCAGACTATATGCCCTCCCCTTCTGTTGAGATCATACCCCCTTAGTTGTAAATGATCAGGAATGAACCTCTGTGAACTTAACCAGGTGTCACATTGCTTACCTGCAGTCCTTGATGGAGGCCTATTTTCTCTACTGTAACATGGTCACTTCTCTCCTTGTTTCTGGTGTGGCCCTCCAACCCCATCCCTCCTGTTCATAATCCTTGGAATTACTGTAGGTAATACTTAGATTTACCTATGAGTGTCTCTAGGTGGGCTGGGTGGGTTTGGTAGTAGGAGCCACATATTAGGGAGTACATATGGGGCTTAATTTTTCTGGGTTTGGGATACTTCACATAATATCATTGTTTCTAATGACATCCATTTCCCGGCAAATTACAGTAATTCATCTTTTTGATAGCTGAGTAGTACTCCATTGTATGTACCACAGTTTCCTTATCTACTCGTTAACTGTTGGACATTTGGGTTGATTCCATGACTTTGCTATTGTAAATAGTGCTGCTATGAACATGGTCCTGCTTGTGATATCAAGGTGAACCTCTGCTGTATAGGGGGTTATTCCCAACAGTGGAATAGCATGGTCATATGGCATTTCAAACTTTAATTTCTTTAAGAATTTCCAGATGGCTCGCCAGAGTGGCTGTATGAGCCTGCATTCCCACCAGCAATGTAGGAGAGTTCCCCTCTCTCTACATCCTCTCCAGCATTTGTTGTTGTTTGTATTGTGGATTTTTGCCATCCTGACTGGGATGAGATGATATCTCAGGGAAGTTTTGATTTTCATTTCCCTGATGGCTAAGGAAGTGGAGCATTTTTTAAGATATTTGTTAGACATTTTAATGTCAAACCTGGTAAAGTTTCTTTTGAGGTCCAGGGCCCATTTTTTAATTGGTCCATTGGTTTCCTTGGAGTTTAGTTTTCTAAGTTCGTTGTGTACTCTGGACAGCAGAGCTCTATCAGATGTGTGGTTAGTGAAGATTTTCTCCCATTCTGTGGGTTGCTTTTGAGCTAATGTTACAATCTCTTTATCTGAACAGAAGCTCTTTAATTTCACAAGATCCCAACTGTTGAGAGTTGGTAGCAGTGACTGTGCCATTGGATGTCTGTTTAGGAACTGTTGGCCTAGCCCAATCAGCTCAAGGGAGTTCCCTATCCTTTCAACTATGGTTTTTATAGTCTCTGGCCTGATATCAAGGTCCTTGATCCATTTGGAATTAAGTCTTGTACATGGTGACAAGTACGGGTCCAGCTTTAATCTTCTGCATGTGGAGATCCAGTTTTGACAGCACCATTTGTTGAAGATGCTGTTCTTTTTCCATTGGATTCTTTGGGCCCCTTTGTCAAAGACCAAATGGCTGTAATTTTGTGGGCTTATATCTGGGTCTTCAATCTCTATCCATTGTTCTGTGTGTCTATTTTGGAGCCAGTACCAGGCTGTCTTTATAACTATGGATTTGTAGTATAGACTTAGGTTTGGTATGGTAATAACTCCAGCAGTGTTTTTGTTACTCAGGATTGCTATCCTGGGTCTTTTGTGCCTCCATATGAACTTTGAGATTGTTTGGTCAACTTCTTTGAAGAATTGCTTTGGGATTTTGATTGGTATAGCATTGAATTTGTATATTGCCTTTGGTAGGATGGTCATTTTTACAATGTTGATTCTGCCAATGCAGGAATAAGGCAGGTATTTCCACCTTCTGGTGTCTTCTGCTATTTCTTTCTTTAGGGTTTTAAAGTTTTCATTGTAGAGGTCTCTTACCTCTTGGTTAGGTTTATACCAAGGTATTTCACTTTTTTAGGGGCTATAGTAAATGGGATTGTTTCTCTCAAGGCTTTTTCACTTCTTTCATTCTGGGCATATAGGAAGGCCTCTGATTTTTGCACATTTATTTTGTATCCTGCCACCCTCCTGAACTTCTCAATTAGTTACAGGAGCTTCCTGGTGGAGTTTTTGAGATCACTTAGGTATAAGATCATGTCATCTGCAAATAGGGATAGCTTGACTTCTTCCTTGCCAATTTGAATCCCTCTTATGTCCCTTTCTTGTCTTATGGCTTCAGCTAAGACTTCAAGTACAATATTGAATAGAAGTGGTGAGCATTGACAGCCTTGTCTAGTTCCTGATCGAAGTGGGAATGCTTCCAATTTTTCCCCATTGAGCATAATCCTTGCAGTGGGCTTGTTGTATATAGCTTTTATTATATTGATTAAGGTTCCTTCCATTCCTACTGTCTCTAGCGTTTTGATCATAAAAGGCTGTTGGATCTTGTCAAAAGCTTTTTCTGCATCTATCGAGAGTATCATGTGGTCTTGGGCTTTGGACAGGTTTACATGATGAATTACATTTATTGATTTGCGTATGTTGAACCAACCTTGTGTGCCGGGGATGAAGCCTACTTGGTCCCCATGAATAATCTTATTAATGTGTTTTTGAATCTGATTTCCTAAGACTTTGTTGAGAATCTTTGCGTCTGTGTTCATAAGAGAGATCGGCCTATAGTTTTCTTTTTTAAGTGAGTCTTTATTACGTTTTGGGATCAAAACGATATTAGCTTCATAGAAGGAATTTGGTAGTGTTCCTTCCTTTCCTATTTGATGGAACAGTTTAAGGAGTATTGGTATTATTAACTCCTTAAATGTCTGGTAGAACTCTGTGCTGAATCCATCTGGTCCAGGTCATTTTTTGGTGGGAAGATTCGAGATTACTTCTTCAATTTCCTTACATGTTATAGGACTATTTAAATAATTCACAACTTCCTGATTCAATTTAGGTAAGTTGTGTTTACTTAGAAATTCATCCATCTCTTTTGTGTTGTCAAATTTCACAGAGTATAAGTTTTTGAAATATGATGTTATAATTCTCTGGATTTCTTGGGTATCAGTAGTGATAACTCCATGTTCATTTCTAATTTTGTTAATTTAGGTTTTCTCTCTCCTGCTTATGGTTAATTTAGGGGTGTATCAATCTTATTGATTTTTTCAAAGAACCAGCTTTTTGACTGGTTGATTTTTCCTATCGTTTTCTTAATCTCGATTTCAGATATTTCTCCCCTTATTTTGCTAATCTCCTCTCTTCTACTACTTTTGGAATCAGATTGCTCTAGTTTCGCTAAAACTTACGTTGATTTGTTAAGTTGTTTATTTCTGATGTTTCCATTTTTTTGATGTAGGCATTAAGAGCTATGAACTTACCTCTTAGGACAGCTTTCATTGTGTCCCAGAGATTTTGGTAAGTTGTATTTTCATTTTCTTTCGCTTTCAGGAAATCTTGAATTTCCATTTTAATTTCTTCCTGAATCCAGTTCTCATTCAGCATCATATTGTTAAGTTTCCAGGAGTTAGTGTATTTTCTGTCGTTTGTTGTGTTGTGGATGTCCAGCTTTAGGCCATGGTGTTCTCATAGGGCACAGGCTAGAATTTCAACTTTTCTGTATATGTGTAGATTCGTTTTGTGGCCCAATATGTGCTCTATTTTGGAGAAAGTTCCGTGTGCTGCTGAGAAAAATGTGTATTCTTTGGTGTGTGGGTGAAAAGTTCGATAGAGATCTGTAAGGTCCATTTCTTTAAGGGTTTGATTAAGTTCCAAAGTGTCTCTGTTAAGCTTTTGACCTGTTGATCTATCCCATGTTGAGAGGGCGGTGTTGAAGGCCCCAAGAATTATCGTGTGGAGGTTGATTTCTTGCTTTAGACGCTGTAGGGGTTTCTTAATGAATGTGGAGGGGCCGTATTGGGTGCATAAATGTTCAGGATTGTGAAGTCTTCCTGGTGAATTGTAACTGTGACTAAAATGTAGTATCCATCTGTGTCTCTTATAATTTTCTTTGGTTTGATGTTCACTTTGTCTGATAGCATAATGGCTACCTCTGCCTCTTTTCTGCTTCCATTAGCTTGTAGAATTGTTGACCAGCCTTTTATTTTTAGGACATGCCTATCTTTTGTGGTGAGATGGGTTTCCTGCAGGCAGCAGATTGATGGATTGTGAATTTTAATCCAAATTTGTAATCCGTGTCTCTTGATTGGTGAGTTAATTCCATTAACATTTAGTGTTATAATGGAGAAACTATTTTTATTTCCAGAAATTTATTATGTTTAGTAGTTTTTATAAGTATATTGCTTTGCTTTTAATGGTGTTATACTTGCCTTCTGTTCTCCTGGATATGCCTGTTTTTGTCTTCAAGCTTGAGTATCATTTCTAGCATTTTTTGAAGGCCTGGTCTGGTGCACATGTATCCCTTCAAGTTGTCTTTGTGCTGGAAAATTTTTCTTTCTCCCTCAATCATGGCTGATAGTTTTGCAGGGTAAATCAGCCTGGGTTGACATTTTTGCTCATTCAATACTTGAAGTATGTCTCTCCAAGCTCTTCTTGCTTTTACTGTTTCGACTGAGAAGTCATTTGTTATTTTCATAGGTTTACCTTTAAAAGTGACTTGTTTTTTCTCCCTTGAAGCTCTCAGCACCAGTTCTTTATCTTGAATGTGGAGTGTTTTGACTATTATTTGCCGTGGCGAGCTTCTGTTTTGGTCATATGTGTTTGGGGTGCGGAATGCCTCTTGTATATGGATGAGCCTCTCTTTTTTTAGATGAGGAAAATTTTCCTTGATGATCATTTGAAAAATTTCCTCAGGGGTGATATTTTGAGATTCTTGCTCTGGTATTCCATGAATACGCATGTTACGCTTCTTCAGGGTGTCCCATATCTCCTGAATATTTCTCTTGAGTATCTTTTTGGCTTTAACTACCTCTTCCATTGAGCTGGTTAATACTCCCTCTTTATCTTCAAGGTCTGAAATTCTTTTTTCTGATTCGTTAGTTCTTCTGATAAGACTCTCTGTGGCTTCTGGGTTGAAGATATCTTGTCATTTAGCTCAGTTTTAAACTCTGCTTGAGTCTGTTTTTGCTGCTCTATGCCAGTTTTTGTTTCTTGCACTGTTTTTCTCAACTCCTCCAAGTGTCTGTTGTGTTCCTCTTCAAAGCGATTTATTCAATTATGTAATTCCTCCCGGATTTCCTCTGTCATAGTATTGAACATGGCAATGATCATATTTTGAAGGTTGTTATCCTGGGTCAGGCTTTCTTGGCCATTTTCCATGGGTTTTTTCTGGTTGGAGTCTAACATTATGGAATTAATTCCTTCAGTATGAGATTTGTTTACTTGAGTGTTTTTTCTCATGGATTTGCACTTTGACTTTGGCATTGTCGTTTTAATTCTTAAGATCTTCTTTCAATTTCTGTGCGTTTTTCACTAAACTGAATTATTTGGCCTGGAGTTTTGGGGGTGGGCGGGACCGGAACTTACCTAGGTCTCACGTTGAGGCCCAGCTGGACCGCAAGCGCTAGTCCCGGCGGCAGAGTCGAGGGAAGGGAGGATGGAGCATTGGCGGAGCCCTATTTAACCTGGGACACCTGGGGGCAGGGCCCGGGAGCACAGGGGGTGTCCTCCTCCTCCTCCCAGGCCCTGTGCGGCAGCTCTGGCTGGATGGTGGGAGGAGCTGGGACGCTTGGTCTGCCTGGGGTTCTGAAGATGGGCGGGGACGGAGATTACCTTGGTGGCGCAGTGAGGCCCCGCTCGACTGTGCGCTCGTGGAGTGGAGGGAAGAGCAGGAGTTTCTTTCCTAATGGCTTTTTCGGGCATCCATCTCTCCTGAAGACTATATTCCCATCGACTCCTCAGCCTCAATATCAGATCCTAGCAATAAGCCTTCTTAGCTTCCTTGGACAGTGACTATATTTGGCCTCAACATGATGCTTAACCAACAGGAAGAACTGTAGAAGTAAGCTGCCAGAAAGGAGATTTACTCAATGAATTGCATAGGCTGGTTCCATGATTGGAATTTCAATGGCTATGGAGAGTATTGGAATGTCAAATTCAGATCCTAATCATACGTATATCTCTTGTGTCATCATTATACCCCCTTAATAGCCATTCTTTGCTCTTCTTCTGAGACTTTGCGAATATCCTGTGACTGTCAGGATAAAACTTTTGAAATGAATTAATTTAGCAGACGAGTAACCCCAAACAACCAATGGGCTGAGAAATACTCTCATTCAAGTTTCCTATTGATCTTAACTTTAATGTACCAACTTAAGTTATTACTCTTGTTATTTATGCATGCCTTTACTTTTTGTGTAGCAGGATAACATTTAATTAATCTCTAACCCCACAGTTAAAGAATAACAGGTTTTTAGTAATTATTCACTCCAAATTTGGAAAGAAAATCTTTGAATATGCAGAGAAAGCACTGAATGTTAATAGTCACTATATGAGTAGAGTTCTAATGCCAAACACCAGAAAGGAAAGATGCTGAAATCCACTCATAGATTAGCAAATCAATGTGAAGTATTGTGTGAAAAAGAGGACAGAATTAATCAAACTTATGACAGCAATTTTTAAAAATTATCCTTTGATACTATATTCATTAGTAAACATTGCAAAGCACTAAACAACAGTAGTACGTCAATAAACATGACTCTTCATTCTCAAGCATAATGTCCAGAACTTATTACAACAACCCACACTATTTATAATAATGAAATCTTGAAGAAAATGCAGATGTCATGGTCAAAGGTCATAATATTTATTTGCCTGGTTTTCTTCCCATAGTAAATGTTTCTAAAAATTTGCATAAATTTGTGGAAAGTAGCAACCTGGAAACTATGGATATCTATATGAATATGTCCCCAATCATGGAAACATAGTGGATATCAGTTTTTTGTAACGTCTTTTAATGTCCTAGAAATGGTCAATATATATTTAAGCATTTCTTTAATCTATATCCAGGCATTTGATCTGATAGCAATCTTTAACTTAAATTTTGGAAATGGAATGTGACTAAATATATGAATAATGCATAGTAAAAAAACCAAGAATTCTTTTAGTATTTGATTTTGAGACAATCTCATGTGAGGCAGATTATCTTATCATGTACTATGTAGCCAAGGATGACTTCAACTTCTGATGTTCTTGCCTCTAACCCCAACTGCTGAGATTAGAGGTATGTGCCACCACATCATTTACAGAATGCTACAAGTCAAACCTAAGGTTTTCATATGCTAGATAAACATCCTACCAGCTGAACTACATCTCCATCCAAATAATCAATAGATTTAAAGTTCTGCAGGATGATCTAGTGAGATGGTTGAGCATAAAAACTTGTTTACTATTAAACCTGTCAATCCAAAAGCTCACATAGTGACAGGATGTATTTGACTTCCAAAACATATCCTCTGCATTTATCAAGCACCATGGCTCACAATCACCAACATACATATATATTAATGCACATGCACACACATAAAAATAAATGAATATAAAGAGAGAGAGAGAGAGAGAGAGAGAGAGAGAGACAGAGAGAGATTTTGGTGGAATAAATATCTTGCTTTGAACTTGTGATGCACTCATGTTTTCATAGACCTGGCTATAATACCAACCTCATCTGTCAACCTTGAACTTTCTCCTCCAAATATACCATATTCCACAAAATTCACAAACATTCCCCTGGTGAATCAACAAGAACTATTGATGTTGTTTTGCTTTAAGATGAATTATATGAAAATTGAACTGCAGAAAGGAGCTTTGTGCCTTTTAAACACCTGCTATTATACCCAAAGATCAGAGGAGCATACATCACTGAACTTTAAAGTCTCCTTCTACAACAGAAGGTTCCTACTACAGAAAAATACAGTTGGTCAGATTGCAAAAAATAAATGACATGCAGACTACATTCCCTAAACAGGGAATCTAAGCCACACCCACCCTGACATCAAGGCTCAGGGAACATCATTCAGGAAGGGACCATAAGACTGTCAGACTGTCAGACTGTGAGAGTCTGGACTGGGACAGTGGTGGACAACATCCCCTGGACATGACAGGGTATAGTATCCATGATCTCATGGCAGATATGTCTACATTTACCAGGACTACACAGGAACTGTCCTATCAGATCTTACCATGGAAAGGGACAGATCTCAAGAAGATTTACACCTCCTTGAGAGACTGATGATAACTAATGATAAGAAGGTAACAAAAAAAGTTTTCCTCAACTGAAATACACACTTATCTATGATACTCATTAGAGGATAAATTGTATCATGTGTAAGTCATCAAAAGCAAACTAGATGTGGCTCAGTGGGCTACACAAGTGAAAAGACTTGAAAGTAAGAGTGAGTCTGTCATGGGATAACAAAAGTTGTGTAAGGGTAAAAGGGTGGGGATGGGATGGGGGATTAAGGGTGAAAATATCATAAATTCACTATTTCCATATATACAACACTACTAGATAAAATGCATAGAAATGTAAAAGATTCCTTGTGAAAGAATGCTACCAAAATTGAAAACAGTCTTTAGAACTATAAATAAAATCAAACACAGCAATTTAAACATACACTACAGGTATACTTGAAATTCTTGAAAGCTAAGTTATTTAGATATGAGAGTTTTTCAGATTCTGGAATATTTTCAATGAATTTACATGTTGGATATCCCTAATCAAAGAGAATGAAATTCTGCATGCTCAAAAAACCTTTGTTTTATAACATATCACATTTTAGGTTTTCAGGTCAGGGACTGTCAACCTGTAGTTATTTCAACATATTTGTCTAAGTAAATAAGGAGGATATTGTTTAATAATAGTTACTTATCTTATTATAGTGATAAAACACCAGACAAAAGCAAGTGAAAGAAATTTTATTTAGGCTCACTGTTCCATAAGATATAGTCTATCATGACAGAGAAGGACAGTGGAAAAAGAAGGAATATAGGCACCTTACCAGTGGTTCTACCACTGAAGGAAATGTTTCTCCTGTGGCTCTTATACTTTTTATACCGTATTTTTCTCAACATTCTCCAAATCTTAGAGGTGATGCTACATATACATCATCTAGAGCTCAGCCTTCAACAATTAGCTGCTCTGAACATACTGACTAGTTATGAGTCTCTACAGTAGTTGCAACTCCTGACAAAAATAAGCCTTTATGACCAAATCTGACAGCAGCATTAATACATGGCAAAAAATATTTAGTAGATAAGTTTGACAGGCACATCATAAACATTAATCTTAGGTAATTTCCTCATAACAAACCTCTGCATGGGAAGTAATGTTTAGATAGAAAAAAGTAAAATATAAATCATGCTCTCATGTGTTTCTCTGCTTTGACCAGGCCTAAACCTAATTTTATTTCCAAAATAATGAAGTGTCACTGGATTATGCAGAAAAATGCTACTTATGTAGTCCAGCCTCGAAATCAATAAGAAGTCCTTGAGGTACTTGAAATACAGAATACACCTATTAACTTCTTGAACCTTACCACTGGTAAGAAGTTTATTATTTCTATTAGATTATCTGATCCATTGTTAAAAATTCTAATCAATAAAGCATTCTGCCATAACTATTAAAATCATAAACCTGAGTTACAATTAATTGATTCTTTCTATGACTAGACTATATTCTAAATAAGTCAATGGTCTGCATCTTCCACATGTTCCTTTACACTAATGGGATATCCTGAAGTCAATTGCTGTAGATATGGTGCAAAAAGAGGGTCCTATTGTGCAAAGATTAACAACTATCCCAAAGAGATTCTTAGTTATGTTTAAGTCTGCTAAGGATTTATATGTACCTTATTTAAACCACCTTGTACTTAATCTCCATCCTAGGTCCTTAGATTCACCATTCTAAAACACAAACCACACACATGCCCACACATGCATTTGTGTATTTGTGTGTGTGTGTGTGTGTGTGTGTGTGTGGTATGTATGCTTTTGTATTATTTACTACTTTTGAATATTTTTGACTTTTTACTTCAGAAACTCAGTATGTGAAAAAGTTACTGAATATCACATTTATATGTACACCTTAAGATTGTTCTGAGATGTTTCTAAATTCATCTCAGTGTTTTCCAAAGAAATTTTAAAAGCGATTGCTAGTATTTCTAGATTCAAACTAGCAAAATAATAAGTTTTTCTATGTTAAAACCTAAGGCCTAAGAAAGAATCAGATGTTTTAATTGGTGAAGTTAATAAATTGATGATTTTAAAGCCAAAATTAACTTAATACATATACTTTTCAGATGCTGCATTGATGGTTCATTAACAGATATGCACACTTAAACTTCCATTGTATTTCTTATTTATAGGATACATTGAGAACTGTAACCATTTTCTCTAAGAACATAGTTTTTACCCACTTACCTTCCAGATTACTCTTTGATGGCTTTCTTCCCGTGAATGTTAGGTGAATGAAAGAACATAGTTGCTAGGAAATTGAACCTATGAGCTATTCAGAATGGTGCTGCTGTGTCTTGTATAGGTATATATTTCTCTTACCCTGAACTGAATCTGCTTTAAGAAGAAGGCTTAATGTCTCCTCTACATCAATGAGATTACTGTGCCTTTGCAATTATACAGAAGAGAGGTTCATTTATAAGCTCTTCTTTATGGTTGATCATATTTCCAATACTTCAGGACATTAATAACTTCCCATAAATTTCTGCCAAAAGTCCATCTGCCAATTTAGCTGCAGTGACTTACCATGTTATCCCAAAATTGCAGTTGTGTTACTCCGATTTATTTTTTAAATTTTTTTTTTATTATTATTTATTCAACTGTGTGCATGTGTGTGTGTATGTGTGCGCGTGCGTGCGTGTGTGTGTGTCTGTGTATGTGTAGAACCACGGACGAATTCGCGAACCACCATGGACGCCTCCACCTCCTTCTGCCCGGGGATTCACAGGCTCCGCCCTACCAGGACCAGAAGCGCAGGCCGCCCCCGCTTCCGCCCAGCATCTATACGTGGGATCTGGGATCCGAACTCAGGACCTTCCGCCTGCAAGGCGGAGGCTTAACCCCTGAGCCACCTCTCCAGCCCAATTACTCCGATTTATATCTCTTACTAGTGCTAAATAAAATCAACTTATAAAGAGAAAAGTGTTGTTTTCGCTCATAATTTTGGATGGGCTAACTCATCACAATTGGCTCCATTGTTTTCAGATCTGTGGTAAGACAGAGCATCATGGAAGAGAGCATGTGGCAGTGTTAGAACACTTACTTACACTGCTAACAAGTAAATAAGAAAGAAAGATTAGGCTGTTTTCCCATTATTCCCTGCAAGTGCATGTCCCTGTTTGACTGATCACATTCTACAATGCCCCATTCTTTAAAGCTTCCATTGCCTTCCAACAACTCCACAGACTAGAGGCCAAGATTTTATCACATGGACCTTTGGCGAATCAACCAGAACTAAGATACAGACATAAAGAAGATATAAAGATTTATTGTGTCTAGTCGGTTATATTCTAGTAACATACAACAAAATAAATCAAATTATTTTCCCCCAAAGTCTTTCACAACTTTCGTTCCAAACATCCCTGCTCCAAATAATTTAACTTGGAGCATACATGGGATTAATTCAGAACACACTACCATGGAACTTTGCTTCTCATATTTTGTGACACAAATACTGTTGTTTGCAAGCAAGTGTAAGAGCATGGCAACTGGGTAGTGATTTTTTGGCATTTATCAGGCATTGTTGATCCTACTGAGTAATCATCTTGACTCATAGCATTTTAAGTAGAAATACACTCATGAATAACTGAACTAAATTTCTAATAGATAACAGTTCCAAATCCTCTTGTACATTCTATTTTTACATCAAATGATGACCAGTAGTCACAGATGACTGTTTGATCCATGTCCTGAGAAAATATAATGTTGACCAGTTATCATTTCTTAAGTTGTATTTTCTAAAATTATTGTTCTATTTTCCATTATACATATGACCTTGGCTAGACATTATTGTGTTATTTTCCAGTGACTTATTTTGAATGTAGGAGAGTTTGAAATATCAAAAAGCAAATCAGAAGGGTTATTTTTGGAAAAAATGTATTTTAAAAACTGTCCACATTCTATAATTGAAAATTCCCATTATTTCTAAGCAAGATCAAACATATGTGTGGAAGAATCAAAAAATTTACATAGTTGACAATTAGTCTGATATTTAATTGACTGGAGAAGCAATAAGTTATCCTAAAATAGTACATCTTACCTTTATTAACTATAGCATGAGCATTTCAAAACGATAAGTGAAAACTTTTCAGATTTTCATGTGGTTATTTATTATAAATCATCAAAAATTCTGAAGGAAAGTATGCTTTTCCTTATCTTCTACCTATTTTATATCGCTGCAGCTATAAAGCAGTGTGGTGGTTGTCACATCAATGGTAAAATATGAACATCAGGCACCGCCATACCCAGGTGAGTGAGCCCGTCAGATCCGGCCCACCCTGCCCCACAGCAGCCCCCAGGTCGCCCCATGTCCCTGCGACATGCCCCGGCCTGGCTCGGGCTTAGGCCTGGGCCGAGACCCGGGTCCCAGCCGCCTTTCTTCCTCCCGCCCTCCTGTCCGACCAACTGACAGGACTTGCTCACATTGCTCTATCCCTGGAGATTGGGAGGGCCACTAAGCCAAGTCCCAGGCCCCAGGTGAACATTTCTGCCAACAACATCAGACCCTCTGCCTCTCTGGCCCACTGGGGACCCACACAAGTGGTCTACAGAAGACACACTGCTACTCAGAATTCAATAGAGTCCAATGAAAACTCAAGCAAAGTTCTAAGGGTCAAAGGCCATACATCTGAAAACCTCTACAATCATCCTATCACATGGGAGAGATTCTTCACATCCAGCCCAAAGATAAGTAAATGTCCCCCTTTTTTTTTTCACCTTACTGTTCCTTTCTAATATTAATCACTGTAGATTAACCTTTCCAAACAGCCACCCCAAAAACATATACAACTCCAAGGAATACACCACTCACTCTCACATATCACCAAAATACTACAACATAAAAGTGCACTACCATACACCACCTGTCTACTTAACCTGATTTAACTGATGTACTAACAGTCTAATTGATTTAACTGATGTACTAAACAGTCTAATAGCCTCAGCTAGGAAATAACAATAACAAAAGACAAACATACCCAACCTCAAGGCAAGCACTGGTAACAACTGCCCAAGTGTAGTAATACCAATAAATCAGTTCAGTCAAAAACACACAGAAACTGAAAAGCGCTAGAAGACAAAACAACAATGCCCAAGTCAAAGTGCAGATCCACGAGAACCAAAACACAAGGAGACCAATCCCCCACTGAAAGAATAAACCCCTTAAGGATGGATTCCAACCAGAACGAATTCACAGAAAATAGCCAAGATAGCCAGACCCAAGACAACAACTTTGAAAGTATGATCATTACCATGATTAATACTATAAAACAGGAAATCCAAGAGGAATTAAACAACCGCATCAACCACTTTGAACAGGAACACAACAGGCATTTGGAGGAGTTGAGAAAAACAGTTCAAGAAACAAAAATAGGCATAGAGCAGTTAAAACAGTCTCAGGCAGAGTTTAAAATTGAACTAAAAGACAAGTTATCTTCAAGCCAAAGCTCAACAGAGAGTCTTATCAGCAGAACTAACGAAGCAGAAAATAGAATTTCAGATCTTGAAGACAAAGTTAGAGAATTAACCAGCTCAATGGAAGAGGTAGTCAAAGCCAAAAAGGTACTTGAGAGGAACATTCAAGAGATATGGGACACCCTGAAGAAGCCTAACATGCGCATTCATGGAATACCAGAACAAGAATCTCAAAATACCACACCTGAGGAAATTTTTCAAATTATCATAAATGAAAACTTCCCTCAACTGAAGAATGAGAGGCCCATCAAAACACAAGAGGCATTTCGCACTCCAAACAGATATGACCAAAATAGAAAATCGCCACAGCAAATAATATTCAAAACACTCCACATTCAAGACAAAGAAAAGGTGCTGAGAGCTTCAAGAGAAAAAAAGCAAGTCACTTTTAAAGGCAAACCTATTAAAATAACAAATGACTTCTCAATGGAAACAGTAAAACCAAGAAGAGCTTGGAAAGACATATTTCAAGTATTAAATGAGCAAAAATGCCAACCCAGACTGATATACCCGGCAAAACTATCTGTCATGATCGAGGGAGAAAGAAAAATTTTCCAGCACAAAGACAACTTGAAGGCTTACATATCTACCAAACCAGGCCTTCAAAAAATGTTAGAAATGATACTCAATCTTGAAGAAAAAAACAACTGTATCCAGGAAGACAGAAGAGTAGTATAATACCACAAAAACATAAATGTAAAATAATAAGCTTACAAAATTCACTAAACATAAAAAATGTCCAGAATTAAAAATAATTTCTCCATTATAACATTAAATGTCAATGGTATTAACTCACCGATTAAGAGACACGGATTACAAACTTGGATTAAAAATCACAACTCATCATTCTGTTGCCTTCAGGAAACTCATCTCCCAACAAAAGATAGACACATCCTAAAAATGAAAGGCTGGTCCAAAATTCTGCAAGCTCATGGAACCAGGAAACAGGCAGGGGTAGCCATTATGCTGTTGGACAAAGTGGACTTCAAACGAAAAAAATCATAAGAGACACAGATGGATACTACATTTTAGTCACAGATACAATTCACAAGGAAGACTTCACAATACTGAACATATATGCACCCAATACGGGCCCCTCCACATTCATTAAGAAAACCCTACAGCGTCTAAAGCAAGAAATCAACCCCCAAATGATAATTCTTGGGAATTTCAACACTGCCCTCTCAACATGGGACAGATCAACAAGTCAAAAGCTTAACAGAGACTCTTTGGAACTTAAACAAACCCTTAAAGAAATGGACCTTACAGATCTCTATCGAACTTTTCACACACGCACCAAAGAATACACATTTTTCTCAGCAGCACATGGAACTTTCTCCAAAATAGAACACATATTGGGCCACAAAACGAATCTACACATATACAGAAAAGTTGAAATTCTAGCCTGTGCCCTATGAGAACACCATGGCGTAAAGCTGGACATCCACAACACAACAAACGACAGAAAATACACTAACTCCTGGAAACTTAACACTATGATGCTGAATGAGAACTGGATTCAGGAAGAAATTAAAAAGGAAAATCGAGATTTCCTGAAAGTGAACGATAATGAAAATACAATTACCAAAATCTCTGGGACATAATGAAAGCTGTCCTAAGAGGTAAATTCATAGCTCTTAATGTGCACATAAGAAAAATGGAAACATCAGAAATAAAGAACTTAACAATGAAGCTTAAAGCTTTAGAGAAACTAGAGCAATCTGATCCCAAAAGTAGTAGAAGAGAGGAGATTAGCAAAATAAGGGGAGAAATACCTGAAATCCAGATTAAGAAAACGATAGAGGAAATCAACCAGTCAAAAAGCTGGTTCTTTGAAAAAATCAATAAGATTAATGTACCCCTAGCTAAATTCATCAAAAGAAAGAGAGAGAAAACCCAAATCAACAAAATTAGAAATGAAAATGGAGATATCACCACTGATACCCAAGAAATCCAGAAAATTATAATCATATTTCAAAAACTTATAATCTGTGAAATTTGATAACACAAAAGAGATGGATGAATTCCTAAATAAACACGACTTACCTAAATTGAACCAGGAAGTTGTGAATTATTTAAATAGTCCTATAACATATAAGGAAATTGAGGAAGTAATCTCGAAACTTCCCACAAAAAATGTCCTGGACCAGATGGATTCAGCACAGAGGTCTACTAGATAATTAAGCTGTTAATAACACCAATACTCCTTAAACTGTTCCATCAAATAGCAAAGGAAGGAACACTACCAAATTCCTTCTATGAAGCTATTATCATCTTAATCCCAAAACCTAATAAAGATTCACTTAAAAAAGAAAACTATAGGCCAATCTCTCTGATGAACACAGATGCAAAGATTCTCAACAAAATCTTAGGAAATAGGATTCAAAAACATATCAAGAAGATTATTCATGGGAACAAAGTAGGCTTTATCCCTGGCACACAAGGTTGGTTCAACATACACAAATCAATAAATTTAATTCATCATATAAACCAGTCCAAAGTCCAAGACCAAATGATACTCTCAATAGATGCAGAAAAAGCTTTTGACAGGATCCAACAGCCTTTTAAGATCAAAAGATTAGAGACAATAGGAATGGAAGGAACATTTATCAATATAATAAAAGCTGTATACAAAAACCCACAGCAAGGATTATGCTCAATGGGGAAAAACTGGAAGCATTCCCACTTCGATCAGGAACTAGACAAGGCTGTCCACTCCCACCACTTCTATTCAATATTGTACTTGAAGTCTTAGCTGAAGCCATAAGACAAGAAAGGGGCATAAAAGGGATTCAAATCGGCAAGGAAGAAGTCAAGCTATCCCTATGCAGATGACATGATCTTATACCTGAGTGATTCCAAAAACTCCACCAGGAAGCTCCTGAACCTAATTGAGAAGTTCAGCACGGTAGCAAGATACAAAATAAACGTACAAAAATCAATGGCTTTCCTATATGCCCAGAATTAAAGAAGTGAAAAATCCCTGAGAAACTCAATCCCATTTATTATAGCCCCTAAAAAAATGAAATACCTTGGTATAAACCTAACCAAGGAGGTAAAAGACCTTTATAATGAAAACTTTAAAACTCTCAAGAAAGAAATTGCAAAAGTCACCAGAAGGTGGAAAGACCTCCCATGTTCCTGGATTGGCAGAATCAACATTGCAAAAATGACCATCCTACCAAAGGCAATATACAAATTCAATGCTATACCAATTAAAATCCCAAAGCAATTCTTTAAAGAAGTTGACCAAACAATCTCAAAATTCATATGGAGGCACAAAAGACCCAAGATAGCAAAGACAATCCTGAGTAACAAAAAAACTGCTGGTGGTATCACCATAACAAACCTTAGTCTATACTACAAATCCATAGTTATAAAGACAGCCTGGTACTGGCTCCAAAATAAACACACAGATCAATGGATAAGGCTTGAAGACCCAGATATAAGCCCACAAAATTACAGCCATTTGGTCTTTGACAAAGGGGCCAAAAAAATCCAATGGAAAAAGAATAGTATCTTCAACCAATGTTGCTGGCAAAACTGGATCTCCACAACTAAAAGATTAAAACTGGACCTGTACTTGTCACCTTGTACAAGATGTAATTCCAAATGGATCATGGACCTTGATATAAGGCCAGAGGCTATAAAAACCATAATTGAAAGGGTAGGGAATTCCCTCGAGCTGATTTGGCTTGGCCAACAGTTCCTAAACAGACATCCAATGGCACAGTCACTGCTACCAACTCTCAACAGTTGAGATCTTTTGAAATTAAAGAGCTTCTGTTCAGATAAAGAGATTGTAACATGAGCTCAAAGGCAACCCACAGAATGGGAGAAAATCTTCACTAACCACATATCTGATAGAGCTCTATTATCCAGAGTGCACAAAAAACTTAGAAAACTAAACACCAAGGAAACTAATGGCCCAATTAAAAAATGGGCCCTGGAACTTCAAAGAAACTTTACTAGGGATGAAATTAAAATGTCTAACATATATCTTAAAAAATACTCCACTTCCTTAGCCATCAGGGAAATGCAAATCAAAACTTCCCTCAAATATCATCTCACCCTGGTCAGGATGGCAAAAATCCACAATACGAACAACACCAAATGCTGGAGAGGATGTGGAGAGAGGGGAACTCTCCTACATTGCTGGTGGGAATGCAGGCTCATACAGCCACTCTGGCGAGCCGTCTGGAGATTCTTAAAGAAATTAAAGATTGAAACGCCATATGACCCTGCGATTCCACTTCTGGGAATAACCCCTCATGCAGCAGAGGTTCACCTCGATAACACAAGCACGACCATGTTCATAGCAGCACTGTTTACAATAGCAAAGTCATGGAATCAACCCAAATGTCCAAGAGTTGACGAATGGATAAAGAAAAGTGGTACATCTATACAATGGAGTACTACTCAGCCATCAAAAATGATGAATTACTGGAATTTGCCGGGAAATGGATGTTATTAGAAACAATTATATTAAGTGAAGTATCCCAAACCCAGAAAATTAAGCACTGTATGTACTCCCTAATATGTGGCTCCTAATACCAAACCCACCCAGCCCACCTAGAGATACTCGACGATAAATCTCTTTAATACTGTAATTGCAAGGATTATGAATGGGAGGGGAGGGATGGCGTAGGAGGGCCACACCAGAAACATGGAGAGAGGGGACCATGTTACAGCAGAGAAAATAGGCCTCCATCAATTACTGTAAGTAAGCAATGAAACATCTGGATAAGTTCACAGACTTTTCGTTCCTGATCATTTACAACTGAGGGGGTGTGATCTCACTAGAAGGGGAGGGCATATAGTCTAGCAGATAACCAGTAACCATTTTCAAATGGGTGATTGACCCCTCCCTCACTATGGTTTCCTACTTTTATTACATCTTCCTTTGAATATACTCTTATAACAAGACTCTATTTTAACAGCTTTTTGTCTCTGGCATCCAATACCCATCAGGATGGAGTGAAGGGCATTGCAGGAGCAGCAAAACTGCAAAAGAAAATCAACAAACCATAATCCAGAACTTCAGAGACTCTATATCAACCACCTAGAACTAGGCCAGCCTAATCTCTCCCCATTCTGAAGCTCAGGGAAATTTGCGGAAGAGGGGGCGGTAAGAGTGTAAGAGCACAAGGATGGGAGGAGCAATGATAAGCAAGATACTCTACAAAAGTTAGGGCTGAAGCAATCATAATTAGACTTTGCATGCCCTGCACAATGTCCAACACACTATTGATCCCCCAAAGTCTAACATTGGCTAAAAGCACCAAGATCCTTGGAGGCAAGGGATTGACAGCCAAAATAGTGTTCCTATGCTTAAGGGGAACAAAGGAAAGTGTTCAAGGAAATGCCGCTGGGTCCTTTTACGTCATCAGAGAGGAGGACCCAGAGGAGAGTTTGGCATGCATATTAAAGGATTCTCCGGGGATTGGGGGAGGGGAGGTACTGGGTGGTGGGGAGTGAGGGGTGAGGGGAGGGTGATCAGAGGGGTCGGGTACAGGAGGAGGGAGGGAGGGAACCGGTGAACCTATTAAGTTTGTATGAGCAGAAATAATAAAAAATGTTAAAAAAAATATGAACATCATAGGAATTATATAGTTATAACAATCCCAAGAAATTGTCTAGGCTTCTTGTGTCATAATGCTTTAAATCTTCATATAATAGTGCAGCATATTTCATACAGGTCTCATTTTAATGCAAGGTGAATTAAATATACAGTTAGGAATTACTCTCCCTTATTCACCTATATTAGCAACCATTACAAATCCTTTGATGTCATCATCTCTCACAGATCTTTGCATAATACCATATCCTTCATTCAAAGCATTTTCCACATGACTTAAAATTTTAAACATCACTGGTGAGTCACTGACTTTCTAATGGGTTGCCCACACACTAATACAGGCATGCTAGAATTAACCCAGAGCTGGCACATTTAGGAAGATATAAAAAAGGGAAGAAAATGGTGGGAAGTGTAGGAGAGGAGAGTAGAAAGGTGTAAAGACATTGAGTTGGGGGTAGGTAAGGGGCAAAGAAAACCCATAAATTCATTGTTAATATATTTAAAATAGTTAATAAAAATCCATTAGTAACAAAGAATACTAAACTTTGTGTTTTACATTCTTCTGCTCTATGATCAGTGTGTGTCTTGGTTAGATATAGGTGCCAACCTGATAGTTGAGGGTTCCAGCTCTAGGAATATTTATAAAGAAACAGAGGTTTAGTTAGACCTCCAAACAAATCTGCAAGATATTGTCTAGTTGAAGGGAAAGTTATTTGTTATTGGTTCTACTCCCTGGGCAGGTGAATAAGACAGAAGGAGCTGGATAAGGAAGTTGGCATTCTTTGGTATATTTGGCCAGCCATACTCATCTTAGAAGTAAGCATTGACCTTCTCTTTGTAGTCCTGTGGATATGGGGTGATTAGTTCCCTTGTCCCCAGTGTTATCCTGAGCTGTCCTGCCAAGCTGGACAAAGAACAAGAATCCTAAGTCAGAATAAAATGCTTCGTTCCCCTCAGTTGCATTCTGCCTGCATGGTTGCTGATAAATGACCATCATATGGCTTAAGGGAACTAAGGCTTATTTTCTCTTATGATTACTGGTTACACTTCCCAGTCCAGCTTGATCAGAGAACATGCACCAACACCAGGGTCAAGTGAACTGGCCACATCATCACCACAAAACAGCTGAGAGATGGACAATCCTTACTTGCCAGACCAGCATGTCTGGCCAAGTGAACAGAAGGATGTCGACTTTGTAAACCAGCTCTTTGTGATTTATCAAGGGCCTAATCCCACCCACCATGGGCTGGATCTTCCCCAATAGCTAGACAATCTCCTTCAGGTTTGCTCTGGGCTTAACTCAACTATCAACTCTCTACAATTGTGCTCAGAGCCCAAACCCTCAACAGTCATGTTGACACCTGTGCTTAACTATGACACTCCATCCCTTGTCAACTTGACATAAAAATGATAGCACTTTTAAACTGTAAACTTTCCTTGTCCCCACAGATGTTAAAAGTTATCTTAAAAACATAAATACATTCCATGCACAAATTTAAAATGTTCTCATTAAAACTTCAGTTCCAAAATTTTAAATTTCAAATTATTTATCTTTTAAAGGGTATTAAATCAGAACAAATTAAATACTTTAAAACAAATAGAACATTAAAACAGAAGGAACTTGATACAATAAGAAAACATTTAAGATCAAAGTCCAGCAAATCAAATAACACATCCTTTACTTCAATGTCCATCTTCTGTTGCTCATCACGTAGTCAAGGCGGCTCAAAGATTCTATGCATTCCCAGTCCTTGTTTGCAGCTTAAAGCTGTAAAAGCAGAGTTCCTCTGAACCAGGCTGAATCTCCATTCACAGTCATCCTCAGCATATATCCCACCGTTCTGTCATCTCCAACAGTACTCTGGATTCCTCTGCAACTATAATCTTCACCTTCTCTTGCAGGAACTCTACGCCTGCCACTTGGTGCCAAGCTTTTGATGCTCTTTATGAACCCCTAATCACACACCAGAACGAGTAACACCTTGGAATGCTTCCAGATTCCGAAGCCAATTTGAAATGTAGCTTATTCCACTCAAGCCATAGCTGTACCAAGTTTTATGGGCTGATGTTGGAAAAGCCTCTTTTAGGCAGCCAAACATCCAAAGGGCAAGAAAGGGTTTTAACTTGGGCTTTCGACCCCTAAAGGAATTTGAGTTTTCAAACCATGAACTTGCCATATTGCCGTGTCCCTATCCAACTAATCTGGTAGAATATGTTTTAGTTTGGAAAAGATGGATTCAAAGTAACATGTTTTGGGATAAGGACATGCCTTTATTTAAGAGAAATAAGGAAAAATATGGGAATTGTCAGGCCTTGGTGTTTCTTCCCAGCTCAGACCTAAAGCCTGTTCCCTGGGGAAGGTCACAGTAAAGCCCATGAACCGGGGCTGGACAATTTTTCCTAGATAATTAGGTTTTTGCCTCTGGCAGGAAGAATTCTGGGAATTAGGAGTGCCCTTTACCTAGGTTTTGTTTTTTTGGGATAATTCAAGTTTTGCCTCTGGCAGGAAGAATTCTTCTGGGAATTAGGAGTGCCCTTTACCTCCTCTTAGGGTTTTTTGTAACTAGCTTCCTGCTCTCTGATCTAGAGAAGAAGCCTGCTTTTTAAGTTTTAGTCAAATACTAAATAGAGATTTCATGTCTAGTCACTTACAATAAGTAGACTTGTTAGACAGAATGTGTGCACTGATTTTAAGGAAATTAGAGAATAACTTCTAGAGTCTTAAAACATAGGTGGGTAAGATACCCACCTATGTATTAACTCAGAAATTCCAGAAGTATAAGACTATGCTATCAGTCCACAAGAACCTTAAACTTACCCTGGCTGAAGGCCAAGGAAGAGACCATCATGCCAGAAAGTCTAGATGCCAAGACTGACCCTGGAGATGATATTTGCAATCCAAATTGGGAGAATCCATGTCAGAAGCAAAGGGGGCCATGTCTTTCCTATCCCAAACAGCACTCTCATGAGAAATTACAGAGATGGACCATTGGAGTGCACTCCCACCAATGATCGCCTCCGCCCGGAAAGAGACACCCTTGGCATATGGGGCCTGACTGGACCCCAGGTTTGGAGTATGCATGGTTCACAGATGGGTCATCTAACTGATGGCAATACACTTCTGGAATTCCTCAAAGGAAGACATAAGCAACCTTACTATTAAAGGAATAGAAGGATTCTATTATAAGAGAAGTTATTCTTTTAATAATTATATTGCTTAAGTGTTTTCTTCAGTGCATACCTCAGTAGTGCTCCATCGACAGAACCAGCTATAGCTTATGGGCCTTGAGTATCCAAGTCAAGGCCCCCTTAGAGATGTGGTTCAAGCTTGGATAGTAGACACTGCATGAGCTGCATACATCTTCCCAAGTTAGAACCTACCACCATGCCTGGTCCCCATGTCGACCTGACTGACTAAGAGGATCAACCTGGAGAGGATCAATCTAGAGAGGACAACAACAAAAGCTCATGCTGGGACTTATGGGGTGTTGGGGACTCCTATAGTTAATTGTAAAATATGTTCCTTGCTGAAATCAAAAAGAGATCATTCTGCCTCTGTGTATTTTAAAAAAGCAGTCTCTGTTAAAATGTGGGCTTAGCCCCATAGCTATCTGGGGAAGCATTATAGATTAGATAAGAGAATAATTCCCTTAAGTGCCTTTACCTTCAGGCAATACCTTAGGTTCTTGGAAAAAAAAGGGTCCACCCTGAAGGTGATTTTGCTGATTAGATAATTACCTATTGTATATGCAACATTCTTTACCCCAAAATTTTCTGTATAAAAGTTGTCAGGAAAGTTTCAATAAACGGGTTCAGAATTCACTCAGACAGGAGGGAATCAAGTATGTTCTGTTCTCCACCCGGTCCTGGGGAGCCCTGGTCTCGAGGCCCCGACTCTGGTCTGCAACACCATATGGTGGTTTTCACTTCTTCCATCATCCCAGTGCAAGTCACTAGATTTCTTTCACTGATACTCATTTCCCCAATAACAGCAGCTATTTCCCTGCCTGCCCTTTCGTCGTGGAAATTTTCAAAGCGCCAGTACAGCTCTCCTTTATCAAGCACACCAGTCCATCCTCTTTAAATTCAGCTTAACCAAAGTCCTTGTTCCCCTCATCACAAACTGGGCCCAAACATTCACAACCCTCTCAGTGTCATTGTTTGCCAAATGGCCCAACAAACTCTGGAGAATGATATTGGAAATCAACAAAGTCAATCTTCGTCTAGCAAAACCATTCAAAAGTCAGAAACTCCACATAGTCAGATTTATCAGCAACACCTCACTACCAGTACCAAATTCTATTGCAGTCCTCCTGCATGGTTGCTGATAAATGACCATCAAATGGCTAAAGGCAACAAGGGATTATTTTCTTATTTCTTTAAAGTGCCTGATTTTTTGGGTTGTGGAAGAAGGGAAAATCAAAGTGAAAGAGTCCGGTTGACAAGAAGAGCATAGTAGCAAGATATTTCAAGTACTTTTAGTATATTTCCTTCCATTCTGGATATTTCTATCTGCACTTTCACTCTTCAATACAGTCATAAAACCATGATGTGGAACTTGGTAGAATGAAAGCACACTTGGTATTATAGCTACCAGGGTTTATTCTCAAATTATAATCACTGAAGTTCAGAGTATCAGAAAAAACTTCTATGTGAAGTGATAAATTGTTGAAGTCTTGGGCACCGTGGACACCCTTAAGGTCAGGGGTAAGAAGGCATGAAGTCAACGACACAGACCCCAGGAGTCAGGTGAGTGGCAAAGCAGGCTCACAGGCTTATTTATTGAAAATATTGTGCTTTCCTATATACCCCCACCATGCCAGACCCTGAGGGGTTCATCAAGTTCCAGCGGGAGCTTTTGCTATATTGTCCTATCTGGGCTGGTCATCTTAGTCAGGCAGTTTAACTTCAGCACCAGGCATGGCAGCAGGTTCTAGCTTGGGGAAGTCGTATTTGCCTATGTGGCCCATTAGACCTGCTTAGTCATGTTCCTCCTACAATAAATGTAGAAGGTATATACAGGAGCACAATTGTAACAACTTCCTCTTCCTTTTCCATTTTCCCAAAATGAAGAAATACCTACTTCGAGGGACATTAATGAAAGAATATGTGTGAAGAGAAGGAACAACCTGAAAGTAATTAAACTGTAGAGTGACAGAACTCATAACTTAATAAAGGTACAGAAACAGAAACCATAAATTTAAATGTTAGGCTAAATATCTTTCTATCATTAATAAGCAATTTTAAAAGCTTCCTGGTATGATATGTTCTAAAATGCCCCCCAAATGCTTATGTATTAAAGGATTTTCTCTCCTACAGGTACTTCAGAAGGGTGGTAGAACCCTTAGAGGTGGATGTTAATGGAAGAACATGAGGACAAATGCATGCCCTTAGGGAACTGGGAAACCGATTTTGCCCCTTTCCTTCCATGAGGTAAGATGTTTCTTCCATCATATGTTACTATCAAGATATAAGGCCTTGCTGCACTATCAAGATAACAGGACCAAGCAAACCTGGACAGAAACCTATGAGCTAATGTAAATTTTTACTTCATTCCCTTTAAGCTAATTTCTCAGGTGTGATGTTACAATGATGGAAAGTTAACTAATAACCACTTTGATAGCAGTTTACTAGTGATTTTCTACAGAAATGATGTAAAACACGGTAGCTCTAGATTTCCTCAATGTGAATTCAATATAGTGTATCTACACAGGTCAATACACTCCTTGACCCAGAAAGGTAAGATGGGTCATTCAATCACCCTGAGAAAGTGCATCAAAGGAAAAAGCTCTAGCATGCTGTCTTGTGTGGGACTGAGCAGAATCATTGTTGCAACTTCCCCTCAGGAAAGGAGACATGATCCCACGAAGCTTCAAGACCCTCTGAGGGCACTGGCAACATCTACCCTTTTTGAACAAAACATTTCTATATGAGAACTAAGCATTTCTCTCACACATTTAATATAATTCAAGATGTGAATAGATATACAAGGACCTATACCAAAATGTATATAAGCAACCTTGTGATCTAGACTATCTCTGTGGACATATATACCCCAAGATTCAATGTATCAACAAGATTTTATCTAAGACAGTTTCTTTATGCATCTGAATTTATTTACATACATATAAGGGATTATGTAGTGATTATTAATTTACCTATTTTTTTTAATTTTTCCCCACTCATACAAGCTCAATAGGTATCCTGTCCTATTCCTCCCTCCACCCTTCCCCAGTCCTCCATGCACCCTCACCCCCTTCCCCTTCATTTTGCCCCCCCTCTTTCGCCCTCTCCCTGTGCCCCCCCTTCCCTCCTCCCATCTCCTGGAGCATCCTCCTGTGTAAATGCCAAACTTCCCTCTGAGTCCTCCACTCCAGAGAGGTATAAGGACTCAATGGCATAACCCAGAGCACCCCGGCTTCCCAACTATTATGGGAACATTATGATGACTATTATCCCTTACCTCTAAGGATCCTACTGCCTGTGATACATGCTAGACCCTGCTCAGTGGCATAGCCAAGAGTGCCTTCCCTTCCTTTCCCCCTTAGAATAGGAACATTATAATGACTATTGATCCCTTGCCCCTAAGGATTCTACTGCCTGTGATCCATCCTAGACTCTGAGGGGTCGTCAACAAATCAGTCATTGTGCAAGTCATGCAAAGTCCCATTATGGCTACTGCATCCCTATCTTGTGTGGAGCGTCTTGCATATCATTGGTCCTCACAATCTATAGGCTCTTAGAATCTTGCTGCCCACACTACCACAAGTTTCCCTGAGCTTTAGGATGGGGAGAGATTTAGCTGGTCTGGTTCCAGGTGATCAATGCAGGGTCTTTGGTGTTCTGAACTACTCTTTATGTTTTCAGAGTTGCTGTTCCTGTACCACCTTTGGCTCCATCATGATAGGTATTGGGAATTGTCTCCTAACCAAGGTAAAAGGCTCCTTTAGTGAAGATCTTACTCTAAGAGGAGATTCAAAGGTCGTTGGAACAGAAGTAGGAGACTGCAGTGAGGTTGGGGTCAGTGTTCAAATTGCAGGATAGTTGTCATCTTTCTGCCAGTCCCTATACCCTTCCTGATTGGAAAGATCAAACCTCCTCACTCCCAAGTGCCCTGGAAGGAAAGTGAGCGTGAGCTTCACCAGATGTCTTGCTACTTACTTCCAATACTTGATGGTGACCTATTTTCTCTACTAAAGCATGATCCCCTCTCTCCTTATTTCTGGGGGGCCTTGCTTCCCCCTTATGTCCTGTTTATTATCTTTTCAATTACTGTAGGTATTACAGAAATTTATCTTTGAATATGTCATTAAGTGGCTTGGTACTAGGATCCACCTATTAGGGAGTATATTGGTGTCTACTTTTCTATGTCTGGGATACTTGCCTCAATATAATTTTTTCTAAATCCATCCATTTCCCAACAAATTTCATTAATTCATCTTTTTGATTGCAGAGTTATATTCCATTGTGTAAATGTACCACATTTTCTTTATCCACTTGTCAACTGTTGGGCATTTGGGTTGATTCCATGACTTTGCTATTGGAAATAATGCTGCTAAGAACATGGTTTTGCTTGTGTTGTTGTAGTGAATTTTTGCTTTATGGGTGATTATTACTGGAAGTGCTACAGCAAGGTCTTCTGACATTTCAATATTTAACTTTTTTAAAAAATTGCTAGACTGATCTCCAGAGTGATTGTATAAGCCTGCATTCCCACTAGCAATGCAGTTGAGTTCCCTCCTCTGCAAATCCTCTGGAGAATTTGGTGTTGTTTGTATTGTGGATTTTTGCCATTCTGACCTGTATGAGATGATATCTCAGGGAAGGTTGATTTCCATTTACCTGATGGTTAAGGATGTGGAGCAATTTGATTTTAGAAATTTCAATTTCATCCCTGGAAAAGTTTCTTTTGAGGTCTCAGATCCGTTTTTTTTTTTTTTTTTTTTTTTTTTTTTATTAAAAATTTAATTATACATTTTAAAATTTTTTACCAGTTCCCTCCCTCCCCCCTCCCCTTCCCCCAGTGTCTCCCCCCCAATTCCCAGAGAGTCCTTTATTGTGTGCGCCTAACTCTCCACTGGGTCCTCCTCTCCGATGACATATAAGGACCCAGTGGCATTTCCATAAGCCCTTTCTCTTGTTCCCCTTAATTGGGCCATTTATCTCCTTGGTGTTAATTTTCTAAGTTCTTTGTGCACTTTGGATAATAGAGCTCTATCAGATATGCGGTTAGTGAAGATTTTCTCCCATTCTGTGGGATGCATTTTTGCTCTGTGTAAAATCTCTTTGACTGAAAAGAAGCTCTTTAATTTTGTAAGATCCTATTTGTTGAGTGTTGGTTCCAGTGGCTTTGCTATTGGATTTATATTGAGGAACATTTGGCTTAGTCTAATCAGCTCTAGGGAGTTCCCTTCCCTTTCAACTGGGGATTTTATAGTCTCTGGCCTAATATTGAGGTACTTGATGCATTTGGAATTAATTTGTGTGTATGGTGACAAGTACAGATCGAGTTTTAATCTTCTGCATGTGGACTTTCAATTGTGCAAGCACCATTTGTTGAAGAGGCTCCTCTTTTTTCATTGAATTTTGGGCCCCTTTGTCAAAGATCAAATGGCTGTTATTGTGTGGACTTATATCCAGGTCTTCAACCCTTCTCCACTTATCTACATGTCTATTTTGGAGCCAGTACCAGGCTATTTTTATTACTAGTAGAGATTAAGGTTTTTTATGGTGATACCTCCAGTAGGGTTTTGGTTACTCAGGATTGTTTTCTGATCCTGGGTCTTTTGTGCTTCCACATGAATTTTGAGATTGTTTGGTCAATTTCTTTAAAGAATTGCTTGTGGATTTTGATTGCTATAGTATTGAATCTGCATATTGTTTTTGGTAGGATGGTCACTTTTATGATGTTGATTCTGCCGATCCATGAGCATGGGAGGTCTTTCCACTTTCTGGTGTCTTCTGTAATTTCATTTTTCTGGGTTTTAAAGTTTTCATTGTAAATTTCTCTCATTTCCTAGGTTAAGTTTATACCAAGGTATTTCCTTTTTTTAGGGGCTATAGTAAGCAGGATTGTTTCTCTTAGTTCTTTTTCACTTGTTTCATTCTTGGCATGATTTTTGCATGTTTATTTTTAACCTGCCACTCTATGAACTTATATTTTAGTTCCAGGAGTTTTTTGGTTGAGTTTTTAGGATTACTCACATGTAAGATCATGTCATCTGCAAATAGAGTTATCTTGAGTTCTTCTTTGCCGATTTGAATCCCTTTTATCTCCCTTTCTTTTCTTAGGTCTCCAAGTAAGACTTCAAGTACAATATTGAATAGAAGTGTTGAGAGTGGCCAGCCTTGCCTAGTTCCTGATTGAAGCGGGAATGTTTCAAGTTTTTTCCCCACTGAGTATAATTCCTGCTGTTTGTTAGTTGTGTACAGCTTTTATTATGTTGATAAAAGTTTCAACCGTTCCAACTGTCTCTAGGTTTTGATCATAAAAGGATGTTGGATCTTCTTAAAAGCTTTTTCTGGATCTACCAAAATTATCATTGGTCTTGGACTTTGGATTGTTTTCTATAATTGATTATATTTATTCATTTGCATATGTTGAACCAACCTTGTATGCCTGGGTTAAAGCCTACCTGATCAGAGTGAATGATTTTTTGACATGTTTATTAATCCAATTGGGTAAGATTTTTTTTAAATACTGAGTTTATTTCACATGTATATTTGACTCCCCAACACCCATGTCTGACCACTACTACTATGTCCTATCATAACATTCCATACATACATAAACCAAACAAAGGTGGAGTTCCATCTTTAAAAACTAAACAGGCATTTTAGGCAATGAATTATTGGCAATGGAACCTGGACAACATTTATTAAACAAGGTCATTAAAGTTTACTTTGCATTATAAAAAGGACAGCCAGATATCAACAGTTACAGAAATGAAGACAGAAAGTTTCAACAAACTGTTTTCAGTCTATGTTCTTAAAGAGATTTCTTCCATTGCCAGAGATCTTGAATTGCCTCATGGTCAGTCATTTAGAAGCAATTCTTCACATAATTGATGAACTTGGCTTCCACTTTGGGAAGCCCTTTTCTATTCTTGTTTGCATTTTTGCTTTAATGTCTTCTACAGAACTAGGTCCTTTGGGTGTCTTAGGGCTTTTTTCTTTTTTCTTGAAGGATTCTTGACCTTTTGATCTTGGTGTTAATAGTTTTGAGTCCTTTCCATTCTGGTTTGACTTTTGTGCATTTTTGGCTGGATTGTCTCGGATAGATTTCTTTACTGGAGCTTTTTCTTCTGCTTCTTCATCAAAATCATCATCATCATCATCATCATCATCTTCATCAGAAAGTTTTACTTTTTTCTTCTTGGTGAATTATACCTGTGACTAAAATGTTGTATCCTTCTGTGCTTCTTATGATGTTTTTGGTTTGAAATCTACTTTGTCAGACAGCATAATTGCTTTCCCTACTTGTTTCCCAGTTCCATTAGCTGCAGAATTTTTGACCAGCCTTTTACTTTTAGAATGTGCCTATCTTTTGTGGTGAGATATGTTTCCTGAAGGCAGCAGATGGTTGGGTTGTGATTTCTAATTCATGTTTGTAATCTGTGTCTTTTTATTGGTGAATTAATTCCATTGACATTTAGTGTGATAATGGAGAAATTACTTTTAATTCCTGACACTTTTTGTGTTTAGTGGCTTTCATAAGTATATTATTAGGCTTGTAGGTTTTGGTGGTATTATACTTCCTGCCTGTTCTCAGTGATATGCTTGTTCTTTTCTTCAAGATTCAGTATCTTTCCTAGCATTTTTTTGAAGGCCTATTTTGGTAGTCATGTAAGCCTTCAAGTTGTCTTTATGGTGGAAAATTTTTCTTTCATCCTCGATCATGACTTATAGTTTTGCTGGGTATGTCACTCTGGGTTGACATTTTGTTCTTTCAATACTTGAAGTATGTTTCTCCATGCTTCTTGCTTTTACTCTTTCCATTGAAAAATTATTTGTTATTTTAATAGGTTTACTTTTTTATTATTTATTTTTTATTCAATTGTGTGTGTATGCTCCCCCTCCCCTCACCCCTCACCCCCATTCCCCAGTGCCTCCCGCCCCAATTCCCAGAGAGTCCTTTCTTGTGCATGCCTGACTCTCCTCTGGGCCCTCCTCTCCGATGACGTACAAGGACCCAGTGGCATTTCCCTGAACCCTTTCCCATGTTCCCCTTAAGCATAGGAACACTACTGTGGCTGCCAATCCCTTGCCTCCAAGGATCTTGGTGCCTTTAGCAGATGCTAGACTTTGTGAGGTCAATAGTGTGTTGGACATTGTGCAGGGCATGCAAAGTCCAATTATGATTGCTTCGGCCCTAACTTGTGTGGAGTATCTTGCAAATCATTGCTCCTCCCATCTTTTTGCTCTTACACTCTTACCACTGGGCATTTTTCTTTATTGCTTAAGACCATCTTTTTGTTTCTGTGTGTTTTTGACTATAGTGAATTAGATGATATTACTACCTTTGAGCAATTATTACTAGTTCTTGCCTTGTAGTTAGGTATGCTTGTCTGGTATTGGTGCTATTTCGTAGATGAGGCTATTAGACTGTTAATACATCAATAAGGTGAGGTTTAGTAGACAGGGAGTAATGATATGCATGTGTAGGAATGATTGACCAAACAGGCCTGTATTGTCTGTGTGGGCCGAAATGCGCAAATGCAACTTCCCCAAGCTAGAACCTGCCGCTGTGCCTGGACTGTGCCTGGGGTTGACGTCAAACTGCCTGGCTGAGAGGACCAACCCAGACAGGACAACACAGCAAAAACCTCATGCTAGGACTTATGGGATGTTGGGTGGGATATATAGGCTGCCCCCATACTTATAATAAATGAGCCAGCCTGCAAGCCTGGGAGCCTGCTGTTGCCACTTGCCTGACTCCCAGAGTCTGTGTTGTTGATTTCGCGCCAGCTTATCTTCACCCCCAAGGGTCTCTGTGGGACCCTGAGACTGCAACATGTATGGTAGTGCACTTTTTTGGTTTACTTCCTTGGTGATATGTGAGTTTGAATGGAGTAGTTCCAGAAGGTGTATGCATTTTGGCATGCCTATATGGAAATGTTAAATTACATTCACTTATAATTGAGAAGCACAAGATGGCAAAAAGGTTTTGCTTATTTTTGAGCTGTATGTGAAGATTCTGTCCCATGTGATGGGATGATTTTAGAGGACTTAAAATGTATGGTGTTTGTCCCCTAGAGCATTGCTTGGTTTTTCTCTCGGCTATGTTGAATTGTGAGGAGTAGAGAGTCTGCCCTAGTCAGGATCTGTGTCAGCTGGGTGCCTTCCCCAGTGCCAAAGCAGACTGGTTGCCATGCTGGTTGCTGATGGGGCAAACAAGTGATCTAGGCCCCTTACCTGAGGAGCAGGGAGTCCTCCTTGATGCAGGTTTGGGAGTGCAGGGCAGAGTGTGTAGTGTGGTAGGCAGATCACCTGGGACCTTGGGCATAGTCGAAGGGCCTTTCCCAGGGCCAGAGCAGACTGGCTGCTCCTCTGGTTGCTGGTGGGATCCACAGGTGACCTTGGGCCTGGGCATGGTAAGACAGTTTTTGTGTAAAATATTCCATCACTCTGAAAAGCTCCCAATAGTGAGCAAAATAGATCTGCCTAACAGTTTTGAACTCTTCCTTAAAAGTGAGTTCTGAAAAGCTACACATATCATTACAACTTAGAAGTGAGTATTTTATTGCAGAATTTGATCCAAGAACAGGATCATTAAAGAAGTGTCAATAGTGACGGAGCCACTTTAAAAAATAGTAACTTCACTTCCATAAAATTGTCCTAATTCATAAAAGATGGATAGATGCTCGATTATTTCATGAGGTCAGAGATGCTTGTTCCCCAAACGAAAAGCATGAAAAAGTTATAATTTAGGTTCATAACATTCATAAGAATAAGAACAAAAATAATAAATAGTATATTAAAGCATCATGATCGATATTTGTCTACTATAATAGTATGGAGACAAAAGACTGAGAAGTGTACCAATCAAAATAATTTATTAAAATGTTTAAAGTTGGAAATATCAAACACATGGAATCAATACCAATATATCTATGAGTCCTGTCCAACAATTGTTCATGATAAATGACTTTTGCCCACACATAACTTTCATAAATAGAAAATGGGAATGAATGGACAGCATGTGTACACAGAGGAAAGCATGAAATTATGCAGAGTGTGGTCTATGTGAACTCTCAAAGCCAGCGAAATAGTAAGTCAAAGTAAACTGGGATTTTAGCCACAGTTAAACACACACTGTCGCCCCACCAAAGTTGCCGTGCTTCACAGTATTCGTGACACAGTCAATTAGAATCAAGGGCAGAGAGATCTGAAGGTGTAACAATGAGGGGTGGAATGCGAAGGTTTGGTCAGTCCTACCTGAGCGAGGCGCTTCGCAGCCATTTTGAGCGGACTCGGGGATGTTGAGCAGCTCTGCGGGTAGCCCAAGGTGTCTTTTCCCACCAGACTCTTGTCATTCTCTAGAACAGAAGCAGCCAGCTGTGCTGGGGTTAACACTGTCCGTGAGGAGGGGGTGCCGCTGATGAGTGTTTTATAACATCTGTTCATGTCACTGTTCCGTCAGGTACCTGGACGAGCCCACTGCTGGATGCGCCCATTCCGGGAGGTGCCCCGCTTTGTTAGCCAACCTATCTCCACCTGCGTCTCCTGAGCCCCGTCTCCTGAGCCGGGGTCTCCAGAGCTCACGTCTCCTGAGCCTGCGTCTTGGTCCAGCTGCATCTCGTAGCGAGGTGCCGGAAACGTGGCTTTGGGGTGAGTCCCACGCTGTGCGCTTAGTAACAGCGGTGACTTGCAGGTGTCCCGTTGGCTGCCTCCACGGTCAGTGTCCATCACCTGTGCCTTATGTTTTTCAGGCTCCGCAGTCCCAGCCCTGCATTCGCGGCCCGGCCACCTTCCGTTCTCCAGCCTTAGGCTGTGCCGTCCTCCAGGCCGCCGCCTCCCCTGTCCTCCGCCAACATGAGCGCCAGCCACGGTGACCTCCACCTTCAGTCTGAGGAGCAGCGGCAGGAAGACCAGCCCTCCAACCCCGTGACTCCCGAAGATCTGTTCCTGCTCTTTTGCCAGGAGGAGTGGGAGATCCTTAGTACTGATCAGAAACTGCAGTACTATGAGATCATGATGGGCGTCTATAGAGAGGTACTCTCTCTGGGGCCTGGGGCTTCTGCATCTGTTCCAGGTTCCCAGGACGGGCAGCCTACCGAGCACCGGAGAGACTTCTGGCTAGACTCTGTTATTACCCAGCTGGGGATAATGAGCCAGTCTGTCCCCGCTCTAGTGCCTACAGAGAATGATACAGGTGTGCCATCTGTGCAGGGCGTTTCTGGAAGAGAGCCCCAGGAGAGGCCTCTTCAAGCCAATGTCTGTACCCAAGAGGCCCACCAGTCGATAATGTATGAGGCACTCATGCAACATCTGCTGCCCGAGGCCTTACAGCACGGGATCCAGTGTACATGTAAATCATGCGGCAAAGTGCTCTCTTTACCTTTGCAGCACAAAGCTTCAGAAGTGATTAACAGTGAGATGGGTCAGCCCTCCACTGTGAAGAACACCGAACCTCAGGAGTCAGGGAGGGCCTTGACCACTAGGGCACCAGCCGGTCAGCAGGCCACCCATAACACCAACACTCCAGGCAGGCACAGGGAGGATAAAGTGGTCTCTGACTTCGTACAAGGGGACAGGGGCAGACAAGGTCGGTTAGTTTCAGTCACTAAGGATCACCTTATTCAGCATCATGATTTTCACAGCACATCAGAATGTGAGGAATGCGGGAAGATCTTTCAATTTAAACATGAGCTGATTCAACACATGAAATTTCACACTGGAGAAAGGCCTTTTATGTGCCGACTTTGTGGGAAAAGTTTCTACCGTGAAGCTACACTTGCCACACACAAGCAATGCCACCTTCCAAAAGATTCTTGCAGGTGTGAGGAATGCGGAAAACTGATAAGGTCCCATACTTACTTTGTGATACACAAGAGAACACACAGTGTGGAGCGGCCCTTTGAGTGTTGTGAGTGTGGAAAAGCCTTCACATCGAAATACAAACTTACTTCCAGAAAGTTCACAGTGGACCAGCATTTGGAATGTACAGCATTCCCCAAAGATCACTCCAAGCTCATCCATAAATGTAGATGTGCCTTGTGTGGTTCAGGCTCCTGCCATTGTCTCAAGTCCTGCTGATGTGAGAGCTGCCCTCCAGACACTCTGGGTTGAAGGCACACTGGAGTAAGAGCAGGTGTGCTTAGGAAGTGTGGGGCTCAGCAGCCCCCACTGAATTACATTACCACACTGGTTAATTATCTCATGTTCATATATTCACCCTTGTTCATCCACATTCTTACTGAGCAGACAGTACAAAGCTAGATATAATAGAAAGGTTTTTAAAAATGAAATTTATTTTTTAATTTTAATTTATTAGCTATTATTCTTAGGACTTCGGTTTTAGTTTCTGTTATTCCATCTACCAAAGTTTATTTTTACCTTTATTTACAAGTGTGATAAGAATATTCAGAGAAACTACCCTTTTTACATATTTTAATATATTGCCTCTTTTAAGTTCTATTAAAGGTAAATTTATTTGTTTTTAACACAAATTCTTATGTACTCCTTGCCCATATACCTTCCCATCTTTTTGTTCTCCCCTTTCTCCCTTTTCCTGGCTTTTTTCCCTCTTCCATTTATAAGCTACCAATAGAATGCTCAAATTAGTTCTGTAATACGTCATCGCCCAATTGAATTCTGGAAACACCAATTGAACTCTGTTTATCTGGGTCTCTACATTGAAGATAGTACCTACAAGTATCCTATATATGGGATATTTCATAGTTTAATTTTTCTGCCATACTTTCTGTGTTACTTGCTCACCATTTTTTCCTGCATAAGTGATTCCACTTCTACCATCAGTCAGTGACCACCTGACTCTCCTCTCCAGCATACTCGACGAGGGCAGATATCGGTTCTCATTCTCAGATTCTCTGGAAAGATATTGACTGAACTAAACCTGTTGGGTACTCCTCATTCCTTCCCCTCTGAGGACTGTAGCGTAATCATGTGGCTATTCTTGTTCAATATCACTGAACTGAGACCTACTGCAAGTGTACAAATGTTTATCATCATCGTCCTGGACTACTGACTAAGTCTGATAACCAAGGTAGATTTTTGCAGCTCCAAACCATCATGCCTTGGAGTCTCCTGAAGCATCAGATTGATGAAATGACTGCTTTTGTGATTTGTTGATTGTCATTTAAATTTTCCTCCTGTTCTTTACACCAGGACATTCAGATGATTGGTAAAATAACTGCTTTGTAAGCATGACAGTATGGACTCTTTGTGGGGAATCAAAATTTTGTGTCCTTAAATAACCAGGAGAGACAAGAACTGTGCTAAGATTAATTTGTCCTGTTTGATAAAATTCCCTACAGCTTTATTTTTAAAGTGAATAATTCAACTACATTTTCCCTGCGAAATATATATACATGAATAATATAAAACTGTATGTATTAAAATTGTACAATGTGAAACTTTATAAAGCTTTTTCATGTATGTTCAAACGTGATAATGTAACAACAATTTAAGGTCACAAGAATATTCCCAACACCAAAAGATTTTTATTCTCGTTTGTATGATGTTTCTTATTTGTTGACAATACCTAATGTTTATATAAGCACTATTTTGTTTTATGTGTCATCTGTCAGGTTTTCATGGACACATAAACTCTGTTCAGATTTTGCATATTAAACATAAACCTGGTTTGAAAACTGAAGAGTCTTTATGACATTCCCATAGGTAGTAGCAATGTAAAAGAAAGTGTTTGCCAAGATCAAACCTACCAACCATATCATCCCCATGCAATTCTGAAGAGTAAGTTTCTATTATAACACAAAGAATTTCAACATTGGGAAAATATAAAACAATTATATAATGGAATTAGGATTTTTTTGAAAGTTTGTATTGTTTAAAATATATATTAGGGGAAATGTTTTGTTGGACCAAAGAGAAAAAAATATGTTGTAGATGTATCTCATAAATTTGCCAGCATGGGTGCATCAGCTTATTTTTTGTCTCTATAATGAAATCATTGAGATAGTTAACTAATGAATATTAAAGGTTTATTTTTCCACTATAATTATGGAACTTTTCTCTCATCTTTGCCCTCCTAATTAGTTTAAGCCTCTGATGAGTTAGTGTATCCTGGCAGAAGCATGTATCAGAAAATACTGTACATTTCATCAAAAATGAAACAATGAGAAATCTAGGGCTCTCTATTTGCCTTTGAGCTCACATCACCAATGCACTGAGAACCTCTGAAAAGGAGATTCTTTTTCTCTGAAACACAGTCTTCCTATGCAAGCCTAGCCTGATCTTTAGCTTATCAGCTCAAGTGAACATCCTGCCTCAGACTGAGGAACTGGGATTACAAGTGTTTGCTAGTCCACCAACTACATTTCATTTCTTGACGGTCCACAGACCTTTGATAGTACTAAAGTCAAAATCTTTAACACATGGTGCTTCAAATGCCAAACTATAGCATTTGCTTTTATTCAATATAAATTGTATCAAATGAAACTTAAAATGCACCTAACAAGCCATGGAATATGGTATGATAGTACATATCTATAATTCAAGCACTTAAGGAACTAAGAAAGGTGTTGAGCTTCTTGAGTCCTTGTCACGTCCATGGTGAAAAGTTGGTTAGACAAATCTTGTGCAGATCTTATGAAAGTTTATTGGTGGTGCAACTCTGCCATGTCCAGAAGATGCTGTGTAACAGCATCCCTTACTGATTTCTGACTCTTACTGTCCTTTCTGCATTTTCCTGCAGTGTTCCCAGATCCTTGAAGGAGTGAGAGGGTGATTTAGACGTTTTATGTATGGCAGAGCAGTCCAGTGTCATTTATTCTCTATACTTTGAGCAGTTGGGATTCTCCATATTAAAAAAAAAACAAAAAACAAAAAACAAAAAAAAAAACTTGGGGCTGCAGAGGTGGCTCAGCAGTTAAGCCTCTGCCTTGCAGGCAGAAGGTCCTGAGTTCGGATCCTAGACCCCACGTATAGAAGCCAGGCGGAAGCGGAGGCGGCCTGTGTTTCTGGTCCTGGTAGGGCGGAGCCTGTGAATCCTGGGGCAGAGTAAACAAGGAGCACGCGGTTCATGGTGGTTCCCGAATTCGTCCGTGGTTCTACACACACATACACATATACACGCACACACACATATACACGTGCACAATTGAATAAATAATAAAAAAATTTAAAAAAAAATTCCATTGAAAAAAGGAGTTTCTAGGCTCAGAGCTGAGAGCTGCTCTAATCTATGGACATAAAGAAGTTTGGGATCATGTCCTTACAGCTAAACTTTAATAGTTCACTCCTCCTTGGACTAAGGGTCTCCCCTTCCACAGGTTCTTGTTTGGATTTTCAATAGACATATCTTTTCTGCAGACAAGTACACATTAAATTTATTAAGATATTAAAATTTCCCCAAAACCATTCATGCAAGCATTGTACCAGTGGTCACTTTTTACCAAGGTAGTCATTATTCATTGATTTTTCTTCCCACAGCAGTCTTCATTGGACTTTCTGATATTATGAAGGCTGATTGGTAAAATAATTGCTTTGTCAGCATGACAGTGTGGGCTTCCCCAGTGCCAAAGCAGACTGGCTGCCACTCTGGCTGATGGTGGGGCATGCAGGTGACCTGGGGCCTGGGGCGTGTTCTGCGGGCCTTACCTGAGGAGCAGGGAGTCCACTCTGGTCTGGGTCCGCGGCAGCAGCCCAAATAGTTTTATTTTTTTTTTAATTTTTAAAAATTTTTTATTATTTATTCAATTGTGCGTGTATGCGTGTGTGTGTGTGTGTGTGTGTGTGTGTGTAGAACCATGGGCAAACTGAGGAACCAGCATGGACGCCTCCACCTCCTCCTTTTTTGCCCTGCCCCGGGATTCACAGACTCCGCCCTACCAGGACCAGAAACAGGCCGCCCCCACTTCCTCCCGGCATCTATACGTGGGGTCTAGGATCCGAACTCAGGACCTTCCACATGCAAGGCAGAGGCTTAACCCCTGAGCCACCTCTCCAGCCCCCCCCAATAGTTTTAATAAGCATTATTTATCATAAAATGCACTCAGGTCAATAAGTACATTAAATTTTGTTAATTCAAAGAGGATTAAAATAATAAAATAAGACCATTTTGTGAATAAATGTGCATTTGTTAAATGCATGTTGACATTTTTAATTCAATTTCACAAATTGCTGATGAATGCTATTAATGTCCTTATCACTATAATTTATATTTTATTTATTTGTGTGTGTGTGTGTGTGTGTGTGAGATCAAGGGCACTGTGTGTCGCTATGGAAGAGGAGGACCAAAGGCGAATTTGGGAATCATCCTGGATTGTTTCTACCTCTTTCTTGCTTTACTTCTGGAAACACAGACTCTGCCCATCAGAGCCAGAAGTACAGGTAGATATGGTTTCCTCCTGGTGTTTTTCCATGGGACCTGACATCCTAATTTAGGACTTTCTGCCTTGGAGACGGAGTCTTAAACCCTTAACCATCTCTCCAGCCCTTCTTGTCATTATTTTAATGTCAGAGTTTTGATGTGCTTAGATATTTCCAGATTTAAATTAAATCATCAGAAGTTTTAATTTAACTTTGACATTCATAACTGAAATGCCCTTCTAATAACAATGCTTTCAGATTACGACAGTTTGTCTTTGATTCAGGCAAATGCACTTTAAATTGCTACAGTTTAATAGAGAAGATGTTGTTAGTAGTGACTTGTCCTGAGATATACCTTCAAGGGCAGCCACAGGCACAACATAATTCAGACTCATAAATCCTTGAATATATTCTAAGATACTAACACAATTCCAAGCAAATAGTTCTAACATTTTTCAGAATACGTGTTCTTTCTTTAGCTCAAGGCAGTTTGGTAATGAGAAATAAATGGAGTCTCCAGATGTCTGTTTCATCCACATCCAATTTGCATCTATATACCTGTCCTCGTGTGAATGAATAAGCAGTTGTCTTTCTTATTCCTGAATATTCTTTTAAAGTTTCAAATTCATTTTAACCAAACGTCTTAAGTTAGAAACAATGCAAAATCATATGATCAATTGTGGAGTATCAATAAGTAGCTCTTTCAGAGTAACTTGGGTTCTTGAAATCCTGTATTTTTAGAAACTCTCATCTCAACAAATCATGATAAAATAAGAAAAATAATTGCTCCATTTGTTCTCATTTTGCTGAGGTAAAATACTCTGAGTCAAACAACTTAACAGAGACACAATTAAACATTTTGACTTAGGTTCCAGAAAAGCACAGTTCCTCATGGAGATGAACACATGGTGACAGACCAACAGTGTATGGGATCTGAAACAAGATTTCAGCTGTTACAGGACAGCCACACTCAGGAAGCAGGAAATGAGAAAGGACAGAAAGTAGGCCTAAACTATCAAATCTCTAGGTCCACAGTCAGTATAACTAATGAAGTAATATTTCTTCTAATAATGCAGATAGACTGCACATGGCATATGGCTTATGCTTGATAGTACAGTCTCAAAAGATCCAGTTATCTCTTAGATCTGGATGTTTGAGGGAGTAGGTGAATGTATCATTTTATTGTATGGAAGTTTCCTGGAATTATGACGTGAGTATCATTCAGTGGGCCTTGGCAGGCAGAATCCTCAGAATGTCCCATAAGTGATCCTATCCCAGTTGTTTTCTTTCAGGTTTGGTCAATTGGAAATATATACTAGAAAAAAAATAGAAAGCAAAAACTTCTGTCTTTGTAATGTGTGATCACAGCTCTCTATAGTTACCTTCTCATATGGTTCTTATTCTCACAGTATCTTGATAAAACTGTTCTTTCTCTTTTCTATTTGTGAATGGGTAGGGAAAGCCTTCTAATTCCTCTGGTTCCTGTTTGTTTCATTTTCATTACTGACATTCTTATACCTATACTTTTTAAATACAGGTTCTTCATTAGACTTTTCATTTGAATATCTTCAATGGATAATTCAATACTGCTAAAACCTTTACTGAATCAAACATGAAGTCATTCGGTTTTGGAGAATTAAATAAAAATGTAATATTACCTTACTTACTTATATTTAAAAGTATCATGATAGCCACTGCATGCTTCTATAAAAAAGCACATGTAATATTACCTTACTTACTTATATTTAAAAGTATCATGATAGCCACTGCATGCTTCTATAAAGAAGCACTTGAAAGTTTTATTAAATAAAAGTTTTGCATGATTTAATTTTCACTGGCCTGTTATTGTATGCTTTTGATGCTATCAAGACTACATGGGGGCTGGAGAGGTGGCTCAGGGGTTAAGCCTCCGCCTTGCAGGCGGAAGGTCCTGAGTTCGGATCCCAGATCCCACGTATAGACGCCAGGTGGAAGCGGGGGCAGCCTGCACTTCCGGTCCTGGTAGGGCGGAGCCTGTGAATCCCCGGGCAGAAGGAAGTGGAGGCGTCCATGGTGGTTCACGAATTCGTCCGTAGTTCTACACATACACAGACACACACACACACACAGACACACACGCGCGCACATACACACGCACATGCGCACAGTTGAATAAATAATAATTAAAAAAAATTTTAAAAAAAGACTACATGGATCAGTGAAAGCCAATTTGCATGCTTGGTGGTGTGTTCCACATACTGTGACCTGTTGAGTATTAATAGCATCTTGGTGAGGAAACAGTGGTTTTGATACTTCTACTTTTGGTTTCTTCAAAATTGTACTGTTTTTGGTGATGGTGACAAATTTTGCATTGCTCTATCTGGTAATCTTCAGAGGTTGTGTGCACTCAAATGACATAATGAGTACTTTCTGCTTTTTATACTAAATAGGAAGGTGTAGCTGATAACTTTTATATCTTTTTTGCAGTCACTCTCTTCATTTTTAAGGGGCACTGGAAACCAGCTGCAAGGATAACCAGGGAAGAGAAAAAGAAGATTTTGCTGCTATTTTAAACATTTAGTAGAAGGAAGGAAACAAGCAAATATGAGGATTATTTAACCACAGTTATAAATTCTGTTATAGACTGCAAAACACATTAACGAAGATACTTATAAAGAATAACTAGGAGAACAATAACAATAAAGTATGGAGTTTGATGGTTCTGGCTGCTTTGTATATTGTTTTATTATTTTAATTTTTCAGATACAGAAATGAAAACAAAATCTGCTACAATATGGATACTTGGCATTCATCAGTCTTAATCTTGGTCATTGAAAGTTATCACTGAGATTTAAAGTTTTAAAACAAGAAAATGATGCAAGTACTTATAAAAATACTGAGAAACAATGATTGGTTTTGCTATTCTGAAAGTCATAAAATATACATTTAAAATATATGATCAAGCAGATAAAGAAAAGGAAATATCATAACATAACTTATATTTCTCAAAATGTACTGAAAAAGGATTCCCCATCTACCACTGAACCATGTATCAGTAGCAACAACATCAGATCTTTTTAATCTACCATGATTTGTATCTTGTATGACCTCACAAACGGATTAGTTTTGGCATAGTCAGGACATACAGATTTCTAGAAGTCAATCACATTTAAATAAGTCTTGAAAGTTGTGATCCCTTTGAAATGATAATAATATCCCTAACAATGAAAGGTAGTAAGGAATGGAGTGATTTCTCAGTTGGTAAACTGCTTGCCAGGCAGTGGCCTGGAGTTTGCATCTTTGGCTCATGTGTAAATCATGAGGTGAGTTGACATGGATATATTACTCTAGAGTTTGAGAGGCAAGGATGGTGAACACGTATATCTCCAGAATTTGTTGGTCTTCCAATCCAAAGAATGAGCTCTGAATTCAGTGAGAGACCCCTTTGAAAAAATAAGGTGGAAAGTGGTAGAAAAAAACACCCTCTGATATCCATACACATACATATGCATCAACACAGAAGCACACATGCATTTCTACTATATTACATTACATTACATACACACACACACACACACACTAGCTATGTATCCAGTTCTTTTAACAATGCAGGAGCAAACTAGACTACAAATACAAAATTGCAAACCATGAATTACTATATTTTATATATTTATTTCTGGTTCTTCAAATTTCTTAACATGAATTGGCTGTTGAAAAATGACAAGAATGTCATTTGATTGAACATACCCTCTTTGTCAAATAAGAAACCTAACAATAGCAATACTTCAAGAACACTCTGGCTGCCCTTATGGCTTTTTCTTTCTAGCTGAGATTCACAAGGTGAATTCACAGGTAGGGAAAGATTTCTGTCCAGTTAAATGTCACTTGAATCAGACTGTTGTAGAAAATCCAAGTGCCCTGCGTACTTTTAACTCTTTGTTTGGGTCTGGGATAGAAGCCTTGTTGGCTCAGCAAATATAAAATATATATTTTTAAGGAAAGAGGTTAGACACTCATTTATATGAACTGGCACCATTAAAAGAACCAGATTGACCTGAACATTCTAAAATGGATACTTGGAAGTACAAGTAAAGTGAACTAAAGGAAAAAAGAACAAAAAAAAATAAGCACATCATAAAAGCAGCAACCTTCGTAGAGGTTGATAGTGTTGTGAACCTGGGGTTTAAATGCAAAAGGTTAACTGCTTTTTTTTACATCTCTGTGGCAAGCTAAGGAAAGGTGGAGATAGACAGCCCTTACAAAATGCATTGAAAAATCCAAGTGTATAAAAGAAATCCAGTGGCTGGTGAGTGAGAAAATATTTCATGGGTTGGATGTCTATGCTGTCCTGGACTTATGTCTGAATTTTATTGATGGGGGAAAATGCAACATCAAAGTAATTAGGAATTCTTTCAAATCTTATTTTTTATCCATTGCAAATTCTATGTGAATCTATAATGTTTCATATTCAAGCTTTCTTACAGTACCAGCTACATAAGCTCATATAGTATGATATTTTCTTAAGATAAAACTCATTTAAATTTAAAGAACAAAATTTCATTTTGACCATATATTATAGACAACACTTTGGATAAACTATGTATATACATAAGCTACAAAAATATAAAAGACATATTTACAGAAGTGCCACTCAATTTGCACACGAATATGATGAAATAAAAAATCTTTGATAAGCAATTGTTCCTTACGACCTCTTCTCCCTGCTTTCAGATACATAGCATGTAGTCTCATACACTTTGTCCCAATGCTTTCCAAGCCCTTCACATTATGGTATATACAGAAATTGGAGATATAGAATAAGCATGAAAAATAAAAATGGTCAGATTTATCTGGAAGTAATCCAGCTGCCTCCATATCACTTACACTTCTAAATGATAAAGGCAGTGTCAACAAGCCTTTCTGTAACCAATTCATGAGACAGCATGTATCAGTCAATTCTCCTTTCAACCATAATGGAAATCAATTCAATAAAGGTATTTCAATAGAATTAATATGAGAAGATGTAGAATTTATTTCTAATTATAAAATGAGGACAAAATAGAAAAGGTGAAGTAAGATTGAGCAAGGACAAATATGAGCTTCTCATTATCAAAACTTATTTTTTACTTAAAGGCTATAGACTGTGTCAGAATCCAGATGATTAAATTCATGGATCTTTTTAAATTATACAGTTCACACAAATGTGTGTATTCCTTGAAACCTGAGGCCATATTGGAAATGGTATTCTCCTTTGTTTGCCTAAGGACAGGAAAATTTCTAGTAAGAGATAGAGAATGTGCTATTAGTAGGTGTCAATGACCTATTCAGCAAATTTTATCTGTCACCTCCATTCTATTATTATCTCAGATACCTCTATTTATTGTGTAAACCTAGTCCTGTGCGTTGCATTTTCTTTGTGATAAGCTCAAAATATGGTATGGGTTTGTGGTGTTTGTGGGAGATATCCCCAGAGAATCAAATGCTTCATCATTGACACCTCATCTTTATCAAAAAGTTAGACTTATAGATTGAATATAGGGAGTTAATTTTGTTTCTCAGAACAACCTTGCTGAAAATAGGAGAGATTAGAAGTATGAACAAATGGTTTAATGGTCTTAAATTTTTTTGAGGAAGAAGAACCAAATATGTATCTCAAATGCAACATTGGTGTTCTTTAGCTCTTATTTTCTTTTTCCTTTATCCCTTTTAATAATTTACCTTTAATACAGAAAATAGTTACGTTATGTATGTAATCTTTTTTGCACTGAGTAAAACTGAAGAGACAAGAGATTACAAATAAGTCAAAATTGAAAGAAAGAAAGAATTAAAGAAGAAATATTTTTCTGAGGCTTCCTGAAAATGGAATTGCAAATTTAGAATTATAGCTGGGCAATAGTTGCCTTCACCCCAGTAAGTGTAAGATTACATTACATTACATTACATTACACACACACACACACGCAAACACACATACACACACACACACACACACACACACAAACACATGCCAGCTATGTTTCCAATTCTTTTAACAATGCAGGATCAAACTAGACTACTAATACAAAATTGCAAACCATGAATTACTATATTTTGTACATTTATTTCTGGTTCTTCAAATTTCTTTTTCTTTAGTACATTTTTTATTATTATTTCAGCTCATACAAACTTAATAGGTACACCAATTCCCTCCCTCCCTCCTCCTACCCCCGAACCCCCTGCTCCCCCTCCCCTCACCTCTCCCATACCATCCCCCCCCCATGCCTCTCGCCCCAATTCCCAGAGTCCTTTCTTGTGCATGCCTGATTCTCCTCTGGGCCCTCCTCTCCGATGACATACAAGGACCCAGTTGTATTTCCCTGAATCCTTTCCTGTGTTCCCCTTAAGCATAGGAACACTACTGTGGCTGTCAATCCCTTGCCTCCAAGGATCTTGGTGCCTTTAGCAGATACTAGACTTTGTAAGGTCAATAGTGTGTGGGACATTGTGCCAGGCATGCAATGTCCAATTATGATTGCTTCGGCCCTAACTTGTGTGGAGTATCTTGCAAATCATTGCTCCTCCCATCCTTTTGCTCTTACACTCTTACCACCCCCTCTTCCGCAAATGTCCCTGAGGTTCAGGATGGAGAGAGATTAGTCTGGCCTAGTTCTAGGTGGTTGATATAGAGTCTCTGAAGTTCTGGATAGTGGTTTGTTGATTTTCTTTTGCAGTTTTGTTGCTCCTGCAATGCCCTTCACTCCGTTGTGATGGGCAGTGTATGTCACCCCCTGGCCAGAGATAGAAAACTGTTAAACTGAATACTTATACCCAAAAGTGAAATCACAGGGTCATATGGCATTTGGCAATGGGAGGGGTCAATCACCCATTTGCAAAATGGTTACTTTTTAATCTGCCGGACTATATGCCCTCCCCTTCTGGTGAGTTCATACCCCCTTAGTTGTAAATGATCAGGAACGAATGTCTGTGAACTTAACTAGTTGTCACATTACTTTCTTGCAGTCCTTGATGGAGGCTTATTTTCTCTACTGTAACATGGTCACTTCTCTCCTTGTTTCTATTGTGGCCCTCCAACCCCATCCCTCCTGTTCATAATCCTTGCAATTACTGTAGGTAATACATAGATTTACCTATGAGTGTCTCAAGGTGGGCTGGGTGGGTTTGGTATTAGGAGCAACCTATTAGGGAGTACAAACGGCGCTTAATTTTCTGGGCCTGGGATACTTCACTTAATATAATTGTTTCTAATGGCATCCATTTCCCGGCAAATTCCAGTAATTCATCATTTTTGATGGCTGAGTAGTACCACATTGTATAGATGTACCACAGTTTCCTTATCCACTCGTCAACTGTTGGACATTTCGGTAGATTCCATGTCTTTGCCATTGTAAACAGTGCTGCTGTGAACATGGTCATGCTTGTGCTATTGAGGTGAAACTCTGCTGTATGGGGGGTTATACCCAAAAGTCGAATCTCAGGGTCATATGGCATTTCAATCTTTAATTTCTTTAAGAATCTCCAGACGGCTTGCCAGAGTGGCTGTATGAGCCTGCACTCCCACCAGCAATGTAGGAGAGTTCCCCTCTCTCCACATCCTCTCCAGCATTTGCTGTTGTTTGTATTGTGGATTTAGGCCATCCTGACCAGGATGAGATGATATCTCAGGGAAGTTTTGATTTGCATTTCCCTGATGGCTAAAGAAGTGGAGCATTTTTTAAGATATTTGTTAGACATTTTACTTTCATCCCTGGTAAATTTCTTTTAAGTTCCAGGGCCCATTTTTTAATTGGGCCGTTGTTTTCCTTGGAGTTTAGTTTTCTAAGTTCTTTGTGCACCCTGGACAGTAGAGCTCTATCAGATATGTGGTTAGTGAAGATTTTCCTCCCATTTTGTGGGTTGCCTTTGAGCTCGTTGACAATCTCTTTATCTGAACAGAAGCTCTTTAATTTCACAAGATCCCAACTGTTCAGAGTTGGTAGCAGTGACTGTGCCATTGGATGTCTGTTTAGGAACTGTTGGCCTAGCCCAATCAGCTCGAGGGAGTTCCCTATCTTTTCAACTATGGTTTTTATAGTCTCTGGCCTGATATCAAGGTCCTTGGTCCATTTGGAATTAAGTCTTGTACATTTTGACAAGTATGGTCCAGCTTTAATCTTCTGCATGTGGAGATCCAGTTTAGCCAGCACCATTTCTTGAAGATGCTGTTCTTTTTCATTGGATTTTTTGGGTCCCTTTGTCAAAGACCAAATGGCTGTAATTTTGTGGGCTTATATCTGGGTCTTCAATCCTTATCCATTGATCTGTGTGTCTATTTTGGAGCCAGTACCAGGCTGTTTTTATAACTACGGATTTGTAATATAGACTAAGGTTCGGTATGGTGATACCTACAGGAGTGTTTTTGTTACTCAGGATTGTCTTTGATACCCTGGGTCTTTTGTATCTCCATATGAATTTTGAGATTGTTTGGTCAACTTCTTTAAAGAATTGCTTTGGGATTTTAATTCATATAGCATTGAATTTGTATATTGCCTTTGGTAGGATGGTCATTTTTACGATGTTGATTCTGCCAATCCAGGAACATGGAAGGTCTTTCCACCTTTTGGTGTCTTCTGCAATTTCTTTCTTTAGGGATTTAAAGTTTTCATTGTAAAGGTCTTTTACCTCCTTGGTTAGGTTTATACCAAGGTATTTCATTTTTTTAGGGGCTATAGTGAATGGGATTGTTTCTCTCAAGGCTTTTTCACTTCTTTCATTCTCGGCATATAGGAAGGCCTCTGATTTTTGCACATTTATTTTGTATCCTGCCACCCTCCTGAACTTCTCAATTAGTTACAGGAGCTTCCTGGTGGAGTTTTTGAGATCACTTAGGTATAAGATCATGTCATCTGCAAATAGGGATAGCTTGATTTCTTCCTTGCCGATTTGAATTGCTCTTATGTCCCTTTCTTGTCTTATGGCTTCAGCTAAGACTTCAAGTACAATATTGAATAGAAGTGGTGGACAGCCTTGTCTAGTTCCTGATCGAAGTGGGAATGCTTCCAATTGTTCCCCATTGAGCATAATCCTTGCAGTGGGCTTGTTGTATACAACTTTTGTTATATTGATTAAGGTTCCTTCCATTCCTACTGTCTCTAGCGTTTTGATCATAAAAGGCTGTTGGATCTTGTCAAAAGCTTTTTCTGCATCTATCGAGAGTATCACGTGGTCTTGGGCTTTGGACAGGTTTACATGATGAATTACATTTATTGATTTGCGTATGTTGAACCAACCTTGTGTTCCAGGGATGAAGCCTACTTGGTCCCCATGAATAATCTTTTTAATATGTTTTTGAATCCGATTTGCTAAAACTTTGTTGAGAATCTTTGCGTCTGTGTTCATCAGAGAGATTGGCTTATAGTTTTCTTTTTTAAGTGAGTCTTTATTAGGTTTTGGCATTAAAACGATATTAGCTTCATAGAAGGAATTTGGTAGTGTTCCTTCCTTTACTATTTGATGGAACAGTTTAAGGAGTATTGGTATTATTAACTCCTTAAATGTCTGGTAGAACTCTGTGCTGAATCCATCTGGTCCAGGACATCTTTTGGTGGGAAGATTCAAGATTACTTCCTCAATTTCCTTATATGTTATAGGACTATTTAAATAATTCACAACTTCCTGATTCAATGTAGATAAGTTGTGTTTACTCAGAAATTCATCCATCTCTTTTGTGTTGTCATATTTCACAGAGTATAAGTTTTTGAAATATGATGTTATAATTCTCTGGATTTCTTGGGTATCAGTAGTGATAACTCCATGTTCATTTCTAATTTTGTTAATTTGGGTTTTCTCTCTCTTGCTTTTGGTTAATTTAGCTAGGGGTATATCAATTTATTGATTTTTTCAAAGAACCAGCTTTTTGACTAGTCGATTTTTTCTATCATTTTCTTAGTCTCAATTTCAGATATTTCTCCTCTTATTTTGCTAATCTCCTCTCTTCTACTACTTTTGGGATCAGATTGCTCTAGTTTCTCTAAAGCTTAAAGCTGGATTGTTAAGTTATTTATTTCTGATGTTTCAATTTTTTTGATGTAGGCATTAAGAGCTATGAACTTACCTCTTAGGACAGCTTTCATTGTGTCCCAGTGATTTTGGTAACTTTTATTTTCATTATCATTCACTTTCAGGAAATCTTGTATTTCCTTTTTAATTTCTTCCTGAATCCAGTTCTCATTCAGCATCAAATTGTTAAGTTTCCAAGAGTTAATGTATTTTCTCTTGTTTGATATGTTGTGGATGTCCAGCTTTAGGCCGTGGTGGTCTGATAGGACACAGGTTAGAATTTCAACTTTCTTGTACATGTGTAGATTCGTTTTGTGTCCCAGTATGTGATCTATTTTGGAGAAAGTTCCGTGTGCTGCTGATAAAATTGTGTATTCTTTGGTACATGTGTGAAAAGTTCGATAGAGATCTGTAAGGTCCATTTCTTTAAGGGTTTTATTAAGTTCCAAAGTGTCTCTGTTAAGCTTTTGACCTGTTTATCTATCCCATGTTGAGAGGGCGGTATTGAAGTCCCCAAGAATTATCATTTGGGGGTTGATTTCTTGCTTTAGATGCTGTAGGGTTTTCTTAATGAATGTGGAGGGGCCCCTATTGGGTGCATATATGTTCAGTATTGTGTAGTCTTCCTGGTGAATTTTACCTGTGATTAAAATATAGTATTCATCCGTGTCTCTTATAATATTCTTTGGTTTGAAGTCCACTTTGTCTGATACCATAATGGCTACCCCTACCTGTTTTCTGCTTCCATTAGCTTGTAGAATTGTTGACCAGCCTTTTATTTTTAGGGCATGCCTATCTTTTGTGGTGAGATGGGTTTCCTGCAGGCAGCAGATTGATGGATTATGATTTTTAATCCAAGTTTGTAATCTGTGTCTCTTGATTGGTGAATTAATTCCATTAACATTTATTGTTATAATGGAGAAACTATTTTTATTTCCAGACATTTGTCATGTTTAATAGTTTTTATAAGTATATTGCTTCGCTTTTAATGGTGTTATACTTGCCTTCTGTTCTCCTGGATATGCCTGTTTTTTTCTTCACGCTAGAGTATCATTTCTAGCAATTTTGAAGACCTGGTTTGGTGGACATGTATCCCTTCAAGTTGTCTTTTTGCTGGAAGATTTTTCTTTCTCCCTTGATCATGGCAGATAGTTTTGCAGGGTAAATCAGCCTGGGTTGACATTTTTGCTCATTCAATACCTGAAGTATGTCTCTCCAAGCTCTTCTTGCTTTTACTGTTTCGACTGAGAAGTCATTTGTTATTTTCATAGGTTTACCTTTAAAAGTGACTTGTTTTTTCTCCCTTGAAGCTCTCAGCACCAGTTCTTTATCTTGAATGTGGAGTGTTTTGTCTATTATTTGCCGTGGCGAGCTTCTGTTTTGGTCATATCTGTTTAGGGTGCAGAATGCCTCTTGTATATGGATGGGCCTCTCTTTTTTTATATGAGGAAAATTTTCCTTGATGATCGTTTGAAAAGTTTCCTCAGGGGTGGTATTTTGAGATTCTTGCTCTGGTATTCCATGAATACACATGTTGGGCTTCTTCAGGGTGTCCCATATCTCCTGGATATTTCTCTTGAGTATCTTTTTGGCTTTAACAACCTCTTCCATTGAGCTGGTTAGTACTCCCACTTTATCTTCAAGGTCTGAAACTCTGTTTTCTGCTTAGTTAGTTCTGTTGATAAGACTCTCTGTGGAGTTCTGGGTTGAAGATAACTTGTCTTGTAGCTCAGTTTTAAACTCTGCTTGAGTCTGTTTTAACTGCTCTGTGCCAGTTTTTGTTTCTTGCACTGTTTTTCTCAACTCCTCCAAGTGTCTGTTGTGTTCCTCTTCAAAGCGATTGATTCGATTATGTAATTCCTCCCAGATTTCCTCTTTCATAGCATTGAACATGGTAATGATCATATTTTGAAAGTCGTTATCCTGGGTCAGGCTTTTTTGGCCATTTTTTGTGAGTTTGTTCTGGTTGGAGTCTAACATTATGGGAGTAATTCCTTCAGTGGGAAATTTGTTTACTTGAGTGTTGCTCCTCATGGATTTGCACTTTGACTTTGGCATTGTCGTTTTAACTCTTAAGATCTTTCAATTTCACTAAACTGAATTATTTGGCCTGGGGTTCTTGGTGTGGGCAGGGATGGAGCTTACCTAGGTCGCAGGATGAGGCCGGGCTGGACCGCGGGCGTCCAGGCCAGAGGAGCGGGGTGGGGAAAGGAGGATGGGGGCGTCGGCGTGGAGCTATTTAACCTGATGGGAGCTGGGGCAGGGCCTGGGCACAGGTGGAGGTCCTCCTGGTCCCTCAGCCCTGCACGTGGCTCCGGCTGGATGGTGGGGTAGGAGCTGGGTCCCTTGGGCTGCCCTGGGGTTCTGGTGGGCGGGTGCAGGCGGCGCTTACATACGTCGCAGAATGAGGCCCGGCTGGACTGTGGGCATCCCGGCCGGAGGAGAGGGGTGGGGAAGGGAGGATGGGAGTGTCGGCGTGAATCTATTTAACCCGAGGGGAGCTGGGTTCTTCAAATTTCTTAACATGAATTGGCTGCTGAAAAATGACGAGAATGTCATTTGATTGAACATACACTCTTTATCAAATAAGAAACCTCATAGTAGCAATAACTCAGGAACACTCTGGCTGCCCTTGGGGCTTTTTATTTCTAGCTGAGATTCACAACGTGAATTCACAGGTGGGGAAAGATTTGTGTCCAGGAAGATATCCTCATAAAAAATCCAAAAATTTTAAGTTTGTCTCTCTAGCCTTGATATACTCAAGAAACAGTCAATTTTAAACAACAGCTCTGAAAAGAAAATCAAAGGTAGATGCAATAAGAGTAGAAAACCACACTGAGTGTCAAGGTCAGTCTCCCATTTGCAAAATGGCTACCTTCTATCTGCCAGACTACATGCCCTCCCTTTCTGGTGAGATCACACCCCAACAGTTGCAAGTGACTAGGAAGAAATGTCTGTGAGCTTAACCAGATCTCTCATTATTTACTTGCAGTATTTGATGGTGGTCTGTTTTCTCCGCTGTACCATAATCCCCTCCCTCCCCATTACTGGCGGGCCCTCCTTCCTCTTCCCTCCCGTCTATAATCTTTGCAGTTACTGTAGCTATTACAGAGATCCGTCTTTGAGTGTGTCTCTAAGTGGGTTTGGTACTAAGATCCACCTATTAGGGAGTACATACGGTGCTTAATTTTCTGTGTCTGGGATACTTCACTCAATATAATATTTTCTAATTCCATCCATTTCCTGGCAAATTTCATTAATTCATCATTTTTGATGGCTGAGTAGTATTCCATTGTATAAATGGACCACATTTTCCTTATCCACTCATCAACTTTTGGACATTTGGGTTAATTCCATGACTTTGCTATCATAAACAGTGTTGCTATGAACATGGTCATGCTTTTGCTATCGAGATGAATTTTTGCTGTATAGGGGGTTATTCCTAAAGGTGGAATAGCAGGGTCATATGGCATTTCAATCTTTACCTTTTTTAAGAATCTCCAGACAGCTCACCAGAGTGGTTGTATAAGCCTTCATTCCCACCAGCAATGTAGGAGAGTTCCCTTCTCACCATATCCTCTCCAGCATTTGGTGTTGTTTGTATTGTGGATTTTTGCCATCCTCACTGGGGTGAGATGATACCTCAGGGAGGTTTTGATTTTCATTTCCCTGATGGCTGAGGATGTGGAGCATTTTTAAAGATATTTGTTAGACATTTCAATTTCATCCCTAGTAAAGTTTCTTTTAAGTTCCAAGGCCCTTTTTGTAATTGGGCCATTTGTTTCCTTGGTGTTTAGTTTTTGTGCACTCTGGATAATAGAACATTATCAGATATGTGGTTGGTTAGTGAAGATTTTCTCTGGTTCTGTGGGTGGCCTTTGTGCTCAAGTAACAATCTCTTTATCTGAACAGAAGCTCTTTAATTTCATAAAATCCCATCTGTTGAGTGTTGGTTGTAAGGACTGTGCTATTGGATGTCCGTTTAGGAACTGTTGGCCTAGCCCAATCAGCTCGAGGAAGTTCCCTACCCTTTCAACTAAGGTTTTTATAGTCCTTGGCCTTATATCAAGGTCCTTGATCCATTTGGAATTAAGTCTTGTACATGGTGACAAATACGGGTCGAGTTTTAATCTTCTACATGTGGACAACCAGTTTTTCCAGCACCATTTGTGGAAGATGCTGTTTTTATTTCCTTTGGATTTTTTGGGCCCCTTTGTCAAAGATCAAATGGCTGTAATTGTGACAGCTTATATCTGGGTCTTCAACCCTTATCCATTGTTCTGTGTGTCTGTTTTGGAGCCAGTACCAGGCTGTTTTTATAACTATAGATTTGTAGTATAGATTAAGGTTTGGTATGGTGATACTTCCAGCAGTGTTTTTGTTACTCAGGATTTTTTTTGCTATCTTGTGTCTTTTGTGGCTCCATATGAATTTTGAGATTGTTTGGTCAATTTCTTTAAAGTACTGCTTTGGGATTTTAATTGGGATAGTATTGAATCTGTACATTGCTTTTGGTAGGATGGTCATTTTTACTATGTTGATTCTGCCAATCCAGGATCATGGGAGGTCTTTACACTTTCTGGTGTCTTCTGCAATTTCTTTCTTTAGGGTTTTCTAGTTTTCGTTATAAAGGTCTCTTACTTCCTTTTATCTCTGGCCAGGGGGTGACATCCAATACCCATCAAGATGGAGTTAAGGGCAGTGCAAGAGCACCAAAACTGAAAAAAAAATCAACAAACCACAATTCAGAACATCAGAGACTTTATATCAACTACATGGAACCAAGCCAGCCTAATCTCTCCCCATCTAAAGCTCAGGGAAATTTGCAGAAGAGGGGGAAATAAGATTGTAAGAGCCTAAAGATGGGGAGGAGTTATGACATGCAAGATACTCCACACAAGTTAGGGCTGAATAATCATAGTAGGACTTTGTATGACCTGTGAAATGACCAATGTATCATTGACCTCTTAAAGTCTAGCATGGATCACTAGCACTAGGATACTTAGGATACTTAGAGGAAAGGCATTAACAGCCACAATAGTGTTCCCATACTAAAGGGTAACATTAGAAAGTATTCTAGGCAATACTACTGAGTCCTTATACCTCATCAGAGAGGAGGACCCAGAGGGAAGTTTGACATGCACACTAAAAGATGTTCTAGGAATTGGGGGGTGACAATGGGAGAAAGGGAGGGGGAAAGGAAGGAGAAAAGGAGAGAGGGAATAAAGGAGTCCAGGGAGGGGTGGAGGGAGGAAGGGGGATTGGGGTACCTATCAAGCTTGTATGAGTGGAAAAAGTAAATAAATATTCAAAAAAAGAAAATCAAAAGCATTCAATTACACTAGCCAAATTGTGAGAGAGACTTTCATACTCCTCCAGCTGACACATCATGTAGATCAAACTAGCAGCTGTATTTTAGGGAAAATATGTCACAACAGACAGATGCAAGAAAAAGAAAGAAAATCCACAAAAAGGAGCTCCTGAAAATGAATCACTCTAGTATAAAAAAGAAGTTTCCTCACAAGCCAGTAAAAGGTTAAACACTCTTCCCTCAGTAGTTACAAAACCCTTCATACCTACTGTAGCCATCCATTACAGGGTGATAAAAATTTTTAGAATTACATTTCATAAGAAGAAAACTTATGAGCCAGAATTTCCTAAATGTAAAATTCTTATAGAAATGCAAATAATGAAATCTAGCTATAAGCAAATAAGATAAAAATATATGGATAAAGCCCCTCAGGTATGTGCAATGTTTGCCCATAGCAAGTCAGGGCATACTACAACTTCATGCTTCAGAAACATGGCAAATGTAACCCTATATTCAAAATGACCTTTACACATTTGTCAAATAATTAATTGTACTGATTTCTCTGTGAGGCGAATACTATTGTCTGTGAGCCAGATATCATCATTTGTTCCATTTCACTAAGGAGGAATGATCATAGAGTGCTTAATGATCTTTGCCAATGTCACCCAGTAATTGACAAAGCTAGAATCAAAATCCAGAGTATTGAATTTCCCAGGGTTGGTTGCTTTGCCACACTCTACTCTGCGTGATGGTTACCTAGTATCATGAATCATCCTGTGATGGGGAGATTACTACAGACTTCACAATTCCATGAGTCAGCACGTTTAAGGCTTGAATAACTCAGTATATCATCTCTCCTCTACTGAATTCTCCCGGTAAGCAGAATAAGAGCCTTAGAATTCTATTGTAATGAATCACAAATTTAGTAATGGTTGTCAACCTGATTCATTCTGGGTTTTCTAGTCTCTTTACTGAAGCTTCCAAATGTGTATTACGTGAAATTTGTTGTACTCTTTTGACTTTCTGACTCTTAGTATATGTAAAACTCTTACTACTTGGTTCATAACAAGTGTCAAGTGATGGTTGCTACTAATACAATTTATGTATTTTTAATCATATATAGAGTTGTTGTAAAAAATATGATCACTAGGACAGAATATAGAGTGTTTTATTCATTCAGTATATGTAAAGTCCCCTATGCATTCCATCAGAAAGCTTCTAATTTGTAGGTTCAACTTTCTTCAGATGTGTAGAAATTTTTTTTTCTGTTTTCACATTTGATAGCTTGTTGATACAGTAGACAGACTTCTTAGTTCTATATTAGCAATAGAAATTCCATATGCATATTTCTTTCTTAGAAAAATATGACCTCTGGCCATTCCACTCTATTAGCCGTCAACTCCAAACGACAAAAAAAATTAAAAATCTCCAGAAATTCTTTGATAAATGTCTTCCCATGGCACTTGCCACTATGATTCTGTAATGTCTGAAGAAAGTTCTTCAACATAGCAGAGGACACACATCAGGCTCACATGTAGGTCAGCAACAGATCTCAACAATGAATATCTGAATTAAGTTTTGCAACTGCAGTATTTCAAAGAATACTTTTTCAGAAAAAAACACAATGTTTTGAACATCCCTGCTGAACAGAAAATACATTTCACTGATAATTTTTATCATGCAATTTTTAGGCTTTTGTTTTTCTTTCAATGTTGGAGTGATCAACCAAATAATAGCTTTAACTAAGCCACACACACACACACACACACACACACACACACACACACACAGAAAAATATATTAACATTTTGGATACACTGAGCATACACAAAAATTTGAAAGTGATCCATCCTAAAATGTATGGGAAAAGCAACACAAAGCACAGGGTATTTGTTTGTTCATTTGGTAATAGCTGTGAATCCTATTCCTGGCATGAAAGTAGAACAGCCAAGAACTGAGTCAGTGAACTGATATGTCTAGATCATGGGTACTATTAAGCATATAATTACATTATAACTGATCTACTTGCAAATGCACCATGAAAAATATTCACATTTTTCTTTACTGAGAAAAGAGATAAATCATTCTTCATATTCTGAAAATATAAAAACCCTCATTCTTTTACTCCTATTCTTTCCATCCAAACACTAAATGTATTTCACTCGATTATCATATTGATGTCATAAATATAAAAAAACTACTTTAAAATAGTGAACACAGTATTAAATTTTATTTCTTCCAAATTGTATGTGTCATTACAATCTTTAAATAATGGTCAAATACATATATGTGCATTTGTACAAAGCATGAATATGTAGACATCACGGGTGGATGTATGGTGTCCTTTTTTTTCACTCTTTGCATCAGTTTTTAATACTAGAGTTGTCCACTGCTCCTGGAGATAGTTAATTCAATCAGACTGTCTAGCTTTAAGGATCTATACATTTTCACCCCTTCCCCACAGTCCTGGGACTACATATGCATGCAATATCCAACTTGTAGGTGAGTTCTGGGGATGAAAACTGAGGTTTTCATGCCTACATGGTAGGCACTTCACCATCTAAGCCAGATTCCGAGGGCCTTTAATTTTCAAAACTACATAAAATTATTCAGTTCTGGAGTCAATTTAATACAAAATGGAAGTATTTTCAAATAGCACTAGCAATATTTCTCTGACCACAGATATTTTCACCTATCTTCTGTCAAACATGAAGCATGACTGCCAAGAAAAGTGCATTAAAGAAACTGATGAATAGAATTTGATTGCTTTGGGCATTCATTCTTTCTCTTCAAATTTCTTTTGGATGTTTACACTATTTTAGCTATAATAATATTTATGCCAATGTCTTTCATCTGATTTACATGGAGCATTCTTCTCAATTCATCTAATAGCCTTTTTCTTCCTTTTATTATGCAGAATCTCAAAGACATTTATTCATGGGCATGTTTTTACATAAGCCTATGAGGACCAATGCATTCATATCTCCTAACAAATCTAAATGATTTTTCTTTCTCTAAAAAGAGTGAATTGGAAAAAAAGTGTGAATTTGTTACATATATTTAAAAATACCTTTGATTGTTGTCATGATTTGAAATGTGTCCCCCACAGTCTCATATATTTGGCAAGGTCATGGCACCTTGAGAGGTGGAGCCTTGCTGGAGGAAGGCAGTCACAAGGGGTGAGCCTTGAAGTGGATTAGTCTCACCCTACCTCCAGGAGATGCCTGCCTTTAGGAACAGCAGTCTTACAGCTCTCACCCTCATGGACTGGAGTGACTTAGCCTGATCCAGCTTTGGCCAGCCAGCCGTGCTGCCTCTGCCATGAAAGATTGTTTCTCCCCTCTGGAACCATAAGCTGAATAAATATCCCTTTCCCCCTTAAGTTGATTGACTTTGGGTACTCTCTCACAGCAATAGTTAAGAGTAACTGTTACAATTGGCTTATTCAAATACAGAAAGGACTATTTGGAGAGATGATTTTGTTATACAGAGAAATATCTAGAAGTAAGATATATAGCACACCACACAGGTTCACATAAAGAAAGCATCAGTCCTAGATTTAAAAAAAAAAAAGCAGGAGATGTCTAGGGGATAGGGTGTATTCTTCAGAACAGGTGGGTGAGGCTACATATGCAGATATATGATTGACTAGTTTGAATTATTTTAGCAGCCTCTGAGGAATAAAGGTCATACTTAGCTGTCTGATCCTGGAAATTTTAGGGAAAATGAATAGTTACTTGGAATATAGGAGCCTCTGATAAAGAAAGTGATAGGGATGTGGGCTCTGAATTGATTAGTTTCCTGATGAAATGTATCCTCCTATGGCACTGGATTGCTGTCTCTCAGAACTAGTTACTTCTGAGAGGGTTGATGTGGCAATGCATGTAATCCATGAAAACACAGAAAATAAAAGCCATGGTGACTACTGAAATGGACTCATTGTGAGGGAGATGCTTCACTTTTACACTTGATCTGAGTCAAAAGACCAAGATGTGATAGAAATGCTTCACTTGTTAACAGGTGTTTTAGATATTATTAGGAAAAATTGTCTTGTCTTTCCTGTTCAACAGAGAAAAGAACCTGGCCCTTAGAACATGGTTGTGAGAACTTGGTTTCACTACTTATAAATTTTTATACAACTTAAAATCCACAACAAAAATATTTGGGAGGGAAATAAAAAACAGGCTAGAACTTTTCTTTGGTTACTTCATATAATATTAATTAGAAACAATGTATTAAACCCTTCAGAGTCATTGCCTTAAAAATGTTTTCTGATAATAGACAGGCCTGTATTTCAGATGGCACATTGGGACCCATTTCTGACCTCTTGGATAAATACTGTGCCCTTCTCCCACCCTATTTCCCTTCCTAAATCCCCAAGCTTCTCCTTTCTAGCATCTGTTTCTGTTTCAGCTCACTATCATGGTAGTTAGGACATCAAACACATCTGTCAATCAGCCTGACAGCAACCATTTATTGAGGACCCAGGAGGGTACATAACCACAGAGTGTATCAGAGTGAATAACAGGAACTAAACTAAATTACTGTTGCCAAAATGAGTGTAAGCGACAGCATTCACTTTAAGGATGAACAAATTCAAGTTGTTCTAAATTTAAAGGATATTTTGAGAATAAAGAATTCAGAAGATTTTGTTAAGCATTATCCTATAACTTTTGGAAATTAGATTATTCTTAAAGGAAATTTGCATGTGATTTAAGCTTGTTTCATATTATTTCAACTTAGGAGTTTATAAAAGCTGATTCACATTTTGTAACACTTTTGCAATTTGCTAGTGAAATGTTTCTTCAAAACAACAAAAACTATTTAAGAGAAAATTAATGCTGGAAGTTGGACTATAATAATTATGAAATATTCAAATATTCAAATACACTTAATTTATTCACTTACTCATCATTTATTGCAATGAATTTATAAGTTATCTATACAATATAAGTCAATAATTTGGACAAATTTTAGTATGTAGTCCTAAAAAACAATAAATCAGGACTGCAAAGATGGCTCAGAAGGTCCTGAGTTCAGATCCCTGGTCCCATGTGAAAATGCCAGGCAGAAATGACGGTGGCTTGCACTTCTGGTCCCAATCAACAGACCCTGGGAAATCCCAGAGCAAAACAAAAAGGAGGTAGAAGCAGTCCTGGGTGATTTCCAAAGTCACTCTTGGTCCTCTACAGGGACACATAGTGTTCTCTCTCTCTCACTCTCTCTCTCTCAATGAATAAATAAAGTTAAAACTAATCAGCATTATATGTATTTATTGAAAAAGTACTGACATACTTTCATTTTTAAAAATTGTAAAGAATTACTGTATTAATTTTACACTTACATAGAAAGAAAATATATAGAGATAAATAAAACAGATATCATTTCTTAAAGTGACATTTTACATGCAGTTACTGTCTGAATACATCTCTTCAATGTGTTAAGATTTAAGCAATCCTTTTTTTTTTCCCAAAGGGTGAACTAAAGTTTGATATTCATACTTTGTTTATTTTCTGATTATCACCCTCAAACCCTACCAGGGTTTAAAGGTTAAAGTTATGTTGTAAACCAAATATACTGACTCAGTTACTATTGAAATGAAACCTGTTTTACACTTTTTTTCATATATCCATTATTTCAAGGGCAATTTGTGTTTTAATCAAACTAGGTTCCTGTGATAAATACTCAAGAGGATGTATTCATTTTTGCTCATATATTTAGAGATTTATTACTTGACTGACTGGCTCTTTTGTTTCTGGTTATGTGATGAGGCAGAAAATTGATGTAGGAAAACATGATGAGCCAGAGCTACCTATCTCATAGCAAACAAAAAGTCATGGCAGCCAGAAAGAGACAGGTAAGAAATATCAAGAAAAAGATATCCTCTTCAACATACACCCATTAACCCACTTCCTTCAACATAGGCCCACTTTCTGCTTTCTCAAAATGTCTATTCAAATTTTGAAAACACCAATGAATCAAATTATTAATTAAGTCACAGCATTCGTGATCTTCTTATTCTGGAAATGGCCTCATAACCATGAAACTGAGCAAGACAGCATGATATGGTTGACAATTTTGATGCCAAATCAAAAGACCAATGTGCATAGCTAGTTCCTCTTTGTTCCATCCTGCTGTGCAGTCTGGTCCTGATCACAGTTCATGGATGTTCGAGGAATTCAACTCTCCCTTCTCTGTTATTTTTATACTTTAAATATTTGTTGTAAGTAGGAACAACAATGTATTTTGTCTAAGTTTAAATATAACATTCAGGTAAGACATTTGATTTTAAAGTATATGAAATGTCAATAAGTATGAAAAATTCTTCTAACATTTTTCATGGATTAAGATTCCAGGAAATCTCAGTCCTAAATTATTATCAAATTGGGATGAAATTATCAAACAGATTATTCCTTACTGATTTTGTAATTGCTACAAAACAATGTGATCATTTTAAGCATATACTGAATTGAGGTAATACTACAAGGAGTGTATTTAAATACTTCAGCAACTATAGGCATTTGCAAAAATGGTGTTATACCCTATATACACTGTAATATTTTAGGAAGAACATATTCCAAAGACAATGGCATTTTAAGGGTTTGGATGCTGCTGAGCTTTCATTACGGTGTCCCTGACAATTTCTTGCTACATACTTTTTCTTCCTCTGTCTCCAAAAATATCCTAATGGCGTTATCATAAGGGTCTTCTCTGAACTTAAAATTCAGTTCAACTTCCATATTATACCCCATTTTAGTGAGATTCTGTATTTTCTAGTACATCGTGGTTTCTGTGAGATCAATGTCTATCTTTCCTACCACAGTAGAAGTGAAAACTTTCATCAAGTCTGGACTATTGAAGGGATATATAGTCCCATGTCTTAGCACAAAAACTTTGATGTGACTGCTCATGTAATGTGTTGACAGAAATTGCTGTAAGACCTTTCTTGGAGAGATATGAACAAATGTCTACTCACCTCATGTAAGACACCAGCATATCAAGGAAAGTATTGTGTATAATGTCAATTTTAATGAATCGGCAACTTTTATACATGTCCCTAAGCAATTGTTACTACTTATAAAACATGGTAAAATGGCCTTGTAAAATTCAGGAGTTTCCTGATACTCCTAAGCTTTGTCTACTTTCTGAGTATTATGAGATTTGTTGTTCTCCAGAAAAGCAAGTTACAAATTGTAGAAAAATAGGTACTGAACACAAAGATGTCATTTATTTGAATCTCTTTGAGTTTTGCATGCCATGTAAGCAATACCTTTTTTATTTAAAGAAGTAAGGGAAATTCCAGTGCTTATCACTGCTTCCAAATTCTTTTAAATTCTGAATTCTAAGCCAAGAGTAAACCGGGTATGTTTGTGTGATATTTCTGTACTGTGTACCCATCCATTCTCCAGCATGTATCCAGAAATAAGCTAATGGTAACAACTCAGAATCTTTTTTTTATTTTTCTAACACAGTACATGAATGTAGTGAATTTATTTTCACATCTTAATCTCAAATCCTATCCCCACTCCTGTCTCCATTACAACCCTTCTTTTACACTGCCAGTTTCTCTCCCACTCTCAAGTCTTTTCTTATGTGTAGCTAACAGAGTTTTATCTTGTTTTCCTGTGATGACTTGTGTCAAAGTACTTGGAGCATGAATCATATGTTCGAGATATACACTTAAGGAAAGTATCTTCCATTTTCTCCCCATCAACATTAGCTCTCAACAGTCGCTCAGTGTGACGTGGGAACTCTCAAGATCTTTCCCTTTTATGGTGAGGTGTTGACAGGAAGATTCCGTTACAGGTCTTATGAAAACATAGGTAGCTACAGTAAAATCATGAATGTAATAACCCTGTTAAGTTCAAAAGATAATGTCTAACCACACCCCAGGATCCTTTCAGAGATCTTAACAGTCTTACTATATCCTCTTCCCCCATTTTCTTTGATTCTTGGGATGAGAGATAGTATGATTTACATGTTTTGTTTAGGGAAGAAGAGTCCACAGCCACTTGTTGTCTACTCTTTGGCCAACTATGCTTTTCTGTAATAAACACCTTCCATTGCAGGAGGAAGCCTCTAAGTTGAATGCTGAATGATCCTCTAATTTATAGGTATAATTATAATAGCTTAAAAGCTATCCAGGTTGATGTAGTGTCTTTATAGCCAAACCTTCATATCCTACAATCTTCTTGGGGCTTATGTCCTCCCATTTCATATGTTCTTGTTTCAGTTTACAGTATCAGGAACGTGATCCCTACTGAAAAACGTTTTATCTGATCAGAAAGTTGTTCCCTCAACATTCATGACATTAATACACTGATGGTATTTTCTTTCCAAGGTCATTGTTATTGCATCTTGCAATTTGCACAGTTTGATGAGACTGTTGATTCCTTTTCTCCCCCTCTAGCTTCTGTAGTATTTTCTGTTACTATGTAAGCTATCTGGCAGGGAGGATTCTTCCAGACTAGTTCCAGCCAATGGTTTTTATCCATGTCCGATTATACAAATGTGTTGCATCTTCCTAATAGGGCATTACTTTCAGTTTGTAGACAACAACCAAAAGCAGTGGCAAAGCCTACACTGTTGGGGATGAGGACTTTGAGATCTCTTTGATCCACAACTTATCAGGAAGTATCAAATATCTCTTAATTCTAGTATTGTTTAATTGCTAAAGGGTTCTAGTTGGACCATTCGAGGTCATAGTTTTTGTTTTATCCTATCTTCTTTTCTCTGTGATTCCCTAAACAGGGAATGTCCATTCATTCCTTTTTTAAACTAAAACCTTTTTAACACATTAATAACATAGAAAGTTTCTATATGGTTGTATCCCATGTTAAGCAACTCGTTTTTAGCTCAGTAGACCACACACACACACAGAGATATAAGTAGGGGGATACTGGTTTCTAGAAGATTTTTAATAAGAGGAAGAGTGGGACAGGATCAGTAATACAGAGTGAAAATGATCTAAATTTATTGTTTGCATATACAAAAATTTTTGATGAATTAAAAATGCTGTTTTCTCAACTTTATATGCAAAGTGTTTTTATCCTTAGATTTTTTTTTGTCTAGAAGAAATCCTATTGTTCCCATTCACTAGATAGAAGTTTCTAACTTCCAAAAATGGCAGGGAGACTAAAAAATGTGAGTCTTTGATATTGAAAAAGTAAGAGTAGAAAAACAAGGGGGGAATGGACTTTTTCCAATTTATTTAAGCCAGTAGAAGTTGTTCATTCTCAGTATAAGCTGACCTGAAGTAGCAGTCCTAGACAACTCTCTATAGATAATATATGCTGCATATCAACCTACCAAACTTATTCATTATGAGTTGCTTATTTGGATCACTCAGGCTCAATATTCAAACTTAAGGGGTGTCTTTAAGGTGTCGAATAATTGTACAAAAATAAAAATTATGTTTTATAAAACAATCTCCTTTTTTCTGTTTTATTGATTTCTCTATCCACACTCTACAAAACCAGGTACAGCACAGCTATCTTAATTGAATATTAAAAATAATTTTTTTTGCAAACCTTGTTCATTAGAATTACCATTTTATGGTCTACAAATATTCATTAATTAATATCTGCAAACAATGCTAATAAATATAGGACTAAATGCTCTTGTCAACATAATACCTAAAAGTTAGTATGATGAATTTTCCTATAAGATTTAGACCACTTATTGTTTTCAAGACATATATAAGCAGTCAGATACTCCATTTTCTGAAAGTTTATAAAATAAGAGATTGACATTTGAAAAAATACAATGCAGTAAAATTGAAAAAGGATAACATCTCCTCCCTTCCTCTCCACTCCTCTGCCCGGGAGGCACGCAGGGTCCAGCCGGGCCTCACCACGCTGCGACCTAGGTAAGCTCGGTCCCCGCCCACCCCCTGTACCCTCAGGCCCCCCGGAGGATCCAAGCTCCTCCCACCATGCAGCCGGAGCCGCGCGTAGGGCCTGGGTGGAGGAGAGGGCACCCCCTTTGCGCTCAGGCCCTGCCCTCAGGTCCCCCAGGTTTAAATAGTGCCCCGCCAACGCCCCATCCTTCCTTCCCACACACCGCCACCCAGGACTCGCAGGGTCCACCCTGTACTCACCTCAACCTAGGTAAGCTCCGTCTCCGCCCACCCCCAAAACCCCAGGCCAAATAATTCAGTTTAGTGAAAAACCCACAGAAATTAAAAGAAGATCTTAAGAGTTAAAACGATAATGCCAAAGTCAAAGTGCAAATCCATGAGAAACAACACTCAAGTAAACAAATCTCCCACTGAAGGAATTAATCCCATAATGTTAGACTCCAACCAGAACAAACCCATGGAAAATGGCCAAGAAAGCCTGACCCAGGATAACAAACTTCAAAATATGATCATTAACATGTTCATTACTATGTTCATTACTATGAAAGAGGAAATCCGGGAGGAATTACAATTTAACAATCCAGCTAAAGCTTTAGAGAAACTAGAGCAATCTGATCCCAAAAGTAGTAGAAGAAAGGAGATTAGCAAAATAAGGGGAGAAATACCTGAAATCGAGATTAAGAAAATGATAGAAAAAGTCAACCAGTCAAAAAGCTGGTTCTTTGAAAAAATCAATAAGATTGATACACCTCTAGCTAAATTAACCAAAAGCAAGAGAGAGAAAACCCAAATTAACAAAATTAGAAATGAACATAGAGTTATCACTACTGATACCCAAGAAATCCAGAGAATTATAACATCATATTTCAAAAACTTATATTCTGTGAAATTTGACAACACAAAAGAGATGGATGAATTTCTAAGTAAACACAACTTACCTAAAGTGAACCAGGAAGTTGTGAATTATTTAAATAGTCCTATAACATATAAGGAAATTGAGGAAGTAATCTTGAATCTTCCCACCAAAAATTTCCTGGACCAGATGGATTCAGCACAGAGTTCTACCAGACATTTAAGGAGTTAATAACACCAATACTCCTTAAACTGTTCCATCAAATAGCAAAGGAAGGAACACTACCAAATTCCTTCTATGAATCTAATATCGTCTTAATCCCAAAATCTAATAAAGATTCACTTAAAAAAGAAAACTATAGGCTGATATCTCTGATGAACACAGACGCAAAGATTCTCAACAAAGTCTTAGCAAATCGGATTCAAAAACACATTAAAAAGATCATTCATGGGGACCAAGTAGGCTTCATCCCTGGCACACAAGGTTGGTTCAACATATGCAAATCAATAAATGTAATTCATCATGTAAACCAGTCCAAAGCCCAAGACCACATGATACTCTCGATAGATGCAGAAAAAGCTTTTGACAAGATCCAGCAGCCTTTTATGAGCAAAACGCTAGAGACAGTAGGAATGGAAGGAACCTTTATCAATATAATAAAAGTTGTATAAAACAAACCCACAGCAAGGATTATGCTCAATGGGGAACAATTGGAAGCATTCCCACTTTGATCAGGAACTAGACAAGGCTGTCCACTCTCACCACTTCTATTCAATATTGTACTTGAAGTCTTAGCTGAAGCCATAAGACAAGAAAGGGACATAAGAGTGATTCAAATTGGCAAGGAAGAAGTCAAGCTATACCTATTTGCAGATGACATGATCTTATACCGAAGTGATCTCAAAAACTCCACCAGGAAGCTTCTGGAACTAATTGAGAAGTTCAGGAGGGTGGCGGGATACAAAATAAATGTGCAAAAATCAGAGGCCTTCCTATATGCCCAGAATGAAAGCAGTGAAAAAGGGTTGAAAGAAACAATCCAATTTACTATAGCCCCTAAAAAAATGAAATACCTTGGTATAAACCTAATCAAGGAGGTAAAAGACCTTTACAATGAAAACTTTAAAACCCTAAAGAAAGAAATAGCAGAAGACACCAGAAGGTGGAAAGACCTCCCTTGTTCCTGGATTGGCAGAATCAACATCGTAAAAATGACCATCCTACCAAAGGCAATATACAAATTCAATGCTATACCAATTAAAATCCCAAAGCAATTCTTCAAAGAAGTTGACCAAACAATCTCAAAGTTCATATGGAGGCACAAAAGACCCAGGATAGCAAAGACAATCCTGAGTAACAAAAAAACTGTTGGAGGTATTACCACACCAAACCTAATTCTATACTACAAATCCATAGTTATAAAGACACACTGGTACTGGCTCCAAAATAGACACACAGATCAATGGATAAGGATTGAAGACCCAGATATAAGCCTTCAAAGTTACAGCCATTTGGTCTTTGACAAAGGGGCCCAAAAAATCCAATGGAAAAAGAACAGCATCTTCAACAAATGGTGCTGGCAAAACTGGATCTCCACATGCAGAAGATTAAAGCTGGACCCGTACTTGTCACCATGTACAAGACTTAATTCCAAATGGATCAAGGACCTTGATATCAGGCCAGAGACTATAAAAACCATAGTTGAAAGGATAGGGAACTCCCTCGAGCTGGTTGGGCTAGGCCAACAGTTCCTAAACAGACATCCAATGGCACAGTCACTGCTACCAACTCTCAACAGTTGGGACCTTGTGAAACTAATAGCTTCTGTTCAGATAAAGAGATTGTAACATGAGCTCAAAGGTAACCCACACAATGGGAGAAAATCTTCACTAACCACACATCTGATAGAGCTCTACTGTCCAGAGTGCACAATGAACTTAGAAAACTAAACTCCAAGGAAACCAATGGCCCAATTAAAAAATGGGCCCTGGAACTTAAAAGAAATTTTACTAGGGATGAAATTAAAATGTCTAACTAATATCTGAAAAAATGATCCACTTCCTTAGCCATCAGGGAAATGCAAATCAAAACTTCCCTGAGATGTCATCTCACCCCGGTCAGTATGGCAAAAATCCACAATACAAACAGCAACAAATGCTGGAGAGGATGTGGAGAGAGTGGAACTCTCCTACATTGCTGGTGGGAATTCAGGCTCATACAGCCACTCTGGCGAGCCGTCTGGAGATTCTTAAAGAAATTAAAGATTGAAATGCCATATGACCCTACTATTCCACTTCTGGGAATAACCCCCCATGCAGCAGAGGTTCACCTCGATAGCACAAGCACGACCATGTTCATAGCAGCACTGTTTACAATAGCAAAGTCATGGAATCAACCCAAATGTCCAACAGTTGACGAGTGGATAAGGAAAGTGTGGTACATCTATACAATGGAGTACTACTCAGCCATCAAAAATGATGAATTACTGGAATTTGCCGGGAAATGGATGTCATTAGAAACAATTATATTAAGTGAAGTATCCCAGACCCAGAAAATTAAGCGCCATATGTACTTCCTAATAGGAGGCTCCTAGTACCAAACCCACCCAGCCCACTTAGAGACAGTAATTGCAAGGGTTATGAACAGGAGGGATGGGGTAGGAGGGCCACACCAGAAACAAGGAGAGAAGGGACCATGTTATAGCAGAGAAAATAGGCCTCCATCAAGGACTCAAATAAGTAATGAGACATATGATTAAGTTCACAGACTTTCGTTCCTGATCATTTACTACTGAGGGGGTTGGATCTCAGCAGCAGAGGAGGGTATATAGTATGGCAGATAAAAGTAGCCATTTTGCAAATGGGTGATAGACTCCTCCCTCACTGTGGTTTCCCACTTTTATTACATCTACCTTTGAATGTGCTTTTATCACAAGACTCTAGTTTAACAGCTTTTTGTCTCTGGCCAGGGGGTGACATACAATGCCCACCAGGATGGAGTGAAGGGCATTGCAGGAGCAGCAAACCTGCAAATGAAAATCTACAAACCACAATCCAGAACTTCAGAGACTCTATATCAACCACCTAGAACTAGGCCAGACTAATCTCTCCCCATCCTGAAGCTCAGGGACATTTGCGGAAGAGGGGGCGGTAAGAGTGTAAGAGCAAAAGGATGGGAGGAGCAATGATATGCAAGTACTCCATACAAGTTAGGGCTGAAACAATCATAATTGGACTTTACATGCCCTGCACATTGTCCAACACACTATTGACCTCACAAAGTCTAGCATCTGCTAAAGGCACCAAGATCCTTGGAGGCAAGTGATTGGCAGCCAAAGCAGTGTTCCTGTACCTAAGGGGAACACGGGAAAGGGTTCAGGGAAAGGCCACTGGGTCCTTGTACGTCATCGGAGAGGAGGGCCCAGAGGAAAATCAGGCATGCACAAGAAAGTACTCTCTGGGAATTGGGGCGGGAGGTATTGGGGAATGGGGAGGTAGGGGGGTGAGAGGTAGAGCAGGGGGTATGGGGGGAGGAGGAGGGAGGGAGGGAACTGGTGTACCTATTATGTTTGTATGAGCTGAAATAATAATAAAGATGTATTAATAAAATAAAAAAAGGAAAAGGATAACATCTCGACTTAGCAAATGTATTTTTTCCTAACAATGACTGCCACATAAGAAACTGACATACAAACAGTGGACAAGTGCATTTTCCCATTAAAATGCTGGTTTTATATTGTTTAGCCTAATGATCTCACTCACTTTATACTATGACCCATTTTTTAATATGGGATCATAATGTGAAAAGATTGCTTTTATTTTATTATTTTTTTATATTTTTATTATTTATTCAATTGTGAGTGTGTGTGCGTGTGTATGTATGTATGTGTGTGTCTCTGTGTGTAGAACCACGGACGAATTCGGGAACCACCATGGACGCCTCCACCTCCTTCTGCCCCGGGATTCACACGCTCCCCCTCCAGGACCAGAAATGCAGGCCGCCCCCGCTTCCGCCCGGCGTCTATACGTGGGGTCTAGGATCCGAACTCAGGACCTTCTGCCTGCAAGGCAGAGACTTAACCCCTGAGCCACCTCTCCAGCCCCTGAAAAGATTGCTTTTAAAGATTAACCCCATTCTTTTTTTTTTTTTAAGGAGAAAGGGAGATTTATTCAGCTTACAGTTCCAGAGGGAAGATATAGTCTTTCATGTTGGACACAGCATGGCTGGAGGCAGGCTAAATCACTGCAGACACCTTGAAGGCTGAGAGCTACAAGACTGCTGCTACAAAAGCAGAATTCTCCAAGAGATAGGGTGGGACTAATCCACCTCAAGGCCCACCCTCTGTGACTGCCTTCCTCCAGCAAGGCTCGGCCTCTCAACGGTGCCATGACCTTTCCAAATATATGAGACTGTGAGGGACTCATTTTAAACCTTGACACAAGGGTTGATACTGTTTGACTCTTAAAGGCTTCACAGGGACTTTTGGCTACCAGAGGGGCCAGGCATCTAGGAGCAGAGATGGAGAGGGGTTAATTCTTGTCCTAATTCTGCAGACACTTCCAAACATTTCAAAACCAGTGAACAATCAATAAAGGAAAATCAAACGTGCTTCCATTCCTGAAGTTCTCTTTAGGGAAGGAACCAAGAGAAGTCAGTTTCACTCAAGCCCTTTAAAAAACTAGTCATTTTCACAATTCCACTTTGATTTTCTGTGACACTGTTTTAGAGGTTGTGAAATGAGTTGCTTTGCCCTACCCTTTCCTGCTATGGTGGACTGGAACCATGAGCCAAAATAAAGAATCCTCCTTTAAGTTGCTTTCCTCAGAGATTTTGTTCAAAGCAGCACAAATAACTAATGCAGAGAGGGGGACACAAACTCTGGAGCCAGTACAGTGACATCTAAATGGAAACTAAGCAACTGTCATACAGCAGCACTGTTGGGACCAAACAAATACACTGGTGATCTGAAAGCAGGTTTCAAGCACCGAATACAGACTCCACATTCTGGAGAGATACGTACTCTTTTGTTTGTCTTTGATCTTGGTAAAGGGTTAAAAAAAAGGGGAAGGGGTAAAACTCTGCTCTTCCAGTTATAGGAAATGTTTATCTCTCATATCCTGTTTGATGCTCCTCAAATTTTGAGATAGAGACATTCCACTTTACAGAAGAGAGATAAGCTGACACATCCCAGCTCCCTGAGTGTATGCAGCCTTGGTTGGCTGGACCAGGGCCAGAGTTCACTTCTGTCTTGCAGTTGTCATGTGACTGTCAGATTTTTGTTGGCTGTCAGATCAGTGACCCAGGGCAGCTGTGTCAGAAGAGCTCCTCCACACTCAGCCACACACATGGCATTGTACTGGGTAATCTGTTGAACTTGCTTTTGTATCTCATCTTGCTCCCAGGGTGATCACAATCATAGCCTTAGAAAAGGTGTTCCCTTTCCATGTCTGGAATGCTGTGAGAATTGCAGACATACATCATGTAGTTCTCCCTGTCTGCTTGCACCCATTTGATATGTGAGGACACTGATCTGGCCTAGTACGTTGGTCAAGATAAATCTGCTGCCTCTTGTCGGAGCTAGGATGCAGACCCAGCCAGAGCCTGTGCTGTGAACTATGAACAGGTATCCTTCATGTGGAACCTTATGCTTTGACCCTATGTGTGTGCAAATACAGAACAGACTCTGCTGTTTTGGGTTGGCGGTCTTAGGTCATGAGACCCAGAGCAAGAGACTTCCAAGCGAGTATAGACTTAGGCAAATGAGAACTTCACTTTCCGGCCCCCATGAAATCACGGGTATGCTAGCTTGCCTCTTCCATTTCTATTTCCTTGTTTCGAAAGTGGAGTGAACAGCACCAGCCATCTGAGAGTGCTGTTGATTGCATGCTACCAGTTCCCAAGACATAAGAGCAATTTGCCAACTTGGAAATTGAAAGCTTTGACTCTGAGCATATTTGTAAAGAATTAGCTGAGTTAAACTCTGAGCAAATCTGCAGAAGATTGTCTAATTGGAGGGAAGGTCCAGTCATGGTGGGCGAGGCTAGTCCCTGGTCAGGTAAGTAAGGTGGAGGAAGCTGGTTAAGGAAGTTGGCATTCTTCGTATACTTGGACAAACATGCTGTCTAGCATGGGAAGTTTGTTTCTCTTTATCCTGTAAACATAGTGAGGCCAGATCCTTGGCCTCTGGTGTTAGTATGAGCTCTCCTGCCAAAGCTGAACTAAAGAACTGTGACTGGACAATCATAAGCCAAGAATAAAACCCTTTTCCCCCCTTCAGCCACTTCACTGTTAATTTACTGGCAACCATACAGAGTAACTGCTACAGAGGTGTATTTTATTAATTTATGACTCTGGCCTTCAAGGAGTATAAATCCTTAAAGTATGTTATTTCGAGAATGAATGTAGAGTTCTTCATGTCCTCTTCCTGTGGGCCTGTGTCTGAAAGACACAATCAGTGACACTGAAGATCTTCGTGTGTTCTGGAGGTTTGTTTTCGAAGTGCTTTGTGGAACCTTTCAGTTCCTTATAAGATAACCAACTTTCAGGAGACATGGGCAGTCCAAACTGCTCTGCACAGAGCTCTGTGCCAGATTTGGGGAGCACATCTTCTTACTGATTTTTGGTTTATTTCTGCAGTTGCCACCACCATTGTGTTGATAAAAGTGTATGGAAATTTTGGGAAGTTAACCCACACGTGTAGGAGCTCCTTGCGTCAACATGTGGATGTGAATGGCTCAGATAAAGTCAGATTTTTAGAATTCATGGTTCTTTTTTTTTATTTCCACTCTTACCAACTTAATAGGTATATGGGTCCCTTCCCTCCCTACATCCTCCACCCCCCTGTACCCCCCTCCCCTCCCCCTTCCCTCCCCATCCCCCAGTGCCTCCCCCTCCCATCCCCGGAGAATCCTTTAATGTGCATGCCAAAATCTCCTCTGGGTCTTCCTCTCCGATGAGGTGCAAGGACCCAGTGGCATTTCCCAGAACCGTTTCCTGTGTTCCCTTTAAGCATAGGAACACTACTGTGGCTGTCAATCCCTTGCCGCCAAGGATCCTAGTGCCTTTAGCAAACGCTAGACTTTGTGGGGTCATTAGTGTGTTGGACATTGCACAGGGCATGTAAAGTCCAAATATGATTGCTTCGGCCCTAACTTGTGTGGAGTATCTTGCATATCATTACTCCTCTCATCCTTGTGCTCTTAGAATCTTACTGCCCCCTCTTCCGCAAATTGCCCTTAGCTTCAGGATGGGGAGAGATTAGGCTGGCCTAGTTCCATGTGGTTGATATAGAGTCTCTGATGTTGAAGGATTATGGTTTGTTGATTTTTTTCAGATTAACCCATTCTAAAGCTATAATTTGAGCAATTCTCTCATGTAGACTGCACCATTTGGCAAATGATGACCTTTACATATGGCATTGTTTATCTATGAAATATGACATGAAATAATTTTTTGTACACATATGAAGCCTGCTTTCCATTTTGGAAAGCTTAATGATGAATGAAAGTCTATGTTATCATATAGTAGTTTTCCTGTGAAATCATCAAAAACTGTCTTCTTGTATGATTTGAACAGAACAGCTTTTTGACTAGGAGATGTTTTTTATATCCCTGTGCCATTGTTTCATTCCATAATCCTCTCATTTTCTTGATTAGGCAAGTCACAAAATAACTGCTTTCTTATCATGCTCCACCTATCCCCTCACACATCATCAACTGCTTCATTGAGAAGAATGTTCAAATTTCATGACCTCTCCAATGTTAACATGGTAACCATACGCCAAGACTTCAGGATAGAGATCCCAGTGATATTAAACTAAAGAGCAGGGAAATATTGTCATAAGATATAAAATTACTGCTAGCTATCAACAAGCAATCCTATGAAAATTGCAGTTTTAATGAAGTGGAGTAAGTTCGTGATCTTCAAAAACATGGAGATTTTCATTTAGTCAAGCAAAGGTTGTCTGTCACCAGTTTATCAATACCTAGGTAACTTTGACAGATGATTAAGGGAATCTGAGTATTGTGGTCATAGATTGGTGATTTGGGGAATTAAAATTGTTTCAACAAGCATGGATTGAAACATTAGTCATTTGAACTTTTTTTTCTTCTGGTAGCTACTTGACTCATAGTTCAAGATATTTCATAATGTTTCCAGTAGGTTCTTCTAAAAGTTTTGAGGAAATGTGTGTTTGAACAATTAAGTGTATTTATGCCAGTAGGAAACTGCATCCAAGCGAGATCCTGGAACTGTGCTAGCTCTGGAGAGTTTGTGTTGCAAATTTTTAGTGCCTCATTCAGGGATATCACATTGAGAGGCTGAAATTGGCCATCATGGAATTATTCACACTAGAAAAATAAGCCAACCCTATAATTATCAGAGTTATTCTCCTCTGAAGAAGCAACTGACATACATTTGTCATTATACTATGGGTTTCAGGATTTGCCCTATGCTTAGAATTTATTCGCAAAATAAATACCATATTCGTAAAGATTGGAGTAAAAATGTATCTCGTGTTATTCTGAAGTAATTTCTAATCTATGATGTAAATGATATACATGTCCTGAAAAACCTATAAATTCTACTCAATTGGTTTCTTTGATTTCATTTTTACCAGTTCCTTGAATCACATTACGAATAACATGTTAATGCTATGCTTGCTCTTCTTTAGATACTATAGAATAAGTCCAGCCCTAGAACTTTGTATCAAGGAATTCTTTTTCTCAGTATTTTTTTCATTCTGGCTGTGTGTCAGTAAAAATAACATTTTTTCAGACAAACCTACCCTGATTAACTCCAATCTAAAATACCTACCTGTTCCAATCCCCTAATAATTCTATTAGCACGACTCCCCACATTTTTTCATTTCTTTGCAAAAGTGTTTTCTGAGTCCCAGGCTAGCTTTGAAATCCTTACTTTCATGCTTCTGTCACTTTTTAATTTCAATTTTTTGACATATATTTAGAACTACAGAAATGTTTCAAAGATGGGTCAAAAAATTCCAAGACATCATTTTGATATTTTCAACAACTTATATTATGGTGTGCACCTTACAACAAAATTGACCTTATTAAATTACTCTTTTCTTCACGGGGCTGGAGAGGTGGCTCAGGGGTTAAGCCTCCGCCTTGCAGGCGGAAGGTCCTAAGTTCAGATCCCAGATCCCACGTATAGATGCCAGGCGGAAGCGGGGGCGGCCTGCGCTTCTGGTCCTGGTAGGGCGGAGCCTGTGAATCCCGGGGCAGAAGGAGGTGGAGGCGTCCATGGTGGTTCGCGAATTCGTCCGTGGTTCTACACACACACACACACGCGCGCGCGCGCACACACACACACATACACACGCATATGCACACAGTTGAATAAATAATAATAATAATAAAAAAATTAAATTACTCTTTTCTTCACATTATATTTGACTCTCTCTAGTTTGCACAAAATGTTCTTTTCTGTTTGAGAGTATACCACATTATGTTTGGCCATTTTGTTTTGTCAGCTTCTTGAGGCCTGTGATAGCTTCTAAAATTTTTATGACTTTTCCTGACTTTGTCAGATTAGAAAGTTACCCATGAGATATTAAATGTGTCTGAAGTTTTTGCTATGGCTGGATTGGAGTTATGTGACCTTGGGTGGAAGTCTTCAGAAGTGAGGTACAATTCTCATCGCACCTTATCCAAGGTATATGCTATCAACATAATTACATTACTATTGTTGCTGCCATTGATCATTGGCATTGAAATAACATTTCTTAGGTATCTGTGCATTTAAAGGTATCCCATCAACCTCCCACTTTCTGCTACAGTTCTCTTTATCAGTCATTAAGTCAAGGAATTTTATATTAAGCTTCAAGTCTCTGAGAGCTAGATAGCTAGCTAAATTATTGATCTGTACCATGTATTTTTTATCCTCTTCATTTCCATAGTTACTTGATAATTTATTTATATATATGGATATGAGAATAACCACTTAGCATTTAATTCATCATAATTCTACCACCAAACTGTCTATCCATCTATCTAAATATCTATCTCTGTATATCTGTATCTCTATCCATTTACACTCACACACACACAGACACACACACACATTCACATCATCATCATCATCATCATCATCATGTGTCTCTGATGTTATTGCTCAGTTTGTCCTGGGTTTGACCAATGGGAAATATCTTACCACTTTGCTGATAAAGCTTAACTCCCAGTGACTCCATATGATAACTAGATCCCATTCTCTAAAGGTTCCACTACCAACTCTAAAATAGAATCTGCAACTTGAAATCAAGTGTTCTAATACATTATCCTATGGGAGATATTTCACTTTACAACCATGCCAAGAACACTTTCAAATTTGTTTCTCTATCCCTTTGATAAACTTCAATCCTTTTGTTTGTGGTAGATAACATTCAATATAAGATACTCCAGGTTTACCCATGTATTCTCATCTACAGCCACTTGTCCAGAAAGCATTGGTTCTTTTAATTACAGAAAATCATTGAAAATTATGTGAGCACTGAGTGTGCTTGTTTCTACAGGAATACACTGACTTACAAGCTTCCACAGTGAGCACAGCTAAAAATTTATGTATTCTACATGACATAAAAACTATCTAAAATGACTTATGTGCATATAAATAGATCTACACTATCTTAAGCTAAAATACGCCAATACTGAGTCTCCAATTCTAATCCAGTATCAAAAGAATTTCTATTGCCCATGCTTGCCTCTGATCTCCTGCTTCAATAGTGAAAAAAAGATTGATTCACACATTTTTTGTTGAATCTCAATATACCTGTATAAAATTTTTGACATGGTACTCTGTATTCCAATGAGAAATTATTTTTACAAAATCTAGGCTCAAGCATTTGTATCGAGTTTTTTATTTTTTTATTATTTATTCATTTGTGCGTGTGTGCATATGTATGTGTGTGTGTGTGCGCGCGCGTGTGTGTCTGTGTGTGTGTATGTGTAGAACCACGGACGAATTCGGGAACCACCATGGACGCCTCCACCTCTTTCTGCCCCGGGATTCACAGGCTCCGCCGTACCAGGACCAGAAACACAAGTTGCCCCTGCTTCCGCCTGGCGTCTATACATGGGATCTGGGATCTGAACTCAGGACCTTCCGCCTGCAAGGCAGAGGCTTAACCCCTGAGCCACCTCTCCAGCCCCAAGTTTTTAAAATTATTTTACTTTGCTTTCAATCATATCACTTTCCAAAGGTGAGAAAACTGGTTTTGAATTATTATTATACTCATGTGATTTTTCATGCTTATTTGTATATGTTTTGGTCTGTCTTGATATACTTTCAAATTCCAACTTTAAAAACAATGTGAGCACATCAAATATAAGAACAGAATTAAGACTCATTATATTTACAGATCAAAGCACTATTTGACTCTGTTCACGTTGGTGAATATAATTAGGTGATCAAAACAGTCTTCGAAAGCATGCAAGAAAATTTTGATGAATAAAATACTAAGGAATTAATTCATACTGAAATGTAAGACTGACTCTATGCAACTGTGATATCTGAGGCTTGTAAGTAAAATCAAATGAAGGTATTGATAATCACCAGGTGACAGTAACTATAAAGATGAACCCTGGATCTGGGTCACAAATTTCATTTTCATTGGTTGTATTTTCAAATAGTTTTCCTAGTTTAATCAGATCCTCTATGTAATCATGTTCTAACATTACTTAATTTCCCTCATGAGGGGTTCTTTTGATTTCAAATTTTCCATATTATACTATCACAAATAAATTAAACTTTTACCCTTAACGTACCATCGATAAACTTTTATGTTGAATTAGTATCAATATCAATTAGAAGTTGATAGATAATTACCAGAAGAAATCATCTTATGCTTTTTCACATTAAATATTTTTACAAGTACAATAGATTGAAATAATATTTTGGGGGTGTAATTTGAAATGGACATGTGAAATTTTTAATATTTAAAATTAGTTCTTAGATTGTTATAACCGAAGATCTGATTTCTTCATCACACTTTATTTTTCTTCATTCTGACACTCATATATGCAGAAGTACAACACCACTACCTTCTGAGATAGTAATACATAGGAAATAATCTTGGATTGCAAAGAAGGCTCAGTAGAAGAGAGTGCTTTCTATGTAAGCATGAGGATCTGAGTTAGAGACCTCACCACTCACATAAAATCACCAGAACCCATGTAGTGAGCATGTTTTTTTGTTTCCTCTTTGAGGAGACAGAGAGAGGGAGATCCTTGGAGCTTACCTACTAGTCGGCCTATTCAAAATGAGAGACACGTCTCAATATAGTAAGGTAGAGATTGATAGAGGAAGACACTTGTAATCTCCCTTGGACTTCTGTATTCATGTGCATTAGTGTATGCAAATGCAAGCCCAGGCATGAATTTAGCATATACACATACCACACATAATATATACATGTTTATGCATACATACACTCACACACACACTTACATTAAGAAATAATTTTATTTTTATTAAACTGTGTGGTGATATTACAACAATAAGAAAATAAATGAAATTAAATAGAATGAAAATATTTTTGATGAAAGCAACACTTTAAAACTTGTAGCGTATGGTGGGAATATAAACTCACATAATTCCTTTGGAGATCAATTTGGAGATCCTAAAAATACTGAAATACCATATGACCCAGCTTTACCAAAGGACACTGCTGGATAACAGAGTCACATTTACAACCATATTTATAACAACTCTAGATACTCAACAGTTGATGAATGATTAATGAAAATGTGGTACTGATATACAATAGAATACTATTCAGCTGTCATGAAAAATGAACTAATGAAATTTGCCAGTAAATGGATGGAGTTGGAAGAAATTATACTGAGTAAAACGTAGCAGATGCAGAAAGACAGACACAGCATGATCTGCCTTATAAATGGATTCTAGCATTAAACATTCAGTTTGATATAATCAAACAGAAACCCTTGCATCACCAATAAAGGCAAAAGAGCACAACCCAGGTGAATAAAAGACAATCCCAAAAGACTGGAACCAAAATAACATGGACAAATAGTTAAATAAGGCTTTTATGTAAGAAAAGACTTAAAAGGGAGGAAAGAATAGTAATAGGACACAGTAAGGAGTAAGGTTGCCAACAGCATGATTACTGGCCCATAATTGTTCCCCCTCAATGTCAAGGACCACATGTCCAGTAATATAAACCAATTTAAACAGTAGTGAAAGGGGAGAAAATTGACACTAGACAGGATCAGATGCCTAAATTCTAACCAAAAATATCTAATAAAAAACTACCATCTAAAAACCTCTCATTATATTTTTAGATGAGAAAAGAGTTCAGTACCCAAATAAGACACAGCCTATTGGAATGAAAGAGCAGTGAAATAAACAATAATCAATCACAGTGCAGAGTATTTCCATCCCTAAAATGTTCAACCTAAGTCAGACCAATCGAGCCTTCTCCTATTCTAATGCTGAAAGATTTTTGTAGACAAGGGGGGCAGTAAGAGTGTAAGATGCTAAAGGTGAAGAGGCTCACTGCCTGTCCTGTCACATCAAACACAATAGATGCATCCAGGATCTCACTATAATGAATCCTACCCTCACCAGTCCTGCACAATATCTGACATCAACATTTCCCCATAGGAACTCAGGAGAAATAACTATGTGCAATGGGAACCTTAGGGACAAGGGCTAGACAGGTGAAAGGGACTGTCCCTATCTGTGATATACCCAAGGAAAGGCCACTTAAACTGCCACAAAGCCCCTACAAGAACAGATAACAGTTAGAGAATGCTGGGGAGCACACAATCAGATAGGCACAAGGGTGACAGAGATGAATTGCAGAAGGGAGGGGAGGGAGGGAGAGGAAAGAGGAAGGAAACAGAAGGAGGAAAAGAGGGAAGGTAGAGACAGGGAAGAAGGACAACCACTTATTATGTTTGCATAAAAAGAGAATTCTTAGTTTAAAAAAAAAACTACAAGCATAAATTGGGCAAAATCTATGAATTATATTTTCCATATTCTATGTATAGGCCTTAAAATCATTTTAGTAAAATATATATTTAGTTTAAACTGCAAGAAAGTAAGAGAAAGATCAGAAAAATAAATATTCTGCAGCTAACCTCTGTAGTAAATGGAAACATGTTTTAATTTATTATAAAAAAGCTTTTAATCAACATGCCAAGAAAGAAAAAAATAATTTCATTTCATTTTGTATGCCTGAAGAATTATTTTTATGTTGAACTCTAAATTATGTAATTTTCTGTGTGTCATATTTTAATTTGGATATTTGTTTTAAATCTCTGCCCTATTTTTTAGTATGCAGATCCTTCTAATCTTCTTCATGCTGACTTATGGAAATCATAAGTCATCCAAAGAAAAATTATGAGTTCTTTGTTGTTTTAAGTATTAACTATACTCAGTTAGGAAGTTCTTGCTTCCAGTGTTTCATGGAATTTGACAATAAAAGGAGTAGAGTCACCTACCAAAATTCATTCATGCGTCATTGGCAATTCATTTCTGTAGTAATGCTGAAATTTTAGGAAAATCTATCATCTTTCATGGGTTCTTTTCACATGGTTTCAAAGTTCCCAAAGTGACCATCTTCTGGAAAACAGATAGCACCAATTAGAATCTATTGCCTTTTCCAATCTAGCCTCATAACCCATGCCATATCATTCTAACCATACTGTTTTAGAAAGAAGCTAGTAGACTGGGGAGATGGCTCGGGGGTTAAAGTTTTTTGCCTCCAAAGCAAAAAACATGACTTTAGATAACCAGATCTCATGTAAAAATGCCTGGCATCTCTTAGATGTATATAAGTATCTTAGACTTAACAAGGCAAAAAAGAAAAAGAAAATTGATTTCTACTCCCTAGTTCAATCTTCTCACAAATTTCCCCTTATTTTTATTAAATGCTATTATTACCAATTGTCCAGTTGCTCAATAAAAACAGAAGTCTGAGCTGGGGAGATGGATCAGGGGTTAAAGCCTTTGGCTGGCAAGTCAAAGTAGTAACTCCACAAAAAAAATAGTGCCAGACAGATATGGCAGCGACCTGTACTTCTATCCCTAGAATGTAGAGCCTGAGAGACCTCAGAATGAAACAAGGAAGAGGTAGAGCCATCCAAGATAATTCCTAATGTCATCTTTGTGCCTCCGCAGGCACACACACTCAAATGTCCTCTTGTATATACCAGCAGTCACACCCACATGTATGTACAAAATATTAAATTAATTAATTAATTAAATGAAATAGAGGTTAGTAATAAAGCCAGTCTATACTAGAGAAGAGAGGAATTAGACTTTATTTTTCTTGGTTAAGTTTTCAACCAATTTGCAATCATTCTTTCTGTTGGGATGCAATCATACCACACATTTTGGTGTGTCTTGCAGTTTGTCTATATGCTGCTGATAAAATCAGGAACAATCTACCTGGGGGATGAGCAGTTTTATTCTGGCTTATGATTCTTGGTTACAGTTTATCAGTAAGGTAGGGGAATTGATGCCAACATTAGGAACCAAGATAAATTCCACAACATATCCACAAGAATTGCTGAGAGAGGGGTATGCTTTCTAAGTAGCTAGTATTGGTATTGCCTTAATGTCTGTACGGTAGTGTATGCCAAACTACTAATGCAGCCCTCTCCACCTTATCCACCTGCTCAGGGAATGCCCCCATAACCTATGAGTTGAACCTTCCCACATTAGTTAGACAGTTACCTTCAGGCTTGTACAAGGCTTACTTCTTCTACTTCTTCACAGATGTTCAAATTGACACCTATATCTAACAGAATCAGTATCTGACGTTAATTTTTCCATTAAATATTTTTCTAAGTGCAATAAAAAGAAAAAAATATTTTGGAAGTGTAATTTGAATCTGACATGTGAACTTTTCCAGATTTTTAAAATGAATTCTTATATCATTATAACAGTTCTGGAACCTAGATCACATTATACTTCTCCTCTCCAGGACACCTTATATGCAGAAATACATCACTACCACCATTTGATAAAGAATAGTGCAAGATAATCTTGGTTCGGGAGATGACTCAATAGAAGAAATACTTTATGTGACTACCTTTTATATGTAGATTCTTCCTATTGTAATATACTATCTCCCTTGAGCATGTGTCCATCTACACAAATGTATCACCGTGTAATATTCAGTAAAATGGAGTTGAACTCTATGCTTTCTTTTTACTGTTTTCTTCCTCAAACATTATGAAATATTGCTTAATTCTGCTTAAGAGGTAAACTTCTATGCTAAGATAAATGAATCAAAGAATTTACTGTTCATTGTAAATGATAATCTAAGATTCTCTGAGTTTTCTGTATCTACTGAGTTTTCTGATTAGAATTTCTGGAAATTTGTCATCAACCTAATACTGTCATTTCAATTAACACTTATGTTTCTACTTGCATTGTTTTACCCTTGTATATCAATCAAGAGAAGCATCTGGAGTGATTGAAATGTCTCAGTGGGTAAAGGCATTTGGTACTTGTAACAAAATAATGATGACCTAAGACTGATTCCGGAGAAAATTGACTCCATAAAATTGTTATCTGATCTCCATATGCATGTCATGGCACACGTACAATGATCCATTACCCAATAATAATAATAGATAAAATAAAGTTATTTTTCACAATATATCATCCCATATCCAATTTTACATTCTATTCAGTTGGTAATTTATCTTGTTGAATGAGGAAATATTTTTTTTTTCATGACATCGGTACATCTATTGAAGGATTTGTTTCTATAGCAGGCATGCGAGCTCACCAGAGAAAATGAAAGTATTGGTTTAGAACCAATGTTCTATAGTACTTATAAGGGTAAACATAAGATGAAGCCTTTAAAATAGAGAAATAAAGAGAATTATGGAAGCAATATTCACAGTTTTGTTGCTAAATAAGTATACATGATAAATTATGGCAAAAATGCTGTATTTCATTTGTGTACATGTACATTCAAGTAGGTTTGATGAAAAAGGAACGTTTTACCCAGTCAGCATTATACTTTGACATGCATGTATAAAACAGTCATTTTCAAATAAACACAAGCTTAGCCTCTTAAAAGATATACTTACTATATTTTGTACTCTATAATTTTATAGTTTTGAAGCAAGTGATTTTTAACCTTTGAACTGCAAATCTTAAAATCAGGTTGGCATCCTATGGCATGCAGTTTAATTTCCTTTAGTTAAATTAATATGTTCATATTGACAGACAACTTGATTTCTTTTGTTCATCACAGCTGTAGAAAATTTCCAACAGGCAAAAAATATTTCCAACTGGGAATAAGCTTGAATGTATTTACAGACGAATAAAAATACCACAGCTTTATAGTCACTTGCTGATAAAAATTCTTTTGAAATAATTCGTGAAGTAAGAAAACCAGATTTTAATAACTGAATATAAGTATAGCTTTATCATGAGTTAATTTCAATATAACTTTAGGGGATATTTAATGTATAAATATCTTATTAGTATATTGTATCACATTAACATTTTGGATAAAAATCCACTACATGTTAACTAGACATTCAAATAGTCACTATTTTTGATCCAGGAAATACTCCTATTTTATGACTGGCATTTTCCTCATAGTTCTAAAAGAGTTAAAACAGAGAATGACAGATCAAATAACTCAGGTCATAGAATTAAAGGATAGAATAATTCATCAATGTACTATAGACTACAGAATTATAAAATCATATGTTTATCATCCTCTGTTGCGTTCATTAACTTTAAAGAACAAAGTAAATTACCTAAAATACAAAATTTGAATGATACAATCTCTCTAAGAGTCATAAATCAAATATGTTTACAAGAATAAAGGTAGTGAGAAGACCCTCACTTGAAAAACTTAAATCCATTGAAAATTTCAATATGTACAATGTGATCAACCTTAGTGTTTTCTGTTGCTATTTTGTTCTTATGAATTGCCACCATTGTTATAGTACAGTTATATTTTCACACAGCATAACATGAATTCAAATTTAAATGTGTGTGTGTGTGTGTGTGAGAGAGAGAGAGAGAGAGAGAGAGAGAGGGAGAGAGAGAGAGAGAGAGTTTGTAAAACTTTTTTAAACTACAAGTCAATGAAGGAAGCTTTCCCTAGATACCTGTCAACCTGACGAATAATTGCAACAGTTTACAGAGGCCTTAGGAAGTAATTAATTACATTCTAAATCAGATTATGCCATGTGGTAGCAGCCTTGTAAGTCCAGTATTGTTACCAGAAAGTAGGTTTTAGATTTTAAACTATGGAATATTTAGTATAATACAGCCAGTTTATACTTATTACATATATAGGACTTTATATTCTTAGCTTCATTTTCATTGACACAAGGAAAATAGGGGTGTACAGAGAAATAATTTTGTTTCTGATTAGTAGATACCAGGTTAAAGAAAAGGAAGGACAAAAGCTGACATCAATTTACTTATTTTGGTCTGTATCAAAAATGTTTCTGATGAATGAGGACCAATGAAAGTCAATTAAAAGTCTCTTGGGGGAACAAAAAGAGGTTCACTTCTTGAATTGCCAACACTGAACAAAATTCTCAGAACTTGAACCTATAATGAGATCTGTCAGAGACAGGATCTGTGAAATTTTCTTTCTTGTAGTAGCCCCAGTGCTTATGCAGCACTGACACTGGGTTAAGATAAAGCTACCTTGCCAAGGGACTTATGTTAGCTTTGAATCAGCAGATACGATGGGACATCAATTGTAAGTCTTTAGCTAGTAGTCCACAGCCAGTAGTAAGAGAGTTGAAGTTCAGTCATAGTGAGCAAATTAAAAATACTTCGATCAGACAAACATTTTAGCCATGGGAATCAATGAAGCACCTCTGTTTGTGGGAACACAGGAACAGAGATCAGAGAAACAGAGGACATCAGCTCTGAGAGCCTGTCTATTTTTCTGGTGAGAATGACCCTCAAACTCCTTGTACCCATGGAGGATGGGAGGCAAGAAATTAAATGTTTAATTCCAAATCTGATAATCTACAATTATTTTACCTAATTAATTTATTTACAAACAAGTTGGGTTTATGTTTTTGTCCTGATTCCTTCCCCTCACTTTCTTTTTTCCCCATCCCATCCACATACCTTTCTCCCACCCTTCATCCATCCCGTTCTATCCCTCTCCACTCCTGTCCTTTTTCTCGTATCTCAGGAGTCCCTTTAGGGTTCCTGTGTTGATGAGGGATTCAGATTTCTGTTAAAATTTATGTGACTTTCCAGTGTGAAAATACAAAAATGGGGCAATTCCTCTTCCCTTGTCCAGTGTCACTGAGACACTCTGAGTGCTGCCGAATCTTCTATGATCTTGGAGTCCTTGAGAAGAAAAAGTGGCCATTTTGTAGATCAGATGGTAGAGGTTCTCAGCAGTGAGATTCTGAGTATAGCAGGCTTGTCTTAGCTGGAATGTGATGGTCAGGAATAACTCATCCTTCTATTGTTTTAATTACTTAGAATTATTTTTGCTATCTTTGGTCTTTTGTGTTTCCATATGAATTTTGAGATTGTTTTGTCAATTTCTGTGAAGAATTGCCTTGGAATTTATATTGATATATCCCTGAGTCTGTATATTGCTTTGGCAGGATGGTCATTTTTATAATGTTAATTTTACTGATCTAAGAGCATGGGAGGTCTTTCCATTTTCTGATGTCTTCTGAAATTTATTTTCAGAAGTTTTCAAAATATTCATTGCACAGGGCTCCCACATCCTTGGTTAGAATTATGCCAAAGTATTTCATTCTTTAAGGGCTACAGTAAATGGAATTGTTTCTCTTAGAACCTTCTCACTTTTTCCATCTTTCACATATAAGAAAGCCACAGATTTTTGAACATTAATTTTTTATCCTACTACTCTATTGACCTTATTAGTTCTGGGAGTTTCTTGGGGATCTCTCAGGTGTAGAATCATGTCACCGGCAAATAAGGATATCTTGATTTCTTCATTTTCTATTTGTATCCCTTTTATCTCCCTCTCTTGTTCTATGGCTCCAGCTAAGACTTCAAGTACAATATTGGACAGAAGTGGTGAGAGTGAGGCACCTATCCCTCATGGCACTTCATGTATGGAGTCCATGAGTTCTTTTCCAGATCTATGCTCCTCATGGATTCCATGCCTAGAGTGGAGTTGTGCAAGTGGGAGACCTCCCACTTCAGTACTCAAATCTGTAGCCCCACAATGAGGTCCTTAAGTTCTCTTCATAACCAAGGTATTCAAATGGATCCATTCTGCAGCTCTGTAGTGATGACATATGGTCTAAGGTGGGATCCAATTAGAATCCAATTGCAAGTCATGAACAGCTGAACCTATTATGGCCAAGCCATACTCAATGGCCCTGCCCAGGGCATAGCCAGACTGGCATGTGAATGATCTATCCTGGAGGGATACCCAAACTTTGTCTGTCTGCGTAGGTCGGTGGGGATCAATTTTGGCTTCAGGTCTTGTTAGTTAAAAGAGGGAAATTCCTAGGACCTTCACTCTAAGGAATAAGCATTTCATGTTTTAGATGATGACCATACATCTGTCTAAATAGAAAAGGGAACTCAAGAATTTTCAGTTATGGGTAGATCATGAACTCTGTACCCCTTTAGCACTGGCAGGATGGACCTCCCCATCAGACATTTGCAGCACAGTTGCCAGTTTATTGCATTAGCTGGCCAAGTTGACAGCTGGGTTTTCGGTGCTTGGCAGGGAGTTACCAAGCCACGTGCCTTTCCCCAAATCCAGGCTCCTTAGACAGTACAGTAGCTAAAGAGAGGTTTCCCTATCCTTGATCCAGGGACTAACTGGAAAACATTTAATCCTACTAACCTGAAAAAGTGCCATATTCTATTCTCAGACATGGCCTCAGTACATTTTAGAACTAGATTTATTTTGCCAAAGGGCAAGTAACTGATAGGAACTTCCCTACTGATCAAATTTTGTTTTAACTAAATAAGAGATCATAGAGATCTCTGTTAAAAGTACCTGCTAGATGTTACAGAAAAAAAAAAGAAACAAAAACTTTGTCTCCCAATAAAGAGTCCCTAAAACCTAAGGCCAAACAGGAATTTCATTTTGCCTATTCAGGGCCTACTACCTCAGCCAAACCCTCTTCCCTGTGACTAAGCAGGATCCATGTAATGTGGACCCAGCATTAATCTGTCCTCTTCTAGAAATGCCTGGTGCATTTGGGTCAATTCCAGACCATGTTCCCTTCTCTTTAAAACATGTAGCCCAAATTAAAATGGATTTAGGGAATTCCTCTGAGGACCCAGATGAATTCAAACATGTTTTTAAACCAAAAAGGAGGAAAGATACAGAACCAGGAAACAAAGAAATAAAAACTTGATACTGAGATATACTGACTGAATGGGATGGAATAATAATACTAACAGGCACACCCTCGCAGATAACCCAAAATCACTTCTGACAGAGAAAGAGGGAAAAAAATGTCTTAAATGCAACCAGGCTGGGCACCTCTGGTGAAAAAAAAAAAGAAAAAAAAAAAAAAAAAACTGTCCCAAGTGCAAAAAGCCTCCACATGGCCATGTCCTAACTGTGAATCTCCATTAGGGGAAGAATTGCCCCTGAACCTTAGGGTTCAAGCCTCTTTGCCTCTTTGAAGGGGACCAATGACAAGACCAAGTTAGCTTCACTCTGATAGGAAAAAGGAGTTTGTTGTTTATACCCAGCAAAAAAGAACCCAAATGTCAGGTTGATATAGTATCTCATGAGAACCTTGGGATAATATGCAAGTGGGTAACCAATTTGTTCCTCCGTTAATAAACACCAGAGCACCAATTTCTAATACTCAACTTTTTTTCTAGGCCTTTATCAACCTTTGATCGAATGACAGGTTTAACAGAGTAACTATTGAAGTTCCTTATATACTTAATGATATAGTCTTTAGGTATTCCTTTATTTATACACCCAAATGCCACATAACATCTTAAGTGTAGACTTAAAGTTATATTTTAGCACTGTTATAAAGTTGTTCATGTCATGGTTAGTCAAGTTATTCTGGAGGACATTTTAATATAAGCTCCATCTCAGATATGGGCCTTGTCCCAAAACACAGGTTGAACTATAAGAGTCTCCCCAGCAAAGATAATGCTTAAAGACCCACAAAATTTTCCATGTGAAGAAACAGTGTCTCCTGTTATCGAAGACTAGAGCAGGACTGATTCAGACCCTTAACAACCTGAAATTTTTGTATTCTTTCACAATCCTTTGGTTACAGAAAGCCTACATCTCTGCTTTAAGAACCAAGAAGGGAAAGGAGAACTAACATAGATTATTCTGCCCAAGGATTCACAGACAGTTCACATATTTTGGACAGGCCTTAGAATGTGCCCTTGGAGATTTATAGCCATCAGAGGAAAAAGGTCTCCTCCAATATATAGATTATGTGCTACTCTTTGCTTCTACAGTAGACAAAGGTAATGACTATTCCAGGCAACTTAATAGGTTTTCTTTACTAATCTTGACTGTACTCACAGTAAGACTGCTAAGCTCCTTTGGTTTATCCCATCTGCCACCCAAACTACAATGGTTTACTCTTTATGTTTAGATCTTGTAGGCTTAATTTATCTGTTTTGTCTCTTCCAGATTAATATCCATAAAGCTTCAAACATGGGGATATCTGGACCATCTCAGCATCTCATAGATACGGACCATTGACTCCTTACACTTCCTTCACCCCCAACTCAGCAGGAAATAGCCAGAGTAGTTGTCACCCCTCATTCCTTGACTAGTCAAGTCCCCATAAAAATTAAGGGTTTGAGAATTAGGGAGGTTTAAAGCAGTCATGTTAGGAAGATTTCTGAAAGCTTTGGAAATCCATCACCAGAACAGGGATTACCCTGAATAAACACAACCTTCACTAACTTCCCCCAACCCTGTGCTTATAAAAGGATACGGAGATTAGTTCTCCTTTACAGATAAACTCTACACTCAGTTGGGCACAAGATCAACTGTATTGGGCTGGAATGTGAGCTAACCAATGAGGAAAGGCCACTTTTCTTGGACTTGCCCAAGTATATAAATATACCTGACCTTGGCAGCTATTTTTGGCACTTGACCCTCATGCCACTCCATGTCTGGAGTCCATTAGCTCTGTTATTTCTCTCCTCTAATAAACTCTGCCTTAAACCTCAAAAAAAAAAAAAGAAAAAAAAGAAAAAAAGGAAGTGTTGAGAGAGGACAGCCTTGCTTAGCTCCTCATCAAAGTGGAAAAATTAGAAATGTTTCAAGTTTGTCATCATTTTAGAATGATGCTTACTATAAGTTTATCATTATTGTCCTTTATTATGTTGATATAAGCTCCTTCCATTCCTATTGTCTCTAGTCTTTCATCATAAAGGGATTTTGGATTTTGCTGAGAGCTTCATCTGAGTCTGTAAAGAATAACATGGCTTTGGTTCTTGCATTTGTTTACATGATGAATTGCATTTATTGATTTATGTATGCTGAACCAACCTTGTGTGACTAGAATGAATCTTACTTTGTCGTGGTGAATGATCTTTCTGATATGTATTTTAATCCAGTTTGCTAAAATTTTGTTGAGGATCTTTGCATCTGTGTTCATCAATGAGATTGAACTAGAGTTTTCTTTTTTTTCCTTATATTTTTATTTGGTTTCAGAAACAGTGCAAGATTGGCTTCATAGAAAGAGTTAGGAAGTTTTATATCTTGTGCTATTTTGTTGAATAGTTTGAAGAGTAGTGAAGTTTGTTGTCCTTTAAATGTCTGGAAGAATTCTGTGCTGAATCCATTCTGGCCTGATTTGTAATTGTTTCTTTAAATTTTTCATTTGTTATAGGACTGTTTAAATAATTCAATTCATCTGGATTCAATTTTGGTAAGTGTCATGGTTTGAAATGTAGTCTCATGTATTTGGCAAGGTCATGGCACCTTGAAAGGTGGAGCCTTGCTGGAAGAAAGCAGTCACAAGAGGTGGGCCTTTAGGTGAATGAGTCCCACCCTACCTTTAGGAGAAGTCTGCCTTTGCAGCAAGCAGTCTTGTAGCCCTCAGCCTCCAAGACGTCTCCAGTGATTTAGCCTCCTCCAGCTTTGGCCAGCCATGCTGCCTCTGCTTTGAAAGATTGTATTTACCTGTACTGTAAACTGCATAAGTCTCCCTTTTTCCCTTAAATTGATTGACTTTGAATGCTTTCACAGCAATAGTTAAGAGTAACTGCTACAATAAGTTGTGTGTATGTAGAAATTCATCCATTTCTTTTTGATCGTCAAAATTTGTGGAATGTAAATTTTTGAAATATGACCTTATGATTCTCTGAATTTCTTCTTCGTTTTCATCTCTAATTTTATTAATTTGTGTTTTCTCTCTTTTGGTTTTAGTTAATTTGGTTTAGGATTTCTCAATTTTGTTGATTTACTTCAAAGAACCAGCTCATTTCTTGGCTATTTCTTTGTATCATTTTCTTTATCTCAATTTCAGATAATTCTCCCTTGATTTGACTATCTCTGCTTATCTTCTGCTTTTGGGATTAGATTGTACCAATTTCTCTAATTTCTCTACTTTTAAGCTACATTGTTAAATTATATACTTGCGATATTTACGTTTTTGATGTAGGCATTGAATAATATTAACTTTCCTCTTAGGATAGACTTCATTGTGTTACAGAGATTTAGATATTTTGTGTTTTCATTATCATTCATTTCTAGGAAATTTTGAATTTCCATTTTCACTTCTGCCTGAATCCATTCCTAATCAGTATCATGGTGTTTAACTTCCAAGAATTTTGTGTATTTTGTTTGCCATTTGTCTTGCTGTGGATGTCTAGCTTTAATCTGTGGTGATCAGAAAAAGTAAAGGATTTTATTTAAACTTTCCTGTATGTGCGTAGGCTTGCTTTGTAGCCCAATACATGGTCTATTTTGGAGAAAGTAATATGAGTATCTGAAAAGAATGTGTATTCCTTAGTATGGAAGGTTTGGTAGAAGTCAATCAGTTCCATTTGGGTTATGGTTTGATTCAGCTCCAGCATGTTTCTTTTCATTTTTTGGCCCGTTGACCTGTCCATTGGTGAGAATTAGATGTTGAGATCCCCTACTATTATTGGGTTGATTTGCTCTTTTAGAAGTGGTCATCTTTGTTTAATGAATGTGGATGAGCCTTGATTGTGTATCTATGAGTTCAAAATTGCAGTCTCCTTTCACTAATATGTAGTATCCTTCTGTGTCTCTTATGATTTTTTTTTTTGGTCTGAAGTCTATTTTGTCAGATAGTAGAATTGCTGCTCTGCTTGTTTCCTTGTTCCATTAGCTTGAAGTACTTTTGACTGGCTTTTTGCTCTGAGATTATGACAAACTCTCATGGTGAAATGTGTTTCCTGAAGGCAGCAGATTATTGGCTTGTGATTTTTAATTTGTGATTATAACCTATGTCTCTTGATGGAAGAGTCAATTCAATTGTTATTTAGGGTTATAATTGAGAAATGTTGGATGATTCCTGTAATTTTCTGAATTTTGTGGTTTTTATATGAGTGTGGCTTTTCTTAGCACTTGTGTTGGCATTATTTTTCTCATATTTCATCTTAGGTATGTTTGTCCTTTCCTTTGCACTTGCATATTTTTTCTAACATCTTCTACAGACCTTGTTTGGTGGTCATGTAAGCCTTCAGTTTATTTTTATAGAAGAAAAATTTTCTTTCACATTCAATCATGACTGATAGTTTTGATGGCTATAGCAGCCTGGGTTGACATTTGTGCTCTTTCATAACTTGAAGTACAACTGTCCAAGTTCTTCTGAATTTTACTGTTTCCATTGAAAAATCAGTTATTATTCTAATAAGTTTACTCTTAAATGTGACTTTGTCTTTCTCTGTTGATGCTCTCAAAATGTTCTCTTTGTCTTGTATCTGCAGTGCTTTAGTGCTATTTTCCATGGCAAGTTTCCATTTTCATCATATCTGATTAGTGTGCAATATGTCTCTTGTACTTGAATGGAGATCTTTTTCCTTAAGTGGGATGTTTTCGTTTATGATAATGTGAAAAATCTCTTCTGGAGTGGATTTTTGGGATTCCTATTCTGGGATTTCATGAATGCACAGATGTGGCTTCTTCAGGGTGTCCCATATCTCTACAATTTTCTTCTCAAGTATATTTTCAGCTTTTTCAGACTTTTTAATTGAATAATTTTGTCCTCTTATCATGTCTTTTAGTTTTGATATTCTGAATTCTGCTTTCTTAGTTCTTTTGGTAAGACTATTTGTTGAGATTTTATTGTACTTAGATTTTTTTAATTTCAAGTTTAATATTCACATGAGATTTTTTTCAACTGCTCTGTTTAGTTTTGTTTCCTCATTTTCCTTTTTAATCTCATCCAGGTGCCTATTATTTTCCTGTTCATTCTTCCTTATGTGGTTATTAAACTCCTCTTGGATTTCCTCTTGTATTTCTTTAATTGTGTTAACGATCAAGCTTTGAAAATCATTATCTTGGTTGTTGTTTTCTTGGTTCATATCCAAGAAGTCATTTTGGTTGAAATCCATCATTATGGGGTTGATGTTCTGATTTTTGTTGTGTTTTGTGGATTTATGGTGTGATTTGTGCATTTTTTTTTGTTTTGTCTCAGATTTTTTTCTTTTGGTATGTGTTTCTGACTCTTAATTCTGATAGAATTAGCATACTTGTCCAGCTGTTACAACTGTTTGCCTGGGTGTTATGGGGATCAGTCTAGGGTTATTTGGTCGTGTTTTGTGGTTAAGGTTATTGTAGTGTCCAAGGAGTGCTTAGGCCCACCTCTGGTTAAGGAACATGACAAAGTTTTAGTCTAGTTATAGCTGAGAAGTTAAAGAGTGCATGTCAGGGTTTGTCAGGTGAGGTTTAGATTGAATATTGTTGAATATTGGAATAGCTTTAAAAAGATAAAGTATGCTTAGATATAGTAGCCAGGGGTTAGAGTTTGTTATGGCACCTCATAGATTGTTTGAGGGTATTAGAGTGTGAGTGGCTAAAACACTGAAGGGGTGGGTACATGGGGCTTTGTGTACCCTGTATAGAAATCTTTAACTGAAGTGGCCATTGACTAAGGTTAAAAGGAAGATAAAATGGTATACTTGTCTTAGGGTTATGTGCAGAGATTCTCTTGAATTGAATGCTGATATTCTTGGGGTGCCCAGTTTTATGACATTAGTTTACTGGTCCCCAACCTAAGGTTTCTGTGGGCTCTACTAATTTCTTGAAGGCTATTTTAATGATTAGCAGGGGAGGCATTGAATGAAAGCTAGGGTTGCTTGAGTAGTGATAGAATTGGGTGAGATTAAGTGGGAGACAGAGGCTACTGATATGAAGATTCACCTGCACTCCTTTTAAAGTGCATGGGGAATGTGTAACATGGCTGCTCTTCTGTGGGAGCCAAGCACAGGCAGAAGAGAGACCCAGAACTTACCTACACTCCTTTTGCAATCTATACTTTTGAAAAAGGTATTTCAATTGTACTGGACAAAGCCAGACTAGAAATTTAGATATACATCTTGCTACACTGACAAACATGTAGGTGGATGAGGAAGACTTCAGAATAAGAAAATAAATTAATTTCATTTAATTTGAATTTCTTTAGTCTTCATGAATGTGAAAATTGTATTCTTTCTAATGTTCTCTTTGGCTATTTTTTCTAGGAATGGAAGCAATAGGGCATAAGTTTTATTTTATTTGGTTGCTTTAATTTATTTCATAAAGTTTGTTCATAGCTTGCAGAGATGGCACAGAGTTTAAATATTTTCCCTTCAAAGCAGAGTGAAGCAAAAGGAAGTAGAAACAATCCAGGGTGAAGTCACCTTTGGTCCTCCATGGAAATACACAATTCTCTCTCTCTCTCTCTCTCTCTCTCTCTCTCTCTCTCTCTTTCTCTCTCTCTCTCTCTCTTTCTCTCTCTCTCTCTTATACATACATACACAAAATAATAAAAAGAAAGAAGAAAAAATATAGTAGTTAAAAAAGAAAGTTTGTTGTTTGATAATTTCATACATGTATATAATGCATTCTGATAATTCTCTTTCCCACATTCTTCTGTCTCTCTCCCACCTCTATCAAGTTCCGTCCACTCCCTGCCAGTCTTTATTCCATATTAATGACTTTCAGTTTGTTTTATGCCCCATTTAGATTAACCAAAGCCACCTCTGTGGCCATTATACTGGAACTATCAAATAGGTACCTTACCCACACCTTACCCACAGAGCTATTTTTCTGGCCCTCTCCACCATTTTGAAGTTGTTCTTTTCCTACTCCCTTGTGCACAAAACCATTTATCCACAGTTCTTCATGTGGGAAACCATTTTTCCACAGTTGTTATGTTTTTTTTTTTTCTGACCTCTACTTTCTTTCTATCTGTCCATTGCCTTCATGGATCATGATAGAATCACTAGAGAGTACATAACTCAAGGGGATGTTTTCCCCTTTCTCTAAATTTATCCGGAGAAAATAGTTCATCACTGAGGGATAAAATCTTCTGAGCTACTCCTTCTCTGTGTAGACACAGCAGGTATCTCCTGTTGCTGTGAGTTTGTGATTTTAATAGCTACATCTTGCCTCCTCAGGGCAAAATCTGGGATAAAATTCAGAGGAAGGGTGGTCTTGTTTTTATATTTTACTACACTCAGAGAGATTCAATGCATGGTGTTTGTGTTCTGTAAAATTATGTTCAACAAGATTCTACTGCAGTCTATCAGATAACAACAAAACTAACTAATAGCTGCAAATTCTTCACGCTCTTATTTTTTTCTTACCTAGAGACTTTCATGGTGTGAATTATCAAATCTGCAATGACTCTAAAACTTTTGCTTTCAGGAGTTGATCAAAAAGTGATTGTTTACTAACTTTGAAAATCCATTACACATTTATGTCTTTTAATCCCTAGTGCTTGTTTGCTGCTTTTCAAAAATAAAACTTTGTACATCTACTCAAATTTCTATTTTAATGAGCATGGACGTAATTGCACTCTATTGTTTTTCAGTGGTATAGTTTAATCTCAACAGCTTTTACTCTTAAGCCAATCAATCCATAAACTACTAGAATGAGCAATAAATGCAATTAGAAAATTCATTTTCCAAACATCCCTTCCTCATCCCTTCTCATCACATAGAAGGATGTCCACTTACCTGTCAGAGCTACTATGTGTATTGATTTCATGAAATCTAGCCATCTCCACAGCAAGTTCCAGAAAATCCTTTCTTCACTGCCTACCATAATCCATCTTATTTTCATGTAAATAACAACAACTTTCCCTTGTCAAGGGACTTTTTTTACTTTCCACAATCTAACTATTCTTCCTTTAATTCTTAGCAATTGATACATTTTGCATAACTATTAATTTTTCTTATCTTGGAAAATAAAAAAAGAGAAAATCCTGGAGAAAATTATAACATTTAATATTTTACTAGCAAAATTTGACAAGTGTTCATTGTATGTGAAAGACTTATTTTTAAACTTTTCTTAAAGCATATTAATTTTACAGTTAAAGGGTTTCATCATGAATCTACTGAGTTGGAGAAAACATGCCAAATGTAGGTTTTCTCGGGGGAGTAATATCTAGAATACATAAATAGCTCAAACAGTTAAACAACAAATTACACAAACAGTAAATGGACAAAGGCAATGAACACTTTTCAAATCTTTAGTCATCAGGGAAATGTATATTGAAAACACATTGAGTTCCAATCTCATACCTGTTGTAATGACAACAAGGAAAAACAAACTTGATAGGATAACTGGGAAAGGCCTTTAATCCCTATTTGCAGGAGTATAAAATTGTCTAGTATTTGACAAATTACTTTAATTGAGCAATTTACTAGTCTGACTGATACTGAGAGGTCTCATATGCACTACGAAGATTTTTTAGCCAATATGTTATGTGAAGACAGTGATTTGTGGAATTTCATTCAAAATTACTTTGATACACAAATTACTATATTCTGAAAATCTGTTGGTGCAAATTTGCTTTCTCCTCCCCCAAACTGGTTCATTAAACTTTACTAATTATTTTTTGTTATCTCATTGTAACTTTATTATACATAGACATTGTTACAATGCAGAAGTTACCTCAGGGTTTTTTTTTTTTTTCAGGATGAACCCCAGATTTTTCTATACTGAAACCATTTTTTTTTACATTGAGTGCAACCATCCTGAAATACATAAATAAGAGTTTCATATTTTCTAAGCTGAGTACATTAGAAATAGAAATAAACATGGAAATGTATGTTCTTATTTTGGCTGACAGGCTGAAGATAATTTATGATTGATTTTTTGAGTGAAGAGACCTACAATCTAATCAGGTTCAAATATTTACATATCTCTGATATGTACTTTGTTACTTTGTTTCCACACTTCTTATCTTGTATGAAATTCATTCTCCATCATTCTTTTCTATTGGAGGTTGAAGATCTTTCTTGTTCACCTAAGATTTTGTTATCAAATGATTTATTCTATAATGCTTTTATGTGTTATCTCACACTTTAGCATATTGTCACATAGAGACAAGTCATTTTATTTCTTATCTAATTACTGGAGCAAAGTGACCCTAAATATACAAATTTAACATACTATAACTGTGGACATAACTCAGTGGTAGAACGCGTGCTTAGCATGATGTGCTGGATTCTGGGCTCCATCCCTAGCATGGCAAAAAAGAAAAAATAAAAGCTTTAAATTTTCTGAATTTCCGTTTAGCTGATTGCTTAGCTCAAAAGTTGATTTTCTATTTTCTCATCTGAATGTGCTGCTGATAAATATTTCATTAAATAAAAAGATGAAAAATACTTTTGGCAATTAGTTCTCTCCCTAAGGGAAAAAAAAATAAAACCTACATTCTTTTCTCTGACAGAACAAAAAAGGGAATTGAATCAACCTTTCACAATTTTGTTTTGAAATATTTTTGAATTTGGAAGATAATGGAAGAAGCTCAGAGGTTCCCACCTTCTTTGGTGTCCGTGTTGTGGAGTAGATCTTACTTCCTTCAACTCTTAGAATGTATACAGATTAAAAAAATAAAAATATTTCTCTTGGAAATCACAGATCATAAGTTAACAGCCTATCAAACAGACCCAGAACTGTATCTCTGGAATAGCATTGATCTTATGAAAGAAAGCTGTTTTTAAATAAGTTGCTTATACATTAATAATTTTTTGTATTTATTTTCTCCCACATTTTATTTTTTACCTAATCATACAAGCTCAATAGATATCACCATCATCATCTTCCCCCCTCCCCTCCCTAGTCATCCCCATTGCACCCTTTCCCCTTCCTCCCTTTCTTTCACCCCCTTCCCTTCGTCCCTCGATGCCAGTGCCTCCCCATTCCTCCCTCCCATCCACTGGTTGAAGTATCCTTTTATGTGAATGCCAAATCTCCCTCTGAGTTCTCCACCCTAGTGAGGGTGAGTGGCATAGCCTGGAGTCCCATCTTGGGTTCCCGGTTAGTATGGGAACTCTGTTCTGACTGTTTAATCCCTTGCCTCTAAGTATCCCACTGCCTGGAACCTTCTCCCCTGTGATCCATGCTAGACTTTTGAGGGTTGTTGACATGTGCCATTGTGCACGTCAGTCAAAGTTCGATCCTGGATGCTGTAGCCCTAACTTGTGTGGAGTATCTTGCATATTATTGGTACTCCCCATCTTTAGGCTCTTACAATGTTGCCTCCCCCACTTCCACAAAATTCCCTGAGCTTTAGGATGGGGAGAGATTAAATTTTTGCAGGTTCTGTTTATGAAACTGCTTAATCAAAAATAACTGTTAATTTGTGATTTACTTTAACTTTGAATTTTTGTGATGGTTCACAATACAGTCCCCAGAAATTGAGTTCCTCAGAAGTATTGCACAAGGACTTGTCACTTATTTTTCTGACAGTACCCTAAGCTCCCTTAGTAATTTTTCCCACCAAACCAAAATGAATTATAAAGTGTGTTCTCTGTGCTATTCAGCTCCAAAATGTTTCCGCCCACCCATCTTCTGTTCTATAACCAAAAAAAAAAAAAAGTCTACATGCACATTCTACATTTTTATGGAAGATTTCATTTAGAATTCTATACTAGGTTAACATATTTAATATTTTTCATAATTATGCATCAATGCCAAAATTAGCCATTTCTCTAAAACTGGTTAGAACAGTACTTTCCCTTTGTAAATTAATTTGGTCTTACTCTAAATAATGTTTACCACTTGAGATAATACTACTAAGATTTGTGAATTTGTACTGTTGAATTCATTAATCTCCTGAATACCTTAGCATTCAAAAATTTATTTGCCATGAAGTAGGAAGTCTAATTCACTGACATATATAGAAAACAGATGATTTTCAAAAGTTCAAACATTTAAATCACCCCTCAACACAGTATTGAGGGAAAAATTTGAAGATAATCTGGTTTTCACAGAGTTGTGAAGTGTCAAGAGAAGAATTACTACCACTTCTCTAAAAGGTGTTTAAAAATAGGTCAGAATTTTTTTTAAATTTTTTTTATTATTTATTCAATTGTGTGTGTGTGTGCGTATATATATGTGTATCTGTGTGCGTGCGCGTGTGTCTGTGTGAGTAGAACCACGGACGAATTCGGGAACCACCATGGACACCTCCACCTCCTTCTGCCCGGGGATTCACAGGCTCCGCCCTACCAGGACCAGAAGAGCAGGCCGCCCCCGCTTCCACCTGGCGTCTATACGTGGGATCTGGGATCCGAACTCAGGACCTTCTGCCTGCAAGGCAGAGGCTTAACCCCTGAGCCACCTCTCCAGCCCCAAAAATAGGTCAGAATTTTTATGGCTAGAAACAATGAAAACAAATCTTGTGATAACCTCATTGGGAGCAAAAGCTTCCAGTTCAGAGGTCAAAAATAGGTCAGAATTTTTATGGCTAGAAACAATGAAAACAAATCTTGTGATAACCTCATTGGGACCAAAAGCTTCCAGTTCAGAGGTTGATATCCAAATCAGTATAGTTGCAAAGGAAATATAGATTCCTAACACATCATGGTTTATTTTTCCTCTAATGGATACTAACTTCCCTGCACTATCAATTTTCCTTAGTAAAATTTTCCATTTTACATGTAGCTGTATGATGGAGAGCTCATGGAGAACATATGTGTACAAGAAACCAATTTTGTTCACATTATAAATCATGCATTCCATGTCTTTTTGGAACTTGGCAATGCTGTATTTACCAGCATGATGGAAATGAATATGGTTTGCTAATGATTTTTTTCAAATGTCACATCATACCAATTCAATTAAAGTGTCAGTTTTGGAAATAGGCAACAAATTGTCTTAACAGACTAATTTACGGCTTCTCGGTATAATAAAACTGGGGAAAATAAGGTGAGGTTCAGTGGATGAAAACACTAAGAATAAATATCATAGATAAGGGAAATTTGTCTAAACTAACTTGATAAGATCATTAGTTAAGTCTTCCTTCATCCAAGATTATCTAATTGATTAGGAAGAGGATGTGGTGGATGAGACCATTCACGGGTACTGAATAAAATAGAGGGATGCCTAGGTTAAGTTGTTATTTTTTTCAGTACAATCACCTAGATATGCTGATCTGGCAAGTTAAGAGTTTTCCTCTTTCGGCAATGGATATGGTGTAGACAGTTCTCTCATCTGGCATGACTAGGAGATATTCTGCCAAGCTTAACTAAGAGATGAAACTGGATAGTCATAAACAAACTAAAACCCCCTTGCTCCCATAAGAATTTTGTCATAAATTTATCATCAACATACAGGCAAGATGTGACACCAGTATTAGAGACTAAAAACATTAATTACAGATAGAGACTCAACTCTATGCATTTATGGTTTTATTCCTAGTTGTAATATACATTATATACACAAATTGTCAAGTATTGTATAAGCAGACTGTGAAGCCGGCTCTGAGAATGGAAATAACCCCTCAAATATTTCAGACCCAACCATGTTTATATCAAGTGTCCTCAAAAATCTTGTCCTAGATCATGATGGCTTCTTGACTCTAATGGGGGGAGGAAAAGAATGAAAGTAGCTGAGTGTATTTAAAATGTAGTGTTCTTCAGTACATCTAGAAGGTTTATGTCAACCATATAAAAATACCTGCAGTTGGAGCAGCTAGTGAGCAGCACATCCATGGAGAGTGTCATAGGTACAAGTGCCAATTTGATGGTTGAGGTTTGAGCCCTGAGCACATTTGGAAATGATTAGTAGTTGAGTTAAGCCTAGAACAAACCTACAGATTATCTAGTTGATGGGAAGGCTCAGCCCATGGTGGGTGGCCCAACCCATGGTGGGTGGAACCAGTCCTTGGACAGATGAATAAAATACAGAGAACAGGTTGAGGAAGTTACCATTCTCCTGTATATTTGACCAGACATGCTGGTCTGGAAAGTAAGAATCGTCCCTCTATCAGGGGATGTTGATATGACCTCTCCTGCTAACTGGACTAAGAACTTTAACAAGACTATCATAGGAGAATAAACCCCTTGTTTCCTTAAGCAGTTAAGATTTTATCATCAATAAATAATGCTGAGTAACTGCAACAGAGAAAATACCATTTTGCTTGAAACTTTCGATCAGGAACACTAACCTGACTGTTTCAGCATGTTTTCCCCCATCATTTCTTTTTTTAAACTTTATTTATTTGTTGTTGTTGTTGTTGTTGTTGTGTGTGTATGTGTGTGTGTGTGTGTGTGTATGTGTGGGTGGGTGGGTGGGTGGGTGGATTGTGTGTGCGCGTGTGTATCAGAGGGCACTGTGTGTCCTTGTGGATGACCAAAGGTAACTTTGGGAATCATCCTGGATTGCTTATTTTTCCTTTTTACTTTATTCTGGGATTTCCTGGGCTCTGCCCAACAGGGTGGGAAGTACATGTTGGTGGCGTTTTTATGTGGGACCTGCGATCCAAACTCAGGACCTTCTACTTGAAAGGCAGAGTCTTAACCCCCAAGCCATCTCTCCATCCCTCTCCCATCATTTCTGCTGGATGAGTGCAGGCACCGGATGTGACGATGCTACATATCTGTTGCATTTGTTCCTTTACTTGGAAGCCTCACCATAATGACTTTGCCTGAAACCTCTCAATCTATAAGTAACTTCAGCTGATTTTCTCAACGGAACTTCCTCTCTTATTTCTGTTACATGCATGTAAGTCCTGATTTTGATGACAATGTTACCCTTTCATTATTCTCTCAATCATTTTATTCCAGTTTTCTCTGCTGGAGACAACTCATTTGATGATGTTTAGCTATCTGATTCTTCTTTCTATCTGCTCCTTAATATTTATTTTTCTCTGTTTGTTATACACATAATAAAATCACTTATACAAAACCAAGAGCACAACTATTATACATACAGTCTATGTATTGTATGGAACAGTAGCCCAAGGGTTTCCTGCTTATGAACAAATACAGTCTGATAAAAATAACACCACTGCTAATATAACTCAACATCCTTATTTGAGCAAAGATTTGAAACATGTATTGTCTCAGTTTCAATCACTTGTCATGAACACTGTATGACAGTTCCAAAATATTCCTCTCCAGATTTTTCCTCAAATTATCATATTTAAAATTCCTGTTAATGCTGCAAAATAGCAAATATTTCAATCATTTCTTAAACTATACCATAAGAGGGAGCAAGCTGTAAAAAGACTAGCAACCAGAATAATTGTAGACAGGTATACAAAGTAATCTGTGATTACCAAATGAAAAAAAATTCAAGGTTTTGTTATTTTTAATCAAAACAGTCATCACTGGCTTATATCTTCTCAAGCATACTGAGAGTTAATATATGAAAGAAAGTTGAATTCATCATCAAAGAGAATGTGAATCCATAGTTTGTACCTGGGGGCACACACGTGAGTTCTAAATCTCTCAGATGAAGAAACTCTGAAGTTTTTTCAGCTGAAGGAGATACAAAAACTGACAGAGAAAGGGAAAATGTTGTTGACTAAATGGAAATTTTATTGGCCTTGTGGGAGGGAAACAAAAATGACTCAACTTGTTTGAGTAAGCTTAAGGTTCATTTAAGGAATCGCCATGATTCATCTGCATTTATTTTCTCTATCATGAAACTTTTCATAATACTGTTCCCAAAAGAATAGACATGATAATGAGGATACCAGCATATAAATATAGTGACTAGGAAAGTATTTTTAAAAGTTAGCCAAAGTCCAAGGCAGATTTTAGACAGTAAATGTTAGCTTGAGTTGGTATATGTATATATATATGGAAAACTTATTTTCTCTGCTTTTAAAAATATTTTCATTTTATAACAACCACATATGTTGCTTAGTGAAAGTCAAATTCATTTAGCAGTTTTCAAGATGTTAAGTTACCTCTGAAATAATCCACAGCTGCTTTTTTTAATGGTATGATTTATTATTATTATTATTATTTCCGCTCATACAAACTTAACAGGTACACCGGTCCCCTCCTTCCCTCCCTCCACCTCTCCCCCGACCTGCCACTCCCCCTTCCCTTCTCCCCTCCCTCGCTATCCCCCAGTGCCTCCCCCCCAATCCCCAGAGCATCCTTTACTGTGCATGCCAAATTCTCCTCTGGTTCTTCCTCTCTGATGAGGCACAAGGACCAAGGGGCATTTCCCAGAACCCTTTCCTGTGTTCCCCTTAAGCTTAGGAACACTGCTGTGACTGTCAGTCCCTAGCCTCCAAGGATCCTAGTGCCTTTAGTACATGCTTGACTTTGTGGGTTCAATAATGTGTTTGACATAGCGCAGGTCATGCAAGCTCCTATTATGGTTGCTTCGTATAAGTAAAACCATTGTAAAATATTTTTAAAGCTGCAAAGAAAATATAGTTGGTTTTCCTGGTTTAGTAAATAGACTAGAAGTATACTCTTTTCTCTTTCTTTTTCTGATCATGTCTTTAGACCAGACACACTGATTCATTATCATTGAGTTATTGTGGTTCCTGTCAAGTGTGTGTTGAACATTTTTGTTTCAGCCCATTTATTTATAAGCAGCTGGTATGGTACATAGGTGAGATGTCCTGACTTCTGCGTTGTTTGACAGAGTCTTTGACGGAACCTGGTCAGTTCTTCCCTAGATGGTAAACTTTAGCAAAGTTAACAAAAATATATCTTGTTAACCCAGTATCATTCTGCTCTTTCACATAACTACTTTTGAAAATGATTATTCTTAACCCTCCAAGTTGTATATATATTAAATAAACAGAAATATAAGGAGACAAGGAATTGTGTTTGATAGGAAAAACAAAAGAAGTTATTTGAGTACACTGAAGCAAAGTTACAAAACAATTGAATAAAATTTAATATAAATTTTACTTTTTCATGATTCTATTTTTCCAACTTCTGCAGTGTTGCTTTTTCATTTCATTATGGACATTCCTCAAAAAATGTTTAGTGAATGTGTAAATAAATAAAAATGAAAATGATTTCCGTGGTGTTCTTGGGCTGGAACCATATCTTACCAATTATAAGACCATCTTTCATTTCCTTAGGTTCTTTTACAATCAATCAAAAAAGAAAACCAGTAATGACCTAATTTTGCTCAAAATTGCAGCAAAGCTGGTAAATGACTGTGTTCAATGAATGAAGCATGTACCCAAAGTGTTATGTTATACTGATTTTGTCTGTTTTCTTCCTTTCATTTCTCTCTCTTGATCATCTGGATTATACTCATCTGTTACCAATAGTCTTATACATTCAGCTAAAGTACTTTTGAAATTTCCCTCTACTTTTTTCCCCTTATTTCCTCTGTGCCTCTACATCTCAATTTCACCATTACTCATATTCTTCATATATTCTTGTCCCTTGTCTCTTTGCCTGGACAACACAAGGATGAGTGATTGCATTCTAGTTGCCATTCTATTTTCAATTTCCCAGTTCAGACAATTCATAATTCTTATCCAACCACTGACGCAAGGATACTAGTCAATGTACAATATGCTAAGTGAATTCCTAAAACCTGTGGCATTGGTAAAATCTTGAAATTATCAGGCATTGAAAATCTTAGATTTCATTTGAAGACCTTTTGATTCTGAATCTAGATAGATACAATTTAACAAATTTCCATAGGTAATTTTGTAATTACATTAAATCATGTGAAAAATTCTAATAATTTGTCTATTAAATTATGTATAATAGCACAATTAGTAAAATATAATTTAGATACATTTAGTTCAAAATACTTCTATTTCTGTATTTCATTCTGGGAGTTTTGAAAGGTGTCAGGTTAAAATCAATATTATATTACAAGGTATGACTACACTGTGAAATTGAAGTTTTCAAACCAAATAGAGTGTTAGTTTTTCTTTAAAAAATTAAAATCATTGAAAGGTGCTAAAGACTTTGAAAGATGGTTTTTCAAATTGTCTTGAAAAGAAGCTGCTGCCATATTTTTGTCTTATAAGCTTCCAAAGTAACAAATTCTAACTAAAAATTAAATGAGTAGAGCATTAATGAAGCCAAGATCCTCATATGTATTTTTTGATTTTCAAACAGCAGTGGAAGGCAAGATAATATTAAAGCAAGACGCCTTGAAGATATTTCAAACACAATGGTAGCTTTCAGCATCAAAGCAAAAAAGAAAATAAGCTCTAATGAGAGCTGATTCCAAGAGACATTCCAGGAGAAATAATTGTGTTGTTTGTGTTTGTCCACAGGGAAAGAGAGCTAAAAAAATGTTTGACTCTGCCCAACATACTTGAGATAGTAAGAGAACTATCAAATACAGATTTCAATTGTCCACAACAAATTTCATATCTTTTCAAAGCTGAAAAAATGGTAAGATAGAATTTGACAGTCTCAGTAGCTGCTCAGATGAGGGAAAATTAGGAAAGAATATAGGACTTTAGAGGTTGGATTTGATGATTTTAAAGTTAACCTTGTGAAACTTAAAATTTTTAAGATTTGGGTGATTTTATAATATGGAAACTCTGATTTGTTGCAGTCAATTCACTCCTATATTCTAGGGAAAAATGTTTCTTAGAAGTATGCAAATTATTGCCACTTATTCTCAGGATATGACCTTTATGACCACATTATCTAGAGATTGAGAGAGGCAGGAATGGGAGGGAGATTCCTGCCTACAGGGAAAACTTTATTCCTGGGCTGATGCAAATATTCTGAAGTTAGATTATGGGGATAGTTGTACAGCTACATGAATGTATAAAATCCAGTAAATGCTATACTAGAACAAGGTAAATTTTATTGACTATGAATTATATCTTAATAAAAAGTTATTAAATAGTATATCATAAAATGTCATATTAAATTCGAGAATGTTTCCCAGACCCAACTGAAAACCATTGTATGAAGTGAAATAAGCTAGACTTAGAAAAATAAATGTTTCATGTTTTCTCACATAATCAAACAAAAATTTAAATGCGTGTGTTTATGTGTATTTTTAAACCGTAAAATTAGAGAAAGAATTGTGAAAAGGGAAGAAGAGATATTAAGGAAGGGTGTGAGAAATACAGAGGATAACAGAGTAAATGTAATAGGATTGAAGAAGGAGACCTAACTAGGGAGGAGGATGGGACTAGCTGGAAAGAAATGGCAGACAGTGGAGGCAGCTAATGAGGGAAAGAATGAGTGAATGAGAATCATGTATACTGTCATGTTACATCAGTGCTGCAATTATTCTAATTATTTTTTATTATAACCTAAAATTTTAGTTAAAAATATGAACGTGTGCTTTTACGTGAAGTAGCAATCAGTGAAAAAGTTAGGAAGCTAGCAAATCTAAAAAAAAGCATATATTTAAGTTATGAAATTTTAATTGCTCTATTAACTTTTTAAAAAAATTTTGCTAGGAGTTGAACTGTAAACCACTATGAGGGAACAAAAGTTGTATAGTGAGGACATCATTACTTCAGAAGTCAAGTTTCTATATAACAGTTATCAAATTCTTCTTATAATCAGATCATAACCATCACCTAAAATGTGAATGTAACGAAATTTTTAAAACAGCATTTAAAGTAATATGTTCTATTTTCTACAGTGTTTTCTTTTCATTTTTAAGCCCCAATTAATAGTAAAGCAGCCAATTACCTGTGTGTGGGTTTCTCTTTTAGTGCCTGTGGGGTAGAAATTAGTGGCCACCAGTGGTCATCCTTGAAAATTTTAATGAATTAACACTACATTTTTTGTGAATGACAAAGCTGATATGTTCAATGTGATCTACTTTTCTATGCCTTGGGGTTGAGTGCTGAACTTTGATGGAGAACAGAAAATGCTATGTTCATGACCCACCTCAATGGATAATATTGTTAAGATCCTGCCACTTAAAAGATTAAGTTTATACACATATGTATATGGGAACCATAGTCCGTTGCAATTTGGTGAAAGCAAATGGACTGGGATAGTGATTCCCTGGGACAGGCTCAAGATTTTCTTGGGACATTTGTGACAATTGAACTTCTGGCAGCAAACCAAGTGTGAAAGTCAGATATCAATCATTAGAAAACATCATTAATTTCCATTTTTTAGAGAATTGTTACTAAGAGATCAAATACTTTCCAATAGCACCACAAAAGGTCACCTGGCACACTTTTAAAAGTTGTGTTCTAAACTTCAGAAACACAGAGTGGGTCTAGGAGTCAAAACGAGAATTTCCAAGGCTGACACTGCCAGCCCACCAGATCCCTGATGCTTATCATTATATGTTCCCAGATCTCATGTTGCCAAGGACTGTTCCTTTCAGTGTCCTTGGGTCCCTTATTATAAGTGCTTGACTCTGGTCATTCACAAGCCTTGTTTCTACCCAAAGACAACTATTAGTCCCCGTGGCTGACTGTTGTATCTGTCCTACAACACTGCTTTGCCACAGCTGAGACTTAACTTCAGCAGACTAAAAAGGTGATTTCTATCAAAGTAAGCAAACAGTTGAATCAGAGCACTACTCTGCTAGTTTCATAGCTTTGCAATTTAAAAAGTGTAGATTGCTTTCATAACTGGGTACATTTAAGATTGACCTCTGTGCAGTCTCCAGTGGGATGCACCATCTAAAAGCTCCTTACCAATTAGATTTTTTAAGCTTGATTTTTTTAACCCAAATGAGAACAACACCTAGATACAGAATTGTTAGTTCACTGCTCTTACAGTACCAATCAGCAATATCAAATGCACACACTAATAAGATGAATTTTATGGCCATAGCTATAATATGCATTCTTGCCAGTTTTCCCAACTTGAGACCTTTCTGTTCTGGTTTTCTAATACCTTGACCTTCCAGTTTTGAATAGTGGAGTAATTTGCCAGAGGAAGCTTAAATGCCCTATCCCATTTTCACAAGTAGGATTTTCCCTTCTCATGAAATCACTTATACATATATTATCCTAAAATGATATACTGCATAATGGGATTCCTGGATCTTTTGGTCATAATGACAGAGGAAGCCAGGTCCTACTTTACTGTGGGTGGCTTTATCATGCATTAAAGAATACATCCCTTCTAACAGTATTTCTAGTGTTTACCTACTAAATACTTATTTGTGACCCTCCCAGTGGAATCAACAAAATGTCCATTGTGCCTTCGTAATCAAAATCCTATTTAGTTGAGGAGCAATGATGCGGATCTGTAGAATTCAGAACATTTGGTTCTAGATTAGTACCAGTAATAATTCCTTATATTGCTGCATAAATAAATACTTCTTATCCAGCCGGAGCCGCGCGCGGGACCCAGGGACCAGGAGGACCTCCCCCTGCGCCCGGGCACCGCCCCAGCTGCCCTCGGGTTAAATAGCTCCAGGCCGTCGCCCCCATCCCCCCTTTTGCACCCTAAACCCACTCCGCCGGTCGGGACGCGCGCGAGCGGTCCAGCTGGGCCTCAACGCCACGCCCTAGCTGGTGAGTACACCCGCCCCCCGCGCACCGCCCACCAGGACCCCAGGTCGGCCCACAGGGACCCGGCTCCGACTCCCACCATCCAGCCGGAGCCGCGCGCGAGACCGAGGGACGAGGAGGACCTCCCCCTGCACCCGGGCACCGCCCCAGCTGCCCTCGGGTTAAATAGCTCCAAGCGGTCGCCCCCATCCCCCCTTTGCACCCCGCCCCGCTCCACCGGTCCGGACACGCGCGCGGTCCAGCCGGGCCTCACCCCAGGACCTAGGTAAGTCTCCGCCCGCCCCGCCCACCAGGACCACAGGCCAAATAATTCAGTTTAGTGAAATTGAGAGATCTTAAGAGTTAAAATGACAATGCCAAAGTCAAAGTGCAAATGCATGAGAAGCAACAATCAAGTAAACAAATTTCCCACTGAAGAAATTAGTCCCATAATGTTAGACTCCAACAAGAACAAACCCACGGAAAAAGGCCAAGAAAGCCTCACCCAGGATAAAGACTTTCAAAATATGATCATTACCATGTTCAATACTATGAAAGAGGAAATCAGGGAGGAATTAAATAATCGAATCAATCGCTTTGAAGAGGAACACAACAGACATCTGGAGGAGTTGAGAAAAACAGTGCAAGAAACAAAAAGTGGCATAGAGCAGTTAAAACAAACTCAAGCAGAGTTTAAAACTGAGCTAAAAGACAAGTTATCTTCAACCCAGAACGCCACAGAGAGTCTTACCAACAGAACTAACGAAGCAGAAAACAGAATTTCAGACCTTGAAGATAAAGTGGGAATACTAACCAGCTCAATGGAAGAGGTTGTTAAAGCCAAAAAGATACTTGAGAGAAATATCCAAGAGATATGGGACACCCTGAAGAAGCCTAACATGCGTATTCATGGAATACCAGAGCAAGAATCTCAAAATACCACCCCTGAGGAAATTTTTCAAACGATCATCAAGGAAAACTTTCCTCATCTAAAAAAAGAGAGGCCCATCCATATACAAGAGGCATTCCGCACCCCAAACAGATACGACCAAAATAGAAGCACACCGCAGCAAATAATAGTTAAAACACTCCACATTCAAGATAAAGAACTGGTGCTGAGAGTTTCAAGGGAGAAAAAACAAGTAACTTTTAAAGGTAAACCTATTAAAATAACAAATGACTTCTCAGTCGAAACAGTAAAAGCAAGAAGAGCTTGGAGAGACATACTTCAAGTATTGAATGAGCAAAAATGTCAACCCAGGCTGATTTACCCTGCAAAACTATCAGTCATGATCGAGGGAGAAAGAAAAATTTTCCAGCACAAAGACAACTTTAAGGGATACATGGCCACCAAACCAGGCCTTCAAAAAATGCTAGAAATGATACTCAAGCGTGAAGAAAAAAACAGGCATATCCAGGAGAACAGAAGGCAAGTATAACATCATTAAAAAAGAAGCAATATACTTATAAAAGCTACTAAACATAATAAATGTCTGGAATTAACAATAGTTTCTCCATTATAACACTAAATGTTAATGGAATTAATTCACCGATCAAGAGACACAGATTACAAACATGGATTAAAAATCACAATCCATCAATCTGCTGCCTGCAGGAAACCCATCTCACCACAAAAGATAGGCACGCTCTAAAAATAAAAGGCTGGTCAACAATTCTACAAGCTAATGGAAGCAGAAAAGAGGCAAGGGTAGCCATTATGCTATCAGACAAAGTGGATTTCAAACCAAAGAAAATTATAAGAGACACGGATGGATACTACATTTTAGTCACAGGCACAATTCACCAGGAAGACCTCATAATCCTGAACATATATGCACCCAATACGGGCCACTCCACATTCATTAAGAAAACCCTACAGCGTCTAAAGCAAGAAATCAATCCCCAAACGATAATTCTTGGGGACTTCAACACCGCCCTGTCAACATGGGATAGATCAACAGGTCAAAAGCTTAACAGAGACACTTTGGAACTTAATCAAACCCTGAAAGAAATGGACCTTACAGATCTCTATCGAACTTTTCACCCACACACCAAAGAATACACATTTTTCTCAGCAGCACACGGAACTTTCTCCAAAATAGATCACATATTGGGCCACAAAATGAATCTACACATATACAAGAAAGTTGAAATTCTAACCTGTGCCTTATCAGACCATCATGGCCTAAAGCTGGACATCCACAACACATCAAACAAGAGAAAATACACTAACTCCTGGAAACTTAACACTATGATGCTGAATGAGAACTGGATTCAGGAAGAAATTAAAAAGGAAATTCAAGATTTCCTGAAAGTGAATGATAACGAAAATACAACTTACCAAAATCTCTGGGACAAAATGAAAGCTGTTCTAAGAGGTAAGTTCATAGCTCTTAATGCCTACGTCAAAAAAATGGAAACGTCAGAAATAAACAACTTAACAATGCAGCTTAAAGCTTTAGAGAAGCTAGAGCAATCTGATCCCAAAAGTAGTAGAAGAGAGGAGATTAGCAAAATAAGGGGAGAAATATCTGAAATCGAGATTAAGAAAACGATAGAAAAAATCAACCAGTCAAAAAGCTGGTTCTTTGAAAAAATCAATAAGATTGATACACCCCTAGCGAAACTAACCAAAAGCAAGAGAGAGAAAACCCAAATTAACAAAATTAGAAATGAACATGGAGTTATCACTACTGATACCCAAGAAATCCAGAGAATTATAACATCATATTTCAAAAACTTATACTCTGTGAAGTTTGACAACACAAAAGAGATGGATGAATTTCTAAGTAAACACAACTTACCTAAATTGAATCAGGAAGTTGTGAATTATTTAAATAGTCCTATAAAATATAAGGAAATTGAGGAAGTAATCTCGAATCTTCCCACCAAAAAATGTCCTGGACCAGATGGATTCAGCACAGAGTTCTACCAGACATTTAAGGAGTTAATAACACCAATACTCCTTAAACTGTTCCATCAAATAGCAAAGGAAGGAACACTACCAAATTCCTTCTATGAAGCTAATATCGTTTTAATCCCAAAACCTAATAAAGATACACTTAAAAAAGAAAACTATAGGCCAATCTCCCTGATGAACACAGACGCAAAGATTCTCAACAAAGTCTTAGCAAATCGGATTAAAAAGATCATTCATGGGGACCAAGTAGGCTTCATCCCCGGCACACAAGGTTGGTTCAACATACGCAAATCAATAAATGTAATTCATCATGTAAACCAGTCCAAAGTCCAAGACCACATGATACTCTCGATAGATGCAGAAAAAGCTTTTGACAAGATCCAACAGCCTTTTATGATCAAAACGCTAGAGACAGTAGGAATGGAAGGAACCTTTATCAATGTAATAAAAGCTATATACAACAAGCCCACAGCAAAGGATTATGCTCAATGGGGAACAATTGGAAGCATTCCCACTTCGATCAGGAACTAGACAAGGCTGTCCACTCTCACCACTTCTATTCAATATTGTACTTGAAGTCTTAGCTGAAGCCATAAGACAAGAAAGGGACATAAGAGGGATTCAAATCGGCAAGAAAGAAGTCAAACTATCCCTATTTGCAGATGACATGATCTTATACCTGAGTGATCCCAAAAACTCCACCAGGAAGCTCCTGGAACTAATTGAGAAGTTCAACAGGGTGGCAGGATACAAAATAAATGTGCAAAAATCAGAGGCCTTCCTATATGCCCAGAATGAAAGAAGTGAAAAAGCCTTGAGAGAAACAATACCATTTATTATAGCCCCTAAATAAATGAAATACCTTGGTATAAACCTAACTAAGGAGGTAAAAGACCTTTACAATGAAAACTTTAAAACCCTAAAGAAAGAAATAGCCGAAGACACCAGAAGGTAGAAAGACCTCCCTTGTTCCTGGATTGGCAGAATCAACATCGTGAAAATGACCATCCTACCAAAGGCAATATACAGATTCAATGCTATACCAATCAAAATCCCAAAGCAATTCTTTAAAGAAGTTGACCAAACAATCTCAAAGTTCATATGGAGGCACAAAAGACCCAGGATAGCAAAAACAATCCTGAGTAACAAAAACACAGCTGGAGGTATAACCATACCAAACCTTAGTCTATACTACAAATCCATAGTTGTAAAGACAGCCTGGTATTGGCTCCCAAATAGACACACAGATCAATGGATAAGGATTGAAGACCCAGATATAAGCCCACAAAGTTACAGCCATTTGGTCTTTGACAACGGGGCCCAAAGAATCCAATGGAAAAAGAACAGCATCTTTAACAAATGGTGCTGGCAAAACTGGATCTCCACATGCAGAAGATTAAAGCTGGACCCGTACTTGTCACCATGTACAAGACTTAATTCCAAATGGATCAAGGACCTTGATATCAGGCCAGAGACTATAAAAACCATAGTTGAAAGGATAGGGAACTCCCTCGAGCTGATTGGGCTAGGCCAACAGTTCCTAAACAGACATCCAATGGCACAGTCACTGCTACCAACTCTCAACAGTTGGGATCTTGTGAAATTAAAGAGCTTCTGTTCAGATAAAGAGATTGTAAGGCGAGCTCAAAGGCAACCCACAGAATGGGAGAAAATCTTCACTAACCACATATCTGATAGAGCTCTATTGTCCAGAGTGCACAAAGAACTTAGAAAACTAAACACCAAGGAAACCAATGGCCCAATTAAAAAATGGGCCCTGGAACTTAAAAGAAACTTTACCAGGGATGAAATTAAAATGTCTAACAAATATCTGAAAAAATGCTCCACTTCTTTAGCCATCAGGGAAATGCAAATCAAAACTTCCCTGAGATATCATCTCACCCCGGTCAGGATGGCAAAAATCCACAATACTAACAACGACAAATGCTGGAGAGGATGTGGAGAGAGGGGAACTCTCCTACATTGCTGGTGGGAATGCAGGCTCATACAACCACTCTGGCGAGCCGTCTGGAGATTCTTAAAGAAATTAAATATTGAAATGCCATATGACCCTGCTATTTCACTTTTGGGAATAACCCCCCATACAGCAGAGGTTCGCCTCGATAGCACAAGCACGACCATGTTCATAGCAGCACTGTTTACAATAGCAAAGACATGGAATCAGCCCAAATGTCCAACACTTGACGAGTGGATAAGGAAACTGTGGTACATCTATACAATGGAGTACTACTCAGCCATCAAAAATGATGAATTACTGGAATTTGCCGGGAAATGGATGTCATTAGAAACAATTGTATTAAGTGAAGTATCCCAGACCCAGAAAATTAAGCGCCGTATGTACTCCCTAATAGGTGGTTCCTAGTACCAAACCCACCCAGCCCACCTAGAGACAGGAATTCCAAGGATTATGAACAGGAGGGATGGGGTAGGAGGGCCACACCAGAAAGAAGGAGAGAAGGGACCATGTTACAGCAGGGAAAATAGGCCTCCACCATGGACCCAAATAAGTAATGAGACATCTGATTAAGTTCACAGACTTTTGTTCCTGATCATTTACTACTGAGGGGGAGTGATCTCACCAGAAGAGGAGGGCATATAATCTGGCAGATAAAAAGTAACAATTTTGCAAATGGGTGATAGACCCCTCCCTTACTGTGGTTTCCCACTTTTATTACATCTACCTTTGAATGTGCTTTTATCACAAGACTCTAACAGCTTTTTGTCTCTGGCCAGGGGGTAACATACAATGCCCACCAGGATGGAGTGAAGGGCATTGCAGGAGCAGCAAAACTGCAAAAGAAAATCAACAAACCACAATCCAGAACTTCAGAGACTCTATATAAACCACCTAGAACTAGGCCAGCTTAGTCTCTCCCCATCTTGAAGCTCAGGGAAATTTGCGGAAGAGGGGGCGGTAAGAGTGTAAGAGCATAAGGATGGGAGGAGCAATGATATGTAAGATACTCTATACTAGTTAGGGCTGAAGCAATCATAATTGGACTTTGCATGCCCTGCGCATTGTCCAACACACTGTTGACCTCACAAAGTCTAGCATCTGCTAAAGGCACCAAGATCCTTGGAGGCAAAGAATTGGCAGCCACAGCAGTGTTCCTATACCTAAGGGTTCGGCAAAGGCCACTGGGTCCTTGTACGTCATCGGAGAGGAGGGCCCAGAGGAAAATCAGTCATGCACAAGAAAGGACTCTCTGGGAATTGGGGTGGGAGGCACTGGGGGATGGGGAGGGAGAGGGGTGGGGAGGGGAAGCAGGGGGTACGGGGGGAGGAGGAGGGAGGGAGGGAACTGGTGTACCTAATAAGTTTGTATGAGCTGAAATAAAAAAATAAATAAATAAATAAATACTTCTTTAGCAGGGCTTACTTTGGACCATTGGTACATTTTAAAACTTCCTTACAGAGTAACATTGAGCCTTTTCTCACTACCTTGCCTATAATCTACTCATTCTTTCTCTTACATCTTCATTTCCAAAGTCTTTATAAAGAAGCTGATTGGTTGGTCTGAAGATCTAACACAAATTAGTTACCTAGCAGGAAGAGAAAGCCTCCTGTGGTAGTGAAATGCAAACACTAACATGCCTAAGTATAACTTAGAATCTTGTTAAAATGTGGGTTCTGAGTATCAATGTGTAAAAGAGCCCTGAAATGCTGACTTTTCTAATTCTCACATGAATCATCCTTGAAAAAACAGTGCTACCAGCAAGGTCTTCACATGCTAGTACTAGAGCTAAGCATCCATATACTAAGATATTGCTTCTACCATATTGCAGTAATATGTGTGCCTTCATGAAAGTAGCTTTTTTTCTGTTGCTTTCAAAATTGTCATTTCTAATGTAGTTCCAGTATAACTCATCCAATAATAATCAGTGATACACAGTAGACTACAAGGGACAGCCCACATTTTGATGCACATTAGAATCATTTGAAAAGTTTCTATGACTCCTAATTTTCCAGCCAATTAAATAAGAGACTGGAGAGCTGGTACCCAGACATCTGCTTATTCTAAAATTCTCCAAGTGATTCTAATGAACATGGATATGTATACTAGTAGTGATTCTCCCATATCTATGTTCATTAGTATCACTTTGAGAACTTTATCCATATTATAGTTCTTGGACAAGCTTCCTAAGCATCACCTTTTTGTTAGAAATGTTAAAGAGTGAAGAAAGTTTAAAGTTTCAATTCATGGGGCTGGAGAGGTGGCTCAGGGGTTAAGCCTCTGCCTTGCAGGCAGACGGTCCTGAGTTCGGATCCTAGACCCCACATATAGACACCAGGCGGAAGCGGGGGTAGTCTGTCTTTCTGGTTCTAGTAGGGCGGAACCTGTGAATCCTGGGGCAGAGTAAACAAGGAGGAGGTAGAGGCGGTCCATGGTGGTTCCCAAATTCGTCTGTGGTTCTATACATGCACACACACACACACATACACACACAATTGAATAAATAATAAATAATAATAAAAAAAATTTTAAAGTTTCAATTCACAATTACTGAATAACAATTCATATTTATTTAAGTTTATTAAGAAGATCATTAAAATGACATTTTAAGTTTATAATCCAGATGAGTTTGATATTAGAGTATCAAAAATTTGTAATAGCTATGTTTATTATCTCCATGAGAATTAGGAGTATTAGAACACTATAATGGTTAAGGGTAGAGACCTCTAAATATTAGTTACCTAAGTTTTTATGTTCAAATCCTGTCTGTCTTATATGAATGTGTGTTATCCTCCACAATATCGTGTTTGAGTCCTGAGTTGATGCTGATGTTAGGCAATGTTTCAGCACCTTTAGTTGGCGGGACTTTGCTTTGAGGAAAGCACACCACAGGGGCAGACCTTGTGGTTTGTTAGCCCTTCGCTGCTTCCTCTGTTTGTTTTTGCTCTGTCTGCCTTTCTTATGGCTTGGGTGACCTAAACCAGCCTCCTGCTTTTGCCTCCAGCCATGCCTTCTGCTATGTGATTCTTGCCACAATGAACACATCCTGCCACAATAATATCCTCTGGAGACATAGGCCAAAGTAATCTCCCTTAAGTTGTGTATGAATATTGTCTCATAATAATAAAAGAAAAATAGATGTAATACTATCCAATAAGGATTTTCAAGCCCTTGTTTTGGGAGCATGAGGATGAGAAACAGCATCACATCTAGTTCAAGTTAGGCATGTTGCATCCTCAGTCCATGCTACATTTTAATTAAAATTATAGCAGCTTTTTACTTCGTTTGTGTTATTTTCTTGCAAAAAAATTCAGATAACTAAGGATGAAACTTTTTGTATTTGATTTCCATGATCTTAAATGTTGCTAAGCCATCACTTGAAAGAAGATTTTTCAGACTAAAAAGAATGCATTGGTCTACTTTTAAAGTACTGGTGTCACTTTTCACTCAAAAAAATTTAAATTTAAAAGACAATGAGCAGCAATCAATGAAATACCATCAAGCTGAATTTACAAAATGTTTTAAAAATGATCCTATAATCTGAACATTAAGCAAAATTATCAATAGATTCCTAATGAAGGATAGGGAAAGGTGTTTTTCAAACATATTGCTGCATAACTCACTAGTATTCAGCAATACACTGGGAAATGAGAAACAGATGTGATAGTAAACAACATAGCCTGGAAATACATGCAAATGTCACTGAACTATAAATCAGTCAACCTAGGACCTCATTGCCTGTTTAACTTTGGGACAGTTAATTGTCCTCTTTGAATTTTTTCATTCATAAATTAAAATATTTGAAGTTTATGGTTTTTGTGGTCTCTTGAAGTTCTAAAATCCTGTTATCACTTTATAACCCAATGGATTGTTATGTGATATACCAGCAATTTTTAAATATTTACTGTAAAACATTATGCTGTGTGTGACAGAAATTTGGTCTCTACCAAGATGAAAGGAATTTAATTAGTACTCGAAATTGATAGAAATTTTAGATTTATTTCTTATTAAATCTTGAATCTGACGATATAGTATTTTTTTCTTAAAATGATTGTAGGAAATTCCCTTCTCTCTTTCTTTCTTTCACTGTCTATCTGTCTGTCTTTTTTCTATATAGCTATGTATCTAGCTAGCTAGCTAGCAATTTCTGTTACCTCTCTACTTTGATGAACTGCCATATACGTGATTATTTCTAGTAAGCAGATTATATTCTCATCATACATAACAATCTTGACCTTATATAGTTTCTATTTGTGTGTCATTAGCCTTCCCAGAGTCAAGAAAGTGGAACACATCACCAAACGTGTATAGTAAATGCTTGCTGTGAGCCTGACCTGTGCCATAAGATATGAAAGATAAAATGCCTGGAATAAAATCTTATTTGAGTTCAAGGCTGTTTTGTATTTTATCTACTGCCATTCTGTAGGAATTTAATAAAAGGATAGCAATGTCTCAGAAGACTATAATCGATCCTATGCACAAGGGAAAAACAGTGTTCTTATTTCCATATGGATCAAGAGCAGACAGTTAATTTTCACCTTGGGTTGAATTGCTGATTTGAGGTAAGGGTGCTAATCAATATTTTATCACAGAAATCTGAAAACTGAGTAGTCGGAACTTTCATCAGAGGAAATATGCTCCAACTACAGAGGCCTATTGTCTGCCACCAGTCAAGGGATGTTCGTATATAATTCTCTATTTTCATTTAAGTATTTTCATTGATAAGCATAATAATGCTTCTCCCTGATGTAGTAAAAGTGTAAGTAGAAATGGCTGTTAAGGTTCATTAATGGGCTTATTAGAGACATGAAGCAATACATTGCTCCTGTGCAATGGGAATACATTAAAATGTATCATTTTAACAACTTTTCTTGTAGATGATTTAAAAAATGAGCCACTGAGAACATTAATGAAATTCATGTACTATATCTTAGCATGCTGAATGTATTCTATCACATACTAAAAATTATAATAATAAACTGTGAGTCAAGTTTGGAAATGTTTATAAATTATTTATATGCTGTGATCTTTAGTGAGTGAGACATATTTCGGTTTTTAAAATTCAAAATACCTAATCAAGAATTATTTGAGAATATTTTAGTGCCAACTTAGAAAAAGTAATGGTTATTCCTGACAGGATATATGGCTTATAATTTCATTTTTTCATTTTATAACTCCATCTGGATAGACATATAAATTGTATGACAGCAATAATTAAAGCTTTATTAGTGCCCTTTCATTGGCAATTTTTATGGAAAAAGCTTTAGAGATCAACAAAATTTGATATAAAAATATATATGCTTTGTCACTGAGCATATAAACAGCTATCTGAATTTTTATTGCACAAAAAGTTTCATTTTTTGCCAAATATATATGTATGCTTGTGTATTATTGGAAAAATCACATTACCCTATATGTTTATATTGGACATCATCATCCATAACATATTGTTGAATATATTATACAAGGCCATATATTTTAGCACCATGAATAGTTCTAATTTTATTCCCATAACAAATTCTTGTTACAAGACAAGTTTGCTTTATTCATCATAATTTATAAAAATAAACACAGCCATCAAAGAATTCAAACTTCAAACAACAATGGGTTGGAAAAGTAAATTTGCAATAAGTCATCCATAGCCTGGAATATTTTATTGATACACGGAAATAGTAGTATATGGCATCCTTCCATTTTCTTTTGATCATGACAAGTACTCAGTTATTCTCTTCTAAGGTGTCTTGTGCCATGTTGGCAAACACCAATACAATATCTTTGTGCATAGTTTATTGTGAAGCATAAAATTTCTATCAAAATAAAAGCTAAACCATATTGAGTACAACTGCAATTTTGCTAATCACTAGAAGTGTTTGGGTTTCACTCATCATAAATTTATTATCATTGCAGCTACTTTTTATGCTGGCACAAAGAAGGGTTCATGGTTTAGTACATAAAATCCTACCGGAAAGACCAAAAGACCAAATAGTTTGATACTTCACCTGAAACAAGTATCTGTTATAGAATAAAAGCAAAGGAAAGAAACAGAAGACCAATCATTCACTGTGTAAGTTAAGTACCTCTGAGCAATATTCTGCTGAGTATTGGGTGAATTAAATAGACCTATTGCTCTATAATTTACTAATTAGGTGATTTTAGTGGTTTTCTGGTCCAGTGAGTTTCAGTTTCCTTCAAGCATGAAGGTAGTAAGTCCTGTCTATCCAAGTTGTAAAGGAAATTCTGAGAAAATGAGTTCATAGCATTTTGCAGAGTCATCAGACATGGTTATTGTTAAGTAATTTTTATTTTTCATGATACAATTTGCTGCTGCTGTGAGACAATATTCATATTCAAGCAACTTAAGGAGAGAAAGAGATTTACCTGGCTTATGATTCCAGGGAATCCAGTCCATTATGGTGGGAAAGGCATGATTACCTGGCAGAAGGTGGAGGTGGCTTAGTTTATATACATATTGGAGGCTCAGACAACAAATTGCAATGGAAGCAGGGAAGGGCTAACCAACCTGAAGGCACATCCTCTGTGACATGCCTTCCTCCAAGATGTAAGAAAATTGTGATGCCAAGTTTGTTAGTCAGCTTTCTGTTATAAAATGTAATATCTGAATAGTCAATTTTGAAAGGATTATTTTTGTTCATAGTTTTGGATTTTTCAGTCCATGACTGGTTATTCCATTGTGTGACTTGTGAAGAGAAATTATGTCATGGAAAGAAGCATGTGGTAGAATAAATGCAGTAATCTTATTACAGGGAAGTAAAAAGAATGAGGAAGGCCCTATCTGTTATCCTCTTCAAGAGCATATTCACCAAAAGATCACTTTCTAAACTTATGTATTGTTGCTGTTATTGTTTTCTATTCAGACATTGACTCACTATGTAGCCCAGGCTGCCCACATTCTCATAAATCCCTTTTAAAAAATTCTTTTATTAATGTTGAACACATGAATATAGTGACTTCATAATATTTCAACCCTTAATTCCAAATCCCAACCCCCATCCTTTTCCTTTTACAATCCTTCATCTCCCCTACCAGACTCCCATTTTCAAATCTTTTCATTTGTGTGACCTACTGTGTTCCATCTTGTCAACGTTTGGTAACATAGGCCTGACCTGATTCATGTTCTAATTAGCATCCTATATCAGTGGATATTCCATTGAAGTAGGCATCCTTCTTTACTTCCCATTCAGCATTAGCTTTTACTAGTCTCTCAGAGAGGTGTGGAGCTTCTTGAGATCTTTCTGATTTCATCATGAGATATTGATTAAGCCAGTTCTTGTGCAATTCTTGTGTAAATATATGTATCCACCATGAAATCTTGTATATCACACCTATTTCATATCTAAGAGATAATGTCTAGCCCACAGTCTTCCCACTTCAGGGTCTATAGTACTACCATCCCATCATCTTCAAATTTCTTTGGGCCTTGTGTTAGGGGTGGATGAGGTCTACATGTTCTCCTTAGGTACAAGCAGTCCCTGAAAGTTATTTTCTTCATTTTGGTAAGTTATACCTTTCAGTAATAAACACCTTTTGTTATAGAAGAAGGGTTCTAGGTTGAGTGCTGAGAGCTCTTCCTGGTCTGAACTCTGGATATCTTGCAACAGAGGGAAGAAAAGTTAGGTGGGGTCTTGGGACCTCAGCTTTGAAGAACTAGTCATTTGCTTTTACCTCTCAAGTTCTGATATAAAATTTATACACTACCACACATTTCTAATACCTACTCTCATAAAGCTTCCACCACACCTGAATGCTAAAGACTGAATTTTTAACATACATGATTTTGGTGTTCATTCTTGAAGCCAAGTATAATATCAAATAAATTACAAGTAGAACTTCTGGTGTGAGCAACCTTTGCTAAGTAAAAATTGTTGGAGTTTGGATTGTTCATTTGGTAAGAAGAGATATTAGAATACAGGCACTGTACTCTAATTCAAATCAGGATCCAATATGTCTATATTCTAAGGGAAATTTTGATCAAAGGGCATGTTTTTCTTTTTGGTTGAAAGTTGGTTGAAAGTAATATGTTAGAATCACAGCTGGAAGAGAAAAGTAAAACATTTAAATTGCCCCATGTCTTTATGTAACTAGTGACTATGAGAGTTTTCTGCTGAGCATGATGATGAAGGAGAAAGGGAACTAGATGATTCTTCAAAACTGGGCTCAGACTTCACAATAAACCACCTATAACTACTTGATCAGAACTTCTAACAATCCTGAGTTTTTGTGTCTTTGTCTTTCCAGAAGTGCAATAACCATTTTGACTGTTTAAATAAAATAACAAATATGATTAAAGTTTAATCATATTTGTACCAGGGTTACTGTATGTTGAGAGAGATAAATCAGAAAACATTAAAGGCCAAAGAGATGAGAAAAATAACATGTGGTCATCATCAAATTGCATGTTATTTAATATAAGGTACTTTACTCCCTACTCTGATTTTCCTTTGTGGAATCATTTTTCTTGTCCATACTGAATTACAAGATAAACTACCTCCTGAATACACACTAGTTCTAACTGCTGGCATTCTAAAATGCACCAAAAATGGTTCAGCAGTTTTACATGAAATTGTGTAATGGCCTCTGTTCAAATAACTGATGTTAATGTAAACTAAGCACAATAGGTGTGATGACAACTAATTTAGGAAAATAAGGCATCAGATAGAACCAGAGGAAAAGTCAGGAGCAATGTCACTCCCCTACAGCCCCACTCACAAGTCCTGCAAATTTCATAGGACCTATACCTGCCAGTATGTCTGACTCAGCTAACCTGGTTAACTAATTCTCTTGATATGGAAGACCAACCAGCTTTTAACCTAAATAACTAGTTTTAACTCATGCTTCTGTATTCCCTCTATAATGATTCTGTAACATACATTTCATGTCACTGAAAACAAGAAATATTGCCAACAGTATTCTAGGAATCTAATACTAATTGTTCAGAAAAACTATGTGATGTTATTTGAATCTGATTTGTTAGCAATAAATCCAAAATTTCTCCTTTTTGTTGCACATTTCATTCCATGCAACAGTTGTACAATTCAGAATCTTTTTTTTTAATTGCTTTCAGAGATTCACCTATATATAAATTATACCGTATTTTCTCCTTAAAATTCTAAAGAGTTTTATTTTATTATGAGTATATTAGAAATTTATTTTCATATCTTACTTTATTATTAATTAAAATGGGCTGGAAATGTATAATAAATTACTATAGAAAATATATAAATTATCCCCTATCTTTCTTCATTCATATAGTATACTTAAAGAAACTCATTAATGTATTTGAGCTTAAAACATAGAAGAGTTCTACTGGCCACATAAAGTACGAATTATGTGGATGCTGTGCACACTTTCTTTTTTTCTTTAAACATTTTTCTGTTTTATTTTGTATGCATGTATATGGGCATGGGTATGTTAAGGAGTGTATGTGGAGATGAGAAATCATGTTTCAGGAGTTGATTCTTGCCTTGCACTTTGATAAGGCACCATTTTGTTTCTGACACTGCATAATTCAGGCTTAGCTGGCACAAAATTATGGCTAATTTTATTTCTATTTCCTATATCCGTATAGGAGTACTGGAAATACTGATACATACCACTGTGTTCTGCTTTGTATTTAGGAAACAGGGGTAGATTTTATATTGCCAGGAGCTACTTTAACCCACTGAGCAATCTACCCAGCACACTTTCATGAGTTTCATAAACATTTGTTCCCATTGTAGTTCATGCAGACTCAGCCACAAGTTATTTAGAGTCTGTAATATTAAGAAGATTTTGGATCATAGTAGAAGTAAAAGTTTTATAAAGCAGGAAAAACATGATGTGTCTGAGGAGCTTGGGATTTAAAGAACAACATAATACCTTATAATTTTTAGCCTGAAACAATTCAGGGAGAGAGCAAGAGAATAAGGCATAGCAGTTTGCCTGCATGGTTGCTGATAAATGACCATCAAATGGCTTAAGGGAATAAGGGGCTTATTGCCTCGTACGAATATCTGGTTACAGTTCTTAGTCCAGCTTGTCATGAAAGCTCACATCAAAACCAAGGCCAAGAGAACTGGCCGCACCATCTCTACGTAATGGCTGAGAGAGGGATGATCCTTTCTTGCCAAACCAGCATGTCTGGCCAAGTGTTCAAAAGGATGCCAACTTCCTCAACTAGCTCACAGTATTTTGTTCATCTATTCAGGGTCTAGTCCCACCCACCATAGGCTGGGCCTTCCCCATCAGCTAGACAATCTCCTGCAGGTTTGTTCTTGGCTTAATCCAACCACTAATTCTCCACAAATGTGCTCAAACCCTCAACTGTCAAGTTGACACCTGTGCCCAACTATGACATAAGGGAAGGACGTTCATCATCAGATAGGTACCTTGATTGTAATCTATAGAAACTGTTTTAGTAAGAACACAAAAGTGGTGTTTCACATTCTGAGAGTTAAAAATACAGAATTTCTGAAAGTTTAGATGCAATTGAGGCCAAGTTTAATGTTTCTTATATTATTGTTTCAATTAGAATGCTTTCAATGCACGAAAGCAAAAGGCATTCTAGGAGGATGGGTATATAATAACAGAGTATTAAATAAAAGACCAAATATATTTGCTTAATAGTTGTCAATGCATTGTAATAACCAATATATTATATACTCAGGATCATATCCCATTAGAATACAATCACATACACAATCAATTGCTATGTACATCTATGACTTAGCTTTAATATTTTGATTTATTGAAGGAAGACTATTAGTACTGATGTATGTAGGGTTCCTATGTTTTGTGAGTTTTCCTCAGTTTAACTCAGATATAAAAAATGCCTCCCAAATAAAATCAGTTTGTTCAACTTATATTTGTGGTAAACATTTCCATTTCTCATGAGTGAATAAATTTGTATACTTTTAAAAAAATATTTTTTGCATTCAGCGATCCATTTATTTTTCTAGAAACACATTATTCAAACAATTATATAAAAATTCAAAACACAAGAAAATTGTCCTTGAAATAGATGTCTTTTTTAAAATTTAAAGAAATTCACTCATTGTATTTGGAATAGTAATGTCAGCAGTAAAATACGGTTGTTGAAGAGTTCTGTTTTCAGTTTTGACAGAATCTTATATCAAAACAACCCTCCCAGTTCATGTAGCTATAAATACCAAATGAAATACAAGAGCTGTTGTCTAAGGGCTTTTGAAGGCAAGAGAAGAATTTGGAACTCGTGAGACTGAGATACTAGGAGTAATAAAATGTATAAAAGCAGAAGTAACTTTTTCTTTTCATTTCATCATAGAATCAGAGTTTTAATGACTAAGTAAACAAAGCTTGCTTGAATTTTGATTGTATTGAATAAAAACATTAATTAACTTGGCCTAATTTTCATATAGAGGTCACTGGACCCCATAATTGTGCTCTTCTCAAGTGTTCTTAGCTACCAATATCAACAATACTATGAGTTCCTGAAAAAAATTTTAACACATTTTAAAGGACATTGTTTATTTCAGAAAGTAGAATTAGATTAAAAACTTGTACCAAAAAGATAAATAGTAACCTTCGATAAGATTTGATATTAAGCCTCGCATTTCTTAATACAGTCAAAGATATGATCACAATGGATAATAGAAAATGATTGAAATGAATATCAATATAGTTGGCATATAAAATGTATGTGATATAAATATCATGAAGAATAGACAAAATTTTCTTCACTCAAGTGTGTATACTAGAGAATACTATGAGTGTGGGATGTCTATATGAAGCTTAATAGACTACAAAGAACATAAAATTTAATACAAAGAAACTAGAATAACAAATGATTATACATGGAAAAGTCTTACAAATGGATAGCAGTAAAATCAATAAAAATGGAAGTCAGTTCTTTAAAAAAGATACACAAATTAATGAGCATCAGAGTAATAAAACAAATTATGAAAGAATCCACAGATTTTTCTTAAAATGAGCAATACATCCTAAACAAGGTTTTGACAATTCAAATAAAACAATTCCAAGTAAACACCTTTGGAGAAAAATGAGAGTTAATAGATAATAAATTCCAAGTCTAATTGGCTTCACCAGTAAATATTTTCCAAATGCATAAGTAACAAATAGAATTAGAGCAATTTTATGTAGAGTGGAAAGGAGTAAGGAATATTTTGAGTTCTCATGAAAAATCATTATAAGTACCTATTAAAATTTCCAAGGATATTCAAAGATAAAAACAATCACTACCTCAGACTCATTGGTGAACACGGATATAGAAAAACCAACCAACACAGATTTGACTTGCTAGTACATTACTAAATTTTTCTGTTAAAATTTATAACTACAGGGAGTAGAGTTCCCGGGTTGGGGCCTATATTTCTCAAACTTTGTATTATAAAAGATTTGGTGAGTAAAGTTTCCCCACATTTGCTATAAAAGTTCCTGCTATACTGGTATTTCTCCATGCAAAATGTCTGCATATTTTAATGTAATTATTTACAGTATCATCTTATGAACTTTAATCTCTTTATGCTATCTTAGCATACATAATAATTCTTATTTGTCTTTTTTGTCAATGAGAAAATAGGCTTTTAGATTAATTGATTTCAAGGTTAGAATACTAGAAAAACTGCAATTAGTATTTTAACTATTATTTTTGTTCTATCCTTTATGTATTATCACAGATATTTCTAAGCTTTAACATTCTTCCTGACCATCACTTTGAGACTGTCAACAAGGTACTTTTAATATCTTGCTAACTATTCCTCATTATAGCTTTAACTGAAACATTAACATGGCCAAATTCACAAATTTGTCTAATCTCAAGGTGTGTCTTCATACAGTTGCTAATAATGCATTTTAAGAATCAGAGAATTATCAATGTCAGAGAAGTGTTCTATGAATACCATATGCTGAATTTAGACATCCATTTTCCTGAGTGTAACTTGAACCATCAAGGTTTCAGAAAACTGGCAGAGATAGGGGATAAAAAATAGACTTTGATGTTGGTGATAAATGAAGTCCTTTATCAAATTGGGGAAATAGTTTTCATCTTTTTTTTAATTTTTGTTTTTGACTTTTTAAATTGTTAGTCTTCAGAAGCATTGTATTTGTGTGAAATTGTCCTTTTTGGTTTTTTATCTCCAGAAATTTTAATTATTTATTTTTAATTTTTTTCTAGTTTTATGAGCATAACAAGTGATTGTCCCTGCCTCTTTCTTTCCCTCCTTCCCCTTTTCCCCCCATTCATTGAGGGGAGGGGGATTCTGGGATAGTAAGCTCCCTATTGTATGTCCTATTCCTGTTTTTCCCTCTCTTTTAAGACTTTGTTGACATAGAAGCCTTTTTAATTGTTTACACACTTTAATTTGTTTCTACTCTCTTGGGATCTTCCACCACCATTGCCCCACATTTTAGTCATTCCAACTGGAGTGAGATGCTCTCGCAGGTTGGTTTTAATTTGCATTTCCCTAATGGTTAGGGAAATAGAACATTTTTTAAGAAGTGTTTTAGACATTTGAATTCTGTCTTTGGAGAAGTTTCTTTTTAAGCCTTTTTAATGTAGTAATTTTTTTCCTTGGTATTTAATTTCTCAAGTTCTTTGTGTACTTTGGATATTAGTTATCTGTTAGAAAAGTGCTTAGTGAAAATGCTCTTCCATTCGATAGGTTGTCTTTTTTCTTGATTAAACCTCTCTTTTGTTGTGGAAAAGTTTTTAAATTTCATATGGTCGCTCTTGTTTAGTAATTGACTTATTTTCTGGGACTTTGGGGATCCTGTTGAAGAAATACTGGCCGAGGCCATTTGATTTGATGGTATTCCCTATTTTGGGGGGGGGATTTTATAGTCTATGGACTAACATTGAGGTCATTGATACGTTTGGAATGGGTTTTCATGCAGGGAGACAAATAAGGGTCCAGTTTCATTCTTCTGCGTGCAAATATCCAAATTTGCTAGCACCGTTTGTTGAAGACGATGTTCTTTTTTCAATGGAATTTTTTTGCACCTATATCAAAGAGGAGTTTACTGGAAGTGAGTGTGCTTCTGTTTGAGTCTTTAATTTTAATCCATTGGTTTATATCTCTGTTTTAGAGCCAGTACCATGCTGTTTTTATTACTGTGGTTTTATAGTAATAATATAGTTTCTGCAGATTTTTTGTTTTTAACAGAGTTCTTTTTACTCTTCTGAGTCTTTTATGTTTCCATGTAAAATTTGAAATTGTTTTACCAATTTTTGTGAAGAATTGGTTGAAATTTTGATTAATATTACATTGAATCTATAGAATGGTTTTTGTAGAATGGTCATTTTGACAAATGTTAATTCTGCCAATCCAGGAAGTACATCTTTTCATCTTCTGGTGTCTTCTGTAATCTCTTTGTTTAAGGTTTTAAAATTTCCATTGTATAAACCTTTTACATCCTTGACTAGGTTTATTTAAGGTATTTCACTTTTTTAGGATCAATGTTAAGTGATATTGTTTCTGTCATGTCTTTCTCGCTTTTTTTTTCTTGGTGCATAGGAAAGTCGCTGACTGTTGAATGTTAGTTTTGTTTCCTGTCACTCTACTGAAATTTTTTTTTTAGTTCCAGGAGTTTCCAGGCAGAATTTTAAGGGTTCTTGAGGTATAAGGTCATGTCATCTGCAAATAAGGATCACCCGATTTCTTCTTTTGACAGTTTTATCCTTTTTATCTCCATCTCTTTTCTTATGAATCTAGCTAAGACTTCATGTACAGTGTTGAATAGAAGTGGTGAGAGCTTGCAGCATTTTCTAGTTCCCAAACTAAGTGGGAAGGCTTCCAACTTTTCACCATTTGGGATGGTTTTTGATACAAGCTTGTGTTTATGGCCTTTAATACGTTGATAAATGTTCCCTCCAACCCTATTTTCTAAAGGGTCTTTATTGTAAAGAGAAGTTGGATTTTGTCAAAAGCTTTTTCAGCATCAATTGATAAAATCATGTGTTTTTGGTTGTTGCATTTGTTTATATGATGAATTACTTTGATAGATTTGTGTATATTTAATAAACCTTCTTTTTCTGGAGTAACCCAATCTGGTCATAGTGGATGATCTTTTTTGATGTAATTTTAAACCCAGTTTTATAGAATTTTGGGGTGATGTTTATGTCTGTTTTCATTAACAGAGATTGACCTATAGTTTTCTTTTTGTGTCTTTGGTTGATTTGGGGATCAGTGTAATTTTGGCTTCAAAGAAGGAGTTTGGAAGTGTTTCTTCCTTTTCTATTTTGTGGTATAATTTAAGGAATATTGGGGCTGGAGAGGTGGCTCAGGGGTTAAGCCTCTGCCTTGCAGGCAGAAGGTCCTGAGTTCGGATCCCAGATCCCACATATAGATGCCTGGCGGAAGCGGGGGCGGCCTGCGCTTCTGGTCCTGGTAGGGCGGAGCCTGTGAATCCCGGGGCAGAGTCAACAAGGAGGAGGTGGAGGCGGTCCATGGTGGTTCCTGAATTCGCCCGTGGTTCTACACACACACACACACACACACACACACACACACAGTTGAATAAATAAAAAAAAATAAAAAAAGTGAAATTTAAGGAATATTGAGGCTAATTTTTCTTTAAAGCCTGGTGGAATTCTGTACTGAATATATCTGGTACTGACTTTTTCTTGGTAGGAAGATTCATAATTACTGATACAACTTCATCCCTTTTTATAGGACTATAAATAATTCAGTTCATTGTGATTTAACTTTGATGTGTTGTGGGTGAGCATTCCTTTCCATGGTTGTGCTTACAACTCTTACCTTCCTCCTATCCAATGTCGGTCACTACTTGTTTCTTCCACACCTGCAATGGTAAACCTCAATATTATTTTGATTGGTTTATCTACAAAGTATATGAATGGTTGATTCTCTGGTGGGATACGTGGTGGCACAATTTGTTGAGGTTCAGGAACCTTTATGAAACACAACTATGCTATAGGAAGCAAGTCACTGGGGACTTGTCTTCTCAGATTGTATCTTATTCCAAAATACTGTCTTGGAGCTCCAGTGGTGCAATCGGTTAGCGCGCAGTACCAAAATACTGTCTATTCCTCCACTTTGTATGTGCTGTGAAGTGAAGAATTTCTTACACCATATGAATCAGTAGTTGTTTTAATCTCTGTAAGCACATAAGACAAAGCAATCTTTAACCTTGTGAAACTGTGAGTACAACTTCTTTCACAGCAAGGAGAAAAGTACATGCAGTAATATTCTATTTATTTTTTAACTGCAGCCCTACATCTCTATTAATAATCACATCTCTTATAAAATCATCTTTATTCAGCTAGTTGAAAGGATTTTTTTTTCTAGCGCATATTTTCTTTAACAACATGAGCCATATTTGTTGATTACTGGAGTTTCTTCACTTTCAATGCTTCATGAAATTTAATTTTCATTTACTTGTTTCTGTACTAGATTTATATAATGAGTTGTATTATTTATATTTGCTTCCAAATTTGCCATGACATTAACATTTCTTTTTTACTCTTTTCTTTATATATGTAGATATATGCATGCATATAGTATATATATGCACGTCTTGAATATTTTAGCCATGTATATTTCCGTGCAAATTTCAGAACCATTTTGTTGAGCTGCACTAGAAAATATGAATATTTTGAAATCACATGATACAACTTTATCATTTGGGGGAGAAGTAATACTTTTAAGGATACTAAGAATTTTCATTCATTAAGAGGAACTTATGACATCCGGTGTTAGGTGAGCTGGTGGGCTCCTGAGAGGCGGGTTAAGAAGAGTGGAGGCTGTGTTGAACAGAGCCTGGAACCATGAATGTGTTTGATCGGAAGATCAACTTTGATGCCCTCTTAAAATTTTCCCATATAACCCCCTCGACACAGCAGCACCTGAAGAAGGTCTATGCCAGTTTTGCACTCTGTTTGTGGCGGCTGCAGGGGCTTATGTCCATGTGGTCACACATTTCATTCAGGCTGGTCTGCTGTCTGCCTTGGGCTCCCTGGGCTTGATGATTTGGACTGATGGCAACACCTCATAGCCATGAAACTGAACAGAAAAGATTGGGACTTCTTGCTGAATTTGCTTTCCTTACAGGAGTTGGCCTGGGCCCCGCTCTGGAGTTATGCATTGCTATCAATCCCAACATCCTTCCTACTGCCTTCATGGGCACAGCAATGATCTTTACCTGCTTCACTCCAAGTGTACTCTATGCCCAATGCCGGAGCTACCTCTTTCTGGGAGGTATCTTAATGTCAGCCATGAGCCTGATGCTCTTGTCTTCTCTGGGGAACCTTTTCTTTGGATCCATTTGGCTGTTCCAGGCAAACCTGTATATGGGACTGGTGGTTATGTGTGGCTTCGTCCTTTTTGATACTCAACTCATTATTGAAAAGGCTGAAAATGGAGATAAGGATTATATTTGGCACTGCGTTGATCTTTTCTTAGATTTCGTTACACTCTTTAGAAAACTCATGATGATCCTGGCTATGAATGAGAAGGACAAGAAGAAAGAAAAGAAGTGAAATGACCTGATGTCAGCCTTTCCCAGCTTGACTTCCTCTCCCTCCACCTTTCATTTCTTTGCACACATTACAGGTGGCGTGTTCTATAATGAAAAGCATCAGAAAAGCTTTTGTGTTTTGCGGTTTTCTCTACTTTGAATTTTTTGATCAAAAAACAACTAATTAGCGAATATAGTTTGGAGTTTGGCTTCATATTCTGGGGTTCTTCCTTGCTCCCTTTTTTGTCGGCCCATCCATAACTCTTGCTCTGCTCAGGCAGCCAGTCCATGAGGAGGAAGGGGGAGCAGCAGAGAACAAACTCCAGGCGTCTGTATTCCTGCCACCTCCGCAGATGGCAGATGGACCGGGACTGTTGGGCAGAGCCTCTTTGACCGGTGTGGTTTGGTCTGCGCACAGTTCCTATGGGACTGGCAATGCATTTTTCCATTGGAAAAAAACTCACCTGTCTTGTGGTTAACTCACTGTACCTGAGCTGTCAGCCCTACAAAGAAACAGAATCTGGTGTGTTTGCTTCATCTGTGCTGCAGGAACTGATCTAGCAAACCCTTCTGCCTTGCCATGATGAAGGAAATGACTATGTGTTCCTTTTCCCACCCCTCTCCGACCCTCAGGGAATCTGTGCTTTCCATCCATGGGGCGGGAAGACCTCCAGCATGAAGGAAAGACTAAGGCACTTTTTGAATGGGTTGAGTATGCAGAGCAATGTAAAGATAACAGAATTCTCAAGTTTCCCCTGATTATATTTAATTTTTTTGTTGGTTCCAGAATTATCCCTTTTGTTACTGATTGGCCTCTACCAGATGGCTGTGGTTAAAGGTCTCAAGAGGAAGTCAGGGAAGGGAAATGGTTGAGCCCTGGGATTAATTGTAATGAATCCTTGAGACAGATCTGGTCAGTGAGGGGAGGGACAGTCAGCACCTGAGGTTCCCTAGGACCTGTGAAGCAGGCTGTGATGATTTGAAGATGTCATTCCTTACGCTCTAACCTTTACCTGGACATACCTAGATGTATAAGGCAGAGATTTGGGCAGTGGGTAAATGTTCATTTTATAGATGCACTTTAGTTTTTGATTCGTTCACCTGTTTTCAGATCTAGGTGACCAGGCTTGATAGAACTCCAATTTCTATCAGTTTTGTGCTTCGGAGCATGAATGGGCAGTTCTAATGGGCAGCTCCAGTTCTGCAGACTGCCAGTCACTTGGTGCAGAAGGACAACAGCAGGAGCTGGTGGCCCTGACTACTTGTGGTTTTGATGCAAGGGGTCCAAGCCATTAAAAGCTCGTTCACCAGCTCGTTATTTTCAGCTTTGTCTGTTCACGGCCAGTGAAGTTTGACATTGCAGCTGCTGGTTTCCTATCCCATGAAAGTGCCCTAGAATGGTGTGACCCCAGAATGATCCACTCCTGTTGAGGGTACAGCCCTTTGATTTAGTTGCTGCCTCCAGCCCCTGACCTGAGAACTTACTAAAGGGACTTTCTGTCTGTATTAAGCCGTCATTAGCACATCTCCATGAATACAGCGATTCTCTGCCTAGGCCTAAGGATCTGAGTTCCACCTCTTGAAGCCAAACTCCACCTCTTGTGCTTTTTTGCTTGGGGTAAGGAGTTTTTCTTTAGAAACAGTGCCAAGAATGACAAGATATTAAACTACTTTTAAAGAAAATGTCCAACAGGTTTTTAATACAGGTATCACTGTAATTTCCACTTTCTTTTTAGTTCCTTGGTTATCAGCTCAGGCTGCATTCTCTAACTCATACTGTGAAGACAAAGGTGTTTTTTATTAAAAAATATATGATATCTATATAGTCATAATTTGTAAAAAATAAAGAAAATTCCTTAACCTTTAAAAAAAGAGGAACTTATGCCTTATTTATATAGAATATGTGTAATAATTTTTGATTTGTCTAGAGAATACTTTTTTTTTAAATTTTAGTTCAGAGTTTTTATTCTCGTTTATTTCCACTCATACAAACTTAGTAGGTATCCCAGTCCCCTACCTCACTCCGCCCCTTCCTGGACCCCTTTGTTCCTTCTCCCCTTTTCTCTTTCCTTTCCCCCCTTCCTCCCTATCTCCCAGTGCTTCCTCCCCCCAATCCCTGAAGCATCCTTTAATGTGTATGTCAAACTTTCTTCTGGGTTTTCCTCTCTAGTGAGGTGAAAGGACTCAGTGGCATTTCCTAGAACTCTTTCTTGTGTTCCCCTTAAGTAGGAACACTATTGTGGCTGGTAATCCTTAGCTTCTAAGGATCCTAGTGCCTTTAGTCCATGCTAGACTTTGAGGGGTCAATAATGTGTTGGTCATTGCGCAGGTCATGTTAAGTCCTATTATGATTGCTTCGGCCCTAACTTGTATAGAGTATCTTGCATATTGTTGTTCCTCCCCATCTTTGGGCTCTTACAATCTTACTGCCCCCTATTCCGCAAATTTCCCTGAGCTTCAGGATGGGGAGAGATGGCCTACTTCCAGGTGGTTGATACAGAGTCTCTGATGTTCTGAATTATGGTTTCTTGATTTTTTTTCAGTTTTGCTGTTCCTGCAATGCCCTTGGCTCCATCCTGATGTGTATTGGATGTCATCCCTTGGCCAGAGAAAAAAAAGCTGTAAATTAGAGTCTCATTATATAGGATATTCAAAGGTAGATGGAATAAAAGTAGGAGACCACGGTGGGGGGGGTCAGTTTACCACTGCAAAATGGTTACTTTCTACCAGACTATATGCTCTACCCTTCTGGTGAGATCATACTCACTCAGTTGCAAATGATCAAGAAGGAAAGTCTGTAAACTTAACCAGATGTCTCATTGCTTACTTGCAGTCCTTGATGGTGGCCTATTTTCTCTGCTGTAACATGATCCCATCTCTCCTTGTTTCTGGTGGGGCCCTCCTTCCCCATCTCTCCTGTTTATAATCTTTGCAATTACTGTAGGTATTACAGAGATTTGTTTTTGAGTGTCTCTAAGTGGGTTTGGTACTAGTAGCCACCTATTAGGGAATACATACAGCACTTAATTTTCTGTGTCTGGGATACGTCACTCAATATAATTGTTTCTAATTCCATCCATTTCCTGGCAAACTTCATTAATTCATCATTATTGATAGCTGAGTAGCATTCCATTGTATAAATGTACCACATTTTCCTTATCCACTTGTCAACTGTTGAACATTTGGGTTGATTCCATGACTTTGCTATTGCAAACAGTGCTGCTATGACCATGGTCGTGCTTGTGCTATCGAGGTGAATATTTGCTGTATAGGGGGTTATTCCCAAAAGTGGAATAACAGGGTCATATAGCAATTCAATCTTTAATTTCTTTAAGAATCTCCAGATGGCTCATCAGAGTGGTTGTATGAGCCTGAATTCCCACCATCAATGTAGGAGAGTTCCTCTCTCTCCACATCCTCTCCAGCATTTGGTGGTGTTTGTATTGTGGATTTTTGCCATCCTGACCGGGGTGAGATGATATCTCAGGGAAGTTTTGATTTGCATTTCCTTCATGGCTAAGGATGTGGAGCATTTTCTAAGATATTTGTTTGACATTTTAATGTTATCCCTGGTAAAGTTTCTTTAAAGTTCCCAGGCCCATTTTTTAATTGACCCATTTGTTTCCTTGGTGTTTAGTTTTCTAAGTTCTTTGTGCACTCTGGATAATACAGCTCTATCAGATATGTGGTTAGAGAAGATTTTCTCCCATTCTGTGTGTTGCCTTTGTGCTCCAGTTACAATCTCTTTATCTGAACAGAAGCTCTTTAATTTCACAAGATCCCATCTGGCGAGTGTTGGTTGTAGTGACTGTGCTATTGGATGTCCCTTTAGGAACTGTTCGCCAAGCCCAATCCAATCAAGGGAGTTCCCTAACCTTTCAACTAAAGTTTGTATAGTCTCTGGTCTTCTATCGAGGTCCTTGAGCCATTTGGAATTAATTCTTATGCATGGTGACAAGTATGGGTCCAGTTTTAATCTTCTGCATATGGATATCCAGTTTTGCCAGCACCATTTGTTGAAGATACTGTTCTTTTCCCATCGAATTTTTTGGTTCCCTTTGTCAATGATCAAATGGCTGTAGTTGTGTGGGCTTATATCTGGGTCTTCAACCCTTATCGACAGATCTGTGTGTCTACTTTGGAGCCAATATCAGGCTGTTTTTACAACTATGGATTTGTAGGATAGACGAAGGTTTGGCATGGTGATACCTCCAGCAGTGGTTTTGTTACTCAGGATTGTTTTTTCTATCTTGGGTCATTTGTGACTCCATATGAATTTTGAGATTGTTTGGTCAACTTCTTTAAAGAATTGCTTTGGGATTTTAATTGGTATAGCATTGAATCTGTATATTGCCTTTGATAGGATGGTCATTTTTATGATGTTGATTCTGCCAATCAGGGAACATGGGAGGTCTTTCCACCTTCTGATGTCTGCTGAATTTCTTTCTTTAGGAATTTAAAGTTTTCATTGTAAAGGTTTATACCAAGGTATTTCATTTTTTTAGGGGCTATAGTAAATGGGATTGTTTCTCTCAGGGCTTTTCACTTCTTTCATTCTGTGCATATAGGAAGGCCACTGATTTTTGTACATTTATTTTGTATCCTGCCTCACTGATGAACTTCTGTATTACTTCCAGGAGCTTCCTGTTGGAATTTTTGGGATCACTCAGGTATAAGATCATATCATCTGCAAATAAAGATAACCTGACTTCTTCCTTGAAGATTTCAATACCTTTTATGTCCCTTTCTTGTCTTATGGCTTCAGCGAAGACTTCAAGTACAATATTGAATAGAAGTGGTGAGAGTATACAGCCTTGTCCAATTCCTGATCAAAGCAGCAATGCTTCAAGTTTTTCCCCATTGAGTATAATCCTTGCTGTTGGCTTGTTGTGTACAGCTTTTATTATATTGATTTTATTATATTGATAAAGGGCTGTTGGATCTTGCCAAAGCTTTTTCTGCATCTATCAAGAGTATCATGTGGTCTTGGATTTGTACTGGTTTATATGGTGAATTACATTTATTGATTTGCATATTTTGAACCAACCTTGTGTGCCTGGGATAAAGCCTACTTGATCCCCGTGAATGATCTTTATGATATCTTTTTGAATCCAATTTGCTGAAACTTTCTTGAGAATCTTTTCATCTGTGTTCATCAGAGAGATTGGCCTATATTTTTCTTTTTTAAGTGTATCTTTATTAGGTTTTGGGATTAAGAATATATTAGCTTCATAGAAGGAATTTGGTAATGTTCCTTACTTTGCTATTTGATAGAACAGTTTAAGGATTATTGGTATTATTAACTCCTTAAATGTCTGGTAGAACTCTGTGCTGAATCCATCTGGTCCAGGACATTTTTTGGTGGGAAGATTCGAGATTACTTCTTCAATTTCCTTATATGTTATAGGACTATTTAAATAATTCACAACTTCCTGATTCAATTTAGGTAAGTTGTGTTTACTTAGAAATTCATCCATTTCTTTTGTGTTGTCAGATTTCATCAAGTATAAGTTTTTGAAATATGACACTATAATTCTCTGGATTTCTTGGGTCTTGGTAGTGATAACTCCAAGTTCATTTCTAATTTTGTTAATTTGGGATTTCTCTCTCTTGCTTTTGGTTAATTTAGCTAAAGTGTATCAATCTTATTGATTTTTTTCAAAAAACCAGCTTTTTGAGTTGGTGATTTTCTGTATAGTTTTCCTAATCTCAATTTCGGATATTTCTCCCCTTATTTTGCTAATCTCCTCTCTTCTACTGCTTTTGGGATTGGAATGCTCTAGTGTCTCTAAGGCTTTAAGCTGCATTAATAGGTTATTTATTTTTGATGTTTCCATTTTTTTATGTAGGCATTAAGACCTATGAACATACCTCTTAAGACAGCTTTCATTGTGTCCCAAAGATTTTGGTAAGTTGTATTTTCATTATCGTTCGCTTTCAGGAAATCTTGAATTTGCTTTTTAATTTCTTCCTGAATCCAATTCTCATTCAGCATCATAGTGTTAACTTTCCAGGAATTAGTGTATTTTCCATTGTTTGTTGTGTTTTGGATATCAAGCTTTAGGCCGTGGTGGTCTGATAGGGTATAGGTTAGAATTTCAACTTTCCTGTATATGTGGAGATTTGTTTTGTGGCCCAATATGTGATCTATTTTGGAGAAAGTTCCTCATGCTGCTGAGAAAAATGTGTATTATTTGGTGCATAGATGAAAAGTTCGATAGAGATCTGTAAGGTCCATTTCTTTAAGGGTTTGATTAAGCTCTAAAGTGTCTCTGTTAAGTTTTTGACCTGTTGATCTATCTCATGTAGAGGGCGGTGTTGAAATCCCCAAGAAATATCATTTTGGGGTTGATTTCTCACTTAAGACATTGTAGGGTTTGCTCAATGAATGTGGGGGGGGGGCTTATTGCGTGCATATATGTTCAGTATTGTGAAGTCTTCCTGGTGAATTGTACCTGTGACTAAAATGTAGTATCCATCTGTGTCTCTTATGATTTTTTTTTTGGCTTGAAGTCCACTTTGTCCAATAGCATAATGGCTAACTCTGCCTGTTTCCTGGTTCCATTAGCTTGCAGAATTTTGGACCAGCCTTTTATTTTTTAAATGTGCCTATCTTTTGTGGTGAGATGGATTTCCTGCAGGCAGCAGATTGATTGGTTGTGATTTTTAATCCAAGTTTGTAAACTATGTCTCTTAATTGGTGAGTTAATTCCATTAACATTTAATGTTACAATGAAGAAATTATTTTTAATTCCAGACATTCATTATGTTTAGTGGCTTTTGTAAGTGTATTGTTTCGCTTTTAGGTTTGGTGGTATTATACTTCCCTTCTGTCCTCCTGGATATGCTTGTTTTTTTCTTCAAGCTTGAGTACCATTTCTAGCATTTTTTGAAGCCCTGATTTGGTGGACATGTATCCCTTCAAGTTGTCATTGTGCTGGAAAATTTTTCTTTCTCCCTTGATCATGACAGATAATTTTGTGGGGTATATCAACCTGGGTTGACATTTTTGCTCATTCAATACTTGAAGTATGTCTCTCCAAGCTCTTCTTGCTTTTACTGTTTCCATTGAGACGTCATTTGTTATTTTAGTAGGTTTACCTTTATAAGTGACTTTTTTTTTCTCTTGAAGCTCTCAGCACCATTTTTTTGTCTTGAATGTGGAGTGTTTTAATTATCATTTCCCGTTGTGAGTTTCTATTTTGGTCATTTGTGTTTGGGGTGTGGAATGCCTCTTATATGGATGGGCCTCTCTTTTTTTAGATGAGGAAAGTTTTCCTTGATGATCGTTTGAAAAATTTCCTCAGGGGTGGTATTTTGGGATTCTTGCTCTGGTATTCCATGAATATGCATATTAGTTTTCTTCAGAGTGTCCCATAACTCTGAATATTTCTCTCAAGTATCTTTTTGGCTTTAACAACCTCTTCCACTGAGCTGGTTAATACTCCCATTTTATCTTCAAGGTCTGAAATTCTATTTTCTGCTCCACTAGTTCTGCTGATAAGACTCTCGAGTTCTGGGTTGAAGATAACTTGTCCTTTAGTTCAGTTTTAACCTCTGCGTGAGTCTGTTTTAACTGCTCTATGCCTGTTTTTGTTTCTTGAACTGTTTTTCTCAACTCCTACAAGTGTCTATTGTGTTCCTCTTCAAAGTGGTTGATATGGTTATTTAAATCCTCCTGGATTTCCTCTTTCATAATATTGATCATGGTAATGATCATTTTTTGAAAGTCGTTATCTTGGGTCAGGCTTTCTTGGTTATTTTCCGTGGATTTGTTCCGGTTGGAGTCTATCATTGTGGGGTTAATTCCTTCAGTGGGAGATTTGTTTTCTTTTGTTTTGTTTCTCATGGATTTGCACTTCAAGTTGGGCATTGCCATTTTTATCTCTTAAGACCTTCTTTCAATTTCTGTGTGTTTTTGACTGAACTGAATTAGTTGGCCTGGAGCATCACTTTCTCTGACTGGCTGGAGGAGGAGCTGGGACTAGTGGGTTACCTGGGGCTCAGGGGTGAGCAGGGGGTGCTTACCTGTGTTGCAGTGTGTCCTGGCTGGACTGTTTGGGACCGGGGCAGGTAGGAAAAGGGGAGAGGTGCTGGTCGCAGGGGCAATTAACCTGTGGAACTGGGAAGTAGCCCGGGGGTCCTCCCCGGCCTGAGGCAGTGCCTGCTCTGACTGGCTGGAGAGAGGCTGGGGTTTGGGGATGAGCAGGCGGTGCTAACCTAGGACGCCTAGGGCGCCTAGGGCGCCTAGGGGTGTCCTGGTTGGACAGAGTGCATCCCGGGCAGGTGGGAAAAAGTACAGAATTCTTATGTACTCATTAATTTCATGCATATTTTGTATTTCTCCTCCTGCAGCTGATATTTTTAATTTTTCAAATATTTTCCTGATGAGAGAGACAGAGACAGAGAGAAAGAGAGGAGATATAGAGAGACACACATGTCATGGTGTAAGGGTGGAAATCAGAGGAAAACTTCTGAAAGTTACTTCTTTCCTTTCCTGACTGACTTTTGGGGATCATACTTAGGTTTCCAGGTTTGTGAGTAGGTGTCTTACTCTTGAGCTATCTCACTACATTTTTTATTTTTCACAGTTATATTCATTGTTCATAGAAATGTATTTCTACCGTATTATTAAGCTATAATATGCACAAATTAGTATGTTAGTAAACTAATATTAATATACACTATTTCATAATCTTAATTATTTCATAAATTAACTCTAGTACTTAGGTTATATTAATCTTTATATGTATTCATAAGTTTTGTCTTATCATGAATATGCCTAGTATAATGTGAACTGGATATAGTCAGAGTGAATATATTTGTGCAGATTTAAGAAGAAAACCATTCAACATTCCACCAGTTTACATGATGTTTATGCAGATTTTATTGTAAAATATTTGTCTTATAAAGATTTAAAAATTTTTAAAACTCAGTTAAGTTTTAAAGTTTATCATATATTTAATATTTACTTCTGGACATGGAAATATTCATTATCACTTTCATTTCTGTTAATGTGGACATTTTTTATGGATGGGTTTTTAGTATTAGACCAGGTTTGACCTTTTAAAGGTGTTCAGAAAAAATAACTTTCAGTTCCACATTGATAGTTTTGGAGAACCATCAATTTCTTTGAATTCCCATTCTTCTCACTTTGATAAATTTTTAAACACATGGTTGGTTCATCTGAAATTATTTCAATATAAAGAGCAAAAAAGTAATTAAATATACCTTCCTATCCACTTATTCATTAATATATATTTTACCAATTATTTTCAGACTATTACAACAAAGTAAATTCTTATACACATTTATCTTTTTTGTTGAAGATTGATCCATATTGATTCATATTTTAAAACTCAAAATGACTAGTCTTTTTTCACTGTTCTTTTTTTCACAGTTTCTCGATATTATCATTACAAATCTATTTTCTTTTTTTTTCATTTATGTATGGTGTGTGTGTGTGTGTGTGTGTGTGTGTGTGTGTGTGTATTTGAGTACATGAGGACATTTGATTATATCTGTGTGTTGTGTGCGTGGACGTGTGTGTGCTTTGGAAACTTAATAATACTGGGAATCATTCTTCATGACTCTCCCACTTTATTATAGTAAGCCTGTGTCTCAAATTAACCCCAGAACACATCATAAGGTATAGTCTGGATAGTCAGCTTGCTGTGGGGTCCCAGGCACCTCCTTCAAAGGCCAGAATTCCAGGTAGGCCTACACACCAGTCCAGCATTTTTATGTGGTAACTAGGGACTAGAATTTAGGCCTATTTGATGTTCGAGCAAAAGCTGTAAAAACTGAACCATCTCTTCAGTCTCACGCATTTACTTTTCAACATCAACATTTATATACCCTAATATTCCTATGACCAATCTTAGCCTAACAAAATATTCCTTATAACATATATTTATGAATAATAAGTACTATGAATCACATGAAATAATCTGGCTATTAATAACATTATGTGACTTTGACGTTATTTCATAGAATAAAACTCATGGATCATACAGAGTTTCAGGGTTAATTAAGTCAGTGAGTCATTAGAATTTTAAAATATCTGTCATTAATTTCTCAGTATGTTGCTATATCATGACTGCATAATTTGCAAAATTAAATTCAGGTTAAAATACTTGTAAGTAGAATTTTATGTTTAATAACTTTTAAATACTTTTAAAATTTTCACATATTTAATCATTTCTTTATTTTTAACTCATTGGCAAGAAAAGCAACACACTGAGAGACGTTCCTCAGCAACTAAAAGATCATCACTACAGACTACAATTTTGATCAAGAAATAAATTTTTGGTCTGGGGAGAAATCACTCTTTTCTTTGAACTCCATAACAATTTATAATTGGGCAATATGTTCAGTTTCCTTAGTAAAGAAGAGATTGAGAGATTCCTATGAATTTGGCTCTAAAATGGGCTTATTATTTATGTATCTTGGTGTATGAGAAATGTACACAATTAAAGTTAAATGTAGTATTTCAGTATAGACAAGGGTCATCGGTAATCAACATTTGTGAAATAGGCAATTAATTAATTATTTTTGTAAAGAAACATTATATTAAGAAAATAATCCTGAATATTCATTTTATAATTGTAAGATTCCACTTTGTTTAAAGATCAAACAATAACAAAACATGAATAAACATCTACAACTGTTACTGTGAAATACACATGTCCCCAACACACAAAGCTAGTTATTACTATAATTTTTAAAGTCACACTGCTTCTTTCATTCATATTTTCATGCACAACCAAAGAAAACTGATTTTATATACTGTTCATTCTCAAAAAGAATTAAAAATATTTCAACTTGTAGTTTTCTATTATTTCAAAAGGAATGTAATATTTCTACATACAATGTTGGTTAAACATGGCAACATAATATCTCAGCCCATTTTGTTTGCTATAATAGAATATACCTAGTGATGGCTTATGTAAGGTTTATTTGCCTCAGCTCTGGAAGCTGAACTCAAGATCAAAGCATCAGCAGATGTGATATCTAACGAAGGCCCATGTTCTGACTTACAGGTGTCATTTTCTCTCTACCCTCATGGTAGAAGGAAAGAGAGACACAAGTTCAAGACCACTTTAATAAGGACAGTAATCCCATTCAGGAGTCTCTGCTACCATAACTATATCATCTCTTTAAATGATCCACCTTCCAACACCATTACTTTGGTTATATAAATATAAATGTGGTGGATGAGTTGAGCTTAAATATTAAGACCATGAAACATTTTACATATATGAAGCTCTTCCAAACATTGTAAACAGAATTTACCACCTTATCTTTTTATCTTTCACTTTCAGCATTTTGCTCAACAATTATTACTTATTTTCTTTTAATATACTCTGTGCTGTCTTGGTAGGACTTATGAATAGTTCTGATCTGCTCAGTGGAATATGGTTATTACTTTGGAAAATAGTTTGCTACCATTTTCCTCTTTCCACTGAAATGATAGACTTTAAACTACATAAAGCTAGGAATATAAACTTAATTTAATTTCTTAACAAATATGTGCCTTGTCTTGTGACAATATTTGAGGATTCATGATAGTGCAAACTTAAGAAAATTATCCAGTACACAATTTGGTGGTCTTACTGAGATTTTGACTATTTTACTGAAGAAATCAGTTCTTCCTTAGTGTGATAAGATGTTTAGGACGCCTTTCTTCTCTTTTTTTCTTTTTTTTATATCTAATTTTTTATTATTATTTCAGCTCATACAAACTTAATAGGTACCCCGGTTCCCTCCCGCCCTCCTCCTCCCCCCGAACCCCCTGCCCGAACCCCCTGCTCCCCCTCCCCTCACCCCTCCCTCTCCATCCCCCAGTGCCTCCCGCCCCAATTCACAGAGAGTCCTTTCTTGTGCATGCCTGATTCTCCTCTGGACTCTCATCTGCGATGACATACAAGGACCCAGTGGCCTTTCCCTGAACCCTTTCCTGTGTTCCCCTTAAGTATAGGAACACTGCTGTGGCTGCCAATCCCTTGCCTCTAAGGATCTTGGTGCCTTTATCAGATGCTAGACATTGTGAGGTCAATAGTGTGTTGGATATTGCACAGGGCATGCAAAGTCCAATTATGATTGCTTCGGCCCTAACTTGTGTGGAGTATCTTGCAAATCATTGCTCCTTCCATCCTTTTGCTCTTACACTCTTATCGCCCCCTCTTCCCCAAATGTCCCTGAGCTTCAGGATGGGGAGAGATTAGTCTGGCCTGGTTCTATGTGGTTGATATAGAGTCTCTGAAGTTCTGGATTGTGGTTTGTTGATTCTTTTTTGCAGTTTTGCTGCTCCTACAATGTATCTGCCAGATTATATGCCCTCCTCTTCTGGTGAGATCGTACCCCTTCAGTAGTAAATGATCAGGAATGAAAGTCTGTGAACTTAATCAGATGTCTCATTACTTATTTGAGTCATTGATGGAGACCTATTTTCTCTGCTGTAACATGGTCCCCTCTCTCCTTGTTTCTGGTGTGGCCCTCCTACTCCATCCCTCCTGTTCATAATCTTTGCAATTACTGTAGATATTACAGAGATTTTTCTTTGAGTGTCTCTAGGTGGGCTGGGTGGGTTTGGTACTAGGAGCCACCTATTAGGGAGTACATACAGTGCTTAATTTTCTGGGTCTGGGATACTTCACTTAATACAATTATTTCTAATGACATCCATTTCCCAGCAAATTCCAGTAATTCATCATTTTTGGTGGTTGAGTAATACTCCATTGTAATACTCCATTCCTTATCCACTCATCAACCATTGGACATTTGGGTTGATTCCATGACTTTGCTATTGTAAACAGTACTGCTATGAACATGGTCGAGCTTGCGCTATCGAGGTGAACCTCTGCTGTATGGGGGGTTATTCCTAATAGTGGGATAGCAGGGTCATATAGAATTTCAATCTTTAATTTCTTTAAGCATCTCCAGACGGCTCACCAGAGTGGCTGTATGAACCTGCATACCCACCAGCAATGTAGAAGAGTTCCCTTCTCTCCACTTCCTCTCCAGCATTTGGTGTTGTTTGTATTGCGGATTTTTGCCATCCTGACCGGGTGAGATGATATCTTAGGGAAGTTTAGATTTCAATTTCCCTGATGGCTAAGGAAGTTGAGCATTTTTTAAGATATTTGTTAGACATTTTAATTTCATCCCTGGTAAAGTTTCTTTTGAGTTCCAGGGCCCATTTTTTAATTGGGCCATTGGTTTCCTTGGTGTTTAGTTTTCTAAGTTCTTTGTGCACTCTGGACAGCAGAGCTCTATCAGACGTGTGGTTAGTGAAGATTTTCTCCCATTCCGTGGGTTGCCTTTGAGCTCGTGTTACAATCTTTTTATTTGAACAGAAGCTCTTTAATTTCACAAGATCCCAACTGTTGAGAGTTGGTAGCAGTGACTGTGCCATTGGGTGTCTGTTTAGGAAATGTTGGCCTAGCCCAATTAGCTCGAGGGAGTTCTCTATCCTTTCAACTGTGGTTTTTATAGTCTCTGGCCTGATATCAAGGTCCTTGATCCATTTGGAATTAAGTCTTGTACATGGTGACAAGAACGGGTCCAGCTTTAATCTTCGACACGTAGAGATCCAGTTTTGCCAGCAGCATTTGTTGAGGATGCTGTTCTTTTTCCATTGGATTCTTTGGGCCCCTTTGTCAAAGACCAAATGGCTGTAATTTTGTGGGCTTATATCTGGGTCTTCAATCCTTATCCATTGATCTGTGTGTCTATTTTGGAGCCAGTACCAGGCTGTCTTTATAAATATGGATTCATAATATAGACTTAGGTTTGGTATGGTAATACCTCCAGCAGTGTTTTTGTTACTCAGGATTGTCTTTGCTATCCTGGGTCTTTTGTGCCTCCATATGAACTTTGAGATTGTTTGGTCAACGTCTTTGAAGAATTGCTTTTGGGATTTTAATTGCTATAGCATTGAATTTATATATTGCCTTTGGTAGGATGGTCGTTTTTACGATGTTGATTCTGCCAATCCAGGAACAAGGGAGGTCTTTCCACCTTCTGGTGTCTTCTGCTATTTCTTTCTTTAGGGTTTTAAAGTTTTCATTGTAAAGGTCTTTAACCTCCTTGGTTAGGTTTATACCAAGGTATTTCATTTTTTTAGGGGCTATAGTAAATGGGATTGTTTCTCTCAAGGCTTTTTCACTTCTTTCATTCTGGGCATATAGGAAGGCCTCTGATTTTTGCACATTTATTTTGTATCCTGCCACTCTGCTGAACTTCTCAATTAGTTCCAGGAGCTTCCTGGTGGAGTTTTTGGGATCACTCAGGTATAAGATCATGTCATCTGCAAATAGGGATAGCTTGACTTCTTCCTTGCCAATTTGAATCCCTCTTATGTCCCTTTCTTGTCTTATGGCTTCAGCTAAGACTTCAAGTACAATATTGAATAGAAGTGGTGACAGTGGACAGCCTTGTCTAGTTCCTGATCGAAGTGGGAATGCTTCCAATTGTTCCCCATTGAGCATAATCCTTGCTGTGGGCTTGTTGTATACAGCTTTTATTATATTGATAAAGGTTCCTTCCATCCCTGCTGTCTCTAGCGTTTTGATCATAAAAGGCTGTTGGATCTTGTCAAAAGCTTTTTCTGCATCTATCGAGAGTACCATGTGGTCTCGGACTTCGGACTGGTTTACATGATGAATTACATTTATTTATTTGCGTATGTTGAACCAACCTTGTGTGCCGGGGATGAAGCCTACTTGGTCCCTGTGAATGATCTTTTTAATGTGTTTTTGAATCCGATTTGCTAAGACTTTGTTGAGAGTCTTTGCGTCTGTGTTCATCAGAGAGATCGGCCTATAGTTTTCTTTTTTAAGTGCATCTTTATTAGGTTTTGGGATTAAAACGATATTAGCTTCATAGAAGGAATTTGGTAGTGTTCCTTCCTTTGCTATTTGATGGAACAGTTTAAGGAGTATTGGTGTTATTAACTTCTTAAATGTCTGGTAGAATTCTATGCTGAATCCATCTGGTCCAGGACATTTATTGGTGGGAAGATTTGAGATTACTTCTTCAATTTCCTTATATGTTATAGGACTATTTAAATAATTCACAAATTCCTGATTCAATTTAGGTAAGTTGTGTTTACTTAGAAATTCATCCATCTCTTTTGTGTTGTCAAACTTCACAGAGTATAATTTTTTGAAATATGATGTAATAATTCTCTGGATTTCTTGGGTACCAGTAGTGATAACTCCAAGTTCATTTCTAATTTTGTTAATTTGGATTTTTTCTCTCTTGCTTTTGGTTAATTTAGCTAGGAGTGTATCAATGTCATTGATTTTTTCAAAGAACCAGATTTTTGACTGGTTGATTTTTTCTATCGTTTGCTTAATCTCGATTTCAGATATTTCTCCCCTTATTTTGCTAATCTCCTCTCTTCTACTACTTATGGGATCAGATTGCTCTAGTTTCTCTAAAGCTTAAAGCTGGATTGTTAAGTTGTTTATTTCTGATGTTTCTATTTTATTGATGTAGGCATTAAGAACTATGAATTTACCTCTTAGAACAGCTTTTATTGTGTCCTAGAGATTTTGGTAAGTTGTATTTTCATTATCATTTGCTTTCAGGAAATCTTGAATTTCCTTTTTATTTTTTTCCTGAATCCAGTTCTCATTCATCATCATATTGTTAAGTTTCCAGTAGTTAGTGTATTTTCTCTTGTTTTTTTGTGTTGTGGATGTCCAGCTTTAGGCCATGGTAGTCTGACAGGGTACAGGTTAGGATTTCAACTTTTTTGTATATGTGTAGATTCGTTTTGTGGCCCAATATGTGATGTATTTTGGAGAAAGTTCCGTGTGCTGCTGAGAAAAATGTGTATTCTTTGGTGTGTGGGTGAAAAGTTTCATAGAGATCTGTAAGGTCCATTTCTTTCAGGGTTTGATTAAGTTCCAAAGTGTCTCTGTTAAGCTTTTGATCTGTTGATCTATCCCATGTTGAGAGGGCGGTGTTGAAGTCCCCAAGAATTATCGTTTGGGGGTTGATTTCTTGCTTTAGATGCTGTAGGGTTTTCTTAATGAATGTGGAGGGGCCCGTATTGGGTGCATATATGTTCAGTATTGTGAAATCTTCCTGGTGAATTGTATCTGTGACTAAAATGAAGTATCCATCCGTGTCTCTTATAATTTTCTTTGGTTTGAAGTCCACTTTGTCCAATAGCATAATGGCTACCCTTGCCTGTTTTCTGCTTCCATTAGCTTGTAGAATTGTTGACCAGCCTTTTAGTTTTAGGGCATTCCCTATCTTTTGTGGTGAGATGGGTTTCCTGCAAGCAGCAGATTGATGGATTGTGATTTTTAATCCAAATTTGTAATGTGTCTCTTGATCAGTGAGTTAATTCCATTAACATTTAGTGTTATAATGGAGAAACTATTTTTAATTCCAAACATTTATTATGTTTAGTAGTTTTTATAAGTATATTGCTTCCCTTTTAATGGTGTTATACTTCCCTTCTGTTCTCCTGGGTATGCCTATTTTTTTCTTCAAGCTTGAGTATCATTTCTAGCATTTTTTGAAGGCCTGGTTTGGTGGACATGTATTCCTTCAAGTTGTCTTTGTGCTGGAAGATTTTTCTTTCTCCCTCAATTGTGACTGATAGTTTTGCAGGGTAAATCAGCCTGGGTTGAGATTTTTGCTCATTCAATAGTTGAAGTACGTCTCTCCAAGCTCTTCTTGCTTTTACTGTTTTGACTGAGACGTCATTTGTTATTTTAATAGGTTTACCTTTAAAAGTGACTTGTTTTTTCTCCCTTGAAGTTCTCAGCACCAGTTGTTTATCTTGAATGTGGAGTGTTTTAACTATTATTTGCCATGGTGAGCTTCTGTTTTGGTCATATCTGTTTGGGGTGCAGATTGCCTCTTGTATATGGATGGGCCTCTCTTTTTTTAGATGAGGAAAGTTTTCCTTGATGATCATTTGAAAAATTTCCTGAGGGCTAGTATTTTGAGATTCTTGCTCTGGTATTCCATGAATATGCATGTTAGGCTTCTTCAGGGTGTCCCATATCTCCTGAATATTTCCCTCAAGTATCTTTTTGGCTTTAACAACCTCTTCCATTGAGCTGGTTAATACTCCCACTTTATCTTCAAGGTCTGAAATTCTGTTTTCTGCTCCATTAGTTCTGCTGCTAAGACTCTGTGGAGTTCTGGGTTGAAGATAACTTGTCTTTTAGCTCAGTTTTAAACTCTGCTTGAGTCTGCTTTAACTGCTCTATGCCAGTTTTTGTTTCTTGCACTGTTTTTCCAACTCCTCCAAGTGTCTGTTGTGTTCCTCTTCAAAGTGATTGATTCAATTATTTAATTCCTCCCGCATTTCCTCTTTCATAGTATTGAACATGGTAATGATCTTATTTTGAAGGTCGTTATCCTGGGTCAGGCTTTCTTGGCCATTTTCCATGGGTTTGTTCTGGTTGGAGTCTAACATTATGGGATTAATTCCTTCAGTGGGAGATTTGTTTACTTGAGTGTTGTTTCTCATGGATTTGCACTTTGACTTTGGCTTTGTTGTTTTAACTCTTAAGATCTTCTCTCAATTTCTGTGCGTTTTTCACTAAATGAATTATTTGGCCTGGGGTTTTGTGGGTGGGCGGAGACGGAGCTTACCTAGGTTGAGGTGAGTCCAGGCTGGACCCCGAGCGTCCTGGGTGGCGGAGTGGGGAAAGGGAGGATTGGGCGTTGGAGGGGCGCTATTTAACCTGGGGGAGCTGGGGCGGGGCCCGGACGCAGGGTGGTGTCCTCCTCCTCCCAGGCCTCTGCTAGGTGGCTCCAGCTGGATGGTGGGAGGAGCTGGGTCCCTTGGGCAGCCTGGGGTTCTGCTGGTGGGCGTGGACGCAGCTTACCTAGGTCCCGCGGTGAGGCCTGGCTGGACCGCGGGCGTGTCCCGGGAGGCGGAGTGGAGGGAAGGGAGCCTTCCTTCTTCCTGGCATATTATTTTAACTCAAGTCTTTCTGCTGATTGACTGAATGTGCTTGTTATCACTCGCATGCCTCCTAAGTATCCATTTGAAATGAATTTTGCTGATGGATTTTTTAACATAGAAATCCCACATTGTGAAAGTCAGTGTTACTAAAAGTGGTCTCTATAATTTTTTATGAAAAATGCAAGAATTAACATGATTGTCCTTGTGACAGATAATGCTTTGAATAGAAACATTAGGAGAGTCATCTCAGTGAATTAGAGTTGACCTTACCATGAAACAGGAGTGTGTGTGTATTTGTGTGCATGTGTATGTTTGTATTGTCATTGCATCCTATCAGTCTGACATTAGATTATACCATGTAATTCTAACACATTTCCTGAAATTGAATCACAGTTGATCTTTTGGCATTATGATTTTTAATATATACATAGGTAAAAATATAATGATATCTGTTTAGCTTCATTGTATAATATATTTAAATTGTTCTATGTACTGTCACAGAATTGTACATGAGTAACAATTTAAACATTTAGAACAATATTTTGGAAATAGAATCATATTGAAAATGCAGAGAGCAACAACATTTTAATAATACACTCTGTTACTTCCATAAATATCAGAACAATATTAGGAAAACTGTATTAAACTGTACATCTTCCCTCAGAGAATAAATTATTGATAGGTCATTCTTTCTGCAACACCATCCTCAGTAACTACCCATAAATCCTAATAGTTATTCATTTTTAAGTTTTTCTTCAAAATCAATATAATAACTATAATAATTTATTGTTAGGAGTTGAATTATTTTCACTGAGCTCAAAGAATTGATTCTTGTCCAGTCAATTGCTATGTCTTTCAAATAGCTTCATTTATTAGTTAAAAACATTAATTTAGCCTTGTTACTGTAGAAAAATAGATAAAAATGGCAAACTTTTATGACATTAAAGATAATGACTTTTCCTTCATTTTAGGAATATCTTAGAATCATATATTTCTTGTGAAATTTTTAAAACATATCTTTTAATTTTTCCATGGCTTCTGTAAATTAAGCTGTGAACAGAAAGTGTCACACATCTCCATTTATATCCTGATTAATTTTCACATAGTGAACGTATCTGCACTACAAGTAGATACCTCCAAACTGCACTTACAAGCCCCTTTAAAGAGGCAAAGGCAAAATAGTTGAAAGATTTCGATGATTCAGAGATTACAACCTTTCTGGCCTTTCCAGAATTCTTGCTCTTTAGTGCCTACTAATTACTTATTTTGCTAGCCTAGCCCACTTCTATTATTTATATACTTTGCACATTTAACAATATTTGAAAATTAAGGAGTCCAAACAAATTTTCTCATCACTCTTTAACTTAGAATACATTTACACACACACACACACACATACACACACACACACACAAACACACACAGAGAGAGAGAGAGAGAGAGAGAGAGAGAGAGAGAGTAGCAGTTTTAATGTTGATTGAAAATCTCTTTTGGAAGATGTTTTAGACACAAGCACAGTAAACAACTCCAAGAAAGACAGAGAAGAAAACAAACTTGTTTATCTATCCGATATAATTTGTGGTGCTTGAGTGGAATTAGATACTCCAGATTTTTTTTCTACATTATCATCCTTGTGAGATCAAAGTAGAAATCTCTTTGCTTTGCAAATAATATATTTGGCATTTATTTCTCTTGTTGTTACAATAAAAATAGCAGTTCAGACTTTTCAAAAGAAAAGAAAACCACATATATTGTCCATAATCAATACTAGAATCTGAATTAGTGTCAGAATCAGAAAGGAATTGCAATTACACAAAGAAAAAGGGAACCAAAATGGAATCCCCAGTTTTTTGTTGGATACAAGAAATATTTGTTATGTAAACTATGGTGCTGCAGATATTGAGAAGGAAATTCTTTCTTTTTTAATAGGCTGTGTTCTGCTTCTTCCAGAAAACAAGTAATTTTTTATTAGTGAGCTGGTATAAAGAGAGGCAAATTGGTATGCCACAAGAGGCCTGACCACCCACCATTTCAAAGAAAAAATAAATCCCCAAATCTCATATACGTAACAGACAGCATAAAATGGAGAAAAATATGTAAAATAATATAATTTCGTTTTCATCGTAAATGCAAATGGGGTTTGCTAATTTCATTTGTGATATAAAACAGTTTGAACAGAAAATTTTGGAAACTATAAAACCAATTAGTAGATACACAGAATTTTTCTAATTAGATGTGCAATAAGATGACTAAGAGTAAAATGAGTCCATATATCTCATAGTTTAGTATATATAAGAAAATTTAGTAAAAATTAAACAAAAGGAACAAAAGACTCAGCATCATGAAATTTTCTAAACAAGGAAAAGTATTCTTTAACTTTAATAGTGAAAATTATTTCTGCAGGATGTATGACAAATACATTGACCTCAGGCTTCTTTAGAACAATAGACATGAAAAAAAAATCAGATTCACAAACTTAGTATGTCTCCAAGTTGTTATTTATGATTGTCAGCAAGAAAAAAGACACTCTCAGAATTTAAAAGACTGACAAAGTACATTACTCATTTAAACAAAGTATTTGCATCATATCCCATGGGCCAATGACAACCAAAATAAATTTAACTAATGATTAGCAGGAAGTAAAGTCATTTGGACATGAAATAAATTTAAATTATTTTGATTTAAAACATGCAAACTGTAAAATAAAAGTTAATGCATAGCTTTCTAAAATGTAATCAAAATAAAATTCTAAGTCTATTGTATATATATATTTTCAGGTACTCTAATTTCAAGTTTGTGTACTTGCTAAAACATTTTGTAATCCCCTTGTAATTACTTGTGGTATATTCTATGGACTACCACAGAGCGACAAAATGTTTTGTCATCTAAGGCATATGATCCAAGCTGACATAGAACTTGCATTCTTTTTTTCAGTTCTCACACTGTAAGTATCATCCTTTTTATAGTGTTGCTATGATATGTATTTGGTGATTCTATTTTTAATAGCTTCCACACAGAGTGCTGAAATGATGTCTTGAGGATAATAAATATTTGCTTTCGCTTTGGAGAAAATGTTGGTGTTAAATAAGCTTTGGTGTGTATATGTACGTGCATGCGTGTGTGTGTGTGTGCGTGTGTGTGTGTGTGTGTGTGTGTGTGTGTGTGTGTGTGTGTCAGAAGGTGCTGTGTGCACCTGTGGAGGCCCAAGGTTGATTTTGGGACTCATCTTGGATTGCTCTACCTCCTTTTTGCTTTGTTACTTGGTTTTCTAGACTCTGTTTTCAAGGGCTAGAAGTTCAGGCAACAACCATTTCTGCATGGCATATTCTTTAATCCCTGAGCTATCTTTCCAGCAAATAATACTACTATTGGTATGAATTTAACAAAACAACAATATAATAAAACACATTGTCTTTAAATGGAAATACACATAAAATTACATTTTAGTTGGGTAACAAAGAGATCATAACTAATATTTCACAGGGTACTTTGCATTTCAAAATTAAGAGCACTAATTTAGTACTGAATACTTAATGTATGAACTACCAAATTAATTATAACTTTGTGTGTTTCTGTGTGTGTGTGTGTGTGTGCATGTGTGTGCGTGTGCATGTTTCTGAAAACTTTTCCAATTTATTTTTATAATGTTTGCAGCCTTGAATTTATATATATATATATATATATATATATATATATATATATATATATATCCAAGCTGACATAGAACTTGCATTTTTTTTCAGTTCTCGCACTGTAAGTACCATCCTTTTTATAGTGTCGCTATAATATGTACTTGGTGATTCTATTTTTAATAGCTTCCACACAGAATATTGAAATGATGTCTTGAGGATAATAAATATTTGATTTCACTTTTCACGTGTGTGTGTGTGTGTGTGTGTGTGTGTATAACTGGACAAACATAAAAGCAGAGTATTATTACTTTTCTTTATAATCATTTTGTTAAATTGGGTTAGTTTATTATTCTCAATTATTTACTTGATTTTCCTATATAAGAGACTCATATGTCTTTACCCATTATCTTACATTCTGTAGATTCACTTTATAGAAGAAATAATTCCTCAACTCAAAAATTTCACATTTGGGGCTGGAGAGGTGGCTCAGGGGTTAAGCCTCCGCCTTGCAGGCAGAAGGTCCTGAGTTCGGATTCCAGATCCCACGTATAGACGCCTGGCGGAAGCGGGGGCGGCCTGCGCTTCTGGTCCTGGTAGGGCAGAGCCTGTGAATCCCGGGGCAGAAGGAGGTGGAGGCGTCCATGGTGGTTCGCGAATTCGTCCGTGGTTCTACACATACACAGACACACAGAGGCACACACACGCACGCGCACATACACACGCACATGCACACAGTTGAATAAATAATAATAATAATAATAATAAAATTTTAAAAAAAAGACTGAAATTTAAAAAAAAAATTCACATTTGTCCATATAACTGGGTTGATCATTGTGGGTAAATACTATTTTATAAAGTCATTACTAATAAAACATTAAGAGCTTCTAGTAATTATTAATGATCGTAAGTCTATTTTCTCTGCGAAAAAATAAGTTATAAAAGTTGTCCTCAGGGCTGGAGAGGTGGCTCAGGGGTTAAGCCTCCGCCTTGCAGGCAGATGGTCCTGAGTTCGGATCCTAGACCCCACGTATAGACACCGGGCGGAAGCGGGGGCGGCCTGCGTTTCTGGTCCTGGTAGGGCGTAGCCTGTGAATCCCAGGGCAGAGTAAATAAGGAGGAGGTGGAGGCGGTCCATGGTGGTTCCCAAATTTGTCCATGGTTCTACACACACACACATACATACACACACATGTGCGCACACTCATACACGCTCAATTGAATAAATAATAAAAAATAAAAAATTTAAAAAAAAAGTTGTTCTCATGGTTTGGATCCTGAGAAAAACAGTAATAAAGTCACAGACTCAATTTTTTTTTCAATCTCAATTATATGGAGCATGGTTTATTACCTTGAATTTATCTACTAAAAGGTAACCAACTAAAAATATCAAAAAACACTCCAAAGTGAAACAAAATGAACTAGGGTAAAAAAGATAACAAATGAAGCAAGGAAAGGCTAAAAGAAGGAAGGTAATGATTAATAGGCCATATGATTAAAATACAGCATATATTTGCATGAAAATGGTCATATGTAATCCTGTATAATAAAATAAATGAGTAAAATAGTCAATTAAATAAAGGTAAAATAATTATGTAATGAGTTAACACTTAAAACACAATAAGTAATAGTTCTCTACATTTTACAATTGAATTTAAAAAACATTTGACCCCACAAGTTATTGTACTATATTAAAGAATGGGATATGAGAAAACAAGCTTAAAATTAAACGACAGTCGTCAATTCAAGTCTTATAACAATAGTTAGGGTACTGGGCAAGACCTTACAAGAAAGTCAACAAAAGATCACAGGTGGTAAGAAGATGGAAAGGGGATTACCAGGATAGAAGTTTTAACAGAGGAGAGAAATGAGTAGATAAGGTACAGAATGGGGTGGGGAATTAAATATTATCACTAAAGATACAAGATACAACCAGATGAAAACCTTCCATATTATAAATCTATCATAAAATATAATTAAAAACAGTATTAACTAGCATACTCTACACAGGGAACAGAGAGAGATGAAGGAAAGAGATAACAGAAACTGCCACAAATTGCCCCTCCCAGAAGAAATAAGTAATTAAATAAAATTTCCATTATCAGGTATGTGATACCTTCTAATAAGCTGTTGGTTAGAAATGTCTCAAAGATTCCAAAACCATTGTAAACATTTGCCATTATTCTTGATTGCCTTAGAGAATCTCAGAGTAAAACCCTATGGATGAAGTTACCACACCCACATTGATCACAGGATATGGAAAATAGGGGCTGGGATTGATATGGAAACTTTCTCCTTGCTAGCTAGCCTTCACAGTGCCAGAAGTCCCCTACCACTCTGTGTATGATACTATTTGTTTCTGTTTCCTTTTTCTTCTGGAAAATTAGAATATTTGTGGATAAATATCCACAGTTTCTTTATTTCCCTCTGCTATTCATGTACTTTTTTCACATTTCTTTTTTGTTTCTGATTTACCAATTTTCTTTATATTCTGGATTATGTGTTGTGTCATGTTTTTCACACATCACTTTACAGTTACTACTCATGGGGTTTTTGATCATGTACATGTGGATTTTGATGCAGATGAATTTAATAAAATTGACTTGACATGATGTTTTTTAAAATCTATCTTTGTGCTCTCCTACTGGGCTATATTTCCAACTTCTTTTTAATTATTAATATTTAGTTTGAAAACAACAAATGCTGGAGAGGATGTGGAGAGAGGGGAACTCTCCTATATTACTGGTGGGAATGCAGGCTCATACAGCCACTCTGGTGAGCCGTCTGGAGATTCTTAAAAAAATTGAAGATTGAAATGCCATATGACCCTGCGATTCTACTTTTGGGAATAACCCCCCATACAGCAAAAATTCACTTCGATAGCAAAAGCACGACCATGTTCATAGAAGCACTGTTTACAATAGCAAAGTCATGGAATCAACCCAAATGTTCAACAGTTGATGACTGGATAAGGAAATATGGTACATCTATATAATGGAGTACTACTCAGCCAGGAAATGGATGGGATTAGAAACAATTATATGGAGTGAAGTATCCCTGACACAGAAAATTAAGCACCATATGTACTTCCTAATAGGTGGCTACTAGTACCAAAACCACTTAGAGACACTCAAAGACAAATCTCTGTAATAAATACAGTAATTGCTAAGATTATGAACAGGAGGGATGGGGAAGGAGGGCCACACCAGTAACAAGGAGAGAGGGGACCATGTTACAGCAGAGAAAATAGGCCACTATCAAGGACTGCAAGTAAGTAATGAGACATCTGGTTAAGTTCACAGAATTTCCTTCCTGATCATTGACAACTGATGGGGTATGATCTTACCAGAAGGGGAGGGCATATAGTCTGGCAGATAGAAAATAACCATTTCGCAGATGGGTGTTTGACCCCTCTCTCACTGTGGTTTCCTACTTTTATTACATCTACCTTTGAATATACTCTTATAACAAGACTATAATTTAACAAGTTTTTATCTCTGACCAGGGGGCGATATCCAATACCCATCAGGATGGAGTGAAGGGCATTGCAGGAGCAGCAAAACTGAAAAAAAAAAAATCAACGAACCATAATCCAGAACATCAGAGGCTCTATATCAACCACCTAGAACTAGGCCAGACTAATCTCTCCCCATCCTGAAGCTCAGGGACATTTGCGGAAGAGGGGGCGGTAAGATTGTAAGAGCACAAGGATGGGAGGAGCAATGATATGCAAGATACTCCACACAAGTTAGGGCTGAAGCAATCATAATTGGACTTTACATGCCCTGCACAATGTCCAACACATTATTGACCTCACAAAGTCTAACATTTGCTAAAGGCACTAGGATCCTGGGAGGCAAGGGATTGACAGTCACAGTAGTGTTCCTGTGCTTAATGGGAACACAGGAAAGCGTTCTGGGAAATGCCACTGGGTCCTTGCACCTCATGGGAGAGGAGAACCCAGAGGAGAGTTTGGCATGCTCATTAAAGGATGCTCCGGGGATGGGAGGGGGAGGCACTGGGGGATGGGGAGGTAAGGGGGAGGGGAGGGGGGCATAGGGGGATATAGGGTTGGAGGGAAGGGGGGACCGGTGTACTTGTTAAGTTTGTATGAGTGGAAATTAAAACAAAAATTTAGTTTGAGACAGGCTGTCAGTAACTTTCCCAGGAAGGACTTGAACTTGCCATCCTAGTACATAAGTCTCTTGATTAGCTAAGGCCACAGTTTTGTGTAACAATTTCTGGCTGATTTCCTTGTTATTGTTTGATTCTGTTTTCAAAGTTTTACACATGTTAGGGAAGAAATGCTAGACAACATCTCAGCTATATTTCCATTCCTTGGGACATTCTCATTACTGCGTCCATTGACTTTTTATTAACTGTTTATCAGTCTACCCTTTTTAATTATACTGGATATTTAATAATGACAATCTTATTGATATTTCTCTGTGTGTGTCTGTGCCACGTCCTCAACCAACCATGTTATTTAACAAGGTCCTAGCATGGGGAAAACTGCTTTAAGGAAGGGTTTTCTGGAAATAAGATTTGGCTTATCTGGAATAAATATGGGGAATATGGAGGTTGTCAGGCCTAAAGCCTGCTCTGAGGGGAATGAAACATTAGAATCCAAAATGGGCAGTTGTTAGGGACTCCTTCCCTTTTGTAAATTGAGTTTTGCCTCTTGTCTGAATAGACAATGACAGGCAAATTCCTTCCTCTGGGAACTGAGATTGCCTCCTATCTGTTCTTAGATCTCTTTTGTTCTTCTCTGGACTGGCTAGGTTATCACCTCCCCCTACAGTTCCTTCTCTATGCACTTGAGATATGTTAATGCAGAGACCAGTTAACTCTGCTTTGAGGCATTCATTGTCCATTCCCCTTTAGCAACTAAGTATCATGCCTGCTTTTAACTCTACCTAGAGACATCATGTTAACTGGAATGTATACATGTTAGCCAGAATGTATACATTTTACATAATCTCTGTGGCTATTTGATGGAACATTGTAGAGTAGATAGATTTGAAGATACTGAGAGAATGGAATGGAGCCTGCTAATGTGTAATGGACTGTAATAGGTCCTGTTTGTGCCTTTACCCTCAAACAATGGGTTAGGTTCTTGGAAGTTGTTTTTGAAACATACTAAAAATTAGTTACTGCTGAGCACATAGAAAAGGAGACTGGGAGAACAGGTGTCTCTTTGTTTTCCTCTGTTTGTGGGCATAGTAACACATTCTTTGCCCCTACAATAGATTTTCTAATATAAACTCTGCTGTAAGCTTCAATAAATGAGTTCAGATTCACTCAGCCCGGAATTGCGTATCTGCTGTTCTCCACTCTCCGCAGACTCCTTGTCCACCTATCAAGATCCTAGGTCCAGGCTGTAACCAGACTGCAGCATGTCTCTGTGTGTGTGTGTGTGTATGTGTGCACGCACATAGGTGCCTCTGTGTGTTCGTGCATGCGCGTGTGTGTGTGTGTGTGTGTGTGTGTGTGTGTGTGTGTGTGTGTGTTGAAGAGGACACCCTGTCGAGGACCAAGGGTGACTTCAGGAACAATCTTCTTATTGCTTTGCTCTGATATTTCCCAGTCACTGCTTTCCATGGCTAGAAATACAGACGATTATTGTTTCCACTGGTGTTTTTATGTGGCATCTGTGATCGGAATTCAGGCCTTTCTGCTTGTGAGGCAAAGGTTTATACCCTGAGCCACCTCTGTTGTCCCTTCTTGATCATTTTGAAAGTTGTCTATTTTTGGTTCTGTATATTTCATCTTAATTTTTGTATGAAATTTATTATTCTATAAAAACCCATTTATGAAAATTATATTGCATTTATACATTACTTACAGAAAACTAACGTTAGGAAAAAACCGCATTTTTCATTATTCATTTTATACTTCTGATTAACTATTTCCGTTTTGGCATTATATTTATAGGTTCTTTAGACTTTAAGAAAAGGGGGAAAAGAAGATTAAAAACTTTCCTTGAAACTTTATGTTTCTATATGTTATAAAATATGTATCTAAGTTATTTAATCTATATTCAATGGATGGAAGTATATAACAATAATAAAAAACTTTGCTTCTAAAATATAGTGATGAAAAAATATGCAAAAAAATTAAACATTGTACCATAGTTGCTGGCTGTAACTTAAATCATAAACAACTGTGCTTTTTGCAGCTCATGCTAAATACAATTAGCTTCATTAAGGTCTGATGTGATATAGGCAGTAAAAAAAAAATCTCACAAATGTATCTGTGACTCATATCAGAATGTAGCCTTGATTCTTGACAGTAAATCAAGAGTGTCTGATATGCTGTTTTTTGTAGTTCCTTAAAATACTAAGACAAACCAGTGATTCTTTTTGTATAAAAGGTATACATACTTTGCAGGATGATTAATAACTGATATTTTCACAAAGTATTGCAAATAACATTTTTTCCAAGGACACAATGAAAATGAAGGAAACAGAATATATGAGACTTTATTCAGGAAAAGTGAAAAGACTTTTTTAATATTTTCACAAAATTACAAATGCTCGGGTGAGGTAATTATGAGTTTGGGGAAGGACAGGATGCACAATTTCAAAGGAGAGCACTATGAAAGGTGTGTTGTCTTGGTGGTGGATGAATAGAATGGCTACTAGTCAAGTAGTAATTTGGAAAGGGGAGACTAAATATTGTACACAGCAAGCTGTATCTATTTCCTATTGTGTGCCTATTTATGAGTGAGTTTCTATTTCCTGTTGTATATAAATTGTATGTATTGGGTGGACAGATGCCTCAGGGTTTAAGACATTGCCTCACAAGCCTAAGGTCCTGAGTTCAGATCCTAGATCCTACCTAAAAATGCCAGGCAGAAACGGTAGCTGCCAGTACTTCTGGTCCTGGCAGGAAGAACCTGGGAACTCCTATAGCTAGGCAAAAAGGAAGTAGAAGCAATCTAGGATGATTCCTGAAGTTACCCGTGGACCTACACAGGGACACACAGTGCTTTCTCTCTCTCTCTCTCTCTCTTTCAATTAATGAATTAATAAAGTTAAAGAAAGAAAGATTAAATAACAAATTGTATGTAAATAAATCTCAGGGCGCCAGATGATGGCTATGAGCTGCAGCTTCAGAAAGCACATCAACTTGTAAGATGTGACAGAAATGTGAGAGTATTTAATTGCAACTTCTCAAAAGGAATTGAGAAATAAAGGTTCTGATTCACTCAAGTCCCAGCACAGACACAATCAAATTAAGAGGAAGTCATAATGTGCCTTAATCCAGTAAGACTGGTATCCTTATAAAAAAGACAGACAAAGGGAGTGGGAGAGATGTCTCAAAAGGAAGTGGAAGACAGATAACTTGTTAACACACTGGTGACACAGAAAATCTTAGAGATGGGGGCTGGAGAGGTGACTCAGGGGTTACGCCTCTGCCTTGCAGGCAGAAGATCCTGAGTTCGGATCCTAGACTCCACTTATAGACGCCGGGGCAGAAGTGGGGGTGGCCTGAGTTTCTGGTCCTGGTAGATTGGAGCCTGTGAATCCTGGGGCAGAGTAAACAAGGAGGAGGTGGAGGCGGTCCATGGTGGTTCCCGAATTCGTCCGTGGTTCTACACACACACACACACACACACACACACACACAAACATAATACACACACATACATACACACATGCGCACACACGCATACATGCACAATTGAATAAATAATAAATAATTTAAAAATTTAAAAAAATAAATAAATAAAAGAAAATCTTAGAGATATATGTACTGAACATACTAAAAGACACACATACCATATACTTAGTATGGAAACTCAGGAGGCATGTAGAATTAGGAGAAAGATATTTAAATACAATCAACATAAAATTGAATTAATATCAAAAGCATGGATTTGAAATTAACATTAACCTGAAGATACATTTTGAAAATAACTGTGGGAAATTTTAATCTTCACATATCATTGTTAGCAATTAGGGGCTATAGAGTTGTTGGAGAATTAATCGTATTCCCTGGAAACACCTAGAATGAAATCTGAGTTGTATACCTCTGACTCTAGATAAGCATATGGCATTTTCATAAGTTTTAAAGATTAAGAGTTAAACTGTCTATGCCTGTCATTCATCTGGCTTGCAGATGCTACCAGAGCTTCCGCCATGTGGCACTGCTCAACTTGCCCGGCTTAGGTCAATGAAGGATTAAGTGTCTCTCAGCAATGTGTCAAGTTGACATGGATGTCAACTATAGAGAGAAGTTAGTATAAGGGAAAGACTTAAGGAATATGAGTTTTATTGGGACTAAAGGCCTCCAAGTCAAGAAAACCATAGTTTAGCCTTAAGGTGTTGGAGCATTAGAGCCAAAAGTATAGCTGAAATTGGAAGAGCACAAGGAGATAATCACTATGAATATAGCTTGGCAGGAGGAAGTCTGAAGAAGGCCCTTGTAGGAGGACAGCTGGCCTTCAGATGTTATAAAGCAGTTTCTAGGGAAGTATGGCAGTTCAGGGCAGGGATGAAAGAATATCCTGCAAGAAGTATCTATGTCCCAAAGTCATTAGGGTAGTCAGGGATTGAGGATGTTTGGTCTGTTCTTGAAATCACCACATTCCACTCGGTGGAAGTGGTTTTAAAAAATTGTATGGCTATGACTAACACTCATATTTTGAGTTTTAAACTCAGAAACCACAAACTTTTTTCCTTTTATTTCCCTCTATTTCTTCTCCAAAGCCAGCTTCTCCGGTGATAACCAGTCTTCCACCACATGTCTGCGTTACTTACTTCCAAGCCTGACTCAGGGCATAACTCTCTCTTCCTTTGCTTTGTCTTCTCCTCCTGGAAGCTGGGAGATTTACAGCCTGCAGTTCTTTTTTTTTTTTTTTTTTAACTTCCAGAACTAATGGAATGGTCTTCAAGCCTCTTTCTGGGTCTATTTTCATGTTTCTTTGTTAATGAGATTAAGAATTCCAATAGATGATCTGTTAAGGGTTTTTTCCTCAAGGTGTAATATTTGGACTTTGTTCCCAGTCTAAGTAAAGAGGATGCTGTATAATAATTGAAAATATTTCACCTTCGTGAGACAGTATTAAGAATTACTGGAACTAACCAGATACATAGACCCTCTACCTGAGATAAAGAATAATAGCAAGTAATTGCTGGGAAAGACTTTTCAGATGATCCCAGCACTCTGAGATTCTTCTAGGAACAGGTGCCTTGAGTCTCACCCAGGTTGAAGTGGTCTTTCTGATGAGGTAACTGTCTGCCTTTGAGTCATCTATACTCCTGTAAGTGATCCTCACTCACACTCTTGTAAGTGAACCCTCCAAACTCAATAGTTAACCAAGTTAGACTTTTGCCATAATTGCATTTTGTTCTGTTGTCAAATTCTTATCTGGAGTAAATAATCATTTATGTGGGGTGTCCCTTGGAAAAGTGTCACATAACCCACATTTCCTTGCAATATACATAGAACTAATATGTAAGGCTATCACAAAATTATGTTACTTAAATTAGCTGGTAATGAAAATACAATGACATTTTGTACTTTGAACAAATGATTAAACTTTATCCCCTTAATGTTGAGTTCATTGTTCAACTTCTCTCTTGAAATATTGAAAGAAGGAACATTTGAAATCTGAGAAACATTTATTCAATTTTCCATGGCCACATTCATTTTTTCGTCAAAGTATCCTGTTTGCCAAAACTGTGTTTATAACAGCATCATTCTACCCTTTCATTTCTCTCATTCCTAATGTTTTCAAAGCCAACAGCTTGGAAAAATGTGTTTATAGTAACTAGTACGCAAAGCTTGTTAAATTATTTTTTCAACCAAAAGAAACAGAAAGGTGTAATTTAGTCTTTTCTTATGGATATCAATGAAGAAACTGTCTTTTCTTAGTTCAAAGATATGTGATTTCCTCACAATATTTTCTTCTCAGTTTTTGTTGACTGCTTAGATCTAAGAGAAATGAAATTCCTTCAGGAATGGTGATAAATGAAAACACTTGTAGTAGCACCATGAGGTTTTCCCTGCAGGATTCTTCTGTCTATTTTCTGTTGCTGTATAAGCAGAGACCCCATGAACACTTTCTCTTATTTCTTTTCAACCCTGGCACTGAACCTTTGCTTTTGTCCATGCTTCTCAGGAAAGAAGACTAACTTGTAGTTCCCTAACTGAAAGTGTTGCATGGAAGTTAAAGAAGGTGTTCCCTGCTTTGTGGATACACTATTGGAAATCGAATTTGCTGAGATTTCTTTGTTGTAGTAGTGAAATGGAATCCACTATATTGTTCTTTAGACACTCTGATATTCCCTAGATATCATACTATTTGAAATTTCCATCTTTCTTGCTATTTTCACATGGTTGTAGAGAATAATTTAATTCAGCGGAGTTTACAGTTATTAAAAATTAAAATAGCATTTCAAATAAATTCAGTTGTTTATAATTTCCCAGCATTGTTATAAGCACAGAAAATGTACCATATTTAACATTCACATACCACTGTGAGAAATAAATATCATTCAAATGAGAAATCTGGAAGCACAAGATCAGAGGTATTCAAATAAGTTAGCTATAACTTAAGAGCCATAATTTGGGTAAGAATAACTCAGATGAGGTAAAGGTGACTTGAGGGATATATTTAAAAATTAAGGGATATGGTTTTTGATACTGTTAACTTCATCTCATTGCATTCATCCCCACTACAAAATTATCATGTATATTCTTCTTAAAAAGAGTAATAAAGCCTATCTTAGGATTCTAAAATTAGGCAAATTGCAACAGTAGTTGAATTAATTATTTTTAATGTACATTTGTTATAGTCGCTTGGTTGAAAGTCCCTGTATACAGAACATACAACCACAAATTACAGAAACTAAAAAAAAAAAAGTAGCAGTAATGACATCACAGAAAACTGACACACCTCCAAGTTCCCTAGGCACATCCACTGGCGTAGTAATGAATGCTTTACAAAAGTCAATGAGTGGTTTTATTACTACAAATAGGGGCTGAAGGATTTAGTATTCTCATCATTAATTCTCATCACAGAAAAGAAACATATCTTGTTTTTTGGAGTGTCACGTGGACAAAGCACAGTATTTCAAATCTAGACCTTACAGACTTTTCACAAAATGTTTGTTGAAGTAGTGATTTTACTGAATATAAATATTTAGAAAGGGATCTGGGCAATGCCACTGAGTCCTTACTCCTCACTAGAGTAGAGGACTCAGAAGGAAGTTTGTCATTCATACTAAAGGATGCCTCAGGAAATGGGAGAAGGGACAGGGGGAGACACTGGGAGAAAGGGAGGGAGGGGGTGAAAGGAAGGGGAAAAGGGGGGAAGGTGAAAGGGGACTGGGGACGGGTAGAGGGAGGGAGGGGACTGGGGTACCTATTAAGATTTTATGATTGGGAAAATATAAATAAATTAATAAAAATATTTAAATGGTATCAGGACTGGAGAGATATCTCAGGGTATAAGAGTATCTTCATGCAAATGTGGTACTCTGAAATTGATCCCCAGAACCCACATGTTGGAAAACTAAAAAGAGAAAGTTGTCTTCTAATCTCAAAATATGTGCCTCTCTCTTCCAGCTCCTTCACCCTTCTTTCTTCCTCTGTGTCTCCTTTCCCCTTACGTCATTACTCTTCCCTCTCCTCAAAATAAGTAAATATAGGGGCTTGAGTGATAGTACAGGGTTTAAGGACTTTGCCTTACAAGCAAAAAAACTCTGAACTCAAATGCCAGGTCCCACATAAAAGCACCCACTACAAATGTCTGAGGTATGCAATTCTGGCACTGAAAAGTCTGGAAAACCCTACAGCAAAGCAATAATAAGTTATACCCACCCAAGGCAATTCCCAATGTCACACTTCTTCTATAGGCATATATACTCAAGTGCTCTCTTGTACAAATGTACATATACACACAAAACTAATAAATACGAAACTTTGTGATATTCTCTAATTTTGAGGACAAATTGTTCATGTGAGTTCTATATATATATTTCTGTTCTTAGTGATAGATAATGCACTTCCTTTGAGTAATTTTATATCCAGCCTTGATCAGGAATATGAAATTCAAACCAGTAAATGGATTAACAAATGGAAGTGTCTATTTTTTTCACTTTACTTTTATTTCTTAAAACTATTTTTGATTCATTTAGAGAGAGAGAGAAAGAGAGAGAGAGAGAGAGAGAGAGAGAGAGAGAGAGAGAGAGCACATGTGTCTCTGTGGAGATCTAAGGGTGACTTCTGGAATTATCCTGGATTGCATCTACCTCTTTCTTGGTTTGCTCTGGGATTTTTAAGGTTCCACCCACCATGGCCAGAAGTGTGGGCTGCCACCTTTTCAGCCTAGTGTTCAGCCTAGTTTTTTTTTTTTTTAATGTGTGACCTGGGACCCAAACTCAGGACCTTCTGCTTGTAAGAGAGAGTCTTAACCCCTGAGCCATCTCTTCAGCCTGGAAGTGCCTAGTTGTTAAAACTCTACTCATCTTTTCTGTGTGTACACGTGAGTTTGCATACATGAGTATGTTTGTGTATGCTCACATGCATATGCCATGCATGTAAGGTAAGAGGAAAACTGAGAGGTGTTGGTTCTCTCTGTTCACCTGTATGTCCTCAGAATTGAACTTAAGTTTGTCAAGCTTGACAGTAAGCTCCTTATCCACTGAACCATTTTGACAGCCCTGAAATAATTTTACTAGGTAAACATTTTCTAGTTTTAATTTTTCTTAAAGGAAATTTTTTCTTGTGCCTTTAAAATTTTTTTTAATTTTTTTATTATTATTTATTCAATTGTGCATGTATGCATGTATGCGCACGTGTGTGTGTGTGTGTATGTATGTGTGTGTGTGTAGAACCACGGATGAATTCGGGAACCACCATGGACCGCCTCCATTTCCTCCCCATTTACTGTGCCCTGGGATTCACAGGCTCGGCCCTACCAGGACCAGAAGCGCAGGCTGCCCCTGCTTCCGCCTGGCGTCTATACATGGGGTCTAGGATCTGACCTCAGAACCTTCTGCCTGCAAAGCAGAGGCTTAAACCCTGAGCCACCTCTCCAGCCCCAGTGCCTTTAAAATTTGTAGGTAATGAGTTGTTGCTTTCTGCCCAGAATTCTTTCTGCATTTTCCCAGAACACTTATTCATTTAAAGCTATCACTCTTTAATGAGTATATTAAAAATATCCTTCTTGCAGAGGCAAATAATTTTCCATTGCTTATTTCCAGTTTGTATTTTAGATTCTTTGAAAGGCAATATTGTATTGCTACCCGTTTTCATCAAATAAACAAGACTGTTGTCAAACTCTTGACAAATTGCATTCCTACCATGTCAGAAATAAGTTGTCAAGAAAGGTTGATAGGAAAACAAGCTTGAAGAAAAGCATGATTGCTTTGGTTTCTCTTAACAGATGTCAGCCAATGGGGAGGGGAGTGCACTGAATAATCTATACAGAATATAAATATTTTGGGACAAATCAACCTGGAGATGTTCATTCATCTGATTCCACTGCAGGATTAACAAATTAGGAACAGAATACTCCCCTTTCTATTTTCATAAATTTGGGAACTCGAGCAAAGACAGGACTAGACTTGACATAGCCTGCAGCTAAAAAGTGGTTCTTTCAATGAAATAAATCATTCATTATTTCATTCAATGCAGTGACCTGACTGTGTATAGATGAACAGTCATACTTCCAGTTCTAAGAAGCAGAATGTCTGGAAAAGAAGGTCCAATATTTACTAGGCTAAAAATCCTCACAGCAAATATTGCAAAATGTGATGAAGTACATAGGGTAAAACTACTAGCTACCTGGACAGAGAGATAGAGAGAAGTCAGAAGAAGAATTAAGATTGTTGAACAATGACAGAAATCCTAACTAGATCTAATATCGTCTTCATTTTGTTCTCATTTCTCACAAAATTGGGTAAAGTTCAATCTATTATGCTCAGAGTTAAATGGATGTTGTAACTTTACTGACCAAGAATCATTGAAACTGGTATATGTAGAACAAAAGCAAAAACAGTAAAACGAGTATGTCTTGAGGTTTCCTGGAAGTTTCCCCAGATCATTTGGAGCATGGTACCTGGAAAGGCAAAAAAAAGTCCCCCAAAATAGCAATAATCAGAATAATATTTCATCAAGGAAACTGGGAAATTTAACAAAACGTATTCTCACTTTCAGGAAAATTTGATGCATTTGCATTTGATGTATTTGTTTTCTTTTTTCCTGTCCAAAGCGATCTTGGAAAAAGTAAGGTAGGTTTTGGTTATACTACAAGAGTTATCACAGACAATGAGTTGATGCAGATGATCTTTTGGCTAAATTTTATTTTCTCTTTCCCTTCAAGCCTAAATAATGAGTAACTTCATTTTTTTTTTACAATTTTATGTATTCATTTGCCCTCTCTCTTTCTCTCTCTATGTGTATGTGTGTATGAGTGTGTGTGTGTGTGTGTGTGTGTGTGTGTGTGTGTGTGTGTGTGTGTAGTGTGTTTACATGTTCCAGGGTGCACATATAGAAAAAAGATGCAATTTGCAAAGTTGACTCTCTCCTTCCTCTATGGATGGAGTCTAAAACATCATGTTTGGTTGCAAATGCCTTTACTCACTGATCTATCTTGCCAGGCTGAAGGTGATTTCATATGTAACTACTGATTTACTATTAAAAGCTACATATATTTTTGACCATCTGTGGTATGGGCTCAGTATGCTTTGTCTTTTCTGAAACATAATAAAATTTCAACTTTGTAAAAGCAATCAAAATTTCCTAAATTGATACATTTTTAAGTCACTATTTGTTTTTGGCATCTTAGCAGATCACTACAGTGGTCACCTTAATTACTTCCTGGCTAATACAAATACATTTTAATAACATATTTCCAAAAATAAAATTAGTTTGAATTGGAGACTTTTTGTTTGATGAAATCGTTAATAGAATGCAGATGTCATTACTAGAAAACCTAATGTTAGAAGCCACTTAGTTCATGGTTTCCAAATGTTTTGGATCAATCAGCACAGGTGTTAATGAAGCAGAACTTTCCAAATGATTGAGAAAGAACTTGGGATGAGTAGGTAAAATTTTCTGTTCTCTTCCAAGCCCATCTCTATGGGAATCTCCTTTATATCCAATTATTCCCATAATTCAGTGTTGTATCTTATATCCACAAAGAAAATGATGTATTATAGTTTTAGGTTATTTATATTTGAAGATTGTTTCTTTTCTGCAACATAAACTAACTCCTTTAGTTGCCTTCCATGTGCAAGAAACTTAGCAAGACTTGTATATAAGCCATTTTTTTGCTGGGAACTTATTTGAGGCTCTCTTTCTCAATTTGATTCCTTTAATGATAATCACTGTTTCATGTATCTTATAATTCAGGAAATTTAATGACTGCATGCATGGATGTGTCCAGTCTATAACAGGATATGATGAATTGCTTATCTTCACTTTTTGGGTCACTGTCTTGCTTGCACAACAATCTGCAACTATCTGGGATTCTCCTGTAGTGTAATTTCTTCGACAGCTTCTCAATAGTCTATGAGAATGTAATCAGTAGGCTCACTCCAGGCATTCATGTTAAAATCTGACAGAACTGACAGTGATTGGCAGACTTGTTTGCAGCTAGAAACAGGGTCAAGCCGAGAAGCCAGGAGCTCAATGATTTTGTTACTACTTGACTTTGTGAGCAGTGAACAGAACAAAAGCACTTGCTACAAAGGAAAAGACTCCTGTGTAACTTTTTCCTGTTTGAAATTGTTTCCAGAGATTCAGAGTGTGAGAATCAGGAGTAGATATTTGTTCTATCAGAGGAAATTCCAGAGTCCTTGTTCTAGTAGTTTTCTGGAAATGAAGCAGTACTTGATACATGGCTCGCTAGCGAGGATCAACTTATCCCCAAACCCTACTATGGATTCATTTTTAAGAGACACATGCAATGTCTTCACAAAACTGATTTCTCATCTTGTGTGACTAGCATTAGAGTTGCACATCATTTTTTCAATGCTCTCGTTGTCAAGTTTTCTCAGTGTATGCTTCTGATATTCTGAAATGAAAGTCATGTATACCTGCAGTTAAACTTTAATGATTCCTTATGGTAATGAATAACTAATTATAGGAAGTTAAGAGTCATGAGATATAATGTCTTCAATAGACACATGCTGTTATACTCACCGAAAGAAACAATTGTCTCACTTGGATTCAATCACTGCATTTTTAATTAAATTAATTTCGCTTTGTATTTCTGGATTTGGTTACGACAACTTTATTCTTCCTAGGTATTTTCCAGATACTAGTATAGTCAACTTTGACATTCAGAACACAAAGCTTCCTTCACTGAACATAAACAATGCTTCCAATATCAATTCTATTCTGCATTCCTATTGTCATTTCCCTTGAGTCAAGACTTTGTAGAATTTGATAGATCCTTCTTCTATGCAAATGCTGTGTTTATCATTTTATTTTCACTTGGACACTGACTACATCATATTTTACACATTACTTTAAAGGTCCCTCTACTGTACTGGATTTTGAAATTTCAAAGACAGACCCTTTAAGATATTTAAATCTCAGAGAAAAACCTATTACTATTCATTTGATTATTCTTTAATGAGTGAAGTGATGCTTAGTGAAATTTTATCGACCTAATGTATCTTTATTGATACTAAGATGTTAAAATTATTAAAGTAGGAATTCCGATTAATTGTCTTATTCATTGGCAATGTATTGCTCAACAAATAAGTTACATACTCCATATCCTTGACATTCAGAACTTTCTAAATTTTTCCAAAGCACTGATCTCACCTATCGCAAAGCTCAACTGAACTAGTTCCCTTCATACTTACATCAGTGACTCACCTTGCTTTACTCATATTTCCTCTTTCCCAAGAGTTTTTTCTTCTTTTCCCCTTTGAACCACATCTTTATGTGTAAGGAAGTTGGATTCTCCCCCCATGGTCAGTTATTTATATATTTCTTGGCATGTTCAAAACATTATGTAGTGGAAACCAAAGTATATCCACTTGATGATAGTTTCTCATTTCTCACCCACTATTTCCTGGAACTTCCCACATCAATAAGCTCTCTTCATGCAGACTTGTTTAGATCTTGCCTTATCTACTAATTCCTCATAAGTATACCTACATTTCAGTTTTCAACTGTTAACACCTGCATCTAACCAGCACAAATTCTGAAAAAAGAGTGATGTGAATAGGTCTAGTGGCACAGGCTTGTAATCACAGCTATGCAGGAGGTTAAGGCATCAGGACTCCAAATTCAATACTGTTCTGGTTCAGAGAATGAGTTCAAAGCCAGCCTGAGTAATTGAATTAGGCTTTTGTCTGAAAATAAACTGGGACTGAATTTAACAAGTAAATACTTCTCTACCATGGGACTGAATTTAACAAGTAAACACTTCTCTACCATGTATGATTCTAAGTTCAATATCAAATATGGCACAATAAATAATGATAATAGTAATAGAAATAACAGTAAGAAGAAAGAAAGAAAGAAAGAAAGAAAAAAAGAAAGAAAGAAAAAGAAAGAAAGAAGAAAGAAAGAAAGAAAGAAAGAAAGAAAGAAAGAAAGAAAGAAAGAAAGAAAGAAAGAAAGAAACATCATATATTCCTGTATTTCTGGGTTGTTGTCATTGATCTTTTCTCCAATTTTTCCCCATTTGTAACCTCTCACACTAGAAATCCTTATCCTCCCATATGACCATGCACCAGATAAAATTTAGCCAATTTTTCCACTAATATCTACAATTTAGTTATCCATTAAATATACACACCTGTCGCAGACAGATCTGTGCTTGGCATAATGAGCTCTAAGGTTCTGAGTGTCACTTAATATAAAAATCCCTGGAAAATGATCATCCAGATTGTGGTCTAAAAACAATGTGTAGTTTTCCTACTGGAAGTCAGTAAAAAATGGTAAGCCATAGGACTACATTAACTGGGACTACAGACAGTATTTATATTTCTTAGACATCATATCTCAAAATGATCTTTCACTCTCATAAAAATACAACCAATGTCATGAATTCACTAGTTTTGTGCAACTTTTCATGGAAAATGAAGCCTTCTAATCAATGAAAACTATAATGAATTATATGTAACTCACATGTATGTAAAATTTTTTATAATGAAGGATGAACCAATGTCATGGTTTAAAATGTGAGTTGTTTCCTGCAAGCTCATGTGTTTGAAGCTTTAGTTGTTTGAAAAGGGCATAGCACCTTTAAGAGGTGGAATCTCCTTGAAGAAAGATAGGAGTGTACCTTGAGGCTGATTAATCCCAGCTTGCTTCCAAGAAAGGTCTGCTCTTGTAGTGGGCAGTTTAGCAGCTGTCAGCCTCCTGATGTAGGTGAATTAGGCCGCCTCCAGTTTCTTCCAGCCAGTCATGCCTTTCCCAATTTAGAGAACGGTATCTCGCCTCTGAAACCATAAGCTGAATGAATCTCCTTTCTCTCCACTTAAGTTGTTTGAGCCTCAGTGGTGTCTCATAACAGTACAAAGAATAACAGATACAATCAATAAGTGATTTTGGATCATTAATAGTGTCAGCTTTTACAATTTACAATGTTCTAGGAGAAAAGTTTCTGGATAAAACTGTGACGAATTACCTAGATTATATTTTCATCTGGCTATGCCAGTGAATGGTTATCTTGATTAGGTTAATCATCCAAAAAATAGACAGCACTATTCTCTAGGCTTGGGTCCTAGAGGGCACAAGAAAAGAAGAGGCTATGTGATCACTAGCAATCATTGTTTTATGCTCCTGACTGTGGATCCAACATGTCCTGCCTCCAAGATTTCCTAACATAATGATGTATACCCTGAAACTTCAAGCCAAAATAAACTCTTACTCACAGAAGCTGTTTCAATCACAAATATAGCACAACTATAGAAAAAATAATTAATACACAAAATGGTATTGACAGGGGATCTGTGCACCATAAATATGATTAAGTGATTCTTTGTTGTTGTTTTTCTCTATTTTTGTGGGAAGGATGTGGAAGAGTTTCAAACTTTGGATTAGAAAAGCCCTTGAATGCTACAATAAAAGCTTAGTGGGCTATACTGATATGAATTTAGAAGACGAGAGTGCTGAGAAAATCATAGGTGGTAGAGGTTTAGATCACAAGTTTCAGAGGGATACAGGACTATATCAGGAATTGCGTTAGAGGAAGTTCATGTTATATGCTGTTCTAGTTTCATCACACATTGATGTAGTACAGCACTCTGACCCAAGCAATATAGGGAAGAAGAGGCTTATTGGCTCAAAATTTCAGATTATAGTCCAATGTGATAGGGAAGTTATGCAATAGGAACTCAAAACATATGGTCATACTACATCCACAGCAAAAGCAGAAGGCAAGGATTCATGTGCACTTGTTTGCAAGCCAGTCTTTCAATGTTCGTTTCACTTTCTTACTGACACTAGGGATTTCCAAAATGGGTGAATCTTCCCACCTCAATCAAAATAATCAAGATAATCTCTTAAAGTTTTTCCTAAAAGATCTCTCTTAATCTAGATAATCCCTGTCGTTTGTACTCCAAGGTGCTACCTTTTAATCTTCAGGTTAACAGTCAGTGTCAAGGATCAAATCTCCACCAATTATCAATATAACATCCAAATAAATCACCTTTTAAACATAATCTTCAGTGCTTTGTCCCCCAAGATCTTATGTTCATTGTATGCTACAAAATATCTTTGGGTCAATTTTAAAAGTTCTCATATTCTAACTCTTCAAGTTTCCAGTCATTAACAGATTCAACACTTTAAAAGTCCAAAGATGCTCCCTTTCCCCACTCCACTTCCCGGGACATGCGCACGGTCCAACCTGGCCTCACCCGCGACCTAGAACTCCACAGAGAGTATTATCAGGAGAACTAACGAAGCAGAAAAAAGAATTTCAGACCTTGAAGATAAAGTGGGAGTATTAACCAGCTCAATGGAAGAGGTTGTTAAAGCCAAAAAGATACTTGAGAGAAATATTCAGGAGATATGGGACACCCTGAAGAAGCCTAACATGCGTATTCATGGAATACCAGAGCAAGAATCTCAAAATACCACCCCTGAGGAAATTTTTCAAACGATCATCAAGGAAAACTTTCCTCATCTAAAAAAAGAGAGGCCCATCCATATACAAGAGGCATTCCGCACCCCAAACAGATATGACCAAAACAGAAGCTCGCCACGGCAAATAATAGTTAAAACACTCCACATTCAAGATAAAGAACTGGTGCTGAGAGCTTGAAGGGAGAAAAAACAAGTCACTTTTAAAGGTAAACCTATTAAAATAACAAATGACGTCTCAGTCGAAACAGTAAAAGCAAGAAGAGCTAGGAGAAACATACTTAAGTATTGAATGAGCAAAAATCTCAACCCAGGCTGATTTACCCTGCAAAACTATCAGTCACAATCGAGGGAGAAAGAAAAATCTTCCAGCACAAAGACAACTTGAAGGGATACATGTCCACCAAACCAGGCCTTCAAAAAATGCTAGAAAGGATACTCAAGCTTGAAGAAAAAAACAGGCATATCCAGGAGAACAGAAGGCAAGTATAACACCATTAACAGTGAAACAATGTACTTATAAAAACCACTAAACATAATAAATGTCTGGAATTCAAAATAGTTTCTCCATTATAACACTAAATGTTAATGGAATTAACTCACCAATCAAGAGACACAGATTACAAATTTGGATTAAAAATCACAATCCATCAATCTGCTGCCTGCAGGAAACCCATCTCACCACAAAAGATAGGCATGCCCTAAAAATAAAAGGCTGGTCAACAATTCTACAAGCTAATGGAAGCAGAAAACAGGCAGGGGTAGTCATTATGATATCAGACAAAGTGGACTTCAAACCAAAGAAATTTATAAGAGACACAGATGGATACTACATTTTAGTCACAGGTACAATTCACCAGGAAGACTTCACAATACTGAACATATATGCACCCAATACGGGCCCCTCCACATTCATTAAGAAAACCCTACAGCGTCTAAAGCAAGAAATCAACCCCCAAACGATAATTCATGGGGACTTCAACACCGCCCTCTCAACATGGGATAGATCAACAGGTCAAAAGCTTAACAGAGACACTTTGGAACTTAATCAAACCCTTAAAGAAATGGACCTTACAGATCTCTATCGAACTTTTCACCCACACACCAAAGAATACATATTTTTCTCAGCAGCACATGGAACTTTATCCAAAATAGATCACATATTGGGCCACAAAACGAATCTACACATATACAAAAAAGTTGAAATTCTAACGTGTGCCCTATCAGATGACCACAGCCTAAAGCTGGACTTCTACAACACAACAAACAAGAGAAAATACACTAACTCCTGGAAACTTAACAATATGATGCTGAATGAGAACTGGATTCAGGAAAAAATTAAAAAGGAAATTCAAGATTTCCTGAAAGTGAATGATAACGAAACTACAACTTACCAAAATCTCTGGGACACAATGAAAGCTGTCCTAAGAGATAAGTTCATAGCTCTTAATGCTTACATCAAAAAAATGGAAACATCAGAAATAAACAACTTAACAATGCAGCTTAAAGCTCTAGACAAACTAGAGCAATCTGATCCCAAAAGTAGTAGAAGAGAGGAGATTAGCAAAATAAGGGGAGAAATATCTGAAATCGAGATTAAGAAAATGATAGAAAAAATCAACCAGTTAAAAAGCTGGTTCTTTGAAAAAATCAATAAGATTGATACACCCCTAGCTAAATTAACCAAAAGCGGGAGAGAGAAAACCCAAATTAACAAAATTAGAAATGAACATGGAGCAATCACTACTGATACCCAAGAAATCCAGAGAATTATAACATCATATTTCAAAAACTTATATTCTGTGAAGTTTGACAACACAAAAGAGATGGATGAATTTCTAAGTAAACACAACTTACCTAAATTGAATCAGGAAGTTGTGAATTATTTAAATAGTCCTATTTAAGGAGTTAATAACACCAATACTCCTTAAACTGTTCCATCAAATAGCAAAGGAAGGAACACTACCAAATTCCTTCTATGAAGATAATATCATTTTAATCCCAAAACCTAATATAGGTTCACTTAAAAAGGAAAACTATAAGCCGATCTCTCTGATGAACACAGACGCAAAGATTCTCAACAAAGTCTTAGCAAATTGGATTCAAAAACATTAAAAAGATCATTCGCGGGGACCAAGCAGGCTTCATCCCCAGCACACAAGGTTAGTTCAACATATGCAAATCAATAAATGTAACTCATCATATAAACCAGTCCAAAGTCCAAGACCACATGATACTCTCAATAGTTGCACAAAGTTTTGACAAGATCCAAAAGCCTTTTATGATCAAAACACTAGAGACAGTAAAAATGAAAGGAACCTTTATCAATATAATAAAAGCTGTATACAACAAGCCCACAGCAAAGATTATGCTCAATGCGGAACAATTGGAAGCATTCCCACTTCGATCAGGAACTAGACAATGCTGTCCACTCTCACCACTTCTATTCAATATTGTACTTGAAGACTTAGCTGAAACCATCAGACAAGAAAGGGACATAAGAGGGATTCAAATCGGCAAGGAAGAAGTCAAGCTATCCCTATTTGCAGATGACATGATCTTATACCTGAGTGATCCCAAAAAATCCACCAGGAAGCTCCTGGAACTAATTGAGAAGTTCAGCAGGGGGGCAGGATAGAAAATAAATGTACAAAAATCAGAGGCCTTCCTATATGCCCAGAATGAAAGAAGTGAAAAAGCCTTGAGAGAAACAGTCCCATTTACTATAGCCCCTAAAAAAATGAAATACCTTGGTATAAACCTAACCAAGGAGGTTAAAGACCTTTACAATGAAAACTTTAAAACCCTAAAGAAAGAAATAGCAGAAGACACCAGAAGGTGGAAAGACCTCCCATGTTCCTGGATTGGCAGAATCAACATCATTAAAATGACCATCCTACCAAAGGCAATATACAAATTCAATGCTATACCAATTAAAATCCCAAAGCAATTCTTCAAAGAAGTTGACCAAACAATCTCAAAATTCATATGGAGGCACAAAAGACTCAGGATAGCAAAGACAATCCTGAGTAATAAAAACACTGCTGGAGGTATCACCATACCAAACCTTAGTCTATACTACATATCCATAGTTGTAAAAACAGCCTGGTACTGGCTCCAAAAGACACACACAGATCAATTGATAAGGATTGAAGGCCCAGATATAAGCCCACAAAATTACAGCCATTTGATCTTTGACAAAGGGGCCCAGAGAATCCAATGGAAAAAGAACAGCATCTTCAACAAATGGTGCTGGCAAAACTGGATCTCCACATGCAGAAGATTAAAGCTGGACCCGTACTTGTCACCATGTACAAGACTTAATTCCGAATGGACAAGGACCTTGATATAAGGCCAGAGACTATAAAAACCATAGTTGAAAGGATAGGGAACTCCCTCGAGCTGATTGGGCTAGGCCAACATTTCCTAAACAGACATCCAATGGCACAGTCACTGCTACCAACTCTCAACAGTTGGGACCTTGTGAAATTAAAGAGCTTCTGTTCAGATAAAGAGATTTTAACACGAGCTCAAAGGCCACCCACAGAATGGGAGAAAATCTTCACTAACCACATATGTGACAGAGCTCTACTGTCCAGAGTGCACAAAGAACTTAGAAAATTAAACTCCAAGGAAACCAATGGCCCAATTAAAAAATGGGCCCTGGAACTTAAAAGAAATTTTACCAGGGATGAAATTAAAATGTCTAACAAATATCTTAAAAAATGTTCCACCTCTTTAGCCATCAGGGAAATGCAAATCAAAACTTCCCTGAGATATCATCTCACCCTGGTCAGGATGGCGAAAATCCACAATACAAACAACAACAAATGCTGGAGAGGATGGGGAGAGAAGGGAACTCTGCTACATTGCTGGTGGGAATGCAGGTTCATACAGCCACTCTGGTGAGCTGTCTGGAGATTCTTAAAGAAATTAAAGATTGAAATGCCATATGACCCTGCTATTCCACTTTTGGGAATAACCCCCATGCAGCAGAGGTCCATATCGATAGCACAAGCACGACCATGTTCATAGCAGCACTGTTTACAATAGCAAAGTCATGGAATCAACCCAAATGTCCAACAGTTGACGAGTGGATAAGGAAAAAGTGGTACATCTATATAATGGAGTACTACTCAGCCATCAAAAATGATGAATTACTGGAATTTGCCGGGAAATGGATGTCATTAGAAACAATTATATTAAGCGAACTATCCCAAACCCAGAAAATTAAGTACCGTATGTACTCCCTAATAGGTGGTTCTTAGTACCAAACCCACCCAGCCCACCTTGAGACACTCATAGGTAAATCTATGTATGTCCTACTGTAATTGCAAGGATTACGAACAGGAGAGATGGGGTTGGAGGGCCACAACAGAAACAAGGAGAGAAGTGACCATGTTACAGTAGAGAAAATAGGCCTCCATCAAGGACTGCAAGTATGTAATGCGACACCTGGTTAAGTTCACAGACGTTCGTTCCTGATCATTTACAACTAAGGGGGTATGATCTCACCAGAAGGGGAGGGCATATAGTCTGGCAGATAAAACGTAATCATGTTGCAAATGGATGATTGACCCCTCCCTCACTGAGGTTTCCAACTTTTATTACATCTATCCTTGAATGTGCTATTATAATAAAACTCCAGTTTAACAGCTTTTTGTCTCTGGCCTGGGGGTGACATATAGTGCCCAGCAGGATGCAGTGAAGGGCATTGCAGGAGCAGCAAAACTGTAAAAGAAAATCAACAAACCACAATCCAGAACTTCAGAGACTCTATATCAACCACCTAGAACTAGGCCAGACTAATCTCTCCCCATCCTGAAGCTCAGGGACATTTGGGGAAGAGGGGGCGGTAAGAGTGTAATAGCAAAACGATGGGAGGAGCAATGATTTGCAAGATACTCCACACAAGTTAGGGCCGAAGCAATCATAATTGGACTTTGCATGCCCTGCGCAATGTCCAACACACTATTGACCTCACAAAGTCTAGCATTTGCTAAAGGCACCAAGATCCTTGGAGGCAAGGGATTGGGAGCCACAGTAGTGTTCCTATGCTTAAGGGGAACATGGGAAAGTGTTCAGGGAAATGCCACTGGGTCCTTGTACGTCATTGGAGAGGAGGGCCCAGAGGAGAGTCAGGGATGAATATTAAAGGACTCTCTGGGAATTGAGGCGGGAGGCATTGGGGATGCGGAGGGAGGGGTGAGGGGAGGGGGAGCAGGGGGTTCAGGGGAGGAGGAGGGAGGGAGGAACCGGTGTACCTATTAAGTTTGTATGAATGGAAATAATAATAAAAAATGTTAAAAAAATAAAAGTCCAAAGTCTTTCAACTAAGTACCTGTAAAAATTATATATGATATTGATAAAAAATTATATATTATAATAATTCAAAATAAACATTCCTTTTTAAAATGGAAGGATAAGAGCATAGGAAGAAACAAATCAAAATAAAACAAGACCAAAATTCAGTGGGGGAAAATATCAAATTCTTTAGTTTTTCATTTGTAATGCAATAAACAGGGCTGCGTAATACTGGGCAGCTCCACTGCTTCAGTTGTAAAGCCCGTAACACAAGTTCTCTGGGCCATCTCCAGCCCATGTCTTCGATCTTCTATGCTACATGCTCCATACTGCTGTTATGTCCAATATTTTGTGGCTTGTATTATAACTTTCAACATCATATTTCTTTGTAGAGACTCTGAAATGTCTATTCAGTGCCAAGTCTCAGTTGCTTTCCTTGAAATTCTTAGTCTTTCATCTTCCAAGCCTGCAAAACCAGTCTAACCTGATTGATGCTAATAAACTTTGTTACCACTTTTGGATAGAGTTTTAGGCATGTAGGCCACAGCTTCTGTGTGCTGATACTGAAGAAATACTTTTCTAAGCAGTTATTTTTGAGAATCAGGAAACATCAGCTTAAGTTTCCTTCCTTTAAATAAATCTGAATCTTTACAAAATGGAACCTTTAAGGGAAGGTGTGGGCTTTTATTCTGGGGACATCTTTTCTATTGTCCTAGAGCAGCACAGATTTTTTTCTTCAGTGTCACCGATCTATCTAAAAAGCACAGCTCCTTTCTGAACACTATCCTGAATATTCCTGCCTTAAAATTTCCTCTGTCAAACAAGTCAATCATCTTCAAATTCAACTTCACCAAAGTCCTCGTATGTCTCCTAAACCATATGATTTGTGCCAACATAATTCATATCCCTGTTAGCATAATTATTTTGTAAGTTATCACCATAGTGACTCATTAATCATGGCTCCAATGTTAAATAGCCACTCTAGTCCAAAGTTTGTTTCTCCCACAGAAACAGTTACAAAGGTTTGAAAGCCACGTAGTCCAATGCCTCACTTCTCTGGTACCAACCTGTGCTAGCTTCATTACTCATTGCTCTAAGAAAACACATGATCTAAAGAACTCAACAGCGAAGCACACAATTTCCAGTTACAGTCCACCATAGCGGGAGAGTCGCAAGATTAAAGACCAAAGGAACAGGTCATATCACATCTATAGCAATTTCATACAGCAAGGATCCAGGCACGCTTGCTTGCTTTATAACATTCCAGTATGAATTTTGATTTCTTATATAGGGATTAGAGCCATCCATGGAGTATATGTTTTTCTTCCTCAGCCCAAAAAGAGCATTCTTCTATAGACTTGTCCAAAGGCCTTCCTTAATCCAGATAATCCTTTTCAGTTGTGCCAAAAGCCTTAACATCCTTATAAATAGATTACTTTTTTCCTAGATATCAAGGCAGGTCCATTGGTAATAAATTAACTTTTATGTAATTGGATAGTTTGCCATAAGATTGCACTGTGATAAAATGGATCAGATTCCCCTATATTTCTTTCTGTCCTACATGCACTTTTATTTTGGATGTGTTCATTTCCTGTTCTAGTTCACTAATATATTCTGATATAGCATGAAGTCTTTACCAGAAGACAGGCAAATGCCTCTGCCATGCTCTTCAATTTCCTTCCTTTCTGATTGTAAAAATAAATAAAAAATGGTCATCTTTCTAAATACTAACCATAAAATCCTAATCTAGCTTTTAACATACAAATGAATTGTATAAAAGTTAGATTTTCAGAATAAAAAGGCTTTGAAAAAGCAGGATCAAAATTTATAATAGTCAGTAGCTGTGATCGCATGAAGAAGATTTCTGCAAGATTGTGTACAAATGCCTTGTCATAGAAAGAGGAGGACTTCATAGGTTCCCATGCCACCTTGAGTAATTATACGCAAATAATGGTAAGGGTATTTTCTTTAGCAGTGTAAACACTAGTAAGGTTCACATGTTCCAATGAAGAAACACTCACTACTATTGCTATAATGAATTCTAATAAAATTCATTTATTCATAAGAAAATACACAGGGACTATTTCAGAAGAGGAAGGTGATAAATGATAGTGAGAAGAATTCAAGAAAAGGTAACAAAAGGTGTATATTATTGAAATACATTATGTACATATGTGAAAAATGTCATAAGGAAAGATAACATTACATATAATTAATATTGACTAGAAAAAGCACTTTTTTAGCTTTGTAACTTTTTTTTGTTTATTTATTTTTTCCCAATTGTACAAACTTAATAGGTACTCTGGTCCCCTCCTTCCCCCCACACCTCCCCAGTCACCTTTGCACCCTCCCCCTTTATTTCACTCCCCTCCCTCCCTTTCTCTTAGTTTCCTTCTCTTTCCCCCCTTCCATTCCCTGGAGCATCCTTTAGTGTGAATGTCAAACTTCCCTCTGCGTCCTCACTCTAATGAAATGTAAGGACTCAGTAGTATTGCCAGAGCCCTTTCTTGTGCTCCCCTTTAGTATGGGAACACTATTGTGACTGTTAATCCCTTGCTTCTAAGGATCCTAGTGCCTGTGATCCATACTAGACTTTGGGGGGGTCATTGATATGTCAGTCATTTCTCAGGTCATGCAAAGTCAGATTATGGCTACTGCGGCCCTAACTTGTATGGAGTGTCTTGCGTATCGTTGCTCCTCCCCAACTGGAAATAGTGGACCCATTGCATTTAGCTGGAATCTTAATTGGATCTACAGTATTCATTTTGTGTATCATTTTGGGTAAGGAATGTAGATAGCATATTTTGCATGCATATGCATATGGGAAGATGCATTTATGTATGTGTGTTTGCCTGATGTGCATGAGCATGTGGATGCATATGCATACATGTTTGGAAATGCATTTGGAGGCACAAATTGATGTCACGTACCTTCTATGGCACTCCACTTCTATTATTAATGGTATCTTGGCAATCAACTAGGCTAGCTAGTCAGCTTGTTCAAAGTATACATTGTGTTTGCCATGGAAATTCTAGGATTACAAGTGGCTGCCAAACCTGCCATGTTTGTATTTGGTTTCTGGGGATCTTACTACAGTCTTAATTCCTTCAGGGAAAACAGCTTAACATCTGAGTAGCATCTGAAGTTCCCCATTATGCATTGAGTGAAGAAATAATACCTTACTATAAATTAGAGACAATGTTATCCACAATGATGTCTGTAAAGAGGAAAATAGAGCCATGTAAAGACATGCTTTGTAAATGAAATAGAGTTGTATAGTTATTTTATGCCATTATTAATGGTATTTTTCTAAACTTCCTCTCATTATGACTTCTGGCATGTATCATATATGAAGACTGCATCTGTCACTAGCTAATTTACTTTTCATATTTACTTCTCAGTAGTAGCTAATCCCTCACATTTGAATCACTGCAGAGTTTGAGGAACTCATTAAGATGACTGATCTAAATCAAGGTATCTTGCTAGATGTTCTTTCATGTTAACAAGCAATTAAGACCAATTAGGTAGTCATCTATTTGATTGCTGACAACTGAGATTTTCTGTGATGAAAATTTTTGCCTTGGTAGTATTTTTGGGCCAATCCTACATAATCTGCAACATCATTGTAATGATTTCTTCTACAGAAAAAATTATATATAATTTTAATAATGCATGAGTTGAGGAAAAGTTTGTATTTTATTCTAAAATGTGAGTGTCCTAAGGAAATGAAAGAGACTATTTATATCATATAAAGGAGAAATCTTTCAAGAGCAGGAAAAATATACTGTTGGGTAGTTTCCAATTAAGACTGAGTCAGGACACAATGAAACTTCTGAGTTTTTTGTGCTTATCAATGAGAACAAAGGTTTTAAAGGATTAATGGGCCAGTATTTCTCTGTGAAACTGACAAAGAAACAACTGAATTTTTTGTCTTGTTTGACATTCCCAGTAATTATCAAGTACGAAAAGCCTGTCTCTAGAAAAAATGCATAGCAAAATAAAAGAACTTCTCTTATAGAAACAATTTATATGTTTGTACCAACTTTTTCTGTCCCCCATTTTATAATATGGACTTCCGGTATTTCAAGGTACCTTAGTCTCATTATGACATATATTATCTCCCTCCTCTCAATTTTGAAAGGAATACTTATTTAATTGAAGAATTTTCCATGCTGAAAATAAAAACATAATATGAAGCCAGATTATTTTGACACATCTATATCTGATAAACTTTCTCTTCCCATTGTAATTCCTGTTTGTAAAGCTAAATGATTTATGTAAAAAATTCCCTAACCACAGTACTCTTTTCATACTTCATATAAAAGCTATTTATGTTGTCAAAGATCCATTTCCTGTTCAAAATACAAATAATTCAAATAAGAAATATTTTAGCCTCACATTTTATGCCTCACATTTATGAAGTTCATCTGGGGTAGAGTCATCAATAGATCTTAGTATAGAATGACTCTATGCCAAAGCTCTTAGTCTTGTTTAAATACTTTCATCAAAGTAGCATGCTACAAAATAAACATACAAACATCACTAGTCATACTATAGTGTAATAAAAAATTCCCAGAGAAATAAATCATAAAAAGTAACATTCATAAAATCTTAAAAAACCTAGGCATAAATCTAAGCAAAATATTGAAAGTCCTTTGAATGTAAACTTTAAGAAAAAATAAAGTCTGAAGAAGACACTGTAAGATGGATAGGCCTTCCATACATATAAATCAACAGAATTAATATAATACAAATGGTTATAGTACCAAAAGTGATGTAAAGATTCAACACAATCCTCACCAAATTTCAATCACATTTTAACAGTGGTATGAAAGATCTTAAACAGCTATAACAATCCTTAGCAGAAAGAAAAATAGTACAGTTATCAAAATACCTGACCTAAAATTATGTTACATGGCTAGAGAGATGGCTCAAGGGTTAAGACTCTGCTTCGAAAGCAGAAGATCCTGAATTCAGATTCCCAGTCCCATGTAAAAACTCCAAATGGAAATGACAATAACCTGAACTTCTGGCCTGGTGGGCAGAACCAAGGAATCCCAGAGTGAAGCTAAAAGGAAGTTGAAGCAATCCAGGATGATTCCAGAAGTCACCCTTGGACCTGCACAAGGAAACACAGTGCCCTCTGATACACACACACACACACACACACACACACACACACACACACACACACAAAATAAATAAATAAATAAATAAATAACCAGTTAAAAATTAAATAAAATTATGTTACAGAATCATAGTGAAAAAAATGAAGGTGAATTACTGGCACTGGGCACAAAGACAGACCTTCAGATAAATGGGATAATATAGACAACCATGAGATATAGTAGATGACAATGGGATAGAACAGAAGATGTAGAAATGAATCAGTAATGATAGATTCACCTAATTTTCAATAAAGATATTAAAAATGTCATGGAAAAACTGAATTTCAGTATGTAGAAGACTGCAACTAGAACCATATCTCTCACACTATACAAAAAGAAATTAAACTCGATAACATTAATGAAAGAGCTAAAGCTTTAGGATACTTGAGAAAAATACCAGAATCCACTGCAAGATATAGGTATAGGCAAGAACTTTCTGAAAATGACACCATAAAATCAGATAATTTCTCCAATGATTGATAAATGTGATTGTAGGAAATTGAAAAAGGATTCTTAACAGCAAGGAAAACAATCAGTAAAGTGACATCATACAGAATGGGAAAAATATCTTTGCCAGCTGTAATGGTTACTCTTAACTATTGCTATGAGAGACCATCCAAAGTCAAATAACTTAAGGGAGAAAAGGAAATTTATTCAACTTACAGTTCCAGAGGGGAAAACAGACTTTTATGGCAGTAGCATGGCTGGTGGCTGAAGCTGTAGGCAGTCTAAGTCACAGCAGACAACCACATGGCTGGAGTGTTCCTGGAGCATCTCTCTCTCTTCTGTGGCTCTTCTTATCTGGTCCACTACTGGAAGTTTCCTATGGTATCTATGGAGGTTCTGATGGGATCTAGGGGTGATCTTTGTATTATCCAGATAATCTCTTTAGATGGTCTCAGCTCATCTTGGCAAGTGTGGTCTCAGCTGATCTTAGTTAATGCCAGGTATGTCAAGTTGTCACCAAGGTTTAACTATCACACCAACCATATATCAGACTGGGAGTACAAAGAACTGCGGAAATTAAACAACAAGCAACTATCAGAGCATCCAATTGATAAATAAGTTAATGGACCGAATTAATCAGTTCTTGAAAGAACTATAACAGGCAATAAATAGTTGAACAGGTGTTTTCCATCTTCATCCATCAAACAAATGTAAATTATCATTGCTTTGAAACTCCCTCTCACCATTGTTAGAATGGTTATTTGTAAAAACAAATACTGGTGAAGGCATGAGTGGAAATAGTGTATTCATGCAGAAATCAGTTAGTATTGTTCTCAAACACTAGAAATAGTACTGCCACATGACCTAATTGTACAACTCTTGGCTACATACCCAAAGACATACCACTGAAGTACTCCTATATTTATGCTAATTATAGTACTGTCCCCAACAAATAGGGAATGGCCCACTCTGGATATTTATCAGCTAGGGAATATATGAAGAAAATGTTGTACACATACACAATGAAATTTTGTTCAACTGTAAAGAAAATGAACATCTCAAAATTTTCAAGAAAATGGAAAAAGGATGAAACTTGAAATCATTATGTTAAGAGAAATAAGCCAGACTCAGGAACACAAGTACCACATGCCTTTCATATGTGGAACTTAATTCAATGTGTGTGAGGGTGTGGGGTCATGAAACTAGATGGGGATCATAACTAGTGAGGAATAGATATATTGAATATAAAATGTAAGAAAGAAGCGGAAATCATCTGGTAGAAAGAAAAAATACATCAAAATGAGCAGGATGTATGTGTGGGAGCACAGGGGGGGAAGGGAATGAATGAAAACAAATTTTAACATGTGTATATGAAAATGTCACAATTAAACTTATCATTTTTGGGTTAACCTATAAAATGAATAATATACATATATATGTATACCTGTACTTATACAAAATATGCACAAATATATGTACAAAATTTAACGTGAATGAAAATACTATCAGTGCATATTAACTGCTCAACTTAAGAAAAATCATCTTTTTTAAGGCAGCAAATGTTTGTAGAAACATTTACATAATAAAGAAAATAAGAATAATTTTGACTAGATTATAGAAAAAATGTTTTTAAAATTTTTATATACTGACACTCTTATCATTAGATTTTACTTGAAGTTGGATTTACCACTTAATTGTTCCAATATATTAAGCTTTGTGTCATCAATAGAAAAAAACCATATTCATGAACTTTTTCAAATCTTGAGAGGCAAAATTAAACATAGTATCATAACTGGAATGATGATGCTGTTTCCAAAATTCATGTTGAGGGTTAACACAATGGTATTGAATATTAAATACTAGGCCTTTAATAAATTATTAAATCATGAAAGAGATGTCCTATTTAATGTCATTACAGCTGGTTATTATTAGGATGCTGTCTGATCCCTACAAAAATTGTAACTCTATAGAGATGTGATGACTAGGGTAGTAGTACTGGTAGTGACAGAACCTTTTACAGTTGAGATCAAATTCTGGTCAGTTTCCTAGAGTGAGTTCTTGTGACAAGTTATTATAAAAAAATCTAAATTGAGTCTTAATGTTACTCTGTGCTTCCTTCTTTCCATATGATTTTCTCTTCTATACTAACTTTGACAATAGCACGGCTTGTCCTTCATTTTGTGTGCATTCAGTATTGTTGTGCCTTCTTGGACGAATGACCTCTCTATCATTCTGTACTCATCCTTTTAGTCACTGCTGCTTACATTAGAAATATTTTATAGCTGATTAAGGTATTAACTCTTGATTTCTTTCATTAATTTATGCTTCATATATATTCTCTTAAAACAATATTTATTTATATGGGTAACTTTCTTTTAATTTTAAAGTTATTTTATTCTTTTATTAAGCAATATGGTAGTTATTATTAAAGAATTTAGCCTTATTAAATAGCCAAAGCTTGCTCTTCAATGGAACAATAGTAAAAGGTTCACTCTGAGGACATAGCTTTAAAAGGTTCACTCTGAGGCATAGCTTTGAGCAAAGATTTTACCACATAAGAATATACATTTTTAGGTTAGCGAGATCGCTCAGGGGTTAACACTCAGCAGTGTAATCAGGACCTGAGTTTGGATCCTAGGTCACAGGTTAAAAACTCCAGGGTGTAAGGGCAGCGGCCTTTACTTCCAGTCCTGGTGGGCAAAGCCTGGGAAATCCCAGAGCAATACAAAAAGGAGGTAGAAGTAATCCAGGATGATTCTCAATTCACGCTTGGGCCTCCACAGGGACACACAGTGCCCTTTGATGCACATCTACAGGAAAACACAGTGCCCTCTGATGGACACACATACACACACACACACACACACAAAATAAATAATGATAAATATAAAAATATATATAATAAATATATATATTAATGTAGAGAAGATGTAAGCAAGTGATACAGAACAGAGTAAGGGGGATAACAGAAAGAGAGAGATCAAATTTAAAATAAACACAAATGCCAAAGGAATTTTCTCACCCCTTAAAGCTGCTGCCCAGGAGAAATTCTCCCAAGTGTCAGCACAAAAACACTGAACCACCTATAATCCAAGGGGGGATATTGGAACCTCGAGGTTATAAGAGAACTTGGTAGTGTCATTCACATAGTATTGGATTTTGGAGGCATTAAAGATTCAAGATTGAAGAGATCATGGATTCCTTCTCCACAGTGTTAAAGAACTATTGTGCAGGCAGTGTAAAGCACAATCAGAATTCCTGAGAGAAGGCTCTTAGTGGCCAGTGAATGATAAAGTTAAAGTCTGTGTTGTGGTTGGGATGTAGAAATGTTAAAGATTCCAGATGAAGCATCTTCTAAGGAGTTTGATATACCATAGAAGGAGTCAATCCAAGAGAGTGATACATGTTTCAGGCAGCAACAATGGACAGACCAAAATGAAGTCCTTTGTAACCGAAATAATTCAACAGGATGCTCATACACTAGAAATTGACCTGCAGGATTTAGACTTTGACATTCTGGTTTTCAATGATATTATGGTCTGATGTTTCCTGAATATACCCTCATTCTTCCTTATTAGAATGGAAATGTTTTCTCTATGCCTTATCTTTTAAGTATGTAGCTTGTTTTTTTATTTTATAATATACTACAATTAAGAGACTGCCTTGAGTCTCTGGAAAGTTTGGACTTCAAATATTTAAATGGTGTTGTCACTGCAATAATCTATATGTGTGTTTAAAATTGGACTGAATGTGATTTTTATCATGAGATACCCATAATCCTATGAAGGCCAGTAGGGATAATGTCAAAGATTGAATGTGAGTTGATCTACACATCCTATATGTTTACATTTTTAGCCAATATTAATTTTTGGGAATGCGATGACTCTTTTAAGTCTTAGAAACTTGGTAGAAGAAGGTATGTCATAAATGTTGGGTAGTGAAGTTCGAAAGCCATGCCCTGCTTCTCTCTATCTCTCCTGGTCTCTCTGCTTCATGATGATTGGGGTGATATGAACTGATCTCCTGCTTCTGCCACTGGCCAGGCTTTCTTCTGTATGATTCTTACCATAATGGACTATATCCCCTCTGGAACCATAAGGAAAGAAAGAATCTGTTTTCTCTGAAGATGATTCTAGCAGAGTATTGTCTCACAGTAAAAGTGAACTAATTACAACAACCAATGATGTAAATTTGAGTATATTAGATGGTTGTTTCTCTCTACGTGGCTGTGAGAAATTAATAATTAGTTATTTGTTTTCTTTTTTCTAAAAAGTTGGAATGGTTAGTAAAAGGAAGGTTGGGTGTATTAAATTCAAATTTTGGAAGCAGGTGCCGAAAGAGTCCTCTTAGTTAAGCTACAGTGCTTTGAGGATTTGAATTGTAGAAAGCATAACAAAGCTCTTTGATAAATTCCATGTAAATATTTTTATGCTAAGCCTCAGATAAAAATATATCTACTTAGAAAATGCAGTGTTTTTGTCCTTTTTGTACCTATGAGGAAGCCTACTAGCCTCTAAAAGATAATCTCAACCAAGATCACACAAAAGAAACTGGTTGAACACAGTGGAACACAAAACAAACCATAAAGACATTAATATGCATTGCAGTTACTCTGCATGGTTGCAAAAAATAACCATCAAATGAATTGAATTAAGGGAGCCAAGTGGTTTATTCTCCTATGACAGTCAGTTACAGTTGCTATCCTAGCTTTGTAAGAGAGTCCACAACAACACCAGTGCCTTGGGACCTAGTTGCAACAAATCCATGCAACAGCTAAGAGAGGGACAATTCTCACTTGCCGGACTAGCATGTCTGACCACATATACAAGAGAAATACCATCTTTCTTAAACAGCTCCACGTATTTTATTCACCTGTCCAAGGCCTATTCCCACCCACCATGAGTTGGGCCTTCACCATTCACTAGACCATCTCCTGAAGATTTGCTCTGGACTTAACTAACAATTCTCTATAAATGTGCCCAGAGCTTGAACCCTCAATCATTAAGTTGATACTTGTACCTAACTATGACAATATGGGAGGAAGACTTGATCAGAGTGGAGTTCTGGGGAAGAGATAAGAAAAAATAGAGAAGAGTAATCACAATGTTTTATGCACATATACAAAATTGTCAAAGAACAAAATTGTCAGTAAAATAGCAAAAATACATGACATTTTTAAAAGTTCTGAGCAATAAAAATTGTGGGTATGTATAGAATGATTTAAGTGGAAACACAGAGATAGCTCATAACATCTGTACTTTAGCTGGTAATTATTTAATTTATATCAGATTTTATAAAAAATGGGTTACACAAACTATATGACTTCCAATGATAGATTAGACAATTTGTTGGCATTCTATCAATGAAATACTGAACATGAATAGATTTGGTCTTTTACACTGATGGACTTGGGGACTTGGAGGGAAGATGTTGTTTATCAAACAACCACACACAGAAATGTGAATTACATTTTTCTATTTTCATGGAAATTGTCAGATAAGTTTATTTGAAGAAGTTCCCATTTAAATGCATTTTCAAAGGTCTAATGCTACATATTTCAATAGTGGAGGGGGAGAAACTTTTTATAAAGATACTCTTGAGCTTGACAGGGTGAATGACCTTAGAAAACTCTACAAAGACTAAAAACTTAGAGTATCACTGCAAGAAAGCTTTGTTACAAGTGAGCCTAAAAACGCGGGTTATGGAGATGGATCAATGGTAAAGTGCTTGTTGCACAAACATTAAGATTTGAGCTGAATCCCTAGCACTCACTTAAAAAAGAAAACGTGGTGACCAGTGTCTATAATCCCAGTGTAAGGGGTGAGGGGAGATAGGTAGATCTCTGAAGCTCCCTAACATGACAGTCTTGTCAAATTGGTGTACTATCTGCTAAGTGAGAAACTCTCGCTTCAAAAAATGAGATAAAGATCAATACAAGAAGACACTCAATATCAATCTCTTGTTTCCACATGTGCCATCATTGGTGAGCACACATCCATACACATGTGCTTAAGCACAAACACACACACACACAGATTAAATAAAATTACTCAGTATCTATTGGGGACTTTACTATAAAATAAAACTGAAATTGTTAAATAGAGACACATTATAGAATAACATGTATTAATATGAGCTTCAAATTTTTGCTGAGGGAAAATTACTGGAAGAAAGAAGAATTAATGGAAAGCACTGTTGTAACCAGGGAGGAAAGAATAAATATAAAAATTCAATATTTTAATAAGTTTGTATATATAGAAGAATTTTTGTTATATGCATCTGAAATGTGTATGTACGTATGTGTATATGTGTGCAGTCAGAGGACAACTTTTAGGACAACTTTTTTCTACCATGTGTATTCCAGGGAATTCGACTCAGTTCATCAGTCTTGGAGGCAAGCATCTTTACCCATTAGGCAATCTTGCCAGGCCTGCAATAGGTTTTAATAAAGGTACAAAAGATCCAGATCAAATGTCACTCAAAGTAGATCAAGAGATACATTGCTTTATTCCATTGTATTTTCAGTGAATATAGGGGATGCAGTCCTCTTTTTTTAAATTCCTTTAGTTTTATTTTCAGTGAATCTTAGATTAAGGCAGCAAACAAAGGAAGAAGAAAATTATAGCCTTAGCCTGTCAGGCTAAATAGTGTTTTTTGGAAAGGCTGATGTTTTCTTTAGAATGCAGTTAAAAGACAAAGCTATAATTTTCCATTTATTTTCCTTTGTTATTGTATATATAGTGCATTTATCCCAATTTGATACCACTTGCTCTTTTGTCAGTGGAAGTCTTCCCCTGGACTCATACTAACCACAGTTCCTTTCTGAAAACACATGGTAAATACTGTCCCTGCCACTCTTCTTTTGACATTGGCCATTTTGTCTTACAGACTTGAGTCCTTGGACGATTCAAGGCCTCCATTATTCATTTCTAATGGCTTAGTTTTAAACTGCTTTAATTTAGAATATCACAGGTCATGTATCTTAAAATACATCCACTTCAAGTAGAAAAGATCCACTTCTACCGTCTTTGCCACTGGAGTAGCTACTATGAAAACTTCCATTTTATGGTTGTGGACATGGGGTACCTAAGCTGAACAAAAATGTCCATAAAATACTGAGCAAGCTGGGGGTTCTGAATTAACATTGTTGGACACTGAGGAGTTGGAAAAGCAATTTCAGATGTGCATACACTTGTTTACTTAACCTGTTTAGTTTTGATGTCTGTTTCCTTTCGTACTTTAATTTTTAAACTGAACATCTTAGGACTGGGGATATGGCTCAGTTAACAAGTACTTATTGCACAAGCATTAGGACCTGAGTACAGATAACTAGCACCTATGTAATGAAGTAAGGAATGTGTGGATCTCTAACTTCACTGCTGGGAGGAAAGAAAACAGGCAGATCTCTGATGATCATTAGCTAAATCCATTGATAGTCAGTGAACTAGATTTTTATTGAAAAAGCCTGTCTAAAAAATAAAACTGAAAAGTGATATAGGAAAACACCTCACATACCTCTCTAGCTTACATACACATATGTGCACACACCCTCACACACATGTACACACTCATGATCCCCCATACACATACACCACACAGAGAGAAAATTCAGATGAATAAAATTAATCATTTCCCAAAGATTATATCTTTCCCTTAAAAGATGAAATTGTACCTTGACAGTAGTACTCTTTTGGAAGTAGAATTAGATTTTTGCATTTTTTCCCTAAGAGACTGAATTTTTTTTCACATAGTAATAGATAGATGCATTTTTCCATAGAAAGACATTTTTTACTGCCATTTTATTTTTCTTCTAAAATACCAAATAATAAGGAATTTGATATACTTTGCTGTCATTTTCCATTGTCATATGACACAGGACAATGGTCCTTGTTTATTAAGGACATAGAATGTCAGTGCTGAAGGGCCACCAGATTTCTTTCTGACAAGTATAACAAAGGGAATCATGCCCATGCATTAATAATTTCTGCTGTGTTAAATTAACTACGTTAATAGTCATGATTGTTTGCTTCTGTCTCCAGCACTAATTAGTGCCTAGATCTTACAAAGACACAAGTAGCAGGAAAAGACTGTGAACACAAACTACTTGAGGTTTGCCTTCTGAAAAGAAGGGAACAAACATACTCAACTCAATACATCTTAAAGACTTCACATAATTTTGGTGGATATACTGACTGCATTGTCTCTTCTTCATGCATTTCAGGTCTAAGGAAACCTTGACAATATTCAACCTTTTTTTTTTGTCATTTCCTGAGATGAGTTAGAACTTCTCCCTTCATTCAAAAAAGTTACTTTGGAATCATGATTGAATATAAAGAGGACATGAATTGTATGAATTTAAGGAATAGTTTGATTACTTGTGATCAGAATAGGTTTCAATGCATTTATTCATTTGAAAATGTTACATTCCTCAGGCTAATATGAAACAGTTGATATCAGTTTGTGTCGCTTAAAAGTCCAAAAGTACATTGTCGCTATACCTCACCAGGGAAAAGGACTTAGCATGCTTCTGGGAATAAACAAACTACAATGAATATTATTTAATAATATCATTTAATAAATGTGTGAATAAGTAGAACACCTGTTTAAGAATACCAACAAAAACGTTAACATGCTTTACGTTGAGAAAAAACTGATTTTTAAGGTATTTGAGAGAAACCACACAGGCATATAGTTTCAAAAGTACAAGTGTCTGTTATCAAGGGGGATGCTGCATATTATTTTCTGATGCAATCAGATATGACTTGATGTGCAAAGCAAAGTGCAATCACTAACACGCCTAAGAATCTCATGGAAATAATCTAAAATTGTTGCTTCCTTGAGTTATCAGTGAATTTTGCATGAAGTATCCCAGATCTTTCTAATACAGAGAACCATTATGCCTGTCTTGAGAAATACAATTCATAGTAAATAAATAACTTAAAAAGACAATCACTGCAAAAATAGTGTACAATTACAGAAAAATCTTTGCATAGACTGGTAGGGAAAGGGTGATACTATGAGATCTCCCTAATGAAGTGCTTGGAATAATTTTGCAGGTAAACTTAACAGAAAAGAGGATACTTTCAAGAACATTAATTAACAGTGATTCCAAAGAAAAAGCTTGTATCTGAGGGCAATTGTGTCATTTCCTTCAAAGTATATCTAAATTCCAATTTTGTTGATCAACCTCAATAAATTGACCCTGCTTCAGTCTCACATGCTCTTTACTAAACAAGAATGATTCCTCCCATCTATTTTCTCTGAAATGCCAATGAATCAGCTTTCCTTCTTATTCACCTATGAGCTTAATTAGGACTTACTTCAACTGTTAATTCTTCACAAATGTGTTCATATCTGTCTTTAATTGGCATCTGTGGCTATCTGGCACAGATCTAATCTAGAAAAAAAAAGATGCAACCGGAGAACACACTGTTACACACACCTACAGCATCAGCAAACGGGAAGTTGAATCAAAAGTTTGGAGGTTTGAAAGTACCCTGGCATAATAGTAAAAACTTATCAGACAATGAAATTAGCTATTGGCAATAAATATAGTGTGTAGCAATTAAAATGTTTCTACATATGGTATATTAGATTTTAAACGTATCCAACATATATATTTTCATTCTACAACAATTTCTGCTTTCTGCTTGCTTTCATTTATTGACTAGTGAGTCTTTACAGACAAGCTTTAGCAAATAATTATAAACTCTTTAATCACGGTTACTATTGATAGTTAAAATAATTAAAAAATACAAGAGGCAAAGTGACTATTTAGCATATGGTTCAAACACATTTCATTCCATAGTAAATTTAATGAATATTTGAAAAAGTAGTCAATTCAATTATTCACATTCAGAAATTTTAAAACCAAATGTTTGTAAGTTCACAGATAGATGCAGGCATTATCACAGACAATTTTAAAATGGTTCATCACAGAAAGAAATTTTGGATTATCCATATATGTGACCTCCCATTCTCAAGCCAAGCTTTAGAAAACCACTAATTCATTTTTGGTATCTATAGATTTCTCTATTCTTTACTGTCACAAAAATGGAATTGAAAATAATTTCATTATAGTTTAATGTGTTGAACTATATCTCAGTAAAGTTATTTCTCAAAAGGAAGATATATAATTTATTAAATTTTTCTTGAAAATTCTTAACTGTTTTTAAATTAAAGTGTGTATGTGTCTGTGTGTGTGTGTGTGTGTGTGTGTGTGTGTGTGTGTGTGTGTGTTTGTTTGTGACCTCTTCTTAGAATCTTTTGAAAGAAGTTTTATTAGTTTGTTAACATACTTCTTTTGGAAAAATGATATATAAAATGGAATAATATAGGAGATTTAAAATGCAACATATTGGGTATGATTCAAAATATTATATTTGTATCTTTAAGCATAAAATTTCTTTTTCAAAATATTAACAATATCTAATCATTGATGGAACTTTGAGAAAATATTAAAGGAAAAGATAAAGGATCATAAGCTCAAAGCGGAAGAGGGGGCGGTAAGACTGTAAGAGCATAAGGATGGGAAGAGCAATGATTTGCAAGATACTCCACACTAGTTAGGGCCGAAGCAATCATAATTGGACTTTGCATGCCTTGCGCAATGTCCAACACACTATTGACCTCACAAAGTCTAGCATCAGCTAAAGGCACCAAGATCCTTGAAGACAAGGGATTGACAGCTACAGTAGTGTTCCTATGCTTAAGGGGAACACAGGAAAGGGTTCAGGGAAATACAACTGGGTCCTTGTACGTCATCGGAGAGGAGGACCCAGAGGAGAGTCTGGCATGCACATTAAAGGACTCTCTGGGGATTGGGGGGGAGGCACTGGGGGATGGGGAGGGAGAGGTGAGGGGAGGGGGAGCAGAGGGTTCGGGGGGGGAGGAGAAAGGAGGGAGGGAGAGAACTGGTGCACCTATTAAGTTTGTATGAGCAGAAATAATAATAAAAAATGTTAAAAAAGACAATTTCTTAAAGTGTTTTTTATACTGAATATTTTTATCACAATATGATACTTTGCCAAAATGTGTTTATTTCTATGTTACCTATTATACAATCTATGAAAATTAATGTATTTTATAATCACATATTGTCCACATGGGTGTGAGGGTATTTTTTGTGAAATGATTTTTTGTTCATCTTTCCAATTTTAGCAATGGAAATGTCTTCTTTTTCATTATTGTGAGAAAAGCTTGTGAACAGTGATTATACTTAGTATGTTAGAAAAAATAATGCCCCATTCCACAATATATGCATGTCCTAAACTCCCAACCTATAACTGCATCTGAAGGCATGTTGAAAGAGAACTAACTTTGTGCATAAAATTAAGGTTGCTAATTCATAGCCTAATATAATCACAAGGACCCATACCAGTAAAAAAAATCAATGAAGAGGAAAGAGAACAATTCAGAAGGTAGTCTGTGAAGAATTTGACTTAGTATTGCAGCTTCAAAGATGAAGAAAGGTCAGTAGGGTGATAGCCACCAGGAAGAAAGAATGAGGGAAACCAGAAAAGTCCAGAAACAGAGTTAACAGAAGCAATGACATCATCTGTTTAACCTTTAATCCATTTCATTTTTATTGTGAGAAAATAAATTTGCATTATTTCAAGGAGATCAGATTGTTGGTAATTTGAGGCAGGGGCAACAGGAAGTTATAAATAACTTAGCAAGCATTTTCATAGCCATAGTTCCCTGTAATGATTTAAATGATTTTTTATAATATTTTCCTGATTTTCAGCATCTTCACTGTTATTCTTATGCTGTACAGTAGTCCATTAAAGTATTTAATATGATTTCAACAAACTTATTTGTCTGTGTTTGAAAGTATTTTCTAAAGCGATCTTGTATAATTATGCAAAAAGCATTTGATGAAGGCAGCATCTCCCAGATTTTTATTCATTGTTTAGTTTCTGCCTAATGATCAACTTCTAAAACAAAACAACATTGATAGTTGTGGTGAATATCAGATGAGAGACAATGTGTCATGAGTCTCAATGAACCAAGTATTTCCAATTAAGATAAACGATACCCAGAACTATAATTGGCAAAAATTGAAAAATGTGAATGAACCATTTTTTTTCACTTCAGCAATCAACTAGATATAGATGAACCTTTCCTAATAGCTTTATCTAATCTCCAAAAGATTAATTTATTCTTTTCTCTATCATATCTAATAATAAATACTTTACATAAACACTGGAGGTTTCTAAAAGAATAATATTGAATTCTACTTCCTTTTGTGAATATGTTCTTTGGATTTACATACAGTATTTTGTTCACATTTTTTCAGTGTTTCACGCTATGATGGAAACTAAGGTGGGCAATGAAGAGATGATGAGGGACTACTTACTTTTAAAAGGACATTGTAATGAATTCTGCTTGCATATGTGTTTTTTAGTGATACTGGTAAAAATTATTTTAAAATACAGACTTTTAATAATCCTAAGAATAAGGAACAAATGAAATGCATCTAGTCAACAAAAATCCAGTCACACACTAGGAATTTTGCGCTATTTGCAGTATGATCATTCTCTTCCTCATTCCTCCGTACTCTGTGAGGTAGAAACTTGAATCCAAACTGCTGAAGTCAAGGATAAAAGGCAAACTCTTCTCCCACATAGCCTTCTTTCCAGAACAGTAGAACATTGGCATTTTTTCATATGGTCCCCAATTACTTTTAACTGAAGCTAAGTTCTGAATAAGTGTGAGTGAAGATACGGAAGCACGTTACTCCTTCATCTTCCACCTTATAAACAGGAGCTCTCACCTGGCTATAGCACAGTGATAATAATGGAGCCATCAATAGCAGACTTGTAGTTTGTGGGATATATAATAGCCAAGCTTTCCAGTTACAATTTTTTTCCACACAAGTGGACTCTTTTCTTCTTTGCAGACAACAGTGTTGAGAAAAAGGCCATTTGGAAAGAAGCTTTATGATGTCTCCACGAACGCCTAGCTCCATGACTCTGGATCAGAGAATTTGCTTAGAAAAGAGACACAATATAAGACATTTGTCTCATTCCTAATGGAACTCAATTATTGTGCAATGGAGTGTCAAGAAATTTTAAAACTGAAAAAGGACTCCAGACATCACTTCTGCTTGTGATGAAACATAACTGAGAAGAAAGTCAAGGATAAGGTGAAGAGAGCTTGAACTACAGGGTGACATGTTTGTGGGTGAGATTCTGAAAATCAGACAAATGAGAAAAGTGATCCTGGGTTCAGAACAAATATCAAATGTTGATCTTTTAGAAACTATAACTTTAAAGGAAGTACAGTATGGACTCCTATGTAGGATAATTTTTTTTTCCATGAGAATTCTTGAAATCAATTGGGCAATTGTTATGTAACAAATGGATTTTAGAAGCAGGATATGGTCCAAATCACAGTCAGTTTTAAAAACCATAGTATTATCTTTGGCATCCAAGGAGAATTGTGGATGGTCTTGCTTCCTAAAGAACATCATAATATTTATATCATGATTATGTGGAGAATAAACTTCAACAAAGGAATCCAGCCAGTAGTTAAACCAATAAGCAAGCAACAATTTAAATTTAAAGAATACTATCCTGAGTTACTGTGATATATCAAAATTGTACAATTGCTGGCAAAAAAAAAGTATTAGGAGCACAAAAATACTCAGAGAAGTGTGTGATGCACCAGAAATAAAAAAGAAAATGGGAGATGTAAAGAAATAAAATTGAAAGTAGGATTTTGAGGCAAAAATGCAGCCTGAAAACACTAAACTCACCTACCCATTCCATCATTCCTATTAAAGACATGAGTATTTGGGAAAAGCAGAAAAAATACATTTATTTTCGGAGAGAGAACAATAAACATATCCTATTATGTCAAGCGCTTTTTCAGGTTTCTTTTATTTTTTTAAATACATTTTTTATTATTTCTGCTCACACACACTTAATAGGTAGACCAGTTCCCTCCCTCCCTCCTCCTCCCCATGAACACCCTACTCCCCCTCCCCTCCCTCCCCATCCCCCAGTGCTTCCCCCCAATCCCCAGAGAGTCCTTTATTGTGTATGCCTAACTCTCCTCTGGGTCCTCCTCTCCGATGACGTACAAGGACCCAGGGGCATTTCCCTGAACCCTTTCTCGAGTTCCCCTCAAGCATAGGAACTGTGGCTGTCCATCCCTTGCCTCCAAGGATCTTAGTGCCTTTAGCTGATGCTAGACTTTGTGAGGTCAATAGTGTGTTGGACATTGCACAGGGCATGCAAAGCCCAATTATGATTTCTTCGGCCCTAACTAGTGTGGAGAATCGTGCAAATCATTGCGCCTCCCATCCTTTTGCTCTTACAATCTTACCGCCCCCTCTTCCGCAAATGTCTCTGAGCTTCAGGATGGGGAGAGATTAGGCTGACCTAGTTCTATGTGGTTGATATAGAGTCTCTGAAGTTCTGGATTGTGGTTTGTTGATTTTCTTTTACAGTTTTGTTGCCCCTGCAATGCCCTTCACTCCATCCTGATGGGCATTGTATGTCACCCCCTGGTCAGAGACAAAAAGCTATTAAACTGGAGTCTTGTTATAATAGCACATTCAAGGGTAGATGTAATAAAATTAGGAAACCTCAGTGAGGGAGGGGTCAATCACCCATTTGCAAAATGATTACTTTTTATCTGCCAGACTATATGCCCTCCCCTTCTGGTGAGATCATACCCCCTCAGTTGTACATGATCAGGAACGAACGTCTGTGAACTTAACCAGGTGTCACAATACTTACTTGCATTCCTTGATGGAGGTCTATTTTCTCTGTTATAACATGGTCCCCTCTCTCCTTGTGTCTGGTGTGGCCCTCCAACCCCATGCCTCCTGTTCATAATCCTTGCAATTACTGTATTACATAGGTTTACCTTTGAGTGTATCAATGTGGGCTGGGTGAGTTTGGTACTAGGAGCCACCTATTAGGGAGTACATATGGCGCTTAATTTTCTGGATTTGGGATACTTCACTTAATATAATTGTTTCTAATGACATCCATTTCCCGGCAAATTCCAGTAATTCATCATTTTTGATGGCTGAGTAGTACTCCATTGTATAGATGTACCACAGTTTCCTTATCCATTTGTCAACTGTTGGACATTTGGGCTGATTCCATGACTTTGCTATTGTAAACAGTACTGCTATGAACATGGTCGTGCTTGAGCTATCAAGGTGAACATCTGCTGTATGGGGGGTTATTCCCAAAAGTGTGATAGCAGGGTCATATGGCATTTCAATCTTTAATTTCTTTAAGATCTCCAGACGGCTCACCAGACTGGCTGTATGAGCCTGCATTCCTACCAGAAATGTAGGAGAGTTCCCCCTTCTCCACATCCTCTCCAGCATTTGTTGTTGTTTGTATTGTGGATTTTTGCCATCCTGACCGGGGTGAGATGATATCTCAGGGAAGTTTTGATTTCCATTTCCCTGATGGCTAAGGAAGTGGAGCATTTTTTAAGAAATTTGTTAGACATTTTAATGTCATGCCTGGTAAAATTCAGGGCCCATTTTTTAATTGGACCATTGTTTTCCTTGGAATTTAGCTTTCTAAGCTTTTTGTGCCCTCTGAACAGCAGAGCTCTATCAGATATGTGGTTAGTGAAGAGTTTCTCCCATTCTGTGGGTTGCCTTTGAGCTCATGTGACAAACAGAAGCTGTTTAATTTCACAAGGTCCCAACTGTTGAGAGTTGGTAGCAGTGACTGTGCCATTGGATGTCTGGTTAGGAAATGTTGGCCTAGCCCAATCAGCTCGAGGGAGTTCCCTATCTTTTCAAGTATGGTTTTTATAGTCTCTGGCCTGATATCAAGGTCCTTGATACATTTGGAATTAAGTCTTGTACATGGTGACAAGTACGGGTCCAGCTTTAATCTTCTGCATGTAGAGATCCAGTTTTGCCAGCACCATTTGTTGAAGATGCTGTTCTTTTTCCATTGGATTCTTTGGGCCCCTTTGTCAAAGATCAAATGTCTGTAATTTTGTGGGCTTATATCTGGGTCTTCAATCCTTATCCATTGATCTGTGTGTCTATTTTGGAGCCAGTACCAGGCTGTTTTTATAACTATGGATTTGTAGTATGGACTAAGGTTTGGTATGGTAATACCTCCAGCAGTGTTTTTGTTACTCAGGATTGTCTTTGCTATCCTGGGTCTTTTGTGCCTCCATATGAACTTTGAGATTGTTTGGTCAACGTCTTTGAAGAATTGCTTTTGGATTTTAATTGCTATAGCATTGAATTTATATATTGCCTTTGGTAGGATGGTCATTTTTACGATGTTGATTCTGCCAATCCAGGAACAAGGGAGGTCTTTCCACCTTCTGGTGTCTTCTGCTATTTCTTTCTTTAGGGTTTTAAAGTTTTCATTGTAAAGGTCTTTAACCTCCTTGGTTAGGTTTATACCAAGGTATTTCATTTTTTTAGGGGCTATAGTAAATGGGATTGTTTCTCTCAAGGCTTTTTCACTTCTTTCATTCTGGGCATATAGGAAGGCCTCTGATTTTTGCACATTTATTTTGTATCCTGCCAGCCTGCTGAACTTCTCAATTAGTTCCAGGAGCTTCCTGGTGGAGTTTTTGGGATCCCTCAAGTATAAGATCATGTCATCTGCAAATAGAGATAGCTTGACTTCTTCCTTGCCAATTTGAATCCCTCTTATGTCCCTTTCTTGTCTGATGGCTTCAGCTAAGAATTCAAGTACACTATTGAATTGAACTGGTGAGAGAGGACAGACTTGTTTAGTTCCTGATCGAAGTGGGAATGCTTCCAATTGTTCCCCATTGAACATAGTCCTTGGTGTGGGATTGTTGTATACAGCTTTTATTATATTGATTAAGTTTCCTTCCCTTCCTACTGTCTCTAGCGTTTTGATCATAAAAGGCTGTTGGATCTCGTCAAAGGCTTTTTCTGCATCTATGGAGAGTATCATGTGGTCTTGGACTTTGGACTGGTTTACATGATGAATTACGTTTATTGATTTGTGTATGTTGAACCAACCTTGTGTGCCAGGGATGAAGCCTACTTGGTCCCCGTGAATGATCTTTTTAATATGTTTTTGAATCCGATTTGCTAAGACTTTGTTGAGAATCTTTGCCTCTGTGTTCATCAGAAGGATCGGCCTATAATTTTCTTTTTTAAGTGAACCTTTATTAGGTTTTGGGATTAAGACGATATTAGCTTCATAGTAGGAATTTGGTAGTGTTCCTTCCTTTGCTCTTTGATGGAACATTTTATGGAGTATTGGTGTTATTAACTCCTTAAATGTCTGGTAGAATTCTGTGCCTAATACATCTGGTCCAGGACATTTTTTGGTGGGATGATTTGAGATTACTTCCTCAATTTCCTTATATGTTATAGGACTATTTAAAAAATTCACAACTTCCTGATTCAATTTAGGTAAGTTGTGTTTATTAGAAATTCATCAATCTCTTTTGTTTTGTCAAACTTCACAGAGTATAAGTTTTTGAAATATGATGTTATAATTCTCTGGATTTCTTGGGTATCAGTAGTGATGACTTCATGTTCATTTCTAATTTTGTTAATTTGGGTTTTCTCCCTCTTGCTTTTGGTTAATTTAGCTAGGGGTGTATCAATCTTATTGATTTTTTCAAAGAACCAGCTTTTTGACTGGTTGATTTTTTCTATTGTTTTCTTAGACTTGAATTCAGATATTTCTCCTCTTATTTTGCTAATCTCCATTCTTCTACTACTTTTGGGATCAGATTGCTCTAGTTTCTATAAAGCCTTAAGCTGCATCATTAAGTTATTTATTTCTGATGTTTCCATTTTTGTGATGTAGGCCTTAAGAGCTATGAACTTACCTCTTAGAACAGCTTTCATTGTGTCCCAGTGATTTTGGTAAGTTGTATTTTCATTATCGTTCACTTTCAGGAAATCTTGAATTTCCTTTTTAATTTCTTCCTGAATCCAGTTCTCATTCAGCATCATATTGTTAAGTTTCCAGGAGTTAGTGTATTTTCTCTTGTTTGTTGTGTTCTGGATGTCCATCTTTAGGCTGTGGTGGTCTGATAGGGCACAGGCTAGAATTTCAACTTTCCTGTATATATCAAGATTCGTTTTGTGGCCCAATATGTGATCTATTTTGGAGAAAGTTCCGTGTGCTGCTGAGAAAAATGTGTATTCTTTGGTGCCTGGGTGAAAAGTTAGATAGAGATCTGTAAGGTCCATTTTTTTAAGGGTTTGATTAAGTTCCAAAGTGTCTCTGTTAAGCTTTTGACCTGTTGATCTATCCCATGTTGAGAGGGCGGTGTTGAAGTCCCCATGAATTATCGTTTGGGGGTTGATTTCTTGCTTTAGACGCTGTAGGGTTTTCTTAATGAATGTGGAGGGGCCCGTATTGGGTGCATATATGTTCAGTATTGTGAAGTCTTCCTGGTGAATTGTACCTGTGACTAAAATGTAGTATCCATCTGTGTCTCTTATGATTTTCTTTGGTTTGAAGTCTACTTTTTCTGAAAGCATAACTGCTCCCCTTGCCTGTTTCCCTGTTCCATTAGCTTGCAAGATTTTGGACCAGCCTTTCATTCTTAGGATGTGCCTATCTTTTGTGGTGAGATGAGTTTCCTGAAGGCAGCAGATTGTTGGATTGTGGTTTTTAATCCAAGTTTGTAATCTGTGTCTCTTAATCGGTGAGTTAACACCATTGACATTTAATGTTGTAATGGAGAAATTATTTTTAATTCTGGATATTTTTTATGTTTAGAAGATTTTGTAAGTATGTTGTTTGATATTTATGTTTTGGTGGTATTATACTTCCCTTCTGTCCTCCTGGATATGCTTGTTCTTTTCTTCAAGCTTGAGTATCATTTCTAGCATTTTTTGAAGGCCTGGTTTGGTAGACATGTATCCCTTCAAGTTGTCTTTGTGCTGGAAAACTTTTCTTTCTCCCTCAATCATGACAGATTGTTTTGCCTGGTATATCAGTCTAGGTTGGCATTTTTGCTCATTTAATACTTGAAGTATGTCTCTCCAAGCTCTTCTTGCTTTTACTCTTTCCATTGAGTAGTCATTTGTTATTCTAATAGGTTTACCTTTAAAAGTGACTTGCTTTTTTTCTCTTGAAGCTCTCAGCACCTTTTCTTTGTCTTGAATGTGGAGTGTTTTGACTATTATTTGCCATGGCGATTTTCTATTTTGGTCATACCTGTTTGGAGTGGTTAATGCCTCTTGTATTTGGATAGGTCTCTCATTCTTCAGTTGTGGGAAGTTTTCATTTATGATGAATTGAAATATTTCCTCAGGTGTGGTATTTTGGGATTCTTGTTCTGGTATTCCATGAATGCTCATGTTAGGCTTCTTCAGGGTGTCCCATATTTCTTGATTGTTCCTCTCCAGTATCTTTTTGGCTTTAACAATCTCTTCCATTGAACTGGTTAATTCTCCCACTTTGTCTTCAAGATCTGAAATTCTATTTTCTGCCTCATTTGTTCTGCTAATAAGACTCTCTGTTGAGTTTTGGGTTGAAGATAACTTGTCTTTTAGTTCCATTTTAAACTCTGCCTGAGACTGTGTTAACTGCTCTATGCCTGTTTTTGTTTCTTGAACTGTTTTTCTCAACTCTTCCAGGTGCCTGTTATGCTCCTGTTCAAAGTGGTTGATACGGTTGTTTAACTCTTCTCGGATTTCCTCTTTCATAGTATTAATTATGGTAATGATCATACTCTGAAAATCGTTATGTTGGGTCTGGCTTTCATGGCTATTTTCTGTGGATTTGTTTTGATCGGAATCCATCATTGTGGGGTTTATTCTTTCGGTGGGAGATTGGTCTTCTTGGGTTTTGTTTCTCATGGATCTGCACTTTGACTTGGGCATCATTGTTTTGTTTTTTAGGACCTTTCAGTTTCTGTGTGTTTTTCATTGAACCGATGTAGTTCGTATTGTTACACTTGCCAGTTATTACTAGTGCTTGCCTTGGATTGGGTATGTTTGTGTATTGTTATTGTTATATCCTAGATGAGGCTACTAGGCTGTTAGTACGTCAGTTAAGTAACCAGGGGGTGAATATAAGTATGGTAGTGCACTTTTACGATTTAGTGTCTTGGTGAAATGTGAGGGTGAGTGGTGTACTCCCTGGAGTTGTATGTTTTTAGGGTGGCTGTAAGAGGAAGTTGATCTACAGCAGTGATACTAGAAAGGATCAGTAAGGTGAAAAGAAAAAAAAAAGGGAAGTTTACTCATCTTTGGGCTGGATGTGAAGAATCTCGCCCATGTGATATAATGGTTGTAGTGGAGTCTAGATGTATGATCTGTGTTCCCTTTGTTCCTTAAAGTTTTGCTTGAGTTTCCTTTGGACTCTTTTGAATTCTGAGTAGCAGTGTGTCTTCTGTGGACCACGTGCGTAGGTCCCCAGTGGGCCAGAGAGGCAGAGGGTCTGATGTTGATGGCAGAATTCTTCACCTGCGACCTGGGGGGGGGCAGAGGCGTGCAAGGGCAGGAGGGCAGGAGGGGCTGTAGTCCAGGGCAGGGCCCCGGGGGCTAAGCTGGTGGCCACGCTGGTGCTGCTGGCCGGGCGGCTCCGGGGTGGGTGTTTTGTCAGGTTTCTGACCTGATACTTTCAAACAAGAAACAAGAGATACACTTAAACTGTTCTGGTTAAGGTGTGGTCTGGTCTACAGTTGTCAGTTCTGGTTCTACAGTATGATCCTAAGAAATCCTGAGAGGCTCTGATGTTTCTACAAAAAAACCCGATAGAAGGTGTTACAGTTTATCTGAATATTAATGATAAATTCACAAACAGTTTAGTAGAAAAAGGGGGTTTCATAGTTTCCTAGTGTCACGGTTTGAAATGTGTCCCCCACAGTCTCATGTATTTTTCAAGGTCATGGCACCTTGAGAGTTGGAGCCTTGCTGGAGGAAGGTAGTCACAAGTGGTGGTGGATTAGTGCCACCCTACCTCCAGGAGAAGTCTGCTTTTGAAGCAAGAAGTCTTGCAGCTCGCAGCCTCCAAGATGTCTGCATTGACCTAGCCTCCTCCAACTTTGGCCAGCCAGCCATGCTGCCTCCGCTTTGAAAGACTGTATCTCCCCTCTGGAACTGTAAGATGAATAATCACCTTTTCTACCTTAAGTTGCTTGACTTTGGGTGCTCTCTCACAGTAATAGTTAAGAGTAACTGCTACACCTAGGATTCTGGATTACAATTCTTACTTTAGCTTTACAGGAGATTGCATGCAAACACCAACAGCAGTGGAACTGACCACACCAATTCTACAGTGATTGCTTGAGAGAGAGGCAAAGCTTATTTACAAGATAGCATATCTCTGCATGTTATGCTGAAGTATGCCAAGCTACTGAAACATCTCTCTCTATCTTATCTATCTGCCCATGGGATGGTTCTGCCTATTATTTTCTGCATTTTCCCACATCAATTAGATGGTTTTCTGCAAGCTGGCTTAGAGCTTAACTCAACATTAATTCTTCATAGACGAGACCAGAGCTCATCCTTCATTTGTCAAGTTGATAGCTGTATATGAAATTAGCATAGAGGATTTAGCCAATAACTTATATCTGCATCTTTATCCTCGATGGAAAATGAAGTAGGTTAGGTGGACATTCCTTGAGTGATAAACGCCCCTAGGAAGAGACAAAGAAGGGGACACAAGATGACACACGATGAATGCAGAGATGTCAGGTTCACATCCTCCTTTTATGTGTCCAAATAGGGAATTAATGCTTTTTAGCAGAAGCAGTTTCAAAGTACCTGTGATAAGAAAACATATTCAAGGTACTTAAAGAATGTACTTGTAAAGTAATACTCATGTCCAGCTAATGAATTACTATAGAAGAAAGAAATTTCCTTCTGTAATGGTTGATCTCAGTTCTCAATGTGATGAGATCAGCAATCATCTGGGAAATGAACCTCAGGGCAAGTGTTATTGTAGTCAAGATTGGAAGACCTGTCCACCATGCCTGGCATCAATTCCATGAGTTGGTATCTATGACAGTATAAAAAGGAGAAAAAGAAGTGAGTAAAAAGATTTACTTTTCTCTGTTTGTTTACTGAAATAGCATAGCCAACTACTTCAATATTCTACTGCTTTGACTTACTCACCTTTATGGGCTGCACGAAGAATTGTGAGTCACAATAAACCTTCCTCCAATTAAGTTGCTTTTGTCCAAGCATTCTATCATAGAAACAGGAAAAGAAATTAGGAAAACATTCTATGTACATATTGAAGAGAAATGGAAACTTATAGAAATATTTATAGTAGCATTAATTTTCACTTTGTTAGAGATATTTTATGTAAATGAACTTTGACCTGACCATTATCTTAAGGTGTTTTCTCCATGATTTCTTCAAGTGATTCCATGGGTTGAGATGTTACATTGAAGATGCTAATTTATTTTGAGTATTTTTTGTATGTTGAAAGGAAAGAGTCTAGTTTTACCCTTGCACACTTTTCCAATTTTGCCAGCACTATTTATTGTAGTGTCTGTTTCTTCTTCACTCTATTTTGGTGACTGTATCAAAAATCAGTTGACTTAGAGGACAAAAAATAAGTGACTGGAGACAGATTAGCCCTAAATAGAATACATAAATCACCCCTCCCCACCAAAGATTCAGGACACATCATGGAAGAGAGGGCAGGAAAAATATGAGAGGCTGACATGACAGGTCTGTAGCATCCATGAACTCACTGAAGCTATATGCATTTCCACAGGAGTTGAACCATATTTGGCCTCATAATTTCACCATGGAAGGGGAAAGATCTCAAGATGCCTATGTGTTCCTGAGAGACTGTTGAGTTTTAATGCTGGATCAGGAGGGAGAGAATATGTTGCCCTCAATGTTATACCCACTTATATGTGATTTCTGCTCCAGTTTAATACAGGATTCCTGCTCCAGAAAGTACTCAGACATCCGCCATCCAAACCAAACCACAAGAAGCTCAATGGACCGTGCAGGCAAAAATACATAAAAATAAGAGAGAGACTGACAAGTAAGAAGAAATGTTGTAATGCAAGGACAAGGTATGGGATTAGGGATTAAGGTGTGAAAATTTCATAAATTCACTGTATGTGTATAGGAAACGCTAAAAGGATCAAAAAGGAAAAACAATGGAAAAGATAATAAAATTTGATGGAAATATCAGTTGACTGGGCATGTATTAATTTCTAGTTTGTTATTCTGTTGCATTGTTTTAAGTGTTTCTATTCCAGAACCATGATTTTATAAATAATATATTTGTAGTTTAGTGTGTTTTGTCACGATAACAATGCTATTGTTTGTTGTTGATACTTTTTTTGATAAGGAGATTTCTCAAGATCACTGAATATTCTGGGTCAATTATGGTTACATACCTATTTTAGGATTTATTTTATATTTCTACAGAGAAAATGTTTTTCTATTTTGGTGAGAGTTGCTTTAGTGTCTATAAATCACTTTGAATAATATGCCAATTTAATTGATGTTCTTATCTGTGAACATGGGATAGATCTCCAATTTTGGGTCTTCAATAATCTCTTTTAAAATTTTTTAATAATTTTGATTACACTGTTCTTTTGCTTCCTCAGTTAAATTCATTCTTACATATGTTTACTTATAGCTGTTATAAATCAGATTACTAGAGGGGGTTCAATCTCACCAGTCAGGAAGGGTATAAAGACTGGCAGATAGATGGTAACCATCTTGCAAATGGGAGACTGACCACCCCAATGCAGACTCCCACTCTTATTCCATCGACCTTTGAATCTACTCTTATAGTAAGACTCCATTTTAACAGCCTTTTATCTCTAGCTGGGAGGTGACCTCCAATACCAATCAGGATGGGGCCAAGGGCAGTGCAGGAACAGCAAACTGAAAAACAACAAAAAACCATAATTCAGAACATCAGAGACCCTACATTAATCACCTGAACCAGACCAGCCAAATCTCTCCCCTCCTAAAGCTCAGGGAAATTTGCAGAAGAGGGGGTCATAAGATAGGGCCGGATAAAACTGGATGTCCACATGCAGAATATTAAAAATGGATCCATACTTGTCACCATGTACAAGACTTAATTCCGAATGGACCAAGTATCTTGATATAAGGCCAGAGACTATAAAAACCATAGGTGAAAGGGTAGGGAACTCCCTCGAGCTGATTGGGCTAGGCCAACAATTCCTAAACAGACATCCAATGGCACAGTCACGGCTACCAATTCTCAACAGTTGGGACCTTGTGAAATTAAACAGCTTCTGTTAAGATAAAGAGATTGTAATACGAGCTCAAAGGCAACCCACAGAATGGGAGAAAATCTTCACTAACCACATATCTGATAGAGCTCTACTGTTCAGAGGGCACAAAAAACTTAGAAAACTAAACTCCAAGGAAAACAATGGTCCAATTAAAAAATGGGCCCTGAAACTTAAAAGGAATTTTACCAGGGATGACATTAAAATGTCTAACAAATATCTTAAAAAATGCACCACTTCCTTAGCCATCAGGGAAATGGAAATCAAAACTTCCCTGAGATATCATCTCACCCCGGTCAGGATGGAAAAAATCCACAATACTAACAACACCAAATGCTAGAGAGGATGTGGAGAGAAGGGAACTCTCCTACATTTCTGGTGGGAATTCAGGCTCATACAGCCACTCTGGCGAGCCGTCTGGAGATTCTTAAAGAAATTAAAGATTGAAATGCCATATGACCCTGCGATTCCACTTTTGAAAATAACCCCACATACAGCAAAAATTTACCTTGATAACACAAGCACGACCATGTTCATAGCAGCACTGTTTACAATAGCAAAGTCATGGAATCAACCCAAATGTCCAACAGGTGTCCCTAATAGGTGGCTCCTAGTACGAAACTCACTTAGACACACTCAAAGATAAACCTCTGTAATAACTACAATAATTGCTAAGATTATGAACAGGAGGGATGGGGAAGAAGGGTCACACCAGTAATGAGAGAGGGGACCATGTTACAGCAGAGAAAATAGGCCACCATCAAGGACTGCAAGTAAGTAATGAGACATCTGGTTAAGTTCACAGATTTTCCTTCCTGATCATTTACAACTGAAGGGGTGTGATCTCACCAGAAAGGGAGGGCATATAGTCTGGCAGATAATAAGTAACCATGTTGCAAATGGGTGATTGACCCCTCCCTCACTGTGCTTTCCTGCTTTTATTGCATCTACCTTTGAATATACTCTTATACCAAGACTCTAGTTTAACAGCTTTTTATCTCTGGCCAGGGGCTGACATCCAATACCCATCAGGATAGAGTGAAGGGCATTGCAGGAGCAGCAAAACTGCAAAAGAAAATCAACAAATCATAATCCAGAACTTCAGAGAGTCTATATCAACCACCTAGAACTAGGCCAGACTAATCTCTCCCCATCCTGAAGCTCAGGGAAATTTGCGGAAGAGGGGGTGGTAAGAGTGTAAGAGCACAAGGATGGGAGGAGCAATGATATGTAAGATACTCCATACAAGCTAGGGCTGAAGCAATCATAATTGGACTTTGCATGCCCTGCGCAATGTCCAACACACTATTGACCCCACAAAGTCTAGCATTTGATAAAAGCACCAAGATCCTTGGTGGCAAGGGATTGACAGCCAAAATAGTGTTCCTATGCTTAAGGGGAACAAAGGAAAGTATTCAGGGAAATGCCACTGGGTCCTTGTATGTCATCAGAGAGGAGGACCCAGAGGAGAGTTTGGCATGCCCATTGAAGGATTCTCCAGGGATTGGGGGAGGGGAGGCATTGGGGGGTGGGGAGAGAGGGGTGAGGGGAGGGTGAGCAGAGGGGTGGGGGGGAAAGGAGGCGGGAGGGAGGAAACTGGTGTACCTATTCAGTTTGTATGAGTGGAAATAATAATAAAAAATAAAATTAAATAACACTATAAAAAAAGGTTGTATGATCGGGAAAATAAATAAATAAACAAACAAACAAACAAATAAATAAATAAATAAATGGATTGCTTCTCTAATTTCCATTATAGGTAAGCTTCTTACTGTTACATAAAAATGGTGCTCTTTTCATATGTTGATTTTATGTCCTGACACTGAATTCACTTGTTGGTTCTCAATTTATTTTTAAGGGTTAGGGCAATGACTCTGGTTAAAGCCTTTTTGCTTGCAAGTTCAGATCCTCAGAGCCCATGTAAATATGTCCTGCAGAAATTGTGGCAGCCTGAACTGGTCCTGGAAGGCAAAGTCAGACAAAACCCAGTGCAAAGCATTAAGAAAGCAGAGCAATCCAGAATGATTCCCAAATTCATCCTAGGCCTCCACAGGAACACACCCTGAAGTACAGAGAAGACACACACTCACACATGCACACACACACACACACACACACACACACACACACACACACACACAAAGGACACATGCAAAAAATAAATAGCAGCTTCCTGTAGCAGTCTTGGGGGCTCACGGAGACCCTTGGGGGCAGGGATAAGTTGACGCGGGGTCAACAGTGCAGACCCCGGAAGTCAGGCAAGTGGCAAACCAGGCTCTTAGGCTCACAGGCTCCGTTATTGTATATATACCCTACCCAACGTCCCAGAAATCTCAGCATGAGCTTTTGCTGAGTCATCCTGCCCAGATTGGTCCTCTCAGCCAGGCAGTTTGACGTCATCACCAGGCCAGCAGCAGGTGTAGCTTGGGGAAGTTGCACTTGTGCATGCGGCCCATACAGATCATCCCTGAGTGGCATGCTCCCCAGGTGGAGGTGTTGTAAGTGATGGCTTATCAGAGACTTTAATATAGGCCTGTCTGGTCCGTTCCTCCTACAGCTTCCCAATAGAGTATTAATGCTTTATTGAATAAAATCATGTCATATGAAAACATGTACAATTTAACTTATACCTTTTCAATCTGTAAAGTCATTATTTATTTCTCTTGCCTAACTGAATTTGCTAGGAATTCCAGTACTATAAAAAAATAATTGTGCTAAAATGGATGGCTTTATCTTATTCCTGATTTTATAACAAGCACTTTCATCTTTCCCCCATAGTCTGGGGAGGAGAATCTTTTGAAATTTCTGAGGGTTAACCACAAGTGGCCTTCAAATTTTTGTCTCCAAGTGCCAGAAATAGGTGGTCCTGAGAGTTCAAGTTTGTAGGAGGCTGTTTTCCATTCTGTAACCAGTCCAAGTCTTTTGAAAGAGACCAATAGCCCCTGAGTAAAGATAGTGTTTATAGGAGTTTAAGTGGTTTGGAGAAGTCTAGATTACTTTCTCCAGTAGAAAGGAAATACCTTTAGATCAAATCCTTGAAACAGATTGAAAAATACCTAGACTTATACATGTCTATTATAATTAGAACTGATAACCTGATGTTATTATTGAAGTTGTTTATACTCTGTCTTAAAATTATGCTATCTGCTTCATATTATTACAGAAGAAGTGGATTCATGACAAAGAGTTGAGACAAAAATTATCATTCTGAATAACTTTGTTAGGGGAGTTATAGGCTCATGACTATAGTCCCAAAGTAGGAGACTGTACCTGCTAAAAGGCAGTTAAAAAGTTTTTGATTTAAAGCTGTCAGCATATGGGATTTCTTGCTCTCACAAGGGAGAAGAGGTTACTGTTACTTTTCTTGGTTACTTTTCCAATTCTGCATTTTTGGTGTTCCAATTTTCTCCTTACTGAATCCCAGAACAGAAGGTGGAAGAAGAGAAGGAAGAGGAGGAGGAGGAGAAAAAGGAAAAGGAAGAATAGTCCCTACCTTTCCCTTCCCTTCTCTTCTAATCTCTCCCTTCCTCTTCCCTTTCCTTTTCCATTTCCTCCTTCTCTCCCTTTTTCTTCTGCTTTCCTCTTCCTTGCCTTCTCTCTCTCTCCTTCCTCCATGACTCAGAATAGATCTCCTTTGTTTCCGTGACTCTTCTTTCACAAAGCTTTAGTCAAAATATTTCTATTCAGTCATTTTTATTTTTCCCTTCCAGCTCTATAGTGTATTTGGAAGTGAAGTAGTATGTAGCATTCATCATTGTTCCTTTTGATCCAGATTGCTTTGTTAACTTGGGAAATATTGTATTTCAATTCTGAATTTTAGGAGTTACAATTATTCCTGCAAAGAATGACATTGAATCTATAGATGACTTAAAGATTATGAATATTTTAATAATATTGATTAATTCAATCCATAAACAAAAGTAATTTCATATTTATTTCTATACTTTTGGATTGCTATCTTCAGCATATTGTAATTTTAATTATAGAACTTTTTGCCTTCTTGGTTATATTAAATACTGGATATTTTACTTTTGTATATTTTTATTTCCACCTACTGTAAAGGATATTTCCTTGTTTTTTTTTTCCATAATTACAATTATCATATGAAATAGCTCCAAATTCTTGCATATTGGTTTTTATCTTACAACTTAACTGACTGAATTTGAGATACATTTTTATTAAAATTTTGTACCCTGATGGAGTGTCACTTTCAGATACCAGACTATCAAAAATTCTAAATTGGGACCCACTGAGGGTTATTCCTCCTTTCATCGGTTCTACTGTTGGCATACCATTTCACTTACAGTTCTGCCAAAGTAACTGAACAATTTTCTATGTGAGCGAAAAAGTCTCTGATTTATTATTTAAAAGTACTGTCAAAATGGGAAATTTCCAAGAGCAAGATGCACAATCTATGCCAGAAACTTCAGCCAGAGATTATTGTATCATATTGGATGTTCATAAGGTCTGTGCTATATGCTTGAATCTTCCTCTGTTCATGATGGACTCAAGTTTATGCCATTTACAATTTCTTATTTTCTAAGGACAATGAAAAAATTATAGTAAGAAGCATACTGGGGGGGCTGGAGAGGTGGCTCAGGGGTTAAGCCTCTGCCTTGCAGGCCAAAGGTCCTGAGTTCGGATCCTAGACCCCACATATAGATGCCAGGCAGAAGCGGAGGTGGTCTGCGTTTCTGGTCCTGGTAAGGCGGAGCCTGTGAATCCCAGGGCAGAGTAAACAAGGAGGAGGTGGAGACGTCCATGGTGGTTCCCGAATTTGTCCGTGGTTCTACATACACACGCATACACACAAACACACACACACACACACACACACACACACACACACACACACAAGTGAATAAATAATAAAAAAAATTTATAAAAAGAAGCATACTGTGAACAGGAGAAATTTTAAGAGCTTCAAATAATTTAAATATATTTTATGCAGAATATGGATTGTATAATTTTATACGAAGGAGATGATGTAATTTCTTTCTTTAGCACTGATGTAATTCTGTGACAGATTGCTTTTCTAGCTTGTGTGAAACCATTTATTTCCATTATGGTACTGAAAAAGAAAGGAAGGAATTACAAAGGGAGAGAGGGGGCATGGGAGGACAGAAGAAAGTTGGAAGGAAGGAAGGAAGGAAAGAAGGAAGGAAGGAAGGAAGGAAAGAAGGAAGGAAGGAAGGAAGGAAGGAAGGAAGGAAGGAAGGAAGGAAGGAAGGAAGGAAGGAAGGAAAGAAGGAAGGAAGGAATGAAGGAAGGAAGGAATTAGGTAATGAAATTAGAAAAAAGCTCAAAGAGTGAGAGAAGGTGGAAGAAGGGAGGAGAAATTTTGCAGAAAACATGTACAAAATAATAAGAATTATCTTCTGAATGTTTCTGCTCACACAAAATTCATATATGCAATTTCTCACATCCTGTAATACAATATTAGGAAGCAGTTAGGTCATGAGATTTCTGCCTTTGTGAAATTTCCAGACTGCTAACTGGGAAATGCAATTTTCTGTTGTTGATAATCCACTCAGTTTACAGTATTTTGTGCTAATGTAAATGGACAAAGAAATGAGTCTTCCAGAGATGGAGAGATGGCTTAGTGGTTATACCTCTGCTTCACAAACAGAAGGACCTGGGCTCAGATCCCTGATACAACTTAAAAATACGAGGTAGAAATGGTTATGGTCTACACTTCTGGCTTTGGAAAGCAGACCCTGGGAAACCCTAGAGCAAAGCAAAAAGGAGGCAGAGCAACCTGGGATGATTTCTGAAGTCACCCTTGTGCCACCACAGACATACGCAGTGCACTTTATAAATGTGCATACACACCACACACACACAGAGACACACAAATAAATACACATAGGTGCCAAATTAATTTTAAAATTGTAGAAATGAGTCTTCCAAATCCTTGTGCTCACATATCTTAAGGCCTTTTCTAACAGGAAAGAGTATATCTACAAGGTCATTTTTGGTGCTGGAAATTATTACTAAAAATGAATGTGTTTCACTAACAGCTCTAGAAAATCCTGACCTTTTCAATAATAATTTAAGTGTGACTCACATTATTGTCCTGCCTTATGGGGGGGGTCTATGGCAGCTTTCTTTGAGATTATCATGGATAATTATTGAAAATAATGAGTTACTAAGTTATTTTGGCCAGTACTTTGAGATACTACCTTTGTCAAAAATATTTTATTTGACACACTGTTTTTGTTTTTTTTTTTTATTTCAGCTCATACAAACTTATTAGGTACACACTGTTTTATTTGTTCTGAATATTTTAAACTGCAAGTTTCAGGGGGAAAAAAGCTAAATAAAACCAAAACAAAATTAAACCATGCTGTTTGAGATGCAACTTGTAGTGTTTTGACCCAGTGATCATTTGATTTGACATTGTTTTATGATTCCAACAGGTTGATTCTTGCTGTTACAGTTATTAAACCAGTAGCAAACACTGCATTTGCTGATTCTATAATTGTATCTTCCTGACAACTAAGATAGGAAGTAGGAATATTTAAATCAAAACATCCAAAAAAAGTTAAATTCTTTGCTCTGTTTATATCCTTTTTGCAATGAATGGTTTGGTAGTTTCCTTCTAATTATCTGAAAAAATCTTGCGGTTTGTTTTGATACCAATTTGTATTGTGTATGCCACAGGCTACAGTGGGATACAAACCAGTACAAATATCCTTAATTTACTTCTCCTGTTATGGTGCTCATTCCATACCTGGCTATTTTTGCAGTCTTTTATTATCAAAACAACTCATCTACTTGTCCACTAAAAAAATCCAATCCTCCTAACATGAAAACTTTAAGAGGATCAAAATTCTACAGTTTCACTGGTTGAGAACACTTTGCTAACATTATCCACAGACAACTGAGCAATAACATAGAAATACGAGATATTATTGATAAATAAACTGACCTGAGAGATGATGTAAGTCTATTCGTATTGCTTATTTTCTTTGTTACTGTGACAAAATGTTTGACACAAGCAGCTAAAGAAAGGAAGGATTAATTTTGGATCACAGTTTCAGTGTATAGTCTATTGTGGCAAAGAAGTCATTGCAGCATGAATTTGAGGGCACTGGGTACATTTCAACCACAGTAAGGAAGCAAATGTTGATGTTCATTCAGTTCATTTTCTCCACTAAATCCAGCAGAGTTGCCAAGTCCATGGAAAAATACCTTCCCATATTTTAGGCAGGTCTTCCACTTTAGTTATTCTAATCTAAAACCTCCTTTACAGACATGTCCAGCCAAGGAGTTTGTCTCCTGTATGATTCTGCATCCTGTCAAGCTAATAATGATAATATCAACAAGTACATCCCTTGTCAATGTCACATGCAAATGTAACTTTTCAATGATAACCTTAGCACTCCTTGTTCTGATAGACTCACAATGATCTTCTAATGCAAAATGAATTCAATCCAACTTCAGAAGTCCCCAAATGATCTATAAAATGACTCAGTCTTGCATAATGGCACCTGTCATAGTACTGATAATCTTGTGCCAGTTCTGGTGATTTGAGGTTGATCCCCAAAGAACCACATTGTGGAAGGAGAAAATCAACTTCTGAAAGCTGTCCTTTGACCTCCACACTTGCACCTTAGCAAACATGGTCTCTCTCTTTCTGTGTCTCTGTCTTTCTCTTTCTCTCTCTCTCTCTCTCTCTCTCTTTCTCTCTCTCTCTCTTTCTCATAGAGGAAACATTCCCATTATAAAAGAGAGATATAGGGACATATATACTAAATCAAAGGAAGATCAAAATTCAGCAACAAAAAACTAAATCCTGCAAATTCCCTCAGCTCAAATTATAGTATCTAATACTCAAGACAAAATTATCTAGGCTTCAAAGGACTGGAGTAGATCTGCCCTTCCAACTCTGGAGCAAACAGCCTCTCTCTTGAGCCAGTTCTGCTCTATGCCTGAAACTTTTCTCTATGGACATTCCAAGCTCCTGGTATTTTGAACAACGTTGTGTCTCCATTAAAACTTGGACTTTACCTTCACAACTTCACACAATGATCCCTCAGGCTATCTTTCAGGGACGATTATTTTGCCACATATTACTTGTCCTCATCATTTTTTTAACTTGGCAGAAAGCTTCCTGATTCCCATTCCTGTAAATGTAACCCATTGCCATATGGATAACAATGTCAAAATCTGCTTCTAATTCTTGATACACCCTACTGCCAATCCTGAACTTCAGTTTACTCAGTTTTTTTATGCTTTCCAGACTGACCCTGGAGAACAGTTGTTTGTAAACAGGAAACCTCTTCAATTGCACTCCTTTTGAATGAATTTTGATTTTCACTAGATGGAACCTTCAGTGGACAGAGCATTGTTCTGAAGGTATCTTATCGCTGCCTTACTGCAGAGGAGGATCTCCTTAGTGATGATAATTTTCTTTATTAAATGCAAGTGTTTTAAATGCACTGCTGTTTCAGCATGTGCCCTATTTGTTATTTTAACCACTCCTTTCACTCACCATAGGGCAACTTTTTCATATCTTTTGCTCTCCTTACCATGCTCTCTTATTTCTCTCTCTCTCTCTCTCTCTCTCTCTCTCTCTCTCTCTCTCTCTCTTTCTCTCTCTTTCTCCCTCTCTCTCTATCTCTATCTCTCTATATATATATATCTATCTTTCTCTCCCTTTCTGTCTCAAAACAGTTAGAAGCTACAATCATGACTCAGTCTGAATGCTTTTATCTACTGGATTGCCATGCAAACCAATTAGTCCATTATTCTTGACTTCAGCTCCACTCCAACTCTTAGGAAACAGGCAAAATACAATTAGATTCTTTGCCAGAATGTCATGAATGGCCTCTGGTCCATTTACTGATACATTTCTCAGTTCTCTTTAAATCCTCATGAGCCAGAGGTCCATTGCCCATGTTTTGCTTTTGGCATTCTGGTATTCTAAACTCCCATTAGAATTTCCCATTGAACTTTGTGTACAGTAGTGTAGGGGTTCTGCAGTCCAATATTCTGATCTGTTCCACATTCCTCCTACAAATGTGATCCAAGAGCTCAAGAACCCACAACAATTACTCCACTTCATAATGCAAATTTTCTATTAATTTGCTTGTTGCAACAAAATGTCTGAAAAAAAAATAACTTGAAAGCAGGGGAGGGGAGATAAAGAAGTGGTTCAGGATTAAAACCTTTCTTGGAAAGCTAAAGGAAATGAGTTTGGATTCCAGATCCCATGTGCTGCAGTTCGTCTGCATGGTTGCTGATAACTAACCATCAAACAGCTTAAGGGAACAAGGGGTATATTGTCTCTTACTATTATCTGGTTACAGTTCTCAGTCCAGCTTGATGGGACAGCATGCACCAACACCAGGGCGGAGGGAACTGGCCACACCATCACCACATAACAACTGAGAAAGGGATGATACTTACTTGCCAGACCACCATTTCTGACCAAGTATATAGAAGGATGTCAACTCTCTCAACCAACTCTCAGTATTTTATTCATCTGTTCAGGGTCTAGTCCCACCCACCATGGCTGGGCCTTCCCCTTCAGCTAGACAATCTCCAGCAGATTTGCTCTGGGCTTAACCCAACCATTAATTCTCCACAAATGTGCCCAGAGCTCAAACCCTCAACATCTGTGCTTAGCTATGACACCATGTAAAAATGCTGGGTGGAAATAGTGGAGTCTTGAATTTCTTTTCCTTGAAGACAGAGCCTGGCAATTTCCATAGCCAAACAATAAGGAGGTAGAGCAATCCAGGATGATTCCTAAAGTCACCCTTAGGCCACCACACCACAGACACACACCTTCAAGTGCCCTCTTGTACATTCACACACATATACACATACACAATCTTAGGGACTGAAAAGTTGATTTGGGCTCACAGTTTGAGAGAACCAAGACAATCGTGAATGGAAGCTACCTCATGTCAAGAGCTTGAAGTAACCAATCACATCAGATATACCATTAGTAAGCTGTTAAAGAAGAATTCTAGTGCTTAGTTTGCAGTGACCCTTTTATTCACTCCATATCCATATTCCATGGATTGATTTCACAAAACATTTATAGCGGTCTTTCCTGCTTAGTTAACAAAATCTATAAACTTTCTCACAGACCTGCAAGTGTTTGTTTCCTAGGTGATTTTTAGATTCTTTGAAGTTAACAAACCATTTTTACCATCAAAATATTCATTGTAACATTAAGAATAAACACACTTACTTGATTGGGGCTGTAGAATAGAGAACAAATATTACCTTCCACTGGTTCATTCAGTTTCTCATTGAAATACTGCCACAAGTTGTTGGAAAGATGTCAGTTTGCTACTCACTAATTGACATGTTTAGTGAATAACTGCAAATAGAGTTGGTCAAATTACCTTGGGAAAATCAAATTGAATCGTTGTCTAATTATCATTCTTCAAGTAAAAAGAATTAGAATTTATCCTTAAGATTAGATTTCCTGTTATTTATATCAATTAAAAGTATTTTACTATTATTTCTTTTGCACAATATTATGTTACATTTGAAGTATCTCTCATCCTTTTGAACCTAACAGACCCATTGCTACATTGCAAGTGTAGGTACTTTGTAAAATTAGAATTTTGAATTGGAGTTTAGATTCTTACTTCCTCCTGATATATAACGGTCTGCAAAGTAATGACAAGCAAATAGTCTTTGAACATAGCTACTTCTAAATATAATACAATTTGTGCTGAAGTTTTGGGAAGTGGAAAGAGAATCAGAATTTTCAAACCTCTTGACTTTATAACAAAAGCAATAGCTTTAGAGTTCAGTTATTTCTAAAGCTCTGTCTCATGTATAACCTTATAATAGTATTAATTGTTAATCTGAAAGGACCTAAAATCACCAAAGCAAGAAGTGAGATAACAGTGTTTTTATTGTTTTAAACTCTGGGCCTACATAGGAGATATTATCTATATTAAGTTAATAAATAGATTTCCAAAGACCTAGCCTAATTGAGTGGCCCACTTAGGGGCTGATTGCTAAGCTTAATAAGAAAAAGAAAGGGAAGTGAGCAGCAGTTTTCATCTTCCTTTGCTTCCTGATTGTGGATCAACTGCCTTAAGCTCTTGCTGCCATGCCTTCCCACCATTAAAGACTGTACCCTGGAACTTTAGCTAAAATGAACTTTCTTTTTTAATATGCAGGTGCAATATGATTGCCTTCCCCATCATGATGGATTGTGCCATGGAACTATGATCCAAAATAAACTCTTTTTTCTTTCCAGTTGCCTTCATCTGATTATTTATTGCAGAAATAGAGAAAATATAAAATAAACATATATGGTCTTTTAAAAAATTGCCTGAGCAATGGATATTGCAGTGTGTAAAATTTTTATGTCACTTTAGTAGTTATTGCTTGAAAACAGATATCTACCACTATCTGCTCCCCATTACCAGTTGCTTTTTTATTAATTTTTTGTACTTTTACAATCATATTGAGTATTCTTACCAACTTCCCTCCTTTCCTCTTCTCTCTTCCTTCCCATCCTCTCTCTTCCCTTCACTATTCCCTCTCTCTCCCTTCCACCCTTCTACCCACATGCTTCAATGAACCTTGGGGTTCTCTCCAGTTTGTCTACTCCTGTAGGGGTTCAGGTCTCTGTAGTGTAACAAGTTACCTCTCTCCAGGACACCTCAGTGGTATTTGCATTTCCCTTCACTCATTCAGCTTTAGACCCAAACATTTCCACTATGAGTTCCCATTCTATGGGTATAATAACAGCTGCCTACAGAGCAGTTTGATATACTATCTTTCTACCTATAGGTTTGTTGGCTGTCTTCCCTAATGATGTATTTCTTTCCCTTTTTTTAGGTTCTTGTTCTAGTTTACAGTAATTGGGATGGGTACTATTCTGATTAGTGGGTCCTGAGTTCAGTCAGAAAGCTGTTGGTTGTCTCCTTGGTACTCATGCCACTATTACACTGGTGGTCACCTCCCATGATGATCTATATTGCAATTTATCAATCTTATGCATCAAATAACATGTCTATTCTAATATTTAAGCGGACAGGACAATGGGACTTGCAATGTAGGGGTAGAAAATTTCATACATCTTGAATTCATAGGCAAGTTTGACAGTGGAAGTGGTTCAGGAAAACTACATAGAGACAATAAACCCAGACATGCTGTTTCTCATTCAGAATATTCCATGGACTTCATTATTGTTGCCAGTAAGTGAGATGCTATCAAATTTTGGTACAAGAATTTTTAATAATTGTGATTGAACTAAGAGTAACTAACATAAAATGCCTCCCTAACAGATTAACAGGTAACTACAGATAGAATTTAAAAAAAGACTCCTAGACTTAATAGTGATAAAGTTCTTACTTCTGTACAACAAGCTATATAACATCATTGTCACATTTCTACTACTGAACAAGGTCTGTTTCACCATAATTCCTGTATTTGTGATACTTCCCAATGATTTAATCAAACTGTATTACTCGTTTACTTGCTTTGTTATTTGTCTCTTGTATTTCTTTGGAACTGTATGACATTAACTTTTATCTAACTATCAGTGCACTTGTTATGATAAGCTGACTGCCTGCAAATTATGGATGTAAAGGGGAAGGCAATGGTTTGGAGAAATTGACAGAAAAGAAATAAAATACCTTTTAGATAAAAGAAAAGTTGGTAGTTTGGCTCCTCAAAGTCTTAGAACATTAAATGTTTGCCCCGAGCTTCCTGTAGCAAATCTATAGCACATAATCAACTGTGATTTCTTCTGATTACCTCAGAACTAATTAGGAGGTTCTTGCTCACCCAAGACCTGCTTCTAATTAGAACTATGTGTTAACGTATTTGCATATCTTTCAAGTCATAATATGAGGACATTTGAGCTGATGAAAACTGACATTTAATACAAAATAAAAATGTGTCACATTGAAACTAACAGTGATCAAAAACTAACAGCCACATATTTGGGAATGGATTTTAATTGATGACACCCTGTGTCTTTGCCTTAGGAAGGAATTCAGAGCATGAAGCAATGGAATAAAAATATTCAGTCAGAATATAACAGCAAGAGTCAGAGAACATGGATAGTGCAGGTTCTGAATGAAAGCTGCTTTTTCTTCCTTTCCCTTTCATCTTTATTTTTCCTTGTCTTGTCCTTCCTTTGTCCTTCTTCCCCTATCTTTGTCTCTTTCCTTTTACCTGTTTTTTTCCATTCATTTTTCTTTCTCTTACAGTTTATAAGTCAGAATTTAGGAGAAACCTTCCCTTCCCACTCCTTTCCACCTCATTCTCTTTTACTTTTGCTCAGACATGTTTTTTAAAAGTCTTTTTTTATTATTTTATTATTTATCCAATTGTGCATGTATGCATGTTTGCATGTGTGTGTATGTATATGTGTGTATGTATGTGTGTGTGTAGAACCAAGAACGAATTCGGGAACCACCATGGACGCCTCTATATCCTCCTTGTTTACTCTGTTCCGGGATTCACAGGCTTCGCCCTACCAGGACCAGAAAAGCAGGCCACCCCCGCTTCTGCCCAGCGTCTATACGTGGGGTCTAGGATCCGAACTCAGGACCTTCCGCCTGCAAGGCAGGGGCTTAGCCCCTGAGCCACCTCTCCAGCCCTGACATTTTTTTTAATTTTATTTATTTATTCATTGTGCTTGTGTGTGTGTGTGTAGAACCACGGGCGAATTTGGGAACCACCATGGACCGCCTCCACCTCCTTCTTGTTTACTCTGGCTTGGGATTCACAGGCTCCGCCCTACCAGGACCAGAAACGCAGGCCACCCCCACTTCTACCTGGCATCTATATGTGGGGTCTAGGATCCAAACTCAGGACCTACTGCTTGCAAGGCAGAGGCTTAACACCTGAGCCACTTCTCCAGCCCCCAGCCCCGACATTTTTAATTATCATATATTAGCAATAACCAATCAATTATGGTGATAACTGTAGAGCAACAGATAAGCTATAAGTGTGGAGAAGTTTGAAGTTCTGACAAATGTCATCATTTAATATCAATAAGAACTTTCTAATAATTTTCTAAATAACCATTAAGATTACAATAATTGCTGGCCTTTGTCTTGAATTCATATGTGCAAGAGTTTGTATAATTTACAAACCTTCGAGGCATTTGATTTTATTATTTCCACATTGATCTTTAGGAAATAGGGCCACTGAAGTGATAGAATAGTTTATTCAATCAGATCAATTAGCTTGCTGAATGAATGGAGGAGACAGGATTTGAGTTGAACAAGACTAACTTCAGACTCAGAGTTCTAAGTACTTGAAGTTTTGCTGTTCCTTCCTCAATTCAAGTGTGTTTATGTTGCCAAATCCCCTGCCATGCCAGCCAGGAGGAGGAGGGCAAACAGCAGGGTCCTCGTAGGCTCTAGGCAAATGGGCAAGCTGGCGATGAGATCACCACCAGACCCCGGGAATCAGGTAAGAAACAAGCAGAGATGAGCTGTTGCAGATTCAGATTCATTAAAGGCGTTTGGGTTTATGTAGGATTGGGGTCCAATCAGGTGTTGCCATCCCTCTGGGAGACAGCCACCAGTCATTTAACTGTTTACTAGGTGTCCATTGCAGGGGCAGGTTAGATGGCTGCTTCCCATTGGTTGTTCATCCCTCTGCCTGGATGGTCCTCTGTTGGGACATGTCCGGGGCATGTCTGTGCATGTCCAGGCTTGTCCTAAATTTGGGAGCCGGGCTAGGGCCTCCATGAATCGGTAGTTCCACATTTCACCCTTTTATTTATTTTTAAATTTTTTCAGTGGGGACCATGATAGCTGGGGTGACCCCAAGCCTCTTCAGCTGTGTGGAATATAGGTGACTGTGCCTGCCTTAGATTGTACACCACCCTCATGTGGAGCCTTACCCATCATTGACTACCAGTCATGAGACCATTGCAGTGAAGGAATCATGGTCCCAAAGAGGAACTCAAGGTGGCAGAAAAAAAAAAAACAGGTGGCTCAGGGGCTAAGCACGGCAGTGGCATATGGAGAGACTGTAGGTGGTATAGGAGCAGAAACGATCCAAAAGAGTTGTTGAGACATAAATCAGAATCTAACAATTGTAAATTATTAAGGTATAGCTTCAATGGAGGACAGCCAGGCTTCCAAGGGGCCTTAGGTGGCCTTTGGAATGTCCAGAGCCTGAATGGATGCTCTCTTTTGTTGTAAATGCTGAGGAATGTCTGAGGCCTGAATGGATGCCTTGAGGACCTGGAAAGCAAGCTTCTGTTGTAAATGCTGAGACCTTACTGCTTTCCATTTGCATCTAAATAGGACAATTAGCACTAAAAGGGTGACTCCAAAAGTTAAGCAAGTAACCAAATTTTACTGATGAAAAGAAAGCAGGTATTCTGTCCGATAACTGTTTGCCTAAGGACGCACCAGTAATAATTTGAACTTTATTCCCGTTAATTTTTCATATGTGAAAGGATAGTTTGAAACATTCCCCGTGCCATTAATATTGGCGGGCAAGAGGCATATGGCCATCCAAGCTTCCCTCTCATGGCCAGGAAGAGGAGTGCTCAGGACACATTTAAAACATCTTTTTTTTCTTTCTTTGCCAGTAGGGAAGGGAATTCCAGGTTCGTCTGCTTGGGCGTGCCTGTTAGTATTTTATCCCCTTAGACAGATGGATCCTCTGAGAAATTCCTTAAGTAATTTAGGCCAAAATCTTTCAAGGAAAAAGGAAACATGAACCTGAGTTGACCCAAATGCATTTTGAATTTCCTGAAAACAGACTATGCTGGGCCCAGTATTTATCCTTCTTTGTTTCAAAGGAATGGGGTCTGGCTATAGTGCAGGCTTGAATTTCTGTTCCACCTTAGTAGGAGTACACATGGGAGCATGGAATTAGAAAGCAGATTTGTCCCTCAAGAAAGGGAGCTCATACATACCAGGAGAAGGAAAAAATTCCAATGAACTTTTTGAAGACAATTATATTTTCCTGGCTGATAGATTTGATGGGATAAAATTCTATAAAAGAAGTCAGAGGAATGAGCAAGTCCGATCAAGCAATATCATAGTGGCTTTGTTACTTTAGGAATAAAAGAACCCCGTCTTTCAGTCAGGAACGAGGCCACCGAGAGAAAGACCAAGACCCTTCTCGCTGCAATAGCATGAAGTTTTATTTAACGATGCGCCGGGCGGCTCCAGCAACCTCTCACGCAGGAGAGACTAAAGCGGCCCCGAGCAGCTCGGGCAAGGGGTTTTTAAGGGGTCTTGGGGTAGGGGGGGTTGCTTAGCTGAGGAATTTTCTATGACCTTTACAGTCATTGGTCGGCAAGAGCTCGGGTGGAGTTGGCTCTTGGTGATCGTTCCAGTCCACCTGCTTAACCGCAGGCTGTTCATTCTGGGTGACATTCATTGATGGAATTCCCCTTTGTGCAAACTTGTTTTTCCAGAACTGAAGGGCTGGAGGTCTTAATGGGTGGGGAAATACCTGTAAAAAGCTCAAGGCTGTACATAGTTTTAAGCAATGTCTAACAATGGATGCTTGGATGGCTATAAACAATGGATGCCTGAATGACTACAAGCAAGGGCTATACTGTGGGCCTGAACCGGCCTGCTTTGTGAATGTTAGGGCGAGGGTCTCAGGGTCCAACAGGAACACATGGAAAAACCTTTAAGAACACAATGGCATTTTCATTTGTAGCCCTATTAATGATCAAAACCAAGTGATATAATTTTTCATGAAAGAAAACTTACAATTTACCAGAAAAACAATTGTGATCGATATAAAACACAAGTAGTTAAGGCCTTAGATGTTATTAAAATTATTTGTTCTCATTTTTAAGTATGCATACATGTATTTAAAAATGGCATGGCAAAATTTTTATATTAGCATGCAACGGAAATGAAAAAAAATTGAAGTGGCCACAGACACAAGACATACAACACGTAAACACAGAACATATAAACATAAAAGCACATGAACAACATTTTTACCAGCAACTGTACAATTTACCAGCAACTGTCTTAAAATTATGCTTAAAAGCTTTTTCAATGGAGAATTAACATTTAGGAAAACTTTATTTAAAAGAAGACCTCATATTAGTTAAGTCTGGCAGCATAGCTTAATTATGAAAAGCATCTAGCAAGGAAAATATTCTTATCCATAGTCTGGTTCCCACATATTCTCTGGGGGGATATAAGGTGCTAAAACCGCAGTCTCATTCCAACATCCCTTTAGGCCAACAGTCTTAACCTCGAGACCTCTATCCTCTAGGAGATATTTTAAGACACATATCTGGGACTCCTTACAGTGTGAGAGGAGGTTGTCCATTTTTTCTAAAGAATAGAGATGAGATCAAAAGAGGAACAGATGAGACAAGTAATGAATCGGACCCAAATATCTTGTACTTGGTGGGGGGCTTCCGGAGCTCTTTATTCCCCCAGCCCTATGAGCATATGGTGCCTCCAGGTCAGGCCAATTCAATGTAGTCAAGCCTCAGCTCTGAGTTCTGAGGGCATCATTCTTTCATGTGAATTCACTGGGACGAGCCTTTGTTTATACTAGCAATTGCATTCCTAATCTAAAGGGGGGCTTGCTGAATGAGTGATTGGGTTTCTAACCTGAGGTGGGGCTCTTTGATCATCAGCAAATCAAATAAGCGATTGAGGTTCCTTGATCATCAGCAAATCAAGTGAGCGACTATGTTTCTAAGGACAAACAGGGAAAGGGGAAGAGGAGGGGACCACCTGCTCACCTTCAGGTGCCATAAGCACATAGAACACAAAACCAAAGGGGCCAAACTCACCGAACTTTACCAGAATGGGTGTCTCATCTACACCGAAGGCAGCCCCACATTGGAGCACCAATCATTGCCGAATGCCCCGCTGGGCCATCCAGGGGGAGGAGGGGAAACAGCAGGGGCCTCATGGGCTTGAGGCAAATGGGAAAGCCAGCAACAGGGTCACCACCAGACCCTGGAAATTGGGTGGAAAGCAAGCAGAGATGAGCTGTGGCAGATTCAGATTCATTAAGGGCATTTGGGCTTATATAGGGTTGGAGTCCAACCAGGTGTTACCATCCCTCCACTCTGGGGGACAGCCACTAGTCATTTAACTGTTTACTAGGTACCCATTGCAGGGGCAGGTTAGATGGCACTTCCCTTTGGTTGTTCATCCCTCTGCCTGCATGGTCCTTTATTGGGATATGTCTGGGGCATGTCTGTATGTGTCCAGGCTTGTCCTGAATTCGGGACCCGGGCTAGGGCCTCCCTGAATTGGTAGTGTTACAAGTTTACATTAATACACATAAGCGTATATTTGCATTTATAAATGCACATGTACAAAAACATAAATGCAGAATGATTGGGTTAAAGTTGGAGAGATATAGATGTAATAAAGCACATCACAATTCTCTCCAGAAGAAGATGGAACTTTGATAGGAGGCCTTTAAAAAAAACCTTCCAAAATCTCTAATTCTAAGGACAATAATGTGTTTAAGTAGATTCTTTGTTTGCATAATGAAAACAATTATCTATTGATAAATATAAGAGAAGAGTCAAAGCTAAATACAAAATCAAGAAGAATGATACTTACAGAACTAATTCAAGCCCCTGGATTATATAAGAATCCAGCTATATTGGTAGATAGAATGCACCATCCTTTTCATACCATACCTTGTTTCTTTGGTTTAACTTGTGTGAGAACATTTACAGCCAGAAATCCTGAGAATTTCATTTTAATGGTGAAAAGATGAACAGGGAATATATGTTAAAAAATATATGTATTAGTCTTTTTTATTTCTATTTTTCAAATATGAACCAGTCTTCATACTTGCATTATAGAATGGACTTAAAAAATACTAATTTCAATCCCTCCAATATCTTTATGACATTTATGGAGTTGAGAAGTTACTTAAGTGCCAGATGCAGTAGAAGATGTCTGTAATACTAGCACTTTGAAGTTGATGTAGGAGCATTCCCATGAGTTTAAGATCACCTTGAACTATTGAATTACAGGACAGCCTATGTAACTAGGGTGATATCATCAAAAACAAATAGAAACAACTCAAACAAAAAGTACAAAGAAAATGAAAGAAAAAGAAGAGTAATAGAATTAAATCTATATTTCTTTTTTATTGATGAAATGCAATACATATTGTTAAAAATACCCTTAGTCTTTTGTCTATATGTCCTATTATTTCTATTTTATTGATAAAAATACTGAAATTCAATGAATTTTTACATCTGACCAAGAACTTAGAAATAGGAAGGAGAAGTTGTATTTGAAAGGAAGTATTCTGTTTCTATATTTAATGTTCATTGATTTTTCAGTTTAATTTTTTGTATACTCTTTGCATATAGTTTTCAGTATTATACAGATGATTTCTTTCAGGCAAATCATGGACCTTGACATCATTTACCTCCTCCCATTTCCTCCAACTATTAGTTCACCTTTAACCTTTCCATTAGTCTACTTTCCCATGGCCTCATCTTCCTTCTGGTTCTTTTAATTTGCTATTCTGCTTCTAAATATTTCAGAATTTTAGTTCTAACATTATCATCTGACCCATTTTCAGTTTATCTTTGTATAGAGCAAGAAAATGGGATCCATGTGCATTCTTCTGCATACATATGGCAAACAAGACAATTTTTCTTTATATACTCAACATGACCACATTTTTCCAGGAAATATACTTATATTCATTATGTATTTTAATCATCTTAAAATGGATCAACTAAGATGCAATGCATATGTCATACAGCTCACCAAAGGAATAAAATTAAGGTATATTTAATCTATTCATAATTTTATTCAATATTCATTCAATAATAGATTGTGTTTTTTACTTAGAATTAACATTAGCAGTTGCTCTCATATTTCCCTGCTAGTTTCATTTATCCATTTGATATGAATAACTATGAATCTACTGTGTTCTTTATTATATTTGTAAGTGGATTATTTCATTACTGGATTATTTCACCATATGGTAGTGGTTCTATTTTATGGTTGTTAATTTCAGTTTATGTTTACAATATATTCTGTTTATCAATAGGCATTCGGATTGTTTCTTCCTCTTTCTGACTCTGTTGTGAACAATGTTGCTGTAAGTATTTTAATACATTTATTTCTTCATTTATTTCACTTCTGTCTGGTATCTGCCAGTGGACTAGTTGCATTGTTTGATGAACTGCTATACCCTCTTCTACAACTGGTTGCACCATCCACTTTCTTTTCATTAGCATATGACAATTCTGATTACTTCACTGTTAAGCACATTTTCATGTGATTGTCAAGTAGTTTTATATCCATTTTCATGAAATATGTATTCCTGTTGTTTAATTACCAATTTACATATGTGGAGAATTAGGAGTTGAGTTGAGCTTAGAGGGAACCTGAAGGAGATTGTATAGATGATGGGGAAGGCCCAGCCTATGGTGGGAGTTAGGCCCAGGAATTATGGAGAGCTGGTTGAGAGAGTCGGCATCCTTTTGTACACTTGGCCAGGCATGCTGGTCTGACAAGTAAGGATTGTCCTTCTCTCAGCCATTATGTGGTGATGGTGTGGCCAGTTCCCTTGGTCCTGGTGTTGGTACAAGCTCTCCTGAACTGTAACCGGATTGTTGTAAGGAAATAAATCCTTTGTTCCCTTAAGCCATTTGATGGTCATTTATCAACAACCATGCAGACTGACTGCAACAGAGTACTTCACTCTGTATGATTTCTTCCAGTTCAATCCATTTAGCAGAAAATTCCATTAATTTTTTGATAACTATGCAATATTCCATTGTGTATATGTACCACATTTTCATTATCTATTCATCAACTGTCAGACATCTATGTTGATTCCATGACTTTGCTTTTGTGAACAATGTTGCAATAAACATGGATGTACATGTGTCACTATAATATGATGAAACATTTTTGTAGAATATTTCCAGCTGTGGATTAGCAGGGTCATATGGAATTTAAATTTTTAACATTTTTAGGAACCATTTACTGATTGCCATAGTGGTTGTACAAGTCTGCATTACCATCAGCAATGTATGAAGTTTCCCTTCTCTCCATATCCTCTCCAGCATGTGTTGGTACGTGTCTGAATTTTTGAAATTCTGAGTGGTGTGAGATGATATCTCTGGGGAGTTTTGACTTCAGTTTCCCTGATGACAAGGGAAGTGGAACATTTTTTAATGTATTTGTTGGACATTTCAATTTCTTCCTGGGAAAAATTTCTTCTAAGTTCTATGGCCATTTTTCTAATTGGGCTATCTTCTTGGTATTGAATTTTTGAGTTCTTTGTATAGTATAGATACTAGTCATCTAGTAGATAAGTGGTTAGTGAAGATTTCTTCCATTCTGTGAGTTGTCTTTTTGTTCAGTTGACAGTATCTTAGCTGAACAAAAGCTGTTTAATTTCATGAGATCTCATTTGTTAAGAGTTTGTTCTATTTCTTGAGCTATTAGGGTCCTGTTTAGAAAATGTAGGCCTAGGCCGAGCAGTTCAAGAGAATTATTTACTCTTTGTTGTAGGATTTTTGTGTCTTTGATCTAATGTTAAGGTGTTTTATGCATTTGGAGTTGATATTCATGCATGGTGACAAGTAAGGTTCCAGTTTCAATCTTTTGCATGTGAATATCCAGTTTTGCCAGCACCATTTGTTAAAGATATTATTTTTTTTTCCATTGAGTTTTCTGGGCCCCTATGTCAGAAATCAGATGACCATATGAGTAGGGGCTTATTTATAGGTCTTTGACTTATCCATTGATGTATGTATCTGTTATGGAGCCAGTATCATGCTGCCTTTATTACAATGGATTTGTAGTATTGATTAAGGACTGGTATGGTGATTCCTCCAGCATAATTTTTATTACTCAGGATTAAATTAGCTATACTGGGTCTTTTGTGCTTCCTAATGAAATCTGAGATTGCTTTGTCAATGTCTGTGAAGAATTGCCTTGGAATTTTGATTGGTATAGCATTGAATCTGTATATTGCTCTTGGTAGGATGGTCATTTTATGATGTGAATTCTACTGATCCAGGAGCATGGGAGGTTTTTCCACCTTCTGGTGTCTTCTGAAATAACATTTACTGTTTGAAAGTTTTTGTATTACAGGTTTCTCACTTCCTTGGTTAGAGTCATACCAAGGTATTTCCTTTTTTTAGGGGCTATAGTAAATATAATTGTTTCTCTTAGGACTTTCTCACTTCTTTCATCCTTGGTGTTTAAAGCATTTTCATCTACAAAAGACTACTGTTGTCTTATTTCTGTTCATAATTTTAATTAACTGATGTTGAAATAAAAATGTATGTTTGCAGTGGAAAAAAAAGAAAGACCATAATTTTTGAGCATCAACTTTGTATCTGCCATTCTGCTGAATTTATATATTAGTTCAAAGAGTTTCCTGGTAGAGTTTTTGGGGTCTCTCAGATAAAGGATTATGTCATCTGAAAATAGGGATAATATGACTTTCTATTTTGGCCATATCTGAATGGTGAATGATATACCTTTTGTAATTAGATGGAGATGTCTTTCCATAGATGGGGAAATTTTTCATTAATGATAGCATGAAAAATCTCTTCCAGAGTGGCTTTATGGATTTTTTCTCTGGTATTCTATGAATGTTAGGTTTGGTTTCTTCAAGGAGTTGCAAAGATCTTCAATAGTCCTCTCCAGTATTTTTTTTTTTTGCTTTTTCAACCTTATTAAATGAACCAATTTGTTCTGCCATCTTGTCTTCTAGTTCTGATATTTTATTTTCTGCTTTGTTGATTCTGCTGGTAAGAATTTCTGTTGAATTTTGATTATAGCTAGCTTATTTTTAACTTCATGCTTGACCTCTGTGTGAGTTTTTTTTAACTGCTCTATACCTATTTTTGTTTTTTCAACTGCCCTTTTCATTTCATCTGGGCACTTGCTATACTCCTGTTCTTATGGGCTAATGTGGTTACTTAACTCTTCTTAAATTTCTTCTTTCATTGTTTTCATCATGGTAAAGATAATGTTTTGAATATCTTTATCTCAGTTATTGAATTCTTGACTAATATCTGAGGGGTCATTCTGGTAGTGATCCATCGTTATAGGGTCAAAATTTTTGTGGAGGTGTTGTCATTGTTTTTGTTATTTCTTATGGATTTACGGTGTGACTTGGTAGTTTTGTTTTTAACTTCTAGAATTTTTCTTGGTGTGTGTTTATGAGTGTTATGAGTCAGACACAATTGCTGCACTTGGACTGTTATTGCTATTGTTATGTTAATGTTTGAGATTTCAGTCTATTGTTTCATGCTGTTATTTCATGGGTAAGGCAATATGCTGCAAAGAAAAAAATGTGTGAGGGCCCTTACTATGGATCTGGGAATGACAGAGTTTAAGTCTAGATTTGCCTGTTTGGGATTGTGCATCTGGGGTTGTTCTATGTGCTTTGGGTTAACCTTTATATTATGAAATAGGTTGGGTTTAGTATTCAAGGGTCATAGCTTAGAGTACTATGACAGCTATTAAGTTCCTTCCAGGTTTATTATGGCGAATAGATAATACCCTTATGATGAATGTGTACACTTTTGGATGTGCTGTACAGAGGTCTGATGCAGAGGTGACTGTCAACTGTGATGAGAAAGAAATTAAAAAGGTGCCATAGTTAGGCACAAATGTCAACTTGATAGTTGTGGGTTTGAGCTCTGGGAACATTTGTAGAGAATTAGTTGTTGGGGTAAACCCAGAGTGAACCTGTAGGTGCTTGTCTAGCTAATGGGGAAGGCCCAGGCCATGATGGGTGGGATTAGGCCCTGCAATAAAATACAGAGTGCTGGTTGAGCAAGTTGGCATCCTTGTTTACACTTGGCCAAAAATACTGGTATGGCAAGTAAGGATCATCCCTCCCTCAGCCGCTATGTAGAGATGATGTGGCCAGTTTCCTTGGCCCTGGTGTTTGTGCATGCTCTCCTGTCAAGCTGGACTGTAGTCCAGCTTGTTCCCTTAAGCCATTTGATAGTGATTTATCAGCAACCATGCAGGTGAACTGCAACAAAAGGATTACTTATTTTGGAGTTGGATTTGAAGTTTCCCTTCTGTTCGATGGAGGAAGCTTTAGTGTCCTCAGTACGAAGGTGTTGGTTTCCTGGTCACAGGTTTGTGGTGCCTGGGAGGATATCCATTCTGCTAGTGAATGATGATGTTGCAGAGCCTAGGGAAGTAACCTGCAGCAGGCCCAAACCCAAGGATAGGCTTAACTTTAAATGTGACTTGGTTTGTCTCTCTTCAGGCTTTCAATATATTCTCCTTATCTTGTATGTGTAGTGTTTTGACTATCATTTGCAGTGGCAAGCTTCTATTTTCATCATATTTGATTGGTGTGCAATCTGCCTCTGATGCTAGGATGGGGAACTTTTTCCTTATATATGGAAAATTTTCATTTGTAGGCGTATGAAAAATCTCAGTGTGGCTTTTTGGGGTTTCTTGTTCTGTAATTCCATGAATGTGCAAGTTTGTATTCTCCAAGGTATCCCATAACTCTTGAATATGCCTCTAATTTGGGGAGGAGGACTTTTTTTGTAATTCAGGATTTATTTTTCTATTTATACTGGTGCTTGAGGGTCTCCAATAAATAAATTCTTGGTATTTTTCTCCCTCTACCCTCTTTTTATACAGGGGTTTAATGGTCCTGAATAATTGAGAGGTTTATCTTTTGTAAGAGGCTTTCAGAGTTGGTGTACTTAACATAATCTTTGTTTGGGGTTGTTTTTCATTTTTTATTTATTTTTTTTCTACTCATACAAACTTGATAGGTACCCCATTCTCATCCCTCCCTCCACCCCTCCATAGATCCCCTTTTTCTCTCTCCCTTTTTTTCTTCCTTTCCCCCCTCCCTTTCTCCCATTGTTCCCCCCCCATCCCTGGAGCATCCTTTAGTGTGCATGTCAAACTTCCCTCTGAGTCCTCCTCTCTGATGAGGTATAAGTACTCAGTGGCATTGCCTAGAGTACTTTTTTGTGTTCCCCTTTAGTATAGGAACACCATTGTGGCTGTTAATCCCTTGCCTCTAAGGATTCTAGTGCCTGTGATCCATGCTAGACTTTGGGGGTCAATGATATGTTGGTCATTACACAATCATGCAAAGGCCTATTATGATTACTCCAGCCCTAACTTGTGTGGAGTATCTTGCATGTCGTTGCTCCTCCCCATCTTTAGGCTTTTACAATCTTACCACCCCCTCTTCTGCAAATTTCCCTGAGCTTTAGGATGGGGAGAGAGTAGGCTGGCCTGGTTCTGGGTGGTTGATATAGAGTATCTGATGTTCTGAATTATGGTTTGTTGATTTTTTTTTTCAGTTTTGCTGCTCCTGCACTGCCCTTAGCTCCATCCTCATGGGTATTGCATGTCACCCTCTGGCCAGAGATAAAAAGCTGTTAAAATAGAGTCTTATTATAAGAGTAGATTCAAAGGTAGATCAAAAAAGAGTAGGAGACCGTGGTGAGGGGGAGATCAGTCTCCCATTTGCAAAATGGTTACCTTCTATCTGCCAGACTGTATGCCCTCCCTTTCTGGTGAGATGATACGGGGTGGGGGGCTTTTTTAAACTTCTGTGATTGAACCAGTTTGTCCTGCCATCTCTCTTCTAGTTCTGATATTCTATTTTCTACTTCATTAGTTCTGTTGATAAGACTTGGTATTGAGTTTTGGATGGTAGTTGAATTATTTTTAATCTCAAACATAATCTCTGCATGAGATTTTTTTCAACTGCTCTATGCCTGGTTTTGTTTTTCAACTGTCTTTCTATCTCATCCAGGCATCTGTTATGTTCTTATTCATATTGGCTTATGTGGTTATTTAACTCCTCTCAGGTTTCCTCTTTCATTGTTTTGATCATATTGTAAATAAGGTTTTGAAAATCTTTCCCTTGGTTATTGATTTCTTAGATAATACCCAAAGTTGGAATCCATCATTATGGAGTCAACATTTTTTGTAGATTTGCTGTCTTAACTTTTGTTGTATGTCATAGATTTATGGTGTGACTTAGACATTTTATGTTTGATTTCTAGTATATTTCTTGATGTGTTTTTGAATGTTGTGAGTTAGACCAAATTATTACACTTTGATGGTTATTTCTACTGTTCATTTAGGTGTTAAAGGTGTAAGTTAGTATTCCTTGTTCCTATGTTATGGATAAGGTTATTACATTGCTGAAAAGGTGTGTAAGCCCTTCTCTGGTTAGGGAGGTGACAGAAATTAGGTCTAGATTTGACTGGGAGGTTTGGGTTAAGAATCAGATCAGATGTTAGATTATATAACTAGATGGATTTAGTAGGCAGAGATTAGACATAAGTGTAATTCAGTAGTTTTTAGCTCTTTAAAGGTATGTTAAAGTGAATATTGAGAACCTGAGGGGTGGGAGTATGGAGTTTTGGTTGTGCTATGTGAAAATGTTAACCTGTGGTGACTATCAACTGAGATAAAAGCATAGTTAAAAGGTTACTTTTCTTAAGGTTATTGTGAAGATTCTCTTCTGTACCATGAAAAGATTCTGTGGTGCTCAGTTGTATGGTGTTGGTTCACTGTTCCCTGGCCTTACAGTTAGATGCAAAAATTCTCTTCTGTTGGATGGTAAGATTTTGGGGGTCCTCAGTCATAAAGGTGTAGTCGATTGGTCCCTAGCTTGTGATTTCTGTGGACTCTATTATATTCTTGGAGATATTTTACTGATTAGTGGGGGATGGATGGGAAGAAGGATGATGGAGGCTGCTGGAATGTGGGCCTGTGGACAATCCTCAGTGTCTGAGGGCACCTAAGCCACAAAGTCCTCCTTAAGAAGCTTAGGAGACAGGGCACCAAAGCCCACTGAGGTGGGACCCAGGCTCAGAGGGCACAAGTCAAGGGTGAAGCCACCATGAGTGAGAGATTATTTTTATTTATTTATTTATTTACTTATTTAACACTGTTTGTCTAAGGGTCTGTTTATGTAGCACAATATGTTCCTCTTGTATCAACTATCTGAGTGCTGTTAATTCAGGTGTGCACCATCATTTGTATCTTAAAAGCTAGTCTTTTATTTACTAAATAATATTGGTACTCATTAAAAATTAGGTAAGTATAGGTGCATGGGTATACTCAAATCAGAACTTTATATATTCAAGTCACAATTCTACTTCATTGATCTGTGCATTTTTTTCTTTGTTTTCATTGCTTAATTGCTATAATATTGAAATTGGAAGCATTGATTACTTCTGTTTTTTCCTTAATTTTTCAGTAGTATTTTGATTCTTTTATATCCCTGAAATTCCATAAGACCACTGTAATAGTTAAATACAGGTGTAAAGAAGGCTCTGACTCTTGTCACATTTGTAAGGAATTAATATTTGAACCTACAGAAGATCATCTATTTGATGGGGAGAGCCAAGCCCAGGTTGAGTGAGTTTAGTACCTAGAAAAGTAGATAAGAGAAACTGATTGAGTAAAGTTTGGAATTCTTTGTCATACTTAAGCAGACATGCTGTCTATCTAGTGAGATTTGCCCATCTTTCAGCAGTTTTTGTGGCCAGTTTCCTCAGCTTCAGTTGTTGGTGTAGACTCTTCTGCTCAACTGGATTAAAAACTATACAGGTTATAAACAGAACTACAACTAATTGTAAATCATAATGAAACTCCTTATTTTTCCTTAATAATTTTTGTAGTAAATTTATTGGCAATATGTAACTGCAAAAACCACAAACATTTGAGACTATACACAGTTTTACAGCATATAAGCTGTGAGCTCTGTGGTATTGCACATTTTTTCTGAGATGCTATACATTCTTTCCTTCGGTGTGTATCACCTCTATTGTTCTGTTCTTATGTAAACTAATTTTTCTATCACTTTAAATTTACAGTTGAAACTAATTCTTTTTTGACATAAAATACAACTCTTACCCAAAACGGAACAATAGATAGTTTATTATGAAGCAAATAAGAGGGATAATTTTCCAGGAGGGAGATGAGAGCAGGGAGAGGTACAGACAGAGAAAAAAGGGGACAGAGTAAGGGAGGATAATAGAAAGAGCTCTTTTGATTCCAAGACTAAAATGAACAAAAGTGAACTGATTAAAAAGTGTTCTCCTAAGAATTTCATGGGTCTTGAAAATTGAAGGGGCTTTTAGAATCTGGCATCAATGATGTTATGAAGATTATAGAGCAAGCACAATGATAGATAAAAATAGAGTGATCAATAATAAGAGCTGGGGGAGTGTAATAGGAGCTCCACTCTGTGAGACATTACCATTACAGCTACTAGAACTTGAGAAAGAAACAAGGTGGCAGAAGCAGTGGAAAGCACCTCTGGAGCACAGTAGACCACAACAGCCCTAGTTTGCTACCACTTTGTTACATGCACTGTGATCTAGCTGACTTGCATTAGCTATTTCACAACTCTTACACAATGTTGGATTTGCTAGATGTGGGTTTCACTGTGATAAAGACAAGCTGTCAAAAGGAATCAGTCTAAGGAAATGGGAATCACAAATCTGGGGAGAAGTTCTAGTTACTCTTTTGTTGCTGTTAAAATCTTCTTACCCTAACAACTTAAAAGACTAAGTACTGTTATTTTGGTTTACAGTTCCAGAGGTGATAGAATCCATAATGTTGGAGAAGGCAGAGAAAACATTGTCACAATCAGGAATCTGGCTTACATTGTGGCCATATTAAGAGAGAGAAAGAGAGAACAATATCAGGAAGTGAGCATATGAGTAATACAAGACTATGAAATCTTAAGTCCCACTCTCAGTATGATGTTTCCTCCATGAAGGTTCTGCTTCCTAACTCCTTCAATCTTCCCAAATAGTGCTTCCAATTTTAAAACAAGTGTTCAAACACATAAACTTGTAGAGACATCTTAAATGAAACTTTAATGGAACAAACTGGGCACAGGCAGCCCCTCCTGAGCAAAAATGGACTGTCCTTTTGAGAACAAAGTGGAAGGAACCTGAAGGTTCCCCTTGTCAACAAAAGACTCTGAAAAAAGTGCCACCAGCACCAATATCACGTAGAATATGGGCTAGATTTCACCATTCTTCTGTCCCCAAAGTGGATAAATTTGAACAGTGCACAGGACATATACCTGTTCAGTGTCCTTGATGATCCTTAAGGTTATCTTTATTCTCTCATCTTCCTTCCTCTCCTTTCTTCCTGAACACTATGCCTTTAGCTTTCTAAGTATGTTGAAAAGTTCAGAGTTTTTCTCATCATTTCCACTTATTTTATGATTGGCACAGTTAATAAAGCTCAGTGATCTAGTGGAAAAGACAGCTGTCTAATGTGATATTTTTATAATGAACTGGGTTTTTAAAAACCAAATTCAGGACTCAAACCTTGCACCCAGCATAAGAGAAACATCCCAAAATGATGTGGTTCCTGTAGATATTTTGGAGATGTCTTGAAGTTTATCTGCAGCAATTGCCTCCAAAGGAAAGAAGAGGACAATGTTCACAGCCTTTGATTTCCTGACCAGTGCAGCAAAACTGTCATTGTGATGGCAGCTATGGCAAGGGTTGCTTTATGACCTACCCTTTACCCTGCAGGGCCTCAATTTGTCCACACTCCATATTCCATGTTGACTTTTAGTCATTGTTATCTGGGTTAGGTTTGGGTCATCGACTTGATTTCCACTATTGGTCGCTTAATATTCCACTGTGGTTGTTACACATATTTATGCCAGGCTATATGTCTTGGGCTGTTCTGGTGTTTGGAGATTTAAGGCCTCTGTTCTGAGTTTGCAGTGACATATATTATGAGACAAACACATGGCAGACTCTAAAGAAGGCAGGAAAATTGGCTTCACACTTAACTACCACAGCATTGCCCGGCAGTTCACCTCCACCCTGGAAAGCAGATGAGAGTTTGAAATGGTATCTGACATTGTAACTATAAATATCTCTGTCTTGAAGGCAGACTTGTGATTACCTGGGGACATGGTTGAGCAGCATGATAATTCTCAGGGACTTGGGAGGAGTGTTTCTTGAGTCAAAGTCCCCCTGGATTTTCCCCAGCTAGCAGAAAAGCAGGAATGCTTTGCTGGCTGGAGTAGTGTATGGATAGATATCTTCCGAGTCACCCCACACCATGGAATTGTGATACTTCCTGCTAATTACCTCAGTAACATCTCCATTGCACAAACGTGCTGGTGCTTTTTTTGCCTCATGCCAGTCCCATGCACTTCCCACCAGCACCAATGTGCTAACGATGTTATAATATCACTTACTGTCCTACTTACATCCTTACCCAGGTACACACTGTCAAACATGGGAAGGCTCTTCATCTTTGCTCTGATTATTTGCACTCCTCCATTGCACTACTATGCTGACTATTGTGTATTCTGTTATGGCCTGTGTCCATACTGCTGTCCTGTTAAAACACTATGGTGTTGGAGAAAAGCTCCTGCTGCTGTCTTCATTTGCATTTGTGAGTTAATGATCTTCCTATATTGGTGTGCGAATGAATACCTTTCATAAAAATTGTAAATCCTCTGCTCAGTTACACTGCTGAGATACAGGCGAATAGATGCTGACATTTAGAAACTTGCTCAAACTCTGTGTCCACTTGCAAAACTGCACCGGTGGTATAAGGAAGGCCTCCTTTGCCCGTTCTTATCCACTTTCCAAATTGAGGGGAATTCTGAGTTTTAGTGTTCAAAAAGTCTGACATGGGAATTCTGTAAATTAAATAATTGTAGGTCTTAACTGCAAAGTTTATGTTTTGTGACTAGGATGCTGAGAGAGCCTATAGACAATCCAATGAATATTTTTTGTGTGCTATCAAGAAAGAAGGCAAACAGTGGCTGTAAATCTTTGGCACTGATTATTAGAAGAATATATTGGATAGGTGGATAGGTCTGTTAGCACAAGGAAATCATCAGTTATAGTCTCAATGTGATTTCAGTATGTGAGCAAAGATACATTGATGGGCAGAGCAACTGTGTTCATCCAGTAATGAATTATAGTTAGATTCTTCCCTGTTTATCTGCCTTTTGCTATGTCCAGAAAGGACGATTAAAAGCACAAATGCTGGGAAATATGACTGAAGTTTTTTAAAGGGCTGAAATAATAGGCCTAAGCTCAATGCTATGTTTCTGTTGTTCATATTAAGGCTTCTTGTCAATTTTAATGGAAGGCAAAAAGTCCACAAACTCTGCCAAAAAAGCATACAGCAAATGCTACAGACCTTACTTTGTTCCATTTTGAAAGGTGGCCCAAAGTTACAACTATGACTGTGATTTGGTATACCATGGGCAGCGGGATGCTTGAATTGGAATTTAGTCAGTAGTTTTATTTTTAAATATTAAATGGAGCCCAAATGCCCTGAATTGAGTGACATAAAATACTTCACATCATTCTCATTCTCTCTCTCTCTCTCTCAAAGGAAAAGGTTACTTGAAATAACTATGACCTTATTTAAAGTTTGAAAATGTTAGGAAACATTGATTACTTTGTGGATCCCAGTAGATTACTGAATACAGTATGTGCAATTTTCATGGTCAATATGTCAACCTTTAGGGAGCCATTGTATTCCTAGTGGAAGGTGTTAGGGGATTTCCATTGTCAAAAGTCAGGAATGTTTTATGTGTTGTGTATCAGGGTGTCATACCTTAGCAAGAGTTGCCCTAAAAGTCACTATATAACTCAGGCTGTTCTCAGACTTGTGGCAATCCTCATTCAGTCTCCACAGTCCTGAGTTTGCAGGTTTAAACCACCACATCAAGTTAAACATAAAATTATTAAGATCATTCTGTTTCCTCAAGGTTCTATACCAGTGAACAGACAGAGTACTTATCCTCAACTAAAAAGGTTAATTTTATAAGCCCATGTAAAAATTCAGTATATCTGAAGAAATATTACTTCACATAAGAAGATTTGGGGTACAGAATTGTGTAGTATTGTAAATGTGTTTCTGATGAAAATACATATTCAGGACCACACCAGTGTACAGAGTTAGCTTTCGCTAAATCTTTCCTTGGGAAGAAAACCATTTCATAAAATTAGTTTCTAAACCAAATCAGTTTGGCCTTCCCCAAATAAAATAAAAGTGGATGATTAGACATCAGTTATTAAGAGTGCTTTACTGAAATGCAGGAGTTCCTAAAGGGCTCATTGTGAAGAGTTGAGATTTATGTTCAGAGAGAAGAACATCACCTTTCAATCACACCATTCTTCTCAGGGATAGACTAGAAGAAAGAGCATGAACACCAAACCTAAGGGCTGGACTCTCATTCTCTCTCCTTACATCCATGAGAGAGCGTGCTACAATCCATCAGTCTTGCTAGCCACAGCTGTGAAGCAGAATCATGGGAGCATCCTGTTCCAGAAATTTGTCTAAGGAAAGGTTCATCCAGGTGACCGTACATGCTAAACAGACCTTTGAGATAAGCTTTTCTGAACTCCTAAACTTACAGCTGTGAGCATTGACAGATTACCAAAGAAACACCACTCAGAGAGACCAGAACCCATTTTTCCTCCCTCCTCCATTTCTACTCAGCTTCTTCCCATCAAGAAGACCCCCTCTTTGAGGAGGAACACTAAAATAATATCAAACATAGGCCCTTATATCTGACTTTCTTTACATACAAATCATTCTGAAAGCCCAGAAACAAAACAAAATAGTTTTCCAGATCTGTTCTGCACGGTTAGCAGGGCCAGACATGCTGACTCTTCAAGAGCAGTTGGAAAGCCAGATATTCAGGTAAAAAGTTCTTGAATATAAATGTCAGTAGGTAATTACTTTTCTTTTATGCAAGCTTGTCTTCTGTCCAGATTTAGAAGCGTTCTGTTATTTTAGGATTTGTGCATTTTAAAACGAGTGGATTGTCTTTCTAGAATCTTATTCAACTAGCCAAGGCCCTTAAAAATTATCAGACTTTCTCTGTCTCAAGATTTGTCACATTCTGGGATGAGTGGACCTCAACTTTCATAAAGACTGTGCTCTGAAGGGAGGCTTTGAGTGTGAGTTTGGCTTAATTCTTAGGCCTTGTGTTCATGCTTATAACCAAGCAAGTTCACACCAGGAGTGATGAGTGAATTCATCTGTCCTCCCAGGTGATACTTTTGTTGTATTGTCCCATGCTAGGTCCCAACACCGATGTTGGACATGGTTGGACTTGGTTGGAAGATTCTCCATGCACTTGCATGCTGTAATTTTCTCTTTCTCAATAGGACACTGGTTGCCAATGGTGCCCTATACCCAGGACCAGAAATAGTGGGCATCTTTCTACCCATCCCTCCTTTTCTTCCTCTTAGAAAGGCATAGAAGGCCTACTAGTAAATGAGCTAGTGTCTTCCTGTGGGTGATACTACTGACTCTGCTTCCCAGTTCTTCCTGGAGTACAGGACTCCTTCCATGAAGAAGGTGGTATATGGCTGGGCACTGGATTAGATGTTTGCTATGCTGCTTTTGCCCCCATTTTTCTTGTGAAACTTGCTGGCACAACTTAGCACAATGCTTAGAGAGACAATGTCCCTGCTGGCTTCCTGAGGGCCCTTGTGTCCGCAAAGTCATTGTCAACCTAGGCTTTATAGAAACTAATCTCCAAACCCTGCCTTAGATAGGAAACAGTTTGACAGAGCCCTGGAATCCTGGCTCCTTACAGGAGACACAGTGACCATTAGTGTACACTACTATGTAGACAACATGGTGTTTATTTGGCTTCACAGAGTGAAACATTTAACCACCCAACATGACTTCCCCCACCGGAGTTAATTCCTCAGCCATGCAATGATGTGACATGCCCAGGATACTAGGTTTGGGACTAAAATAGTCAAACTAAATTCCAAATGATCAACTTTTAAACATTGTACAGCTATAGAACACATGTCAAGGTTTCAGTATAATGTATAGCTAAATGCCATTATCCTAGAAGTAGTCATGGTTCACTGAAGGCCACTAGACCGGGAGAGATCCAGGCCCCAGGCACAGAACTGGCACACTCTCACTTTCACCTGTGACCCGATCTCTTTTCTCTATGAATGAAGTCCCCCCCCCCACAGTGCAGGTCTTCAGCACCCCTCACCCTCTACTGACCAGCTTCCCACTGGGAACGCACCTTTGGGGCCACAGTCAGTCTTCTGGTCTCTCGAAGCCTTTGCTGCTCACAGCCCTCGAAGAGGCCTTCTCCATCTTTTCCCCACAGCCACTTCCTACCCCCAGGGCCACTGCCCACACGGGTCCTCTTAGGACCTTCTCCCTGGAGTCAAATGCCCCTGCTGACCACAGCATTCACACCACCTCCCTTTCTTCTGGGCATGTCTTGGGTATCAAACTCAAAACGATCAAGTGAGAGGCGTCAGAAACACGAGCCGAGCCAAACAGACATTGGGGCTGGTTGAGGCTGGTGAATATTCCCTCCAGGCTCAAAAACCCAAATTTCATTTATTTTCGGGTTCGGGTTCGGGTTCAGGTGTGGGTATGGGTTCAGGTTCGGGTTCTGGAGTCTCGGGGGCCTCAGTAGTGGGTTCTTCCTTAGCGGGTTGATGCAGGTGTTCATTGTTGTTTATGATGGTCTGTATATGGTTTGGGCTGATGCGCTTCCTGCCGCTGTTCTGAGCTTCTTTACTGGCTTGCTCCAGGATGTTAGATGTCAGGTACTCCAGAACACCTGTGAAGAACACAGGCACCCAGGAACTCATACGTTGGGAGTATTTACCCTTTCGAAGGAAGTGATCCACTCGGCTGACCGGGAACTGAAGTTCAGCTCTTGTGGAGCGGGATACACTTTGTTTTGCTGACTTGTGGCCCTTTGATTTGGGGGTCTGCGTTTTCTTTTCTTCAGCCATGGTGTTTGCTGGATGGATTCCCTTCAGCCGTAGTTCCCTTCTGGCTGGGGCGCTCAACGCACAGCCTTTACAGCCGCAAGCGTGCTCATCTCTGCTCCTCATTGGTCAGAAGAGGCCTTTGTAATATACTAGGTTTTGTGATGTCACTGCTGCCTCCTGAGCTCTGATCCTCTTCGGTCTAGAGATGTCCATGTTAGGAAACTGATCACCTTATAGACAGCATCCTCTTTATGGGGACACTCTAGCTTTCTACTTGCTTTTGACATTTTAGCAAATTCTATGCATCAATGAAAAACTTTCCTCTGTAGGATGAAGCTCCAGATCATACATCAACTCTAGTTTTACATAGCTCTTTCACACACCGTGTAAGCTGTAGGACTCTGGATAATCTCAATTTCCATTAGATGCTCAGCTTTGGTCTTCTTAAACTACAATTAAACTCTTTTTGTCTCCATTGGTAAATTCACCTTAATATTCCTAATGGATATTCCTGTTTCTGTTCTATTCCCATTTGCATTGTTTATTTAATATCTGCCAGATATTCAAGTGCTAATATTTTAACATGTATGCTTAGGCGTCATAATTTTATAGTTTTTGACAATTATCCGTTCCCATTTTGGAGAACGCACATTTCTGCGTCCAATTGATTCAGTCATTATAGGCATGTAAAGTCCAGTGACAGTATTGCATCACTAAACCTGCCTTTCTTAGCAGTTCTATATAATAATATAGACAATAAAACATGTCTGAAACGTATTATTTTTAGCAAATATGACTTTTCATATTCATTTTTATTGTTTTTTTTTCTGATTTCTAATTTGTTGTTCCTATTTTGCTTTGGATTCCTTTCCAACTGATAAGTTAACAAACATGGTTTTGAAATTTTAATTTGGTTTTTATATAGTTTTCGATTTAGATAAGATTCATATAATCTAAAGTGAACAATTTTAGTCAGTTAAATATTTTGAACTTATTCACAGTATTGTAAAACTATCATCACTTCTGGATTCTAGAATAGTTTCATCATTCTAAATATGTACTTTATGCCAGCTAGAATATAATATGCTTGTTAATATTTTTTTCACTTAAAATCCTTGGGAAAAATTAATCTACTTTCTATCGATTTGCTTGTTCTGGACAATTCATGTTATGATAGCTGTCACTTGAGTAAAGAAAGGAGATCTTAGTACTATAACCACAGAATTATGAGCTAAGTAAGCATCTCCTTTCTCTACATAATCTTATTTTTTGACTAGATATTTTCCACCTGATCCACAGAACCCTGAACTTCTCACAAATCAGAAACAAGTGAAACATGATTATTCCTGTATGATAATAAGAATATTGGGAATCTCTCTCAGCCATCTGGAAACTTCATGTAATTCAACGTGAGGTCTTTTTAGGTGAGTAACAAAAACTACACAATAATATTTTAGTCTATTCATAAGTCAAAAACCTCAGATTTCTAATATTAACTTTTTAATATATTGCAAGTTTTCACAATATAAGAAGTTGTCTAAATTGTTATAAAGAAATAACCAGATTTACCTCTTTATTTATGGTGCTTAACACTATTTATCTCTCTTATTTTTAGTCTGACAGTAGCAAAATATTTTAGGTGTTAACATTTACTATCTCTGCAGATAAGATAAGTTAAATTATGAATTCATTGTACAATCTGAGTGAGAAGCTAGATTTTATTTTTTATTATAAAAGATAAGTAGCACTTTTGGAAAAGGTCAGAATACAAAAGGTGCTTATGAAGTAATTCAACAAAATTCAGATTTAACATGTTATATATAATGACAGAACATATAACACAAAGTTTCAGGAATATATATATATGGAGTGGTTTAAAGTAAGTACAATAACAGTAATAAAAGTTTTGGAAAGGTGACACTGTTATGCTATATATACTGGTATTTTGGAGTTGTATACAAATATCTCAGAAAAAAGTAATTTAATTTTCATTTTAGCTATCAATTTATTTAAAGACACTTCAGTAACAGCATTACTCATCATAATAACATATTTATTAGATGTATGTTCTTGAGTTTTCTACAGAGACTACTGTAATAATTATTAAGGGATTCGGTTTACCCAGAAACAACAAATATCAAGTGGAATTAACTAAAGTTGTTTATTCCACTTATGAATAAAGTTGTATTATATTTTAAGTTGTAGTTCTATACTTAATTGAGTGTTATTTTGTAATAATTTTAAAATAGACATAAGAAAGATGATAACAGGAAAATGATTAGGGGAAAATAATGCACAAGTCACCAAAAGTGATACCCTAAGCAGATTGCATAGATTTCTGATCAGAAAAACTTACATGGAATTATTTGACATTTTATTAAATAAGCTCTCATGACTATTGAGACTCATATTTGTAGCATTTGAGATTGGCACAGATGTCCATGATAGAGAGTAATAGTAATTTTGCTCAAGCATGAATGTGAGTACAAGGTAGAACTGAAATCTAGCCAATGAATGTGTCCAGAACACTGCCACAGAGTCACATTTTAAGGCAATGTTTCTTTTGTCCTACATTCATCATTTTTGTCTAGTCATTTCTAATTATTTCTTATTTCAAAAATAAATAATAAAAGAGATTTGCAGAAGTTTCAGATGTAAGATTGTTCATTGTATTTACGCCCACATTTTCAGCAGTCTTCTGCATATATATCACATACATAATCTTGTTTCTGAGTTTCATGTGCAACAATGAAGCTTTTTGTTTCCACTTCCCAAATCTGATCAGCAATGGAAAGGTCCTTCAAATCGTACCAACAAAGGCACTTCTCCAAGGCATGGCATATCTTTGTCATCACTGCTACATCTTAAGTTAACATTATCTATACTGTAAAATATTTTTTTAAATTCCTATTTTTATATGAATGTATGTGATGCATAATGCAAGTGAAAATATATAGCAGTCCAATATCAGGGGGTGGGACTTCTGGAATGCCTGATTGAAAAACTCAGTTACTCCTCAGAAGCAATATTTGATGAATATCCCAAAATAAAATATATAAAGCCACTGGAATGTGAAAAACAAACAATGAATTGAGAAGCAATTATTTCAGAAATCCACTGAACTCTGGTAAGAGCAATGAGAATTCAGCATGATAAAACAAACGCTGTTGCTTTCATACTTCCAGTCCCAACACTACACCTTTATCTATTCATGGGGACCTGCTGCTGATAAAAGGATCCAGCTTACTTGAAATTAAGAGCTTTCTTCCTGCTAGAATGCTACTTGAATAATCTAGTATTCTGTTTTTTATCTGATACCTGCATATCTTGAGATTCCATTAACAGATAATACAGATCATTAAATATTTAGCCAAAACAGGATAAACATATCACTGAAAGACAGAAAAACTAAAACCCTGTTATTTTTAAATTTCATTGCAATATTTCCTGTTTTGCTCCTACCATTCCAAAATATTGAGAAGCTGGTATTGAGTAGATGTGCAATAGGAAGTTATCACTTATAGAAACAGAATTCTTGTTTACGATGATGAGAAACATAAAAAGTTTTGGAAATATGTAGGAGTTGGGCTTATGCTACAACTGTAATGTAAATGAACTTAATGCCACTAACTTGCCTGCTTTAAAATATTTAGCAAAATAGTGCATGTGCTAGTTTTAAGCATCAACTTGACAACTGAGAATAATTGATTGAGGCAAGACTTGAGTAAGCCTGCAGAACATGGTCTAATTGATGTGTGAATAACCAGCTCAGTGGGAGCAATCAACTTTGGTAGGTGGATAAGATGGAGAGACCTAGTTAGAATTTGTCATACTGGAAAGCTAAATAGTAAGCACCTTTTTCAGCTTTTCCTGAGGAGATGTTGTGACCAGTTCCCTTGGCTCCTGCTGTTAATTCTACTTCCATAATGGACTGTAACCTCAAATTTTAAGCTGAAAATAAACCCTTGTTTCTTCAAATTGTTTGGGTTATATATCCATTACAGCAATGGAAATATGAAACTACCATATGCATTTTTTAAAAAAATCACTTAAAATCCATTTTAGTATGTGAGTGATTCTGAGAATCAATGAATCAAGTTGTCCATATGAGCAAATACCACCTACAAAACATCCCACAAGTCTCCTTACTATTAGGAAGAAAGAATGTTCCAGAACCTTAAATGAGAATGTAAATCGGCTTTTCAAAGATTACCAAAGATTACCTGAATAGTTGTTGCACTCAGTCTGCATGGTTGCTGATAAATCACCATCAAAGGGCTTAAAGGAACAACGGATTCCTGGTTACACCAATACCACATAACAGCTGAGAGAGGGATGATCCTTACTTGCCAGACCAGCATGTCTGGCCAAGTATACACAAGGATGCCAAGTTCCTCAACCAATTCTCAGTATTTTATTCATCTGTTCAGGACCTAGTCCCAAGCCCCATCAACTAGATAATCTCCAGAAAGTTTTCTCTGGGTTTAACCCAACCACTAAATCTCCACAAATGTGCCCAGAGTTCAAATCTTCAACTGTCAAGTTTATCCCTATGCCTAACTATGACAGTAGTGTCCATTACCTTTCAATGTATCTTCTATCATTGAATGTGTAATTTGATCAGCTGCTTTGTCATTTGAAGCAATACATTCACCCTTGAATTTTTGTGTGTATAATGATTCAGTAAGGAGCATGATATATTTACGGTACCGTCTGTCTTGTGGTATTCATATCACTACTTGAATTTTTTCTTAATCTTAAAAATCTTGGAAATTGTAGATAAATAGTTCTTTTTTTATCGCCTAGAGGAAATAACTGTCCAAGTGTCAACACATGACAAATTAAGTGTTATTAAAATCCCACCAGGAAAAGTGATTTCCTGGTTGCACAAAAGACCATTCTTTCTCTTATAATTTATAATTTTACCGTAGTAACTTTTTATGAAAGAAGCACCACAGAATAACTGCAGATAACTCTTATTGCAAATTTCATTAATCATACAATAAGACAACTTGAAGTTCAACCTATAGCACTACTTGGCCTTGAGGATGACAACGACATCAATTTTCCATTTAATGTGAAAATCTCTGGTGACCACCCAGTAAATGTCAGCCTGATTAGTTCTATAATGGAACATTTTTTTCTCATCCCAAAAATCTTTTTTCACAAAGAATCAGCTTTTAGAATTATATAAGATCCCATCATTTACCAATTCAGTTTTTCTCAAACATTTATAATTTATCAGTTTCACTTCAAATTATTCTTCCAAAATCACTGCCAGGAAAAAAACAAGCATTAGCTTAAAAGTAAATGCTTCAGCTATTTGTCTTTATTCTGTATGAGTACCATTGGTAATAACAATTTCATGAGCCTTTGTGTAGTCTTATGATTAGGAAATTAAATGAAAAGCAATGTGCCTTCTCTGGGATTTAGTATTTTTAATACATGTAATTATATTTTTCAATATAGTTTGGAATGAAATATAGTCCAGGAAGCATTTGAATGCTTAGCATTGTGTTCTGATTCCAGCTGTCTGTCATTCTGGGCTCCATTATTGCGGCCTTAGTACCAATCACCACTGATTTGGCTTTTGGCAACCTCCCAAATTATATGCAAGCCTGCCCCATCCAAGATGTTACTATATTTACAAACACACAAACACATATACACACAAACACACACACACATGCAAGCACATGCACATGCACACACACACATAATGAAGTTTAAATAACATAATTTTCCTGAATAATTGTTAGAAATAAGTCACATGTTGTTAATTACATAAATAACTAAGTACACAACTTTTGCTACTCGTGACAACAAAAAATCCTGTATGTTTTTCAAGACATTATGAACCATGAAATAGCCATGAAGCCTTTATTATAATCACTAATGATCATCATGACAGGGGCTGGTTTTGTGATCCTTTCATAGAGAAACTATGATAATCATAGTAGTGTCCTCCAGAAAACATAACTCACTGGTCATTTCTACTTTTTATGTGAAAACCTTAGCTGGATATGGCATCGTACACTTCCAACTCCAGCATTTGGAATTCTGAGGCAGCAGCCTCACAAGTTCAAGACTGGACTACACAGTGAAATCCTGTCCTCAAAAATATGCAGAGAAAAGGTATGCAACTTGCCATACTGACAATACCAGGAAATGTTGTGACAGAGAAAATCATTCTGAACTACTGAGCTAATTCCTCTGGGGCTTAGTCACTTCACTTTAAAAATAAAACCAAAGTATGAGATGGCCTTTTAGTTTAAAATATCATACATGCAAAAAATGCTCAATGTATTTTTATTTACTTAAAATCAGGATAGAATAAAGAACACTATGTTTTTTATCAACAGTATTTAAGATAATCTTGTTTCTCTGAGTTTTAAAGCTCTTGATAATTTTTTTTAAACTGGAGAGAATAGAGGATTTCTGTTTCATGATTTTGAAATTGACTCAATGCTTTTCTATCTTAATGCATTTTTAGGTCAAATGAGGAAATAAATGGTACCACATAGTAGGGGATTAAGTGGAACCATAAAAACAGTATTCCAAACCAAACTGTAATCAGACCCCATGTTCTCTGCTATCAGCAGATGGTCTACCTCTCAATCTATAAATATAATTCTACATCCTACCCAACAACTACTTCATTTGATCTAAATTATTTCAACCCCACTGTAATGAAGAAATAAGACTGGAAACATCTTAATTAATTAATAAAAAAGGTTAATCAGGAGAACAAAAAACAAATGTCAATTGAAGACAATCATGAAGAATAGGTAAATATCAGACTTTAAAAATGAGCGGTGCTATGCCAGCTAAGGTTAGTGTGAATTCCTTTCTTATAAAACAAATTTAAAGTGTCCATAACGTGCATTCATGATTGTATCTCACATTGTCTGTCATTGTATTCCTGTACAGATACTCTTTCAGTACTTGGAGTATAAACAACGTGAACAAAGGAAAAGGAGAGCGTTATATTTTTTTAAATTTTTTTATTATTATTATTTATTCAACTGTGTGCATGCGCGCGCACGTGTGTGTGTGTCTGTGTGTGTGTGTCTGTGTATGTGTAGAACCACGGACGAACTCGCGAACCACCATGGATGCCTCCACCTCCTTCTGCCCCGGTATTCACAGGCTCCGCCCTACCAGGACCAGAAGCGCAGGTCGCCCCCGCTTCCGCCTGGCATCTATACGTGGGATCTGGGATCCGAACTCAGGACCCTCCGCTTGCAAGGCGGAGGCTTAACCCCTGAGCCACCTCTCCAGCCTGAGAGCGTTATATTTTTAATGTCACATGAACAATGTAAATTAAGATCTGTGCCTTTTTAAAAGTGTACAAACGTTGTACACAGGGGCTCCACTGACATAATTTAATATGAGATCTGTAATTTAAACTTGGAGATTGAAGGTTTCAGTATAGAAATTTTGAGATATTTCCCACCATATGAGAGAACTGTGGCTGAAAGGAATGGTAGAAGATACATTTGGATTTGATCTCATCTATTTAAACTAAAAAGGCCAATATCTTCCCACTGACTATGATATCTACTTCTATATATAATCTTTCTCAATATTTGGAACGCTTCTACAAGTGTAACAAAATTAAAAATGTAATATGAAAGCTCATCATATCTTAGAAATGCTCTTTGAAAAGTCTTTCTTTAAAAAACAGATGGTTCAAGGCATATGGAAATTTCGGTTGCTTAAAATAAATATTTGACAAGTATTTGCTGAATGATAAGAAAACAGAAACCCAAAAGATGTTAACTTTTATTGACATTTAGATCCAATTTCGTGAAACATCACAGCATACATGTAAGCCTATCAAGGACAAAACATTATGGAACATATTTCATGAAAACTTGTATGCAGGGGAGGGGGAGAGGGGATGAGGGGGGAGTGGGAGGGAGGAGGAGCGGGAGGGAAGGGGGAGGGGGACAAAGGGTGGAGAGGGGAAGGGGAGAGGGGGAGGGAGGAGGACGAGGCAGAGGGGGGAGGGAGGAGGAGCAGAGGGGCGGGGGGAGAGAGGGGGGGAGAGGGCGCGGGAGGGGGGTGGGAGGGGGGGGAGGGATGGGGAGGGGAGGGAGGGGGAAGGGGAGGGGGTAAGATGGAGGGGGGGGAAGGGGGGGGGGATTGAGGGGGATAAGGTTCAGATTGGGGAGGGGGAGTGGAAGGGTTTAGGGAAGGAGTGGGGGGTAGGGCTGATGGGGGGGGAGGGCGATAGGGTGAGGGGGAGTTTTTTTATGGGGGGCTGGGGGAGTGGGTTAGGGCAGAGTCAAAGAAGGAGTGGCCACAGTGTTCCCGGATTTCCAGTTGTTTCTACACACACACACCACACACACACACACACACACATACACATACACATACAATTGAATAAATAAAAAAAAATTTTTCTCCTCTTTTGACCACAAAGCAAATAGCCATTATAGAAAGAAATTTGATACAAATAAAATCTTTTTGTAAATTGTTAGACAAAAGCAATTGAGTGAAATACATGGATAATATAACTTATAATACTAAATAGTAATTAAATGCCAATAACTCAAATAATAGCTATTATCAATGTAATTTAATATTTCTTCCTCAGCTAAAAAATAAATAAATGACAGTCTTTGCTTTATACATTTTAAGTATGTTTCTTAAGGGAATTTACTTGTATATATTGGAAGGTTTAGACTGAAAAAGTTAGTACTTGGGTAAAAATTTCAAACAAATTGTCTCCACTAGTAAACATATTGGATGCAGGGCAGGCAGTTATGATGTTGTGTTCCCTTCTAAGGAGACTTTTCATAACAAAGTAGCAAAGTTAGGCCAGAGTGAAGTCTAGGCTCCTGAAAATTTCATACTTATCTTTAGAGGGAAAAGTCACATTTAGCTTTTTTTGAAAAATCATTTGGAAAAAGTCACTATCTGATTTCTCTTGAAGATCATCTGAAATACGTTGGGTAAAGTTTGTCTGAAATCTTGTTAAAAATCACAAGGAGAAGTGAAACTAACATGTGTAAAACAGTAAAGGTGGGATAAGGTGAATATAACCAGAATACCTAGGTACAACTCTGTGCATTGCTTATTTAGAAGGCCCATTGTGTTTTTATTGGAAATAAAATGTCTTCTCTATGATTAGTGTGAGAAGAATGAACTATCATTGACTTTGCTAAGTTAAGAAGTGACTAGGGCCAGAAAGATGTGATGTAACAGACCTGCTTTTCCTCTGTGCTTCAACTTATTTGTTAGAAGTGTATTTACTAGTAACACAAAAGAAAACATCCTGAACGTAATTGAAAATAAATAAAGATATACTTTGAATAGAAACGTCTTCCTGCCTTCCTTGCCACCTTTCCTGTCTGCCTAAAAAAGTATTTTTATTTATTGGTGGCATATAGCTATTATTAACTTGTCATAACCAAGGAAACACAAGAGCAATTTTGTGACTCAGACTTTAAAATGCCAATTTTACTTTTAAACTCAGAAGTTCAGAGTATGTTTCAATAATTGCCCATGATCCAAAAGTTTAATAGTATATAAGGCTTTCTATTACTTTTAGTAAAAATATACTCTTTTGTATGGGTTAGCACAAAATTCTCCTCTACACACCCTGTTCATTATGAGAATATTTTTATATTTCAATATTGTAAATATGAGAATGAAAAAACCATAACTAATGCTATCAATTCCCACTTCTGTTCCTGTCCAGTTCTTTTCATTCCGTTTTTATGACCCAAGCAAATGCAATGCATTGATGCAGAAGACATCATAAATTTCAAGCATGATACTGTAAGCATTAGAAATTACATTGATTCATCTAACTTAATTATAGCATGACATAAAATGTAAGGCAAATTGGTGCCCAGTGTAAATAAATGACAATATTTCCCATATATAATTGGTCTGTCAATATGGGTGATTACCAATAAAAAAGCCCCACAGTTTTGGGGCAGATGTAATTCCAAGATTCTACTCATAATGTAACATACATAATGAAGTTCAGATGCCAATTTCTCCTCATTTTCATTCTCTCAGCTGCCAATGCAGGTGGTGTTTACCCCAAATCTATTTCCCCCCAGGATCACCACAATTAGTGCTTACATAGAAAAAAAAATCCTTCATACTTGGCTTAGATTAACACTTGCAATGTGAAGGTCTGTTTAATGCAGGATTTATGTTTCTTCTTAGTATAATAACAACATTTTGGATGATGCAAAAGGTTCCCCAATGATGTACAAACTTTTCCCCACTGCGAGTACTGAGCCAGCTCTAGCTTCTAATTTGGTCCAGAGAGACAAAGATATGATTCAGGATTTGCACGTGTTCTTCTGTGGTGAACCTTTTAACTTTTCATTGTTGGCTACCACTATGTTGGCTTTTTCAACATTTCCTGTCTTGATAACGCTTTGTTTAAAAACCCATGAACATTTTCATTCAATCATGGCATGTCTGTATTGGGAAATTACTTTAAACTGCCACTGATAGTGAAAATAGCATAATTTGGACTGGCTTTGTATTCTATTTTTATTGGAAAGTGACTGACCTTTCTAAGTAAAGTCAAAGATGAAGGATTGTCATTAAAAAGTAAATCAAAAGCTTTCTTAGAATCTTTAGAATAAAAAATGCAGCAAACAGCATTGATTCATTTAAATTCTTTACTCTTCTCTCTGTGTTCTATTCCACTGGATATATCTAATGATTTTGATTGTGGTAACATTTGTGATGATATTTCCCAGTCAAATAGTTGTGTCCTGCATAGCGAGAAGTGAAGACCAAGTCATTAGGATACCATGAGTGAATATTGGAAAATAAAACATACTATGATTTGTTTGGCTGAGGATGCAAGGGTTTTTACTCTCTATTTCCCACTTTTCCAGGCCTTCATCTCTAACTCAAATTTTTTAACTATCAAAAGAAGAAGAGACAATATTTTTAACAAAAATATATGTGCTGAACAGAATAGAAACAACCAAATCAAAGTAAGTACAATACTGTTACTTTTATCATAATATGGCATGTGTACATTGATGTGGAAAGTACTAAGTGGTTGATCATATAGATTAAGCATTGATAGATCATATAGTAGGCTAACTGAACAATGTTTGTTTTATCATCTTTATCTGAGAAACCAAAGAAGGTAGCTTGTTATTTCAATTTACTTTTAAAGTAAACCATATTTCTGGTGGCAATTGCCATTTTGTAGCTTCATAGAAAAGTGAACAAGGTTTTACGATTACTGTAATGGAAATTCACTTGCTATATTAAAAATTATATGCAGCTATTTTTCTTTTTTATATTTATTATTCTTTTAGAGTTTCATGCAAAAATACAGTAATTTTTCATACCTTAACCCCCAATCTCATACCCCCCTCTTTTCTCAATACAACCCTTTCCTTTCCTTCCAGTTTCCCTTCTACTTTCCTATCTTTTCACATGTATGGTTCTCTCCTTTCACCATCAGTATTAACCCTCATTAGTCTCTTAGGGAAGTATGGTACCACTTGATAACTTTCCCTTTCCATGGTGAAATGTTGATAGAACAAATCCCTTGCAGGTCTACTGGAAATATATATAACCTCAGTGAATTCATATAAGCACCAGCACTTTCATGTCCACAATGTAATGTCTAGCAACACTCCTACCCTGCTTTATGCTCCGACAACCTTTCTGTGCCCTTTTCCATGATATTCCATGAGACTTGGGATTGAAAGACAGTTTAGATGTTCTGTTCAGGGACGAGCAGTCCATAGTCAGTTATTTGCTGTACTTTTATTGGCTATGATTTTCTGTAATAAACATCTTTCATTGCAAAAGGAAGCTTGTAGTTTGAGTTTCGAGTGCTTCTCCATTCTATGAGTATAATAGCAAATGATTAAAAGGCAGTTGGATATAATGTCTTTATAGCCAAGCTTTAATAGTTTACACCCCCCAGTGAGTATTTGCTTCTCTTTGGTAGGTTCTTGTCCTGTGTCCTGGAGGTACCAATTTTAAGTGCTTAATATATTACTAAGCACATCAGTATTTTTTCAGCGAAATGCAGAATTTTATCTATTTTAAAATTCCTTTGCTTTAAAAGAAGCATTACATAGATACTGACAAGAAAGCAATTTTAAAATTCTAGGTGACACTAATTCTATCTAGCCCTTTTTTCCCAAACATGGAATAAAGTAACAGCACATATCTTATGATAATAATATAGTGCATAAGAGTAGGTAAAAGAAACAAATAAGAGTAGAAAAGTTAGGTTTGGTTTAATTCTTGTATTGTTTCTCATTTAAAGAATATGTAAAACAAATTAATCCAAAATACCTCCACAGCAAAGTGACTAGATGACAGAATTGTGTAACCAAAACATACACTACAATAAATAGATTTGTAGTTGCAAAAATGGAATATTATAGAAACTTTTGTTGGAGTTTAGAGGCCTTCAGATATCAAAAACAGGTTATCATGCTTTTCATATGTTTCATGTGGTATATTTTATCACTATGATCAGTGAAGCTTTATAGACTAGAATTGTAGCAAAAAAAAAAAAAGAAAGAAAACAAAATGCAGAAGGAAGCCTGCAATTATAAACAGGTATACTGTACTAGTCCTCAGTTCACTTATTTGTTTCTTATATTTTTCATAACTAATGGAAAGAAGTCAACACAAAATAGTAGATAATGTATTTGGCACACTGATCTTGTGTCTCAACAATTGCCATATGTAGAAACATCAAAAATGAAAAGTGCATTAGTGTTTCAATTTTAGAGAAAGCTTTCTACTTCACTTCTTAAATTAAAATACTTTAGACATTCATATTTAGTCATTCTGTATGTCTAGGATAATTGAAAACATGCAGAACAAAATAATAAATAACTTGAACATGCAAGTAAAATGTATTTTTTCACTTTAACAGAATATTTTGAAGATTTATGTGCAGTATGCTTCACAATGTATTATTACTTAAAGAACAGAGCAAATAGCAAAAAGTATACACTCTATTATTGCTTTTATGCATGCCCACTCTACGCTTGTATTAATGAAGCATCAAATTATCATAAGGTTATGTAGTTGTGGAGGTGAATTCATGGAGGTATAGTCATGGGCATAATGGAGATGTTTGAAGAGAAAGTAGAAGAAAGGTTTATTTTTATTGCATGTTTAAAATATCTACATTGAGTATATAGTTATGGATGGTCATTTAGTATTTTAATTCTGGTTGATCATTAATGACTTTCAAAACACTTCAAGGAATCCCTATGCAATAGACTATTCCCTTACATAAACTAATAATTTCTAAGCTTTTGCACTGCTTAAAAATTTGATTATTTAAGAGTCATCAAACTCATGTGGCACACATCAACTAAATAGTGGAACTATGTGGATCACTTCATTTTATTTAATATGAAGGGATATACAATGCTTGTAATGGGAATAGTCCTGAACGAAAGGTTCTCCAGTGGGCATTGTTAATGACCTTATACAAATTTCTCTCTCTCTATCTCTTGTCTATCTCCTTTTCTCTTTTCTTCTCCCTCTCTCTCTCCTCTTTTTTCCTCTGTCTCTCTTCCTTGCATTCTGCACCTCAACTTTTGTCATATACAAAAATATTTGAAGGAAAACATACTTGAGTTTTAATTATAAAGCTTTTAAAATTTATTTCTCAAATACAAGAAAATATTCTTGAACTGTAAAGTGTTCATAAACATCCAGGAAGATCGATAATATAATAAAGAAGACCATAATAGAAAACTAGTATGTGGAGTCCTAAGTATTACTGTGATATTGACGGGCGTGATTACTTAAGGCATAGGATATTAAGGTGGTAAGGCATGAATCAAGAGAGGGAGAAGGCTCTGTGGATCTTTCTGAATTTCAAGGCAGAATATTCAGTGAGAGGTCACACACTGTATAGTTGAACACCTGTTCCATTTGGAGGAGGTCACAGAATAGACAAATGTAAGACTTCTACCTTTAGTAGACAGGAAGCTGGAGACCTGTTCTGAGAATAAGTTCTCCACATGTGAGGATGGAAGAGTCCCAGACACTGACAGAAGTCAAGGTAGATGATGAGATTCCCTGAATGGAGAAGTATTCTCAGAACTCTGAGCTAATAAGGATTGATAGTGACTTTCCTGAATTTTGTTCAGGAATGTGAACTTAACTAATGACATGGTTTAAAGAAACAAGACTCATTCAGCAGGCGATCTTCTGAGTGGAGGCAAAAGGAAATATTTCTTTTTTTTCTCCCACATCTAATTTTTTTCCCAATTATACAAGCTCAATAGGTACCCCTGTCTTCCCCCTCCCTCCTCTTCTCCCCAATCATTCCCCTTTGCACTCTCCCCCCTTCCTCCCTTCTATTCACTGCCTCTCTCCCTCCCCATCTCGAGGTGCCTCCCTCTTTTTCCTTCACATCCCCTGGACCATCAAAAGGAAATATTTCTAAGGAGAGAAAAATTTCACAGATAAGCACCTGGCCTCTGACACTGGAGTCCTTGGGATAACTGAGTTTCTATTTGCCTTCCACCATTTTTTATTTGTATTTTTTTAATTTGCTTTGAGATTCTCTGATTTAGGTGAACAGAAGGAGTAGACCCAAATTCACTATAGATAGTATAGACTGAGGAGAGCATCTTTTCTCACAGTGAAGAGCCTGTTCAGAAGGTTGAAATCAGCCCATCATAGGGTAAGGGCATGGCCAGAAATTTCTTCTCTTGACTATTATCTCAGGAGTCTAAGAGAAATGTGAGTCTTGGTTTGATGGGTTCAGCTTCTAGTCTTCAACAGGTTATGGCCCAGACTGAGTCATTACCAGAATTCAGACAGGGTGTTGAGTAAGGATTGGGGTAAAGACTACCTTATATTATTGCTGTCATTAGACTTGGGGGATACTGAGCAAGAGGAGATATAAGTGACATCTCTGACCGTCTTGGCAAAGTGATAGTGGTAAGTGCCTTTGAAAGTACTAGAAGAGAAATCACACGTTGAGTAGAAAAAGGGTGTACCAGTTATTCTTGTCTGTTGCTGTGAGAGAACACCCAAAGTCAAGCAATTTAAGGGAGAAATGGAGATTTATTCAGGTTATGGTTCCAGAGGGGAGATACAATCTTTCATGGTGGACACAGGATAGCTGGCTGGCAGTAAGAAGCTGGAGACAGGCTATGTCACTGCAGGTATATGAGAGCGGCAAGACCGCTTCTTCAAAAGCAGACTTCTCCAAGAGATAAAATAGGACTAATCCACCTCGTGGCCCATCCCCTTCCAGGGGTGGATGACTGACTTCCTCCAGCAAGGTGCCACCTCACAAAGGTACCATGACCTTTTCAAATACGTGAAACTATGAGGGACACATTTCAAACCATGACAGAGGTGCTGAAGACCCTGAAAAAAAAATTTCAGAATAATAAACAAATGGAGAACAACTGGATTTCTCTGTCTCTTTTGGATTATCTCCCAGATAAGATATCAGTTTCTACTGTCAACCATTTTTAAAATTTTTTTTAAATTAGTATTTTATTTTTCTAAATTTATAAGCATATTAAGTACTTATCCCTGCTTCCCTCTATCCCCTCTCCCTATCATTTCCTCATCAATGCTTCTTACTCTCTCCTACCCTCCTTCCTGTCTGCATTTATGGACCCCAGGATTCCCTCTAGTTTGTCTACTCTTGTGCAAGTGCAGGCTGCTCATGGCATACCAAGTTGTTTCTCTTCAGGCCACCCCACTGATAGGGCCATTTCCTTTCACTCATCCAGCTTTATTACCCAAGGTTTCCACTGTATGTTCTTATCTCTCTTGAGTTACTCAATAGTCTATGGGGGCATGTTGATATGTCAGTCATTATGCAGGTCTGGTAAGGACAAGTCTCACTGTAGTGAGTTCCTAGATGCAGCAGTCCTGCCCTGAATAGATTGTCTTGCCCAACAATGAACCTTCCCATCCTTAGGTTCTTACAATCTCACCACCCCTTTTTCTGAGAGGTTTCCAAAACCTTAGGATGAGGAGAGATTAACTTGGCTTGATTCTGGGTGACATTTGTATACTGTGAATAGATGTTAAGATCAATTTTCTCCCGACTTTCAAATTTAGTTTGTAGGTAGATAGTTGTGGTCAGAGAAGTCCTACTACACATGAGCAGAGGGAGGAGTCATGGATTCATCTAGAAATTAAGGCAAGATGCTGTATGAGGTTTGAGGAAATTTCTCTTCCAAAATGAATAAGGCCCCTTACAGCTCTCTTGTCAGCTCTGGGAGGATAGAGTCCCTGTGATGTCTTTCCTGGAATTGAGTATAAGAATTGAAATGATTTTGAGGACTTTGGTGTAAGGGGCACAGCCTCAAATCAGAAGTGTGAAGACTCCCAGGCCCTAGAAAAAAATCATAAGACATTGAATGGGACACAGTGATACTACACACTCAAGAACTGTGGTGACCCCACAAAAACCACCCCTTGTTTTCAGACTAGGAAAATGTTGGAATGGCAGTCAAATTTTGGCTTTGGAAGCTTGAGAATTCTCTAAAGTGAACAGAAGGATATATCTCAATTTGTATATGAAGTCATTGTCCCAATTCCAAGTTAAGACTATATGGATAACACTTACTTATTAAGAGGAAATAACTTATTTTGGGTAAGCCTAAAGAGTTTGTTATCAAAGATTTGGGGGAAGAGTACCTAATGTACTTCCAAGTAATTGGCAATGAGCTTCAATACTATAAATTCTAAAAGGGTTCGGCATCCCATCCTGAACTTCTCATGATAAGGTACCAGAATTTTTTTAAACCAACTTCCATAAATTGAACTCAGATGATTCCCATTCCAATTATAGAAGACCTCAAGAGGAAAAGCAGAGAGACCCCCAAACCAGAGTTATAATTAATATGAGTTCTAAGAACATATTTAGCACGACTCACAGCAGTAACAAAAATGTGACAGATTCTTCACATTGTCTACGAGGAAGTTATATGAATCATTTCAGCACACAATGAAGGTTACTGTTTTGTAAATTATCTGTTTTGCTGTTCATGAATGTTTGTTCATTAATAGAAATGTTAAATAACATTTTTCAATCATCAGTCCTCAGCATGTAAAGATCAAGTTAGCATATCTTTGGATTGTATTATATTAGATTATTTGATTTAAAAATTATTGATGATTCGCTAACCTGATTCTCTTAAAAATTAATTTTTCTGATTTTAATTTACAATCGGAACATAATTCTTTTTAATTTTTACAGAAATCCTAAAACATACTATCTGTGAACTTATTTCGCTTCTCATTATTCCACAATGACTCCCAGAGGATAAAAGACACTTGCAACCAAAGTACTAAGAGCAGGTATAGAAAAGAAATGGGGAGATAAAAATTCCAAGTGATTAGGGAATTGTGTGTGTGTGTGTGTGTGTGTGTGTGTGTGTGTGTGTGTGTGTGTGTGTACAAGAGGGAACTTGGGTATGTGTACTTGTGGAGACAAAAGGGTGACATCAGGAATCATCCTGGATTTCTCTACTTTCTTATTACTTTGCTCTGGTGTTTCCCGTACTCTGGTTTCTGGTACTAAAATTGAAGACCACCGGTAAAAAAAGTCTAATATTTTTGCATGGCATCTGGAGATACAAACTCAGATCCTTTTCCTTTAACTCCTAAGCCATCTTTACAACCTTGAGGATTATTCTTGAGATTCATTTGGATAGGCTGCTGCTGATCCTAGCTCCCCAGGTTCTTTGAGAAATGACTCTACTAGGAACTACCACATTAATTAGGTTGACTGCCCTAACATTTTTGTACATCCCAGCGTACTTCTACATCTTGCTTAGTATATCTTACTATTTTTAGAAACTGACCTAGTAACCAGCTCTTCACTGTGTGCTCTGACAGGTGAATCTGCTCTCAGTGGAACAGGTGGTCCAGATTCACCTGACATTCACTAACTTAGCATATTGAACCATCCTGAGAATACCTCTTCATCCACTCTCACCATGAAATTCTTGACAGTAACATCCCCTGTTCTGTGAAGTTTTCGTTCCATAGCAATTTAAGCATTTTATCTTCCCCTAGGGAATCTTTATCAGCTCTCAAAGTGTTTTACAATTGGGTCAGTGAGCAGAATCTAATTTAGCGTGACAAAGAATATTTCTACTTGCAAGCTTTAGATTCAAATATTTTTGAAACAATTTGCTGCTTGAAATTGGGCTTCATTTGGCTTTTGTAGGCTAGATGTTTATTATCGTCCTGCTGCTTCTTGTGTTTGTACTTTCCACAATGTAAAATGTAGATTTTCAGTGTACTTACTTCATGGCAGCTGTACAGGTGATCAGGCTTGTTTAGGCAGGTGATATTCAACAGTAGAAATTTCCCAGAAACTCACTGTGATGTTATTAATTATCAAACAGTTAGGTGAAAGGCTTCCAAACAAGTCTCAGAGAGCTTCTACAGATTGAAATTGGCTTTTGGCCATACTTCTAAGGGATTATTTTGACTATGTTAATGGATGTGGGAACATTCAAACTAATTGTGGTTGAGATCCCTCACTAAGCAGGTGGTCCAGGGGTAAAAGATGGAGACAGAAAGCTAGCAAGTAGCAAGCATGCATTGATTCATTGCTAAATGCTCTTGAGTAGGGATATAATGTGACTAGCTAATTAAGGCTTCTACTCCTTTTTCTCTTGTGCTCAAAAACATCTTAACTTGATTTTCTAATTGGTAATAGTGAAAACTCCATTATTTGTTCACTTATAACAACTAAGGTCCAGGTAACTTCCTTTTTCATAGATATATGGGAATGAAAAATGTATAACACATGAAGGCCAAGAAATTTGAAATCAAGAAATTAATCATCTTTATTTCTTTGTTCAGTTTTGCAGCAAATGTGGAGATCCTTTATTAGGATACAGCATAACAAAAGGAAGCAACTTGGATTTGCAAGTTTTCAGTAGTAAAGTTTCACTGCTGAATCTCATCAGATTTTTATGTGCATGAGAAATAAATGTGTCTTTTGCTAAGTCATTCAGAATTTAGGTTTCACACATTTCAGGAGGTAGCAGCTATACTGTCTAACAAATGCAAGAAGACTACACTAATAAACTTATTTACATGTTTAACGACATAATGAACACAAGTGCATGTATACCTTTTACAAAATTTGTAATGTTTCAGTAAGATTATTGTATCTCATTGAGAGAATTGCAATTTAAAAAGCTAGCATGCATTATTTTATGGATAGTTTTGTACTTTTAAATATAAAAATTACAAAAAATGTGCAGTTCTTTAACATATTAAATCATAATGCACATGTTTTTATTTATCTTTTCCATTTTGTTGTGTGGTTTTTGTGTCCAGGTTCTTGTATTTGGGAGTTGAAGACTCAAACCAGAACATGCAAAGAAGATTAAAGCAGATCTTATTAGAGGAGAGAAAGAATGGAACTCATGGACATGGAGTCCATGAAAGGCAAGAAAGCCAAATATGGCCTATAGGGTCAGCAATATTTGTAAGCTTGTAAACCTGAGAAAGGTGACATTTTGTCATTGGTGAGTTCTAGTTTCTGTGAACCTGATTGATTTGTTATGGGGCCCAGGCAGGCCAGACCACATGACTGAGCTGAGGAATTTAGTTCACTTGCATTCATGGCACTACTCTCCACCTGCATCAGTGGAGTTCATACCCACATCACTCCACAAACAAAGGGCTTGGTGAAGTTGGTACCTTTTCTCAGTGGGGGTTGGTGTCAACTTTTGCATAGGGAGAACGGAAAAAGACTTTCCCAGTTGGCTTTTTACTCTGTCCTATTCTAAGCTACCTAACAAAATTTTCTCCCTCTCAATTTAATGTGTGAGTGTTGAAATTTAACATGACAATAAATCTTAATCCAACTTGCTATTGTAATGATTTCCTACAATGCTAACATATGAATATGTCATAATTAATTTAATTGTTCTCCTGATAGACACTATTTATGTCCATTATCTGGACACCATTATCTACTATGATAAAGAAACCTCAAATGAAAATTGTTATGTATCAATTCTCAATCAATTATACATAGAAAAGACATCCAAATGATAAATTAGAATTAAAACAAGCATAAGAATCTGAAAACCTTTTTATATGGCCCAGGTGTCATCCCAGAAGTTTTTGCCATTTGTTACTATCACAAGTTAATGTATTTAACACCTTAAATTCAGTCTTTTCAAAAATCGTTTAATTTGGGGACAAATTTAAATGTTAAAAAATATGTAAGATTCACTGACATGCTAATTTATTTACTTCAACTTATTTTATTTTCTATTTTTTTAATTCAGTTATGTTACTCTTACATTATTGTGAGAAAATATGAGAGCCAACACATTAAAGGATGATGGATTTATTTTTGCCCATAATTTTGGAAATTTAATTAGTTGAAAGCTAATATAGAATAAAGTTGGTCACTTTCTAACAGCAAGAAAGGAGAGAGAGAAAAAGAGAGAGAACTCAGAAATACAGGGATATGTATCCATTGAATCTCTTCTTCTAAACTAGACCCAATCTCTGAAAGTTTCCATAATCTCCCTAGCTGTGAATCCATCAGCATATTAATTCAATGATAATTCATTAATTATTATCCTCTCTCAATGGCAGAATCCAACATTCATTGAATAAACCTTTGACCCATGAGCCTTTTTGAGGTCTGTTTCATATTGAAACCATATTATAGGCAGAGAAATGCATTGTCTTAATGCATTATAAAAATAAATATCTATTTCTAATGTAATCCTCTGAATCACATAATTTTCTGGAAATACTTTAATTTTTAATTTATTTATTTGTGTTTTTTAGTGTTTCAAACATGAAGGCAATGAACTCATGTCATTTTTACTCCTTATTACCTAATCTTAATTCCCCTTTTCCCCCACTACAAAACATTTTCCTCTGGGGACACTAAAATTCTGAAATCAATAAAGTATGTCCTTTTTACATTCAAAAGTAAAAATTTCATCAGAATAACAAAGTACCAAGGAATAAAGCCAGATAATACTAGGTTAGTGAAGGTATTTGGAATATGAAGAGAAAAAATCTTAAGACTATGAAGGAGACCATAGGCAAAATCAAGTACAGAGACCTTACAGAAGGTCAGACATATGGGATATATATCTGGTTAGAAATTCAGCTTTGGTTAAAAGTCCAACTCTGGTTTTATCAAGAAGAAAAGGAAGTGATCTGAGTAGGTCATCCAGGACAATTTAGCCAATGAACTAGGGGATTCTCTAACTCATCTCTGTCATATGGAAATTATGAGGCTATCTTTGTGGGCAACTCTAGTGAATGAAAGAACTTAGAAACATATTATGCAGTCTAATCTGCCTTAGAAATCTCAATATACTGCAAAACATGGTGACATAAGTTTGTAATTATAGCACTAAAACCACTTGGTCATGAGGATTGCGATGTGTTTATGGCCAACCTCCTCTAACAAGTGTATTTTTTTCAAACTGCCCAAACAAAAACCATAATAAATCCTCACTACCTGTCAGTAAAGCTGGCACTCATATATCATATAATGATGTCATATGTTAACTACCATAAGTATTCAATGTATCCTTACCTATGTGCCTGCCCTAGACATTAACTCTGTCTCTGGAAAGAGGTATTTCCTTCATCATAGCCAATGGAGACCCTCCATTGATGTTAAGGAAATGGGCATGGTAGCTAGTGAATGGAAACAGATATCTGAGAGAGACCAGAAATAGGACTGATAGAGAAGGAAACGTGGTTGCAAGGAGGGAAAAATTGGATGGTGGACACCTGGGAACTAATTAACTTAGTGACTGATAATTGAAAAACAATTCCCATTTTATTCCTAGCTCAGAGAGCTTTCTTTTGCTTAGTGAATCTTTGGAAGAAAATTGACTGGATTTCTGGAGATGATTGCTGGCCCAAGTTTATCCCAGATAGTACCTAAAATAGGGTTATCTAAGATCCAAATGCCAATAAACTAAATAACAATGATGTGATCCAGCAAGTAAAGACACTTGAATGCAAGCTTGACAGTCTGAGTGTGATTCATTGAACTCGCACAAGACTGGGAAAAGAGAACTAACTTCACAAAGCTGTCCTTTAATCTACAGTTATATTGTGGCCTGTGTATACTCATGCATAGAGACACAGACGGACTAACAGGCACACGCACATCTGTACATACACATACACACACACACACACACACACACACACACACACACACACACACACACATCAACGTTTGTTGAATAGTGGTGAGAAATCCTAGTGCTTAGAAGAATCTGCCTCACAAATGCCATTAAAGGCAACCCAGATGAAACTCAGTGGCTCACAAATGCAAAGGAATGAAAGTAGGAAAGAGACTGGTAGGAAAGAAGGTTTGCAGTCACAAAATGTGATTGGGTAATAAGGGATGAAAAATGACATAAATCCACTGCACTAATGTATAAAACTCTAAGAATAACAATAAATTTTATAAAGACTGTACTGGCATTGACCCATGTAGGGTAGCCAGAGTTCCTGAATATATATAGAATATGTATTCTGTTTGATTTTTTTTGCACGGCATACTGTATTGCCTTTCTCAGGACACAGTAAATGTCTCATATTTGGCTTTTTTCATAAGCTACAAAAATTCATGACTTAGAATAATCTTCTCACTATAGTAATTGGCATTTAAAACACTTAGCTGGCTAAAAAGACATCTCCATAAATAAAGATCTGGTCTCTTTTCAGATTTGACTGAAAACATGGAGTTTGGAGTGGTAGCTGAGAATTATATTTAGATAGACAACGCCACAAATATGAAAAGAAATTCTGATTTGAATGGGTTGATTTTGGTATTCATCAAACTATCAATATAAAATGGATTTATTAATTGAAGAATTTATTTAGCAATGTGCTAAATTTCATCATGAGTACAAGAAAGAGAAAATATTTATGATAATGCTCTTTATGTAGCAGATATTTTTTCACTTTTACTTGTTTGAATTTTGCTCTTTGATATTTCATATATATACACAAACCATTCCATTTATTTTCCCTTCTATTGCTCCCTCCTTCCCTCTCTTACCCATACCTGCTTCCAGTCTTCCTTCCATATTCAAATCCTTCTGTTTTGTGTAAACTGGTTTCCACAAAGGCCTGCCATATGAGTCTGAGACTTAGTGTCTGGTATATTCCTCTATGTGCCCATTACTAAATATGTTTAGTCACCCTCCCAACCTATAAATAGCCCATTGTTTTTGATCAGAACTTTTAAGGGCCTCATGGGTTTCTTCTCAGTTATGGGCTTGTGATTACCATTGTTTATCAGTTTTAGAGGACAAGATTTCACAGCTACTTTTACAGTTTATTGGTTCCTACATTCTTTCAAATTATTTTTCCACAAAAGTTCCTGAACCTTGGGGCATAATTTTTGCTATATTGAGAACTGAAATTACCACCTTTCATTAATTCTCAATATCTTGTATGACCATGATTTCCTGCATCTCCCTTTAGTCATGTGTTTGAGTGTCTGCTCTGCTTAAAGCTGACAGTGTGTTAAATATTCTTTCCTTTTCCTCTTCTGTAATGTTTCCTGATCCTTGAGGGGAGATGGTTAGATGTCCCATCACCACCTGGGACTGAGTGTTGCATGGTCATCTGCTCTCTGACAATTTCCACCTATAGCTAAGAAAAGCTTCTTGTTATAAGCTGCGCAAATCTGAAGGTCTTATGCTACTATCTTCATGTAGGACAGAACATTTGATATTTGTCTTTCTGAGTCTCAGCAGACATTTTTTAAAAATGTAAAATGATGCAACACAATTATGACAAATGGAGAAATAAGCTATGTCATGAAAGATGGTTTCATATATTTCCAAAAAAATGTATGAATAAAGATTTGCATAATTGTTTCTTTGTTACTAGTATTCATAAATTCATTTAGTTTACTTTAATCATGGAAATATTTTCTCTTTCCCTAGATCATGAAAAATCATTTACTTTGGACTTACTATTTTAGGCTTATGGATGTGGTCCTTCAGGAATTTAAAAATATAATTCCAAATTCTGTTTGCCTTTGAATTTTCTGTTCAGTAGTTGACTATTATTTTTATTGGCTTGCATTTATATGGGAATCGGCCTTTTTCTCTAGCAGCTTTTGACATACCATTGTTCTTTATATTTAATATTATTATGATAGGATGCTATAGTTCTTTTTAATTCTTTGTAACTAAGTCCAGACCTTTCTTATTTATACTCACTGTTCTAGGATTAGTAGTTCTTGAAGAAGACAGTTGCCAGGTTACTTGAGTTTTTGCATTAGGTATTTCAAAATAGGAATTAGACCTTTGTTTTCTTTTTCTTTTTTTATTGTTGTTTTGTGTCATCTTTCTACTTTCAGTGGGACTGTATTGAGAACATTATGCAAGTTAGTTGCCTAGGATCAGGCTAAGACTGAGACCTCATCTGGCTTGGCCTTTTCTCATTTTTCTATCATTCTTCCTTCACTCCTTTAATAGATGTTCCTGAGAGCAAATCTTTAACAAAATATGTGTGTCTATAATTTTGAATTACTTTGGAAAATATTGCCTACTAGACAATGGAAAATATTTACTTTATATCCATGAAACAACTTCCCAAATCATAGCATTATCTGCTTACTATATGAGCTTCATAAACTTAAAGATATAAATTTCCATCTAATAATCTAAAAGTATTTCTCAATTAGAATAATGGTCACATCATTCTTTTTTTCTACTATATTTTTTCCAAGCAAACAAACTTAATAGGTACCCCATCCCCTCCTTCCCACCACCCCTCCCCAATCCTCCTTGCAACCACCCCTTATTCTCCTTCCTTTCACCCCCCTCCCTCCCTTTCTCCCAGTGCCCCCATCTCCCCTTCCCATTCCCTGAAGCATGTGTGAAGGTCAAACTTCCCTCTGCGTCCTCCACTCTAATGAGGTGTAAAGACTCAGTGGCATTGCCCGGAGCCCTTTCTTGGGCTCCCCTTTGGTATGGGAACACTATTGTGACTGTTAATTCCTTGCCTCTAAGGATCCTAGTGCCTGTGATCCATGCTAGACTTTGGGAGGTCATTGACATGTAAGTCATTTCGCAGGTCATGCAAAGTCAGATTATGGCTACTGCACCCCTAACTTGTGTGGAGTATCTTGCTTATCATTGTTCCTCCCTATCTTTAGGCTCTTAGTCTTACTGCCCCCTCTTCTGCAAATTTCCCTGAGCTCTAGGATGGGGAAAGATTTGGTTGGTCTAGTTCTAGGTGATTAATATAGGGTCTGTGATTTTCTGAAATTATGGTTGATTGTTGTTTTTAGTTTTGCTGTTCCTGCACCACCCTTGGCTCCATCCTGATTGGTATTGGAGGTCACCTCCTAGCCAGAGATAAAAGGCTGTTTAAAAGGAGTCTTACTATAAGAGTAGATTCAAAGGTAGATGGAATAGGAGTAGGAGACTGCAGTGAAAGGGTCAGTCTCCCTTTTGCAGGATGGTTACCATCTATCTGCCAGACTCTATGCCCTCCCTGACTGGTGATATCAAACCCCCTCAGTCGCAAGTGACCAGGAAAGAAAGTGAGTGAGCATAACCAGATGTCTCACTACTTACTTGCAATATTTGATGGTGACCAATTTTCTCTGCTGTAGCATGATCCCCTATTCCACTTCTGGGAATAATCCTCCATAAAGCAAATATTCACCTCAATGACACAAGCACGACCATGTTCATAGCAGCACTATTTATAATAGCAAAATCCTGAAATCAATCCAATTGACACATCATTCTTTAATCATCCTTTATCACTATTCTATGTATATAACTTACATTTTTATTGATAAATTTATGTACTAAATCAAATGGTATTTACAATAGTATATCTCAACTCAAAGTAAAGTTGACCCCATCCTCAGCCTGGAAAGCATTTAATAATATCTGGAGACATTTTAAGCTTCCAAAATTGAGGAGGCATCTGCTATTTTCTATGGGGAAAAGTTAAGGATGCTACTAAACAAGCTAAAGTATGCAGAATAATTGTCCACAAATAAAATGTTGTCTAAATAGTGATGACACTAGCACATCTTTAAGATCCTGTCAGGTTCTAAATGCAGTGAATAAGACTTGTGATAGTGCCCAGTGGGTGAAGGTGATTGCTGTCAACCCTGATGACCTGGGTTCTAACTTGCATCCCAATTCACTGGAAGGAAAGAACCAACTCCTACAAGATTTACTACGAACTCCACATGTGTAACATGGCTAAGTCTCACAAAACGCAGAAGTAAATGTAAAATCAAATTGAATGAATTGTTAACTCTGTATTTGTCTACAGTAATAATCATTTCTTTGGGAAATCGCTATAGTTAGCTTGGTAGCTGCCAGTTAAAGAAGCAGATGATAGCCAGTTAAGGTATTCTTCCTATGCATAGACACACAAATTTTGTAAACCAATATATAATGAATTGTTTTTGTTCTAGGACATGTTTTTAAAATGTGACACAGATAGAGATTACATAATGAACATGAACATAAAGTAGCATGGTCAAATTAAAAACAGCACGTAGCACGTGATTTTATAACACACAGTAATCATGAACAGTTTAATAAAAAAAGTTGTAAGAACAATGAATATACTTTTGCAACTTTATCTTCATCTTGGTAAGTGTAAGAAATTAATTTAATACTCTCATTTATTTTTTATAGGTTTCCAATGGTACCTTTCACATTACAGTTTTATGGAAAGTTGAACTTATTAGATGGGTCTGTGATTAGAAGTCGAGTTGTTGTATTTACTCAAAATGTTCCTATTTCAGTTGTTTCTTACAATACATCATGGTCCTTCAAACAGAATTGCATCTGTTTAATGTGCCATTAAAATACCTAAATTAAATGATGTGATGCTACTCTCTCTAGTTCTTTATTTCACCCATCTTAATGCTCAATTGCTTTATAATTAAGAATAATTAAGAGGCAGATATGGGAGTAAATGAAGAAGAAAATATTATAATCTCAAAATGGCATGAACTCCATGCACAATATAAAGAATTTCTTTCTACAAAATGCTTCCTTCTATTATAATAAATCATGCAAAGTATTGAAGGACTTTTCTTAACAAAGAACGAGAAAGGCATGTATACCTTAATTTAGTTTCTATATAAACCATGTTTCTCAGGAAAAAATTATGTAAGAACAAACTATTTGGGGTTAAAATAAAATACCTGAAAGTGAATCAAAATATTAGACAAAACAATAAAAGCTGAATTCTAAAGGTCGGAATTTTGTTCTACATTTTTAAATTCTTTTTGAAAATTTATGTTTAGATTTAGATATAGAGATAATGATAGAGATTGAGATATATTGTTTACACTGTGTTAGGTTACATTTTAGGATATCAAGACATTTTGTTTTGTTTTGTTTATTCTGCTCTCCTCTTTTTTCTCCTATACTCCTCATGATCTCCCTTTTATACTCACCCACTCATGTGCATAAGAAAAATGTGCATACAAATGTCCAGGTTCATGAGTGTTATAGGTAGAAGAATATAAACATACAGATATAAAAATAGTTTATGACATTATCCACTAGTTTATGAAGCTATTTCATCCAAATTCAAAGAGTAACAACATTATAATCTTTTTAAGGGAAAATGGAAAGTCCTTCAATTGATCTGTGGGTAATAATATAGAGTCCACATAAACTTTATATTATTATTCATAGATTTGAAAAACGCTTAGAATTCAGCCTAAAACTCTTCTATAACAGAGGAAAAGGATCTCAGCACATTGACGAGATGCAGCAGTAAAAGAGCAGTGAAAGTGAATAGCAAAGGTCAGACATAGTGCAGTGCTAAAACAATTACTTCTTGGTGCCCTGTTGGGATACTTAGAGAGACCTTTGAAATGTAGTATGTACACGGAACTTACTCATGTCACCTATTGGGAAAAGGACAAAATATAGGCTGCTTGTCATCTACTAGACTTGATATTGGTGAGTGCGGACCCCTAAACAGTTGATTGATAAAAATCATGTCATATATGTGATTGAAGAAAAATCTTTATACTCTGGTCAAAACACTGCAAATCCTGATTAAATGAGTTTCATAAATTGAAAAAAATGACAAAAATTACCATTACTGAGAAACAGACTATGACAAAGAAGCAGGGTTATAAAAAAGACTATAGCATAGCTGAAAATATATTCAAATGCACATTTCTCTAAGTGAGCAAATTTCTTGTAAAGGATATTCTTGGATCAACATTTTTCTTCAAGGTCTGAACAAAGATCAGTATCAATCTAATCACTGAATTGTTTCTTTTCTGCCAGCACCCAGCCAAGTTATGAGTCCCTTGGGAATTTGGGGCACAAGTCCAAAAGCATAGACAGTCATTTTCAAATCCGCCTTTACTGAGTGGTCCCAAGTTTCCACATGAAATGTATTTTCCTTTGTTAATGAAAACAATTTGATTGTGGTTATATATCTGCTTCTTTTGACTTCTGCACTTTCATGCTTAGTTTGCACTACCAAAAATATAATTCACCTAAAAAAGAATACATATTCTAACACATTTCCTTTAGTCAAGAAAACAGCATTATTTTGAAATATTATTGAAGTAAAACATGTGAACAGCAGAGAAAGAATTCATCCATGTTTCTGAAAGATAGTTACATTACTAAATTCTCTTCTCATTCCCCATTTTGGTGACTTCTTTAGTTATTTAGTCTTATATATCTTCCACAGATGATGATAATCACATCACAACTACCAAGTAACTAATTATATTTACAAATCTGTTTCGGTTTTTCTGTCTCTCTCACTCTCTCACAACACACAGATACTTCAAAATGTTTGAGTTAATTATCTATTATTACGTAACAAATGATCCCAAATTTGATAATCTAAAATGACTTTTTTAATTAGTTCATGTTGTCTGTGAATTAGAAAATAGAAAATATTTTAGTTGTATTGTTCTGATTAGCTCAAATCTAAATAATTGGTTGATGCAAAATGATTTCTTAAAATTTGAATTCCTAATATATAGTTGTTACAATTAATACAATAACCCCATCAGACATTTTGGCAGGTATTTCACCAGATGATGTCCTTGTAACAACTTTGTGAATCTTATTCATTCAAATGAAGAAAGTAAGGCTTGGGTGGTTTGTCTTGTTCTGTGTTGAATACCTGTAAAGATACAAAATAAAGATATAAAACCAGCTACTTAATATTCCCAATACCGAATTCAATACAAGATGAAGACTTTCAGAGAAAATATGCCAATTTTAAAAGTGAAGGACTGAAAGCAGGAAAGGGAGACCAAAAAATGAATGATTGTTAAGTTTAAATATATGATTTCTCTGAATTTTCTAATTTATTCAAATCACTTAATTCCTAGACTAAAAGTATGTCCCAACTGGTAAATAATACACCAAAAAACACTTGATGAAAAAAGTCTTAAAATCAAAGCCAGAAACCAATTTTAAAAATAGATTTTCCAAATAAGCAAAAAACTCCTCTTACTAGCAGTGCCAAATTCTCTCCTAAAAGTGTGAGTGAGCATTAAGATCTTAGTAAAAGTCATATTTTGTCCATACTTTTTCAGCCTTTCTTTCTGAATACTTTCTATTTTATTTTCCGTCCTTTTATGGAGCACAGAAATTCCAGGAATTTATACTCTTGTATAAAATTGTTTTGTTTTGTTTAGCTTTTCTTTTGTTTTATAACAAGAAATAAAATTCCTTTGTGTGAAGTTTCCAGATGTTAATCAGTACCAACTTGTCTATGTACATTTTTATTAGTGTCTTTCACCAAATTTATTCATTTCTTTTCAGCTTTATTATTTTAAAGAATTTGTTTGTAATGATGGCTATTCAGAGAGCAAGAAGCCAAAGATTTAGAGAAAGGTACACCGCATATAACTTAAGCATTTAAATGCCTATTGTGTAAAAGAAGATCAAATTATGCCTAATTTCCAGCTCTGCTTTCAACACTGAAGTACATAAATGACAGAGAAAGAAGAAATATTGGACCTAGTACAGCTAATTTGAAACTACATTAAACAGGCTTACTTGTGATTTCCATGCATTTAAAAAATATATGGCAAGTGAAGTAGTGCACATTTACTTTTATAACAATGTTAAAATTAAAAAGACAAAGCAGTGGAAATATTTAAAGATTTGAAGTCAGAAATAAACCGTTTCAGAATCAACTTTTATCATGAGTATACGACATTGGGCAAACTTGTAAGCGTGTAGCTGGGAAATAATACAGTAACTTTTCACTGATTGAGGAAAAGGTTAGAACTAATCTCGGTAGCAAATTTTCATCAAACCTAGCTAACATTCATTTGCTAATAGAAAAAATGTGCTATTTTAGATTCAGAAAGAAAAATGATCCTTTATCTTTGACTAACTATTCTATTTTTAAATCTCAGTACAAGAACTTAGGAAGTTAGGTCGATTTATCTGAACTTAGCACTGCAACCTGAATCTACTTTAAAGAACATGTTTTTGTTTTGTTTTGTTTAGCTTTTCTTTTGTTTTACAACAAGAAATAAAATTCCTCTGTGTGAAGTTTCCAGATGTTAATCAGGACAACCTTGTCTATATTTCTGGTTACTAAAACAAAAATAAATCGAGTTGTAGTTGTTGAACTGTTAGCAATAATTTAAAAATGGGAGTCCTATTTTAAAATACCTAAAGTATTTGCTTTAGTTAGCTAGAAAAAAAGTATAAATTTGTGCTTGTGTTAACAATTCTTGCTTCACATGAAGCTGACAGTCAAGAAAAATTCTTTTAAATTTTTCAGACATGATTTTATGCGCTCACAGTTAGAAAAATATCTTGTATAATATATAACTAATTTCTAAGCATTTTTAATTTTTTATATACACTGTGGGAAAAAATACTAAACAACATGTTGACATATCTTTATAAACTAATGTTTACATTACCTGCCTGTGATGAATAATGAATTACAAGGAAATAGTAAAATAAACATTCCATAACTTCTTAAGTTTATAGAAGACTTAGTATTGTAAGCTAGAGAAGAATAATTTATTTTAGAAGAAAGGAATTTTATAAAGCCTGGCTTGTTTAAAGATGCAGAATTTGAGAACATTGGAAAGAAATTTCCTCCTCCTACTTCTGTCAGGAAGTATGATATCTAACCATTAGAGAATCAGTGTAGTTCTGCACTAACTTATGCATTAAATAAATTTTAAGTCTGCATAGAAAGAACTTTACAAAAAGAACTATAAATGTTCTTCCCCAAATCTCACTTCTGTTGATTTTCTCTGAACTTCTGGAGCTGAAACATTCAGTGAGTTCTTCTCATTGTATTCCTAACTGCCTTGACATGCAATGCTCCTGGAATTATTTCCACTGTCTAAACTTTCATTACTTGAGAAGTAAACTAGCCCAACATTCTGCCATAGTTCTGACAAATTCTGCACAATGATACTGTGACTACTCTTATACACCTGCCTTTCCTGTTTTTTTTTAAACATAAACCCTATGCATATTTCTGTTTGACTTGTGGTAGTTATTAACTTATTTTTATTCTTTGACAGTATAATAATTAAATACAATGAATTTATAACAGTTTCACTCCCTATAACCATATTCCATCTTTTTTTTTCCCACTACACACCTTTCTCTTCAAACCACTTTCCCTCCTGCTTTCATACCTCTTTCTCTATGTGACTGCAGCGTTTCATCTGATACAGGCATATGCCAGAGCACTTGCTGGAATGCGAATGCTATATCAGTGTGTGTACTTTTAAGGAAAGTAGTTTTCCTTTCCTCACCCAACATCTATCATCAACAGTCTCTCAGGGAGCTGTGGTATCTATTGAGATTTTCCTGATAGGCAAAATATTGTGCAAGTCTTGTGGAAGTAGATAACAGCTTCAGTGAGTTCAAGAGTGTATCAGCTGGTTAATGTCCAAAAGATACTATCTAGTAGCATGCTTCCCTATCTTCTGGTTCTTACATGCTTACTGCCCCCTTGTCCAAGTGATTCCTTGATCCTTGGGGTATGGGGTGATTCAGATGTTCTGTTTATGGTCAAGAAGTCCATACTTACTGATTGTCTGCATTTGGGAAAGTTGTGATTCTCTGTATCAAATGCTTTCCATTTCATAAAGAAGTTGCTCTATGAAGGAATCAGAATTTCTCTAATCTATGGGTTAATCTATGATAATCTATTACAACTGTTTAGACCCTATGATTATTTCTGTAATAATAAAGCAAAGCAGCCTTAATCACTACCTCTTTAGAAGTCTGGACCTTAGTTTGGTTTTTGCACCCAAAACAATGAGAGTTTCCTTTAACAATATCACTTGTGATAAATTAAATGAATTGAATTGAAAATGTCATAAAAACAGAATATTGAACTCTTATTAATCTGAAATATGTATTATATGTATCAAAATTTACATTTGCAAAGATTTTACTTCTGTAAATATTAGCTACAACAATTGAAAAACAGAGATTAACCTGAACTGAAATTGTCCTTGATCAAAAACAATTTTTCTTGAAAGAAAAAATTTAGGAAAGCTTATAGACATCTACGTGCACAGCTAATTTCTACATTTTTCTAGGTATTTAGAATTACATACTAGGTATTTAGACTTGCTGAAAGCAAAGCCATAAGAGCAAATATGAAAATTATGCTTGAACTCATTATTGAATCAATGAATAGGAAAGAATGATCAGTCTAAATGTGTCATCTGAAGACTGATAATTCTCCTAAGCCCAAAAGCTAATTTTGTCCTGATAGAATTTGATGAAATTTGATCTCAAATTTTCAGACTCTTGGCTTATGACACAAGTGAAAAAGTGCAATCTTCTTCCAAAAACTTCGGTACCACATGGAATGATTACCTTTTCAGTATAAATAAAAAGTAGGAGTGAAACAACTTTCTATGCTATATACCTTCATGAGTTGCACAGACATTGGTCTGGATGAACAGTCAAAGAGGTAGTCTCAATGTTCAGGAGCAAATGATTCTTATTTGAAACACATTTCCAAAGGACAAGAAATCATAACTCTTTCCATCTGTGTTTTATGCTGCCAGATCTCTGGTATAGAATCATCACAAGAAGGTACAAGATGAAAAATTTATAGTCCATATGCATTTGTAAACATGGACATGAAAGCCCTAGTTATGATAACAATGTATACAATTTGCAATATATGAAAAGAATAATACATGTGCAACAATATAATTTACTGTTTGAAAATAAGCTGATATACATTCTTGCATTACTATAAGAAAAAATTCATATATTCATTTTAATGAATAAAAATTTAGATAAGAATACAGAGAAAGAAAAAAGAAAATAGAGAAAGAATAGTACTTGACAGAATTCTATTTAAAATGATGCTGTACTACACAGATATTCAACATTATGCTCCAAGTAAAAGATTCCACAGCAAAATAAATAACATATACAAAATATATCAGAAAAATATGAAATAGAATTGTATAGAATTAAAACAGAATAATTTCATTTTTCATAAATGGTATGATTACATATATATAACTCATAAAACTATCTGTAGTGTAATATAGAATAGATAATGACAATGTGAAGTTTTCTTAACATTAATTTCTTATAATAAAATTAATTTCATGTTTACTTATTGAGGAAATGTTTAAATAAAGAAAATAAAAAAGATTCATACCAGAATACTCAATACATGAAATCCTGGGATGTTTATTGATCAGAAGTAAGAAATGGGTTTCTCCAGGTATCTTAGTTAGATACAGATTTCAAATTCACAGTTGGGATTTTGAGCTCTGGACATATTTTCAGAGAATTATTAGTTGAGTTAAACTCAGAATGAACCTGCAGGTAATTGTCTAGATGATGGGAAAGGCTCATTCCATGATGGATCAGGTGAATAAGATGAAGGGAACAAGTTGAAAAAGTTGACAACCTTCTGTATACTTGGCCTAATCTGGCATAGTTGCTGCATAGTTGCTGATAAAATCACCAACATCTTAAGGCAACAAGGAGTTTATTCTCTTATGATTCCTGTTACAGTTCTTAGTCCATCTTAGCAGAAGAGGTCACACCAACACCAGGGTAGAGGGAACTGGCCATACCACCTTCAAATAATGGCTGAGAGAGGGACAATTCTTACTTGCCAGACCAACATATCTGGCCAAGTATACAAAAGGATCCCTACTCTTCTCAAACAGTTCCCTCCATTTTATTCACCTGCCTGGGAACTAGTCCCACTCACCATAGGCTGGGCCTCCCCCATCCAATATACAATCTCCTGCAGGTTTGCCCTGGGACTAACTCAACTACTAATTCTCGACAAATGCACTCAGAGCTCAAATCCTCAACCCCCAAGTTGACAAACTGTCCCTTTCTCAGACATGTGAATATGGTTCATAGTATTGGTGCAGGCTATCCTGCCGATTTGGATAAGAAACTTTAACCAGACTATCATAAGCCAAAATAAAACCACATGTTCCCTAAAGCCATTTGATCATGCATTTATCAGATACAATGTAGAATAATTGCAAAACCAGAGTTGCAATGGGAAGAGGAAGGAAACAGAGTAGGAAATCAATGTGTGAAAATATTTTGGATCCACTATATTCATGTATGAAACACTAAAAGAATTTTTAAAAGTCAACTTCTACAGAAACGATGACTTAAGTGTGAGAATATAGATAAAAATTGAAAAATAATAATTACATCCTCTGTCACTATCCATTTTCACCATTGTTTGAGTCCAAACTAATATAATAGGTTAGAAAGACTTCAAAACAAAGGAAAAGAATTCAGTTTGAAAAAGAAGATATCATTGAAGTTGGCAGATTTTCCACACAGAAAATGTGAAAGTATTTTAAAAAGAAGAGAAAGGAATATAAGTGTTATAACAAGAAAATATGCCAAGATCTCATAAACTAGATCAACATTGATTACTCAAAGACTTTTCTATGAATATATGTAAGTAATTTTCTTTTGCTGTATCTCCTACCGGGTCAGGGGTAGGGGGGGAACAGCCACCAGTCATTGAACTGTTTACTAGGTGACCATTGCAGGTGCAAGTTAGACAGCTGCTTCCCATTGGTTGTTCATCCCTCTGCCTGCATGGTCCTCTGATGGGACATGTCCGGGGCATGGCTGTGCGTGCCCAGGCTTGTCTGTAGCTGGGAGCTGGGCTAGGGCCTCCCTGAATCAGTAGTGCCACAATTTTCAGCTATAAATTAAGAAATATTATGATTATTATTATATCACTAAAATCATTGAAGTGTTTTGCAGCAAATCTAGCAAAGTACGTTGAAGATATATACAAAAAAATTCTAAATACTTATGAAAAGAATCAAAGAAATTGGAAATAATTAATGTTTCAATAGATTATAAAAAAACAGTCCAGCCCCCAACCAACCCCGAGCCCCACGTGTCCCGGTGGCGGCGAGCACCCAGGCACGCTGCAGCTTAGCCTGGGCCCCGCCCCGGACCCAAGCCCCTGCATCCTGCCCCCTGTGCGCCTAGCCACCCCCTGGATCCCAGGTGAAGAATTCTGCCATTGAGCCAGGGAGCGAAAGAGCCCAGCCCAGCCCCGCCCCCCACCTGGGAGCCGCCTGGCCAGCAGCACCATGCTGGGCAGCCACCGGCTTTGCCCCTGGGGCCCCGCCCTTCTCCACGCCTACCTTCCCAGGTCACAGGTGAAGAATTCTGCCATCAACATCAGACCCTCTGCTTCTCTGGCCCACCAGGGACCTAGGCACGAGGTCCAGGAAGACACACTGCTACTCAGAATTCAATAGAGCCCAAAGGAAACTCAAGCAAAATTCTAAGGAACAAAGGGAGCACAGGCCACACATCTGGACTCCACTACAATCATTATATCACTGGGCGAGTTTCCTCTCATCCAGCCCAAAGATAAGTAAACTTTTTCTTTTCACCTTACTGATCCTTTAAAGTATCAATGCTGTAGATCAACTTTCTCATACAGCCACCCCACAACATACAACTCCAGTGAGTACACCACTCACCCCCACATTTCACCAAGAAACTAAATCGTAAAAGTGCACTACCAAACTAATATTCACCCCCTGGTAACATAACCTGACTTAACTGACGTACTAACGGCCTAGTAACCTCATCTAGGATATAATAATAACAATACACAAACATACCCAATCCAAGGTAAGCACTAGTAATAACTGGCAAGCGTAACAATACTAACTACGTCAATTCAGTGAAAAACACAGAAACTGAAAGGTCCTAAAAAACAAAACAACAATGTACAAGTCAAAGTGCAGATCCACGAGAAACAAAACCCAAGAAGCCCAATCTCCTGCCGAAAGAATCAATCCCATAATGAGGGATGCCGACCAGAACAAATCCACAGAAAATAGCCATGGAAGCCAGACCCAACACAACGACTTTCAGAGTATGATCCTTACCATGATTAATACTATGAAAGAGGAAATCCGAGCAGAGTTAAACAACCGTATCAACCACTTTGAACAGGAACACAACAGGCACTTGGAGGAATTGAGAAAAACAGTTCAAGAAACAAAAATAGGTATGGAGCAATTAAAACAGTCTCAGGCAGAGTTTAAAATTGAACTAAAAGACAAGTTATCTTCAACCCAAAACTCAACAGAGAGACTTATCAGCAGAACAAATGAGGCAGAAAATAGAATTTCAGATCTTGAAGACAAAGTGGGAGAATTAACCAGTTCAATGGAAGAGATTGTTAAAGCCAAAAAAATACTGGAGAGGAACATTCAAGAGATATGGGACACCCTGATGAAGCCTAACATGCGCATTCATGGAATACCAGAACAAGAATCCCAAAATACCACACCTGAGAAAATATTTCAATTCATCATAAATGAAAACTTCCCACAATTAAAGAATGAGAGGCCTATCCAAATACAAGAGGCATTTCGCACTCCAAACAGATATGACCAAAATAGAAAATTGCCACGGCAAATAATAGTCAAAATACTCCACATTCAAGACAAAGAAAAGGTGCTGAGAGCTTCAAGAGAAAGAAAGCAACTCACTTTTAAAGGTAAACCTATTAGAATAACAAATGACTACTCAATGAAAACAGTAAAAGCAAGAGGAGCTTGGAGAGACATACTTCAAGTATTAAATGAGCAAAAATGCCAGCCCAGACTGCTATACCCGGCAAAACTATCTGTCATGATTGAGGGAGAAAGAAAAGTTTTCCAGCACAAAGACAACTTGAAGGGATACATGTCTACCAAACCAGGCCTTCAAAAAATCCTAGAACTGATCCTCAAGCTTGAAGAAAAGAACAAGCGTATCCAGGAGGACAGAGGGAAGTATAATACCACCAAAACATAAATATCAAACAACATGCTTACAAAATATACTAAACATAAAAAATGTCCAGAATTAAAAATAATTTCTCCATTATAACATTAAGTGTCAATGGTATAAACTCGCCGATTAAGAGACACAGATTACAAACTTGGATTAAAAACCACAATCCAACAGTCTGCTGCCTTCAGGAAACTCATCTCACCACAAAAGATAGGCATATCCTAAGAATGAAAGGCTTGTCCAAAATTTTACAAGCTAATGGAACCAGGAAACAGGCAGGGGTAGCAATTATACTTTCAGACAAAGTGAACTTCAAACCAAAGAAAATCATAAGAGACACAGATGGATACTACATTTTAGTCACAGGTACAATTCACCAGGAAGACTTCACAATCCTGAACATTTATGCATCCAATATGGGCCCCTCCACATTCATTAAGAAAACCCTACAGCGTTTAAAGCAAGAAATCAACCCCTAAATGATAATTCCTGGAGACTTCAACACTGCCCTCTCAACATGGGATAGATCAACAGGTCAAAAGCTTAACAGAGACACTTTGGAACTTAATCAAACACTTAAAGAAATGGACCTTACAGATCTCTATCGAACTTTTCACCCAGGCACCAAAGAATACACATTTTTCTCAGCAGCACACGGAACTTTCTCCAAAATAGATCACATATTGGGCCACAAAACGAATCTACACATGTACAAGAAAGTTGAAATTCTAACCTGTGTCCTATCAGACCACCACAGCCTAAAGCTGGACATCCACAACACATCAAACAAGAGAAAATACACTAACTCCTGGAAACTTAACAATATGATGCTGAATGAGAACTGGATTCAGGAAGAAATTAAAAAGGAAATTCAAGATTTCCTGAAAGTGAACGATAACGAAAATACAACTTACCAAAATCACTGGGACACAATGAAAGCTGTCCTAAGAGGTAAGTTCATGGCTCATAATGCCTACATCAAAAAAATGGAAACATCAGAAATAAATAATTTAACGATGCAGCTTAACGCTTTAGAGAAACTTGAGCAATCTGATCCCAAAAGTAGTAGAAGAGAGGAGATTAGCAAAATAGGGGGAAAATTTCTGAAATCAAAACTAAGAAAACGATAGAAAAAATCAACCAGTCAAAAAGCTGGTTCTTTGAAAAAATCAATAAGATAGATACACCCTTAGCTAAATTAACCAAAAGCAAGAGAGAGAAACCCAAATTAACAAAATTAGAAATGAACATGGAGTAATCACTACTGATACCCAAGAAATCCAGAGAATTATAACATCATATTTCAAAAACTTATACTCTGTGAAGTTTGACAACACATAAGAGATGGATGAATTTCTAAGTAAACACATCTTACCTAAATTGGATCAGGAAGTTGTGAATTACTTAAATGGCCCTATAACATATAAGGAAATTGAAGAAGTAATCTCGAATCTTCCCACCAAAAAATGTCCTGGGCCAGATGGATTCAGCACAGAATTCTACCAGACATTTAAGGAGTCAATAACACCAATACTCCTTAAACTGTTCCATCAAATAGCAAAGGAAGGAACACTACCAAATTCCTTCTATGAAGCTAATATTGTCTTAATCCCAAAACCTAATAAAGGTTCACTTAAAAAAGAAAACTATAGGCCGATCTCCCTGATGAACATAGACGCAAAGATTCTCAACAAAGTCTTAGCAAATCAGATTCAAAAACATATCAAAAATATCATTCACAGGGACCAAGTAGGCTTCATCCCCGGCACGCAACATACGAAAATCAATAAATGTAATTCATCATGTAAACCAGTCCAAAGTCCAAGACCACATGATACTCTCGATAGACGCAGAAAAAGCCTTTGACAAGATCCAACAGCCTTTTATGATCAAAACCCTAGAGACAGTAGGAATGCAAGGAACCTTTATCAATATAATAAAAGCTGTATACAACAAGCCCACAGCAAGGATTATGCTCAATGGGGAACAATTGGAAGCATTCCCACTTCGTTCAGGAACTAGACAAGGCTGTCCACTCTCACCACTTCTATTCATTATTGTACTTGAAGTCTTAGCTGAAGCCGTAAGACAAGAAAGGGACATAAAAGGGATTGAAATTGGCAAGGAAGAAGTCAAGTTATCCCTATTTGCAGATGACATGATCTTATACCTGAGTGATCCCAAAAACTCCACCAGGAAGCTCCTGGAACTAATTGAGAAGTTCAGCAGGGTGGCAGAATACAAAATAAATATGCAAAAATCAGAGGCCTTCCTATATGCCCAGAATGACAGAAGTGAAAAAGCCTTGAGAGGAACAATCCCATTTACTATAGCCCCTAAAAAAATGAAATACCTTGGTATAAACCTAACCAAGGAGGAAAAAGACCTTTACAATGAAAACTTTAAAACCCTAAAGAAAGAAATTGCTGAAGACATCAGAAGGTGGAGAGACCGCCCATGCTCCTGGATTGGCAGAATCAACATCGTAAAAATGACCATCCTACCAAAGGCAATATACAAATTCAATGCTATACCAATTAAAATCCCAAAGCAATTCTTTAAAGAAGTTGACCAATTAATCTCAAAATTCATATGGAGGCACAAAAGACCTAGGATAGCAAAGACAATCCTGAGTAACAAAAACACTGCTGAAGGTATTACCATACCAAACCTTAGTCTATACTACAAATCCATAGTTATAAAGACAGTCTGATACTGGCTCCAAAATAGACACACAGATCAATGGATAAGGGTTGAGGACCCAGATATAAGCCCACAAAAATACAGCCGTTTGATCTTCGACAAAGGGGCCCAAAGAATCCAATGGGAAAAAACAGCATCTTCAACAAATGGTGCTGGCAAAACTGGATCTCCACATGCAGAAGATTAAAGCTGGACCCATACTTGTCACCATGTACAAGAATTAACTCCAAATGGATCAAGGACCTCGATATAAGGCCAGAGACTGTAAAAACCATAGTTGAAAGGGTAGGGAACTCCCTCGAGCTCATTGGGCTAGGCCAACATTTCCTAAACAGACATCCAATGGCACAGTCACTGCTACCAACTCTCAACAGTTGAGATCTTGTGAAATTAAAGAGCTTCTGTTCAGATAAAGATATTGTCACACGAGCTCAAAGGCAAACCACAGAATGGGAGAAAATCTTCACTAACTACATATCTGATAGAGCTCTACTGTCCAGAGTGCACAAAGAGCTTAGAAAATTAAACACCAAGGAAACCAATGGCCCAATTAAAAAATGGGCCCTGGAACTTAAAAGAAATTTTACCAGGGCTGGAGAGGTGGCTCAGGGGTTAAGCCTCCGCCTTGCAGGCTGAAGGTCCTGAGTTCGGATCCCAGATCCCACGTATAGACGCCAGGCGGAAGCAGGGGGGCGGCCTGCGCTTCTGGTCCTGGTAGGGCGGAGCCTGTGAATCCCCGGGGCAGAAGGAGGTGGAGGAGTCCATGGTGGTTCATGAATTCGTCCGTGGTTCTACACAGATACACACACACTCGCGCGCGCACATACACACGCACATGCACACAGTTGAATAAAAAAAAAAAAAAAAATTTAAAAAAAAAAAAAAGAAATTTTACCAGAGATGAAATTAAGATGTCTAACAAATATCTTAAAAAATGCTCCACTTCTTTAGCCGTCAGGGAAATGCAAATCAAAACCTCCCTGAGATATCATCTCACCCTGGTCAGGATGGCAAAAATCCGCAATACAAACAACACCAAATGCTGGAGAGGATGTGGAGAGAGGGGAACTCTGCTGCATTGCTGGTGGGAATGCAGGCTCATACAGCCATTCTGGCGAGCCGTCTGGAGATTCTTAAAGAAATTAAAGATTGAAATGCCATATGACCCTGCGATTCCACTTTTGGGAATAACCCCCCATGCAACAGAGGTTCGCCTCGATAGCACAAGCACGACTATGTTCACAGCAGCACTGTTTACACTAGCAAAGTCATGGAATCAACCCAAATGTCCAACAGTTGACGAGTGGATAAGGAAACTGTGGTACATCTATACAATGGAGTACTACTCAGCCATCAAAAATGATGAGTTACTGGAATTTGCTGGGAAATGGATGTCATTAGAAACAATTATATTAAGTGAAGTATCCCAATCCCAGAAAGTTAAGCGCCGTATGTACTCCCTAATAGGTGGCTCCTAGTACCAAACTCACCCAGCCCACATTGAGACACTCAAGGGTAAACCTATGTAATACGGTAATTGCAAGGATTGTGAACAGGAGGGATGGGATTGGAGGGCCACACCAGACACAAGGAGAGAAGGGACCATGTTACAGCAGAGAAAATCGGCCTCCAAGGAATGCAAGTAAGTAATGTGACACCTGGTTAAGCTCACAGACGTTCGTTCCTGATCATGTACAACTGAGGGGGTATGATTTCACCAGAAGGGGAGGGCATATAGTCTGGCAGATGAAAAGAGATCATTTTGCAAATGGGTGACTGATCCCTCCCTCACCGAGGTTTCCTGCTTTTATTACATGTACCCTTGAATGTGCTATTATAACAAGACTCCAGTTTAAGAGTTTTTTGTCTCTGACCAGGGGGTGACATACAGTGCCCATCAGGATGGAGTGAAGGGCATTGCAGGAGCAGCAAAACTGGAAAAGAAAATCAACAAACCACAATTCAGAACTTCAGAGACTCTATATCATCCACATAGAACTAAGCCAGCCTAGGGGGCTGGAGAGGTGGCTCAGGGTTTAAGCCTCTGCCTTGCAGGCGGAAGGTCCTGAGTTCAGATCCTAGACCCCACGTATAGTCGCCGGGCAGAAGCGGGGGCTGCCTGCGTTTCTGGTCCTGGTAGGGTGGAGCCTGTGAATCCCCGGACAGAGTAAACAAGGAGGAGGTGGAGGCAGTCCATGGTGGTTCCTGAATTCGCCTGTGGTTCTACACACACATACACACACACACATACACACAAACATACGTACATACACACACGCGCACACATGCACACACGCACAATTGAATAAATAAAAAAAAATAATAAAAAAAATAAAAAAAAAGAACTAAGCCAGCCTAATCTCCCCCCATCCTGAAACTCAGGGACATCTGTGGAAGAGGGGATGGTAAGATTGTAAGAGCAAAAGAATGGGGGGAGCAATGATTTGAAGAGTCTCTACACTAGATAGGGCTGAAGCAATCATAAAGGACTTTGCATGCCCTGTGCCATGTCCGTCACACTATTGACCTCACAAAGTCTAACATTGGCTAAAGGCACCAAGATCCTTGGAGGCAAGGGATTGATGGACACAGAAGTGTTCCTATGCTTAAGGGGAACACGAGAAAGGGCTCAGGGAAATGTCACTGGGTCCTTTTATGTCATCGGTAAGGAGGACCAAGAGGAGAGTTAGGCATACACAATAAAGGACTCTCTGGGAATTGGGGGGGAGGCACTGGGAGATGGGGAGGGAGGGAGGGGGAGCAGGGGGTTCAGGGGGAGGAGGAGGGGGGAGGGAACTGGTCTACCTATTAAGTTTGTATGAGCGGAAATAATAATAAAAATGTTAAAAAAATAGATTATAAAAAGATTGAAAATAATTGAAATGCCAAATATTGTCATTTTGTTTAAACATTTAGCTAAATGACAATAAAAACCACGAGTGTTACATAATATACATATATATTCACTGAGTACATATATTCATATAGTGATTCTGAAAATTTTATGGGAACACAAACTAGAAAATCCAAACAATCCACCAAAGGAAGAATACAGTTGGAGGTTCATGTTACCTAATTTTAACATTTCCTAGAAAGATACAGAAATCAAGGCAATGTGTAACTGGCAAAATGACAGGTGTATAAATCATTTCTAGATACTAAAATTTACCTTCATTTTGATTCCTATTTAACAAGTCCATCTTAAACTTAGCATCTTAAAATGACTTGCAATTAATAGCTCCAAGTTTGGAGATAAGAAATCCAGACAGTCTATTTGATCTCTCTGCTCATGGTCACACAATGTTGGAATCAAGGTATAAATCAAGCTAAATTCTGTTCTAGCATTAGGAATACCTTCCTTTCTCTCAGAGCTCAGTTCCTAACAATTTAGGATTAGGATTCTGCTTCATTGCAGCCTGTCATCCAAGACTTTTCTTTGTTATTAGAAACGTCTATCCTTTGCATGTAAATACTCCATTTTCAGAGCCAGAAATGAGGGTTCTCCATTCCTTTACAAAAGATCCATTTTTGGGCTTGGGAAGATGTTCCCAGTGGCTAAAAAGTGCTTGCCATGCAACCATGAATTCTAGAGTTCAGATTATCAGCAATCACAAGTGTTATCATGGGTTTCAGGGAATTCCTGAATCAAGAAGGCTAGCTAAGACAGCTGTAAACTCCAACTTTCGTTTCAGTGAGAAAAATTCTGCTTCAAAGAATAAAGTAGAACAATCAAGATGGATAATCAGAGTTTTGAGAAATGACTCATGGCTTAAGACTCTGCCTTGGAAGCATAAGAACCTGGGTTCAGATCCCAGATCTCAAATAAAAACCAGGCAGAAATGGCAGTGCCCTGCACTTCTGACTGTGGAAGGCAAGGCCTGGGAAATCCCAGAGCAAAGTAAAAATAAAGTAGAAGTAATTCAGGATTATTCCTAAAGTTACCATTAGGCCTCCACAGACACACAGAAAGCCTTCTGATGAAGGACCCTGGCCCTAAAGAAGGAAGCTTACAGAATGGGCCAGGTACACAGTGTAGATATTTGCTCATAGCTGATCAGGCATAGCTATAGTTAGCTATTGCTCATAGCTATTCAAACATAGCTACTGCTAGCCATTGTCTAAAACTGTGTACCTTGCTACTCCCCTCCCTGCCCCTCAAACCCCTGGTGACCGGAAAAGGAGCTGTAACCCTTGGTGATGGGAAAACAGGCTGTAACCTTAAGATGACTAGCCCTAGGGAAAACAAGTTTTGCAAGGCAATTCTGTTAATAACATAATTGTCATCTGGAAAAAACTACCTGTGGTTACGCAGGTGGACAGCACCAATTATGATGGGAACCCACCCAAGCTTTTGCTGACTAGTGATTGTACAATTCCTTGTCAATAAGACCCCTATTCAAAACCCCTTTATAAACCCCTCGCCCTAGCTGCTCGGGGCCGCTTCAGTCTCTCCTGCGTGAGAAGTTGCTGAAGCTGCCTGGCGCGCCGAAATAAAAGTCCTCTTGCTTGTTGCATAGAGTGCGGTCTTGGAGTCTCTCTCCGCGGTCCTGTTCCTGACTGAAAGACGGAGGGTGGGGGGTGGGGGGTGGGGGGGTGGTCCTTTCACTGATAGATGCACACGTCCACGCATCATACACACACACACACACACACACACACACACACACACACTTGAAAAATGGAAAAAGAGGGGGAAGAGCTCATGTGAGCATACTCAACTACTATTCTTCATTGATTTTACCCCTGACCTTCATATGTTAGAGCCCTATCACAAAAGCGTGACTATATCTGAATGTAGATTAATGGGATAAAGTTGGACCGCATTACATGGATGGGATCCTTATTCCAAAGGGCTGGTACTTCTATAAAGAAAAAAAGAGGATGAGGGCTGGAGAAAGCAAAAGATCCTGAATTCCAATCTCAGGTCCTATGCAAAAATGTTAGACAGAAATGGCAGTGGCCTGTACTTCCTGCCCTGATGGGCAGAGCCTGGGAAATCCCAGAGTGAAACACAGAGGAGCAATCTACAATGATTCCCTAAGTTAGGCTTTGTCCTCCACAGGAACAAACAGTACCCTCTGATAATACACACTCACACACACACACATATACACCACACACACACACACAATGCACGTGCACACAAATACATGCAAAATAAAACATTAAATCTAAAAAAAAAAAAAAAAAAGAGGAAGAGCTGCCAAAATCTGGAGTTACCCTTCAGAACTGAGCAAAAATAAATTATTACTGTTTAAGCCATCCAGCTTTTGCTATTTGGTTATATTCCATAATCTATGTATCAATTTGTTTCTTGTGCTGCTGCCCCAATGTTATTCGATTGATTACTACAATGCTTTCACATGCAATAGGAAAAAAAAATCTAACAATTAAAATGTCCATTGGTTGAAGAATGAATTAACACATGAAAGTTCTTAATTCATTGATAATAAAGAAGAACAAAAAAAACCCCACAATCTTGACACAAAGCTTTTTAGAGTACAAAACAACTTTATAGCTACAAAGTTTCAACAATAAAAACTAAGAGGGATGGTGCATGCTTGTATCCCAGTACTTGGAGTGATATAAGCAGGAGGATCAAGAGTTTAAGGTCATCCTTGGCTACATAGTGAGTTTCAGGTCAGCCTGGGTTATAACAGACCCTGCTTCAAATTAGATAATGCAATGTAAATATTAATATATAAACACAATAAAATAAAGATGTAAATATAAATACAAATGCAAAAATAAACTATAAATATACAGAGAGATGTATAAAGAACAATAAATAATAAAGTGACTATTTGAAAGTTTTTTTTAAAAAAAGACTAATTTTTTATTAGCAATATTGAATTGACTAGATTAATAACTTGAAAGTTCTAAAGGAAATGGCTGAATTTCCAAACTAAACCAAAGCCATTATTAACCATATTAAAATGCAACCAAATTTACCACCCAAGGAAATGTTTCTGACTTTTAGTGAAGTTCAATTGACCACACTTAGGAACATATTGCTAGAATATAAATCCAACTAAGCACTCATGCTCTCATGCTGTTACCAAGTATTTGTTAGTTTCACCATTACAGTTTTAAATCCATAGTGGCACATTTCATTCAAAAGTTAATATCATGGGAATGGGGAAGTAATATTTTGTTTGAAAATTAAAATCATCACAAATAGTTATATAGCTCCTGTGTTAATGAGAAAATTAAATCTGCCTACAATATGGAATGAAGAAATTTATTGCATTTTGAATAATCTGAATGTCAGCTCTTCTCTACTTTACTTGAATTTACTAGTGCTGCTGCTGGGGGCCAGCTTGGGGTTCTAAGAAAAGCCTATGTTTGAAATGCAGGGCAGTGCACTAAGGAGTCTGCAGGCATTTCAGCATACAACTTTCCTGCTCCAGCATTGCATGTGGAGCAAGAAAAAGGTTTTTCTGTGGGGGAAAATCTTGCTTGTGAATAAGCTGCTTGTGGAATATACATACCTTTAAGCATGTACTCCACCTAACCCTATTTGTTATGTACAAATATTCTGGAGTTTTAAAGTTAATCACTATAGTGGAAAGACTGTCATTCTTCATTTTCCATAGGGGAGGTGCTAGATGACAGAGGGTTAAGGCCTGTGTCAGAGAGAAGGAAACTGAGGAGTCTCAGGAAAATGGCCTAAACAAAGTGAGGGTAGAGTCACACTTTCAAGTTTCAATCTATGTTTCTTTGTTTGTTTCACTGGTAGAATTATGACATCCTTGCCAACTCCCTTTCACCTGCTTCTCTGTATGCATGGTAACATGGTCTTCATTGATCTGCAAGGTGGAGAACACCAGTGTTTTTTCATAGTGAATGAAAAAGGAATACATTGGACTCAGAAAAAATGCTTTTATAAATGAGTATGCCACCTTCTGGAGCATTGCCCAAGTGTAGATTGAGTGTAAATGGCCTTCAGTGGAGTATGTAAATAATTCATTAGGTGGGAAATGAGAATTGGCCATTTCACTATTAGAAAGAGAGTGAAAGTCCTTTTCCTCTTTATAAGAAAGCTTTTTGTGACAGACAAAAATCAATCATCTGATCAAATGTCCTGTCTGGCTTTTGAAATAGCATACTGCAAATGCATTTTTCCTTCTTTCTCCTTTCAAGTGTGAATTCTTACTACACATGTTCTGCTGTTGATAGAGAAAATGAGGACCCTGACTCCATGGTGTGCAGCATTTCTCTACTGTTCTTAGAAAGATGGCAGTGTCCTATTCTCCTCAAAGCTCTTGCCACAATTCAGCCCCACTACCCACACTGCTAAGACAGATCTTTAGTTCACCAAAAAATAAAGTTTTTTTGTTTTATTTTGTTTTTCTTAGAATAAATGAAGATGATAATCTGTATTTGAGAAGCATTGATTACTTGAATTCTACCCTGGGTTTCTGTCTTGGTGACAGAATCAAATGGGTCTTTCTTATGAGAGCTTGGAAGAAATCAGTGCTGTGAGAGATGCAGGCAGTTTAAGCCCAACTTGTGATAGCGTTTGGAACTGGATGAGTGACAAGTGGAGCCATGTGTTGGTAGAGAGTTAGTGAAGTTTTGCCCCCATTCTGAAAATTTGCCTGAAATTAAATTTGAGAACTTGGTAGAGGAAATTTCAAGGCAATGTAGTCTTGACTGACTTGGCTACTTTTTGGCACTCCTTTTCACAGTTATGTAAAAGAGCAAGGGATCAAGCAGAAAGAAATAAAAACTGTGAGGTCTGAAAAGGAAATATATAATGGTAAACTTAAAGAATTAAACCAGGAAGCAGACAGCAAAATACATGTTATTGTTAAATAGAGTAGCTTCATTAGTAAATCAAAGCCTGCTCTCAGTTTCGACAATAGGAGAGGCTGCCCCCTGAGGGCAAATTTGGGGAAGTTTCCCATGCATAAGAATACAAATCTTTTTGGAAAAAAATGAGCTGCAGGGTGGACTTCCAAAAAGAAGTTCTGTATCTCCTCCAAAGCAAAGGCTCCCCCCCCCATATTTTTCCTACAAGTCAACAGAGAGAAGGTGATTCAGATGTCATCGTAGGGGGCCAGTTTCCAACTGGAGTTTATAGCAGAACATGGCAAAGTCATCCATGTGAATTTGGTTTTAGAGGCAGCAAAGATGCAAAGAGTAAGGAGGTCATGGATCCCTCTTCCAAGGTTTCAGAGAATAGTGGAATCCAGGCAACATGTGGCAGAAAATCTGCAGTTTAGAGGCTCAAGAAGGGCAGTTTGTGCTGTAGAGTTAAAACCTGGTTTACTATTAAGAGGTAAAGATGTTAGATATGCCAGAGACAACGTGGGACATCTGCCAAGAAGAGCTGTTTACCCTGGTAGGAGCCAGCCCAAGAGAGTGATGATTCTACAAGCACCTGCTTTGGAGGGGTGGAGCTGAAGCCCTTGGGAACTGAGATGATTTCAGCATGAGGCTTACCTGTTAGACTTGAAACTACAGTATTCGGAGTTTGTCCTGCTGGTTTTTAGTCTTGTTATGGAGTGATCTTTCCTGGATATGCCCCCATTCCTCCCTTTTGGAATGGGAATGTTTATTCTGTGCCATTATATATATTTTTTATTCTCTTTTTTTAACATTTTTATTATTATTTTCACTCATACAAACTTAATAGGTACACCGGTTCCCTCCCTCCCTCCCCCCCATCCCCCTGCTCCCCCTCCCCTTACCCCTTCCTCCCCATCTCCTAGTGCCTCCTCCCTCCAAACCCTGGAGAATCCTTTAATGTGCATTGTGCCATTATATTTTAAAAATATGTAACTTGTACTTTGATTTTACAGGAAGTTTCAGATTTTGGACTTTTAGACTAGTGTTAGAACTATTGATATAATCTGTTCTGAGACTTTTAAAGTTGGACTGAGTATGGTTCACATAATGAATGGCAATGAGCCTATTGGAGCCAGAGTTGGAATGTCATTGTTTAAAATGTGTTCCTCACAGTCTCATGTGGTTGGGAAGGTCATGGCACCTTTAGGAAGTGGAGCCTTGCTAAAAGCAGGCATTCAGAGGGTGGGCCTTGAGGTAGATTACTACCACCCTACTTCTCAGCTTCCAAGATGTTTGCAGTGACTTAGCCTGCTTCCAGCTTCTGTGGTCAGCCATACTGTTTTTGCCATGACAGGACTGTATATCCCCTTTGAAATCAAAGCTAAATAAATCTCCCTTTGTCCCTTAAGTTGTTTGATTATTGGTGTTCTCTAACAGCAATACAAAAGTAAACAATACAGTGTTATAGATGTAAATTTTTCTGCTTAATAGAGGAGCTGTTTCTAAACAAAATCCTCCCAGAATTGTTAGCTGTTCATACTTTTATGATTAAATGAGAAAATTTGTTAAGGAACTTCAATGATCTAGAAGATATATTCTAAAGATACAGTTCATTGGAAAATAAAGAAGTTAGCACAGTTTACATTTAAACTGATCTGTTTCAAAGAAAACACTTTTCCATTAAGAGAAGTGGTGTTAGTAATAATAACATTATTAATGGTGGTAGTATAATTAAAATATTAAAAAATGTGAGCAGTAGTTAGCAGAGTGATGAAGTCAAATGTTCTCTAGGACATGAACTCCTCATGGGATATGAGTCAGACCAGTGTAATGGGTTCTTATCTTTATCAACATGTATCAGTATAGGCAACCTAGATGAAACTCCTGAGTTACATGTGAAAAATAGACAAGAAAGTAGGAAGGATACTGGTAGAAATAAAGTTTACTTTGGGAAAAGGACAATGATGGAATTGGAACATAAAGGTTGAAAATTCATTATCTTCATGTATAAAACTGCTATGGAAAAATATTTAAAATAAACATAAAACAAACTAAACAAAAAAGAGGAGTATTCAAAACTGCCCTACCACTATCTTATGTCTCAATGCTTTATATTCAGTTCATAATATTTCAGGTTATGTCATATGATTAGTGTTTATTGAATGTATCCAATCCTACCCCTGAAGATACAGATAAAGTTTTCCAAGTAGTAAAACATACCCTTGAACATGAATGTAAAAGAAAGTAAAAGGAAGGAAGGAAGGAAGGAAGGAAGGAAGGAAGGAAGGAAGGAAGGAAGGAAGGAAGGAAGGAAGGATGGAAGGAAGGAAGGAAGGAAGAATAAAAAGAAAAATACACTTATTTTTACTTTGAATCTAATGACAATCATGCAAAAAGGCAAACCTCTTTGAACCTAGCACCTTGGATATTTTCAGAACCTCTTAGGAGAATCATCTAATTTCATTGAAGTAAAAGAAGTAACGTCAAATATGTCCAAGGCAGGAACTTGCTTTCCAGTACTGTAGGGTATGAAACAGGGAGAAATAGCTTTTACATTTTAGAAGAAAATTCAAAAGGTTTGGGGATTCAAACCAAAGCTTTAAACTTCTTGGTGACTACATACGTATTCACAAGGAATGCCTGACTTCATACCAGGGAGAGTGTGCTTCAACCTGTAAAATTTATTTACAGAATGTGCAAGTAAATAAGAATGATGCATACTCAGCTCCACAGGACCACCGTCTCTTCTTCCACTTAGAAAATGAAGTTCCCCTGCCTTCCCCACTATGATATATCTTAAAGTTCAACCTTGAAGAAAACAGGTTAACATGTTTTTCAGAAAAAAATGTAAGATTCCCCAGCTTTCCCCTTCCTACTGCTTTTCTCTTAAAATTGGAAAATTTATTACTTTAATTCTAAATAGCAATCTTCCCCTGTTGATATTTTGCTATTGTAGGTCTTCCTTACTTTACAAAGTTATTACAATGAAATAGATCCTCTTCTTTGTTTTAATAATTGCTCTATTATATGTAAGTTCCTAAGGAACAGAGATACCAGTGACTTAATGACTAAGGACTCTATTGGTGAGGAGAAACTGTGGAGAAGGGCTCTGGTGAAGAATGAGAACACCAAACTCTGCTTACAGGCTGAGTAGTTAGGGCCAGAGAAAGGGAAGTAATTATTGAAGAGAAATTATTGACACTGAGAGATTGCATCTTGGTACTCTGGAGAATTCCGAGTATGAATTTTTATAGGTAACAGCAGTAGAAGGAATAGAGGAGTGAGTTAAGGGAACTAAAAAAGCTCATTTGGGGGCTTGCAATTAGTTCTTATTAAGGAGATTAAGGTGATAAGAGTACGGGTAATGAAAGAATATTTGGTGACCAGTTGTACTGGTCCTGTAAGAACTACCTCCACTACCTCACTGCCCTAGTAAACCCTAGACCTCCTTTTAGCAATGCCAGGCTATAAAAATTTTGGCTCACTTCATCATTCTCTTCTTCTTCCTGCTCTCTTACCATGAAGTCATGTCATGGCAGCTCCACCTCTTGCCATGTGCTTATGGCAATTCTCTTCCTTTTTTTTCTGGGTTTAAGTTATCTCCTCTGCTCTAATACTCTTCCACCTTAAAGTTATGGCTTCTTTCCTGCCTCCCTCAAACCTGGATCAGGCATTCTCCTTCCTTGGGTTGAGATCATCACATTCTTTCCTCCAATCTAATTCCTTAACTACATGTCCTCCAAGTATATTTCTGCCTTCTGATACAACCATGATAGTCTAATTCAGATGTAATGATTTCTGGATGTTTCTACTGATAATCTAAACATTATCATAATCTTTAGGTATTATTTTATATAATGTGCCTACTAAGTTCTAAAGAAAATTTAAGTGATTCTCCTATAACTATGTGCTGCTCATTCATTTGATATTTGACAATGTTTTAGTGTCTACCTAGATCTGTACTCTATAAACCAGGCAAACCAACGTTAAATAATTTTCACTAACTTGTGATTTATGTGTACATTTGGCTCTAAAAGATATTTGAAGTACTATAATTAAATGTAAGATCTTCATAAATATAAAATGATCTATAGGTATATTTATATTAAATACTCTTTCCAAAATGGAGATTGAAAAGGTATAATCCTCACAAATGGCACTCATATTTAAAGTTTTTACCTTACCCAAGTCAAATTAGGAAATAAGGATCATTTTAAACTCTGAGCAGTCTGCAACATCTTGGTTGGCTTAGACTTACCAATGTTAAACTCTCTGTTCTAAGTCAACAGTTTTATATTCAGGGTCATGCATTTGAAAAGTACACATTTTGAAGATTGCTTAATGCTAGAGTAAATAAATAAATTAACATTTTAACTTAATTGAAAAATGATAAACCTGAATGAGAATTACAAAATCTTGCATTTTAGAGTATATATTTATAAATGATAAGTGTGGATGTGTACCATCTGCATGTGATTAGATATTTATGTATTTATATCTATCGTTTACATGGTGAGAAATTTGTTTAAAAGTATGTAGATTGCAATTGCCAAATTAAGACTAAATCGTTTTTTCTTTTAAAGGTGAGGTTTACCCCTACTGCCTCTTTTAAAAAGAAAGGTTTTTCAAGAGCTAAGAAATGACTAAAACAAATCTGCTTAAGGGTTTAAGCAATGTTTCTAAGGTTACAGATATAACTTTCTGGGTTAACATTTAAAATATATAATTAAATGTGTTTGCTAAATCTTGTAAGAAATACAGCAATGATGATAAAACAGAAGGGAACCATCAAGAAAAGGAAGATGAATGTTGCATAAATGAGCATAGAAGTTTAAAGTATGATATAAAAAGATTTTGATGGTTAAAGGACAATGTTGTAGAAAAATTGATCTTCTAAAATAAATGGGCATGGCTTTGTTCTCTTTTATGAACACAAGACTGCCTAAAGTCAAACTAGCCTGAAGGTAAATACAGTAAATATAATAATGCCTGCTTCCTTCACCATACCTTTCCCTTATTAGGCTAGGAAATACAATTGATTATTTTAACTTTTTTGTATAATATCTCTATCATAGGTCACATGTTATGTCAGATACAGAGGACAAATACATATGAAACAGATCTGGATAATTGTGACTAGCAGATTTAATATGATTCAGGTGTTTCTTATTAACTTTGTCAGCTAGCTATTTCTCTCTGAAAGATTGTTTTCCTGCCTATTACTCAGACTCATCTATATCAGATACTAAGAATGGACCTTCCATGATGTGGGGACATTAATTTGTGGTCTCTGCATAACACAAAACAGTAGTGTTTAGCTAACATTTTGAACTACGAATTCAAGTTCCTGAAAAGAAGTTGTTATACCTGCAAGACTGAATGACTTGATTAGAGGTTCAATGACATGGAGAGATCTAGAATGTTACAAGACCAGAAACAGATTACATTGGTTCCATATTTGGCTCCTATTATTGCCCTCCTCTGTATGTGACCTAACATCCTAGTGACTATTAGGTACATTCATTGGAATGTATGAACAAACCCCTGGGATCCATTTAAAAAAAGAGTAAGGGTGTCAAATAGATAAATCTAAACTAAATTCAATGTAACCTCTCACTTCCTACCTTCTTGAATGTATTGGTTTGATATAATACTTTTAGTCCTTATATTTGAACCTCATTTGCTTAACCTTCTTATGTACTTGTCTTTTTTACAGTAAATTCAATAAGACTACAGATGATGGTTCAACAGAATCCCATTTATTGTGGCCCTCTGAACCATGCTGACATTTAAAATGAGAATATTTGACAGCCCCCCCCCCATTTCTTTATCTGCTCAATCATCTCTGGAGCATCAAATATCCTGGTTAGATAAAAGGGGAGAATAATAGAATAATTTCTAATGGACAGCTAGCACAGTTGTGAATTTTTGGTCCTGTGGTAACAACCCCCACCATCCCTCCAATCTTTACTACCTCACTTCCCCGAGTAACTCCTGAATCAGCCAATAAAAGATTGTAGCTCAAACCTTCATTCTCTTCTTCTTCCTGAGCTCAGTTGAAAAGTGTCTTGATTTATGACTTTCTTTCAAAGGGATCACTTCCTCTTACCAGCTTCCTTCCTTCCTTCCTCCCTCCCTCCCTTCCTCCCTCCCTTCCTCACTCCTTCCCTGCCTTCCTCCCTTCCTTCCTTCATTCCTTCTGTCCTTCCTTTCTTTCTCTCTCTCTTTCTCTCTCTCTTTGGGATTATAAAACCACAAGAAACTGTTACCACTATTTAACATGGAGTTGGGACCTAAGCCTGTTTTCCTGGGTCTTGGTCACTCATATTTGACTCCAGAATAAGCTACCTCTTATCCCTTTGAAGTGAGTGTTCATTTTTTTCAATGCATAGGTATTTTGGGGTCAACTAAACATGTCTCAGAGAATTTTAAAATTATTAACATGTTACTTGTTTCTGAGAAAAAAAGGTATTCATAAAAGTTCTATCAAAGAACAAAATTCTACCTAGCCTAAATAGAATTTGGTAAAACTTTTCTTCCAAAAATGATTCTGGAAAGAAATGAACTTTGTTTCATTTTTTTCAAAAATGAAGGGAACAAATACGCAAAAGAGCACAAAATTATTAGTGTTAACCAAAATACTTTCAAACAACATAATAAATTCCTTTTATTAGCTTAATTGCTATACTTTTGCTTTCCAAAAAATTACTTAATGTATAAATGATAAATCTGATATTTTTATTAAGGCTTTGATACATATGAAATCAATGGACATAAATGACTGTAAAATATTCATGCCAAATCTCCTTGACATTAAGAAATTACAGGAGATACATTCCCAAAAATGACATATTCTACATGCAAGACAAGAAAAAAGAAATGTAGGTTACATTCCCTGAGGACAGTACAGAAAGAAAGTGATAACTAGGCTGGGGGTAGAACACTGACAAAAGACACACTCTAGACATAAAACTGACACAACCATGAACACATTACACTCTAGACATAAAACTGACACAACCATGAACACATTACAGCCAAGTACACCTGCACATGATCTACATAAGACTGGCCCAACACCATAGCACAATGAACAAAGGAAGAATTCAGAGAGTCCTAGCCCTCAGAGTGAACATTGATGGTTAAAGCTGGTAAGAGGAAGTGAGCCCTTAGACATCAGTGGTATCCCACTAAAGTATTTCTTCTGCTTCAGCAGGTACCCAGGTACACACAAAAATGGGCATCTCCTACTGGACTCACTGGCACATATGCACTAGAAGTACCAGTGGGGTAGGAAGGAAGCTTGTAAGGCAGAAGTCTCCCCTTGGGAAAAGGGGCAATGAAGTAGGGTAACAGGACAAGAAGAAAAATATAAAAATTCATCACAATTTTAAAGCAGCTTCAAAAATTTCTTTAAATGATATCTAACAATATCATTAACTGGTTTTAAAATTCCAATTATGACATGAATTTATGAGATATTTTGCCTGTCTTCCTGTGCTTTTCATGCCTTTCCAAATAGTTTTTTTTTCCAGTTCTTCTGAATAAACTGAAAAAAAGAAATGGTCATTTTGAAACCATGTGGTTTATCAACGAGCAGGTTAGGCTCTGTGTCTTTAAGAATGAAGATTGCTATTTTGTTTCTAACAAGAGTCATGCTAAAACAAATATTGACTTTAGATTTAGAATTGTTTAATGCTGGAAGGAAATAACCTAATCATTATTCTAACTTAAAAATTAAAAAATTATAGCTTTAAATAAAACAAACGAGATTCTTGACTTTTATAGCTATCCTTATGTGTAGCTGGGCACATATTCATTCATATTGTGTTCATGTGCTTATTTTGTTTACATTCTAAAAATTGGCTTGCAACTGTTAAATTAGCACAAAACTTATTTTAGCTCATAATGTAAATGAAGTTTTAAAACAAAAAGTCCTGGCTCTGGAGGCCCACACAGATTAAGCTTGGCCGCACTTCCTGGTATGCTAATTAAAAATACTAATGGCAAGGGATATAAGGAAAAATGAATCAACTTGTCTTTGTTTGGGAAAGGAAATAGAAAAAGCTATTTTTCCTAGGTATGTTGTTAGGGATCTGAGTTTTACTATTTCAAGTTAAGTTAGGAAATTAAAACATAGGACAAGAAGTATGAACAATCTCCTTTATGATGTTATCTGGCTGACCCTTGACTAAGTTCTGGTTTTGCAAATTGGTCCAGGAAATATCCATTACTGGAAGGGATGGGCTCTTCTCAGGAGATGTTTGCACCTATGCTAGGGCACAGCCTTGCTCTTGTAGATAATTGCCCTTACATGATGGAGTGGTCTGTCCTGGAAATTTCTGCTGTTCCAGAATACAAAGCAGCTACAGATTTTAGAAAACGACTTGTCTCTGAGCTTTAACAGATAGCACTAAGGAAAGAAAATCAATACAAAGTGAAAACCAATGCCAGACTTTTTCCTGCTTTTGGTTACCTTAATTAAAACATATTTTTAAATAAAAACAGTTTCTAAGTCCCTGTCAAAATAGGACTTAAGTCCTACCAAATAGGTTATATGCTATAACCTACTGTAATTAAAGATTACAAATTTATACCTAAGGTCAGTTATTGTCATGTTCTTATTTCATCAGTTATTCTTCCCTAGACATTAAAAGGAACTAACAAAGATAACATTGGGATGTCAGTCACTCTTAGCTCAGTTTAATTTGGCTTTGGGGATTTCAACAATAGAAACTAAACAGAGTAAGTCTGAAAGGTCCAAGAGAAATAACTATAAACACACAAGTAAGTCCAACCGGTAAACTTAACCCTGAAAATGAAACTAAACCCAAGCTGAAAACAACTTACTAACTCAATGAAATTCCAAGCTAAAAGAAGAGGATTCTAAAGGGACAATGCCAGCCATAGCTATGGCAAACCAAAATACCAGAAGAAATTGCCCTCTTTGTCCTTCTATTAAAAAATAAAAATAAACAAACAAACAAAAAATAGGTGCTTTTCCACTTCTGCAAAGATGGGGAACACCAGGGGACAATGTCCTTGGCTGCAAGGGAAATCAAAGTTAAGATTCTTAGTTCCACTGTGGTTGCTCTTAAGTGCTATTGTTTCTAAGGATCCCTGATAAAGACCCAACTCAAGTGACTGAAGACACATCAAGGCACATGAGCAACTATGGACATATCGAATAAAATTGCTTAATTTATTTCAAAAATTAGAGTTGGGCTTTCTGCTTTTACTGGGAAACCAGAGTCTCATAGTACATCTGCAGAGCTGCCAGTGTAGTTATGAATGTCCCAAAGCTGAAGAAATCTTATCAACCTCAGTGAATGGTCCCTCATGAAAAATGCTCTTAAAGAGTTAGGGAAATTTCCTATACTCCAGGTAGATTTGGTAACATGTACCTATACATATAACCTACAGTGGTTAAACCAGACCAGTAGATAGAATTAAGCCACTAACTTTTATTTAAAAGAATATACAATCTGAAAATGATTTTTAACATTAGATTTTACATTTGCTTCCATGTCAGGGATATAAATATCTTTTGGCATCTTCCTATAATAAATAGGGTCTATGGTGTTGTGATAGTTAATCCTGGGTGTCAACTTGAAACACCTGGCATTAACTAAGATCAGCTGAGACCACCTGATCAGATTATCTGGATAATGCAATGATCAGCCCTAGATCCCATCGGAACCTCTCTAGATCTCATTGGAACCTCCCAGTGGAGCCACAGACCAGAAGACAGGGAAGAAGAGAGACTGTCCAGGAATCCTTCAGCCATCACCCACTAATCACCCTGTGATATAGCCTGTCTCCAGCTTCGGCCTGCTAGCTATCCTGTCTCTGCTGTGAAAGACTATCTCCCTTCTGGAACCCTAAGTTGAATAAATTTCCTTTTTCCTATTATGTTATTTGACTTGGAATGTGCTGTCACAGCAATAGTTATGAGTAACTGTTACAGGTTACAGGTTAACTGGGTCTGGAATTCACTTGAAGACATGCCTCTGGGTGGGTACTTTTACAAATAAGATAAATTGAGAATATAAGCTTTCTCCCCTATGCATGCACACTCCACAAGTGGACAGCACATTCTAATTAAGGCAGAGCTATAAGGAAGAAAGAGGGAGATCTATTTCTTTTCTTTTCTTTTTTCTTCTGCTTTCTTGGCTTCTTTCCATGCTAGTGTGTTCATCTACTTGTTACTGTTGTTGATACCATACTTTTCTGACATCAGTCTCTTCAGTATTCTAGCTCTCCAGGAATCCTTCAGTCCTTTAGCACCAGATTGAAACTGCTGAGGCATTCACCTCATGGACTAAGCACCTACCAGATTTTCAGCTGTTTGAGTGCGAAGGCAGTCATTGTCCAACTATCCAAATAGTGTATCAGTTAGATGCAGGTGTGAACTTGACAGATGAGAGTTAAGCCTTTAAGTATATTAATGAAAAAGTGTTTACTTAAGGATCCTTAGAAGCAAGGGATTAACATTCATAATAGTGTTCTCATACTAACAGGGAGCCCAAGAAAGGGCTGAGGGCTTTGCCACTGAGTCATTACCCCTCACTAGGGTGGAGGACTCAGGGGAGGTTTGGCATTCACACAAAAAGGATGTTCCAGGGGAACTCCAGGGAAGAAAGGGGAGGCACTGGGCAAAGTGGAGGGAGGGAGGGGGTGAGAGGAAGGGGAAAAGGGGGGGAGAGTGCAAGGCAGACTGGGGAGGGGAGGGGGGAAGGAGAGGATAGGGGTACCTATTGAGCTTGTATGATTGGGATAAAAAATAAAATGTGGGAGAAAAAAAGTGTTTACTTAAAGGAAAGCCTTGAATAAGCCTGTGGGAGAATATTTAATTGATTAGGGAATCCCTAGCTCAGAGTGTGTGAAACTATTCCCTGGGTAGGTAGAGAGGACTTGCTGTGAAGTGGCAGTCTTGCAAGTGAGAATACATGCTCTCTTTCTGTTTCTCCAATGGGCATGGTGTGGCTAGTTCCATTGGCTAATGAAGTTGTTATAATTTCTCATGCCATGCCAAAGAATTATTGCCTGGTTCCATAAATTGTTTAGTTATATATACATAAATGAAATTGACACAGATGGTATCATATAAGCTAACCTAATAACTTCCCTCTAAATATCATATTGATTCTATCAACTTTGTTCATCTAGAGACCATGACTAATACAGGGTCTTACCCAGACTAAGAAAAAAAATCATTCAAAAATATTCTTTAAAATTAATCATTTGGGGGGCTAGAGAGGTGGCTCAGGGGTTAAGCCTCTGCCTTGCAGGCAGAAGGTCCTGAGTTCAGATCCTAGACCCCACGTATAGACACGCCTGGCAGAAGCGGGGGCAGTCTGCGTTTCTGGTCCTGGTAGGGCGGAGCCTGTGAATCCCGGGGCGGAGTAAACAAGGAGGAGGTGGAGGCGTCCATGGTGGTTCCCGAATTCGCCCGTGGTTCTACACACACACACATACATACACACACATACATACACACACATACATACACACACGCGCACACATGCATACACACATAATTGAATAAATAGTAAATAATAAAAAAATTAAAATGAGGCATTTGGGTTGGGGAGATGGCTTAGGAGTTAAAGACTTTGCTTCACATGCAAAAGGACCTAAATCTGGGTCCCCAGCTCCCATGTAGAAAATACCTGGTGGATAAGGCAGCAATCTGCAGTTCTAGGCCTGGAATGTGTAGCCTGTAAAACCCCAGAATAAAGCAAAAAGAAACAGAGCAATCAAGGATAATTCTTGATATCATCCTTGTGCCTCTACAGGCATGCACTCTCAAGTGCCCTTTGTATACACATACATACTCGCAGATGTATACACACACGTGCGCACACACTCACACACAAATAGTTTGCCCTTTGAATCTCTGCAAACTTGAGGTTATGTTAAAGTCAAAACTGCAAATATATTCAAATTGCTAAAAGTCCAAAAATCTTAAAAAATATCTTCATGGAGTGGGAGATGGAAGATGGTTTATTAATTAAAGTACCTGTCACACAATCCAGATAACCTGAATTCCAGGTTGTGGCTGCTCACCTATAAAATTCCAGGTTGTTGTGGTAGCCCATCTGTAATTCTATCTCAGAAGACAGAAAATGGAACCTTCAGAGCAAGCTGGCTCAACAAAATAGATGTGTTGATGAGCTCTGGGCTTGATTAGAAACCTTACCTCAACAGAATAAGGTAAGATAGTGATGGAGGATAATCACCAATATGATCTTTGGTCAACCATGCATGCACTCATGTACACATGTGCCCACATACACAAGTGTGCCTTCATATATGCAAGTAAGCATGCAACAAATGCTGGAGAGGATGTGGATTTGGAAAGTAAACTGATACAATCGCTGTGGAAAATGGTGTGATAGTTTAAAAAAAAAAGTAGATCAACCATAGTAATGTTTTCAGATTGCTTGTACCTAAAAGAGAATATTGGGGGAGTGAGGAGACTAGCAAGAAGGAATAAAGAGATTAGAGAGGGAATGGGGTATAAGTATGAATAAGAACAAAGTATATTGATGTATATGCATGAAAACACCATAATTAAACTCATTATATTGTGTTCTAATCTAAAATTAATAAAATACTCTAATGTTCATTTATTAAAAGAAAGTGTTACTGGTGTAAAAATAGATACATGAACCAATTGAATAGTAAAGAAATCACAGAAATTAATTTTCAATGTGTGTAAAGATTTTTTTAAAACAAATCTTCAAAAATATATAGTGGAGAATAAACAACTTCCTCAACACATGGTGCCAGCTAAATTGGACTGGCATATAAAAATGATTCAAACTAGATGTCTCACTGTTGGATGGAATATATAATAATATAGTTATTAGGGAAAATCATTTGGAGAGTTTTCCAAGCAGTAAAAATAGTTAATTTCAGACTCAGGAATTCACTACTGGGTATATTACCAAAGGAGATGAAATTACTTATAGAAACAATATTTATTTCACTAATGATTATAGTAGCCAAACTATGGAATCAACCCACATGATCTTCCACAAATGAGCGAATAAAAAATTTATCATCCAATGGAATATTGTTTAGTCATACTAAATAATATGAAATCCTACCATTTGAAACAAAATTAATACAATAGAAAGAATTACTTCCAGTTGAAATAAGCTACAAACAAAAATATATGTTAATTATTTTAGGAAACTAATAAGTTAACATTGTAGAAATGAATCTAGAACTATAATAAATAGAGATGGGAAGAACAAGGGACCACAAAATGTATTATGAGGGAATTTTACAAAATGGGAAAGATACTGGTATGTAAGAGGAAGGGAAGCAACATTACATTATTAAATGTTTGTAATATTTGTATTCAGTTATGATTTCCACAACATATCCAGGAGAAACTAGATAAAATGGAATAACAGATTGCATAAAGTCTACAAAAACTGAGTTATTAAACTAGAAGCACTAGGGACATGCTAACAATAATGGAGTAGCATGATTAAAACTGCCAATGGCAGGTAATGAGGTCAATAAATTAGGTAACAGTTCCAAAGGAAAAAAATAACTTTAAATTAGAGCAAAAGCATTGGAAATGAAAAAAGTGGAAGAGGGTAGATTTAAATGCATTAGCAAGTGCTTATTAAATTCTGAAACCTCTAGTGTAGTACTTTAAAGAAAGTCTAGATTGTTAAATGGCACATGAATAGTTTCCACAGTCCTTTTACCTTTTGATTTTCCTGTGTCCTGAGGTTAGAGCCTATGGATTTCCTTTCTGAAGCTCATTTGTAGTATATTGGATTCTTTGTGTGTGTGTGTGTGTGTGTGTGTGTGTGTGTGTGTGTGTGTGTGTGTGTTTTAATTTTTTTATACATTTTTTACTATTTCCGCTCATACAAACTTAATAGATAGACCAGTTCCCTCCCTCCCTCCTCCTCCCCCCGAACCCCCTACTCCCCCTCCCCTCACCTCTCCCTCCCCATCCCCCAGTGCCTCCCCCCCAATCCCCAGAGAGTCCTTTAATGTGCATGCCAGACTCTCTGGGGCCCTCCTCTCCGATGACGTACAAGGACCCAGGAAAACAGACACACAACTCTGTGCTGGGTGAATCTGTAAACCTGATTTATTGAAATTTTGAAATAGCTTTTATACTAGAAAATTTCAGGGCAAAGAAATGTGTCACTGCACCTGTAGATAGGGGAGGGGAAAGACACAAACAGATCCTTATTATATATTAACAGGCTTTGTTCCAGTTCCTCAGTCTCTCCCAATCTATTTTACAATGTCCCACCAAACAGTCACAGGGTCCAAGTCCACATTGTTGTAATTGCATTAACAAAGACTTCATTTGAGATTCAGTTAAAATACACTGAGGATAAGCTCCATTTTCATCTATGGAATTTGGATTTTTTAAAAGGAAACACTTTTTTAATTAACTATGTGTATGTTATATTTATTATTATACATTTTCATAAATGATAAAGGTAACTCTGTTGGAGAAGCCGCATGTTATACATTAAAATTTTACTCTTTGAGGATATCAGACTTTGGCTGCTGTCATATAAGCTGGCCTATATTATAATGGTAGGAATTATATTAGGATTTATTTTATTTCTAGTTTTTATTAACTCACATGCTCTATAAGAAATAGTTGTGTATTAATTTTATTACTGTATTCTATTAATTTATGTGCTCTTATAAGAAATACTTGTGTACAGATTCTAGGAATTATTTTATTACTATTTTCTGTTAACTTATATGTTCTATAAGAAATAGTTGTGCACTGATTCTAGGGAACAGATAACATAATCTCATATTTATAGAATTTCTGAATTTCAGCAAGGGAATTTTACCCACCTATATTTTAGGACTCTTTAAGTTGTTCTCTAATTTCTTTAAAATCAACACATACATTCTGGTTAGCAAGTCTATATACTGCATATGACTAAGCATGAAGTTTCTAGTTAGAATTTAATTTAAAGTTAAAAGCAGGCTTGGCTCTTATTTAGAAAAGGAAGTGAAAAGACTTAGTGTAAATTTACTTGATATCTCCAGTTCAGGGGGCAGAAACCATAGATATAGTTAGCCCAGAGAAAAAACAAAAAGGACCTAGGAACAGGTGTCCAATCCACAAAAGGGGAGGAATTCATCTGTCAGAAATAAGAGGCAAGACTCGAAGGGGAGTGGTTCGAGCAACATCTCATGCCCCTAGCAACTGCCCATTCAAAAAAGCAGGCTGCAAGCCTGACAATTCCCATGTTTTATATTTTTATTATTTATTCCAAAATAAGTCATGTCCTATTTCCAGAAGGTGCTTCCTTGAAGCTTTTCTTCCCCAGGTTAGGACCTTGTCCACCAGCCTGGTCAGCACAGGATGTGACACATACGCATATGCATATGTGTGTGGTTATAACTGTGCTATAGCTAAGTAAATATGGAGACTTGAAGTTGGTGTTGGGTTTCTTGTCATACTACTCTCTATTACATTTTCTGAGACATGGTGTCTTGTTTGAACCTAGAGCTCACAGATAAGCTAATCTGTTTTGTCAGCTTGCTTCAAAAGTCCCGTTTCTGTCTCCTAAAGGCTATTATTACAGGTGGGAGCCACACTTGCCCAATTGTTGTGAGGGACATGGGAATTCAAACTTCAATTCTCATACTTATAAGGCAAATATTTCATCAACAGAGTCATCTCCCCAACACCACATTCACTTTTTAAAAAAAACAATACCACAGATGGAATCTAGAGTTTTGCATAGGCAAAAGTATCCTACCATTAAGCCATATTCCCAGCCCACAACATGGTTTTGATAGCCTGTATTCCAGGTTCTGTAAGATTCTGCTAATGTTAACACTATTTCTTCTTTATAAAGCCTGAAAGATGAGCAGTAATACCTTGCTACCAAGGCTAGTCTTCAGGGACCTTATGGTGGCTTATTGGTGTATAAAACTTAGTAAACCTTTCAGAAAGTATCCCATCACCAAAATAACTTCAACTGGTCATTTTTGAGAAAAGTCTTTCTCCCCAACTGCACTTAAACTAAATGCATTCTTAAGTTAACAGACAATATTAATTATGTAAATGGAGCCAACATTGGTACACCATATTTACTAATAAGTATAACAGAAAAGACTTGCTAAATATATTTTAATATGAAATGTATTCAGAATGAAAAAATGTAAACTAAAAAGGATATTCAGAAGCCAAATCTTTATACTAACCTTTCTTGGTATTTAAGGAATCATCTATAATTAGACATCCTATATACTGAAGCTCCAAATAAGCTTACACATTTTTATTTACGTGAAGAGTTAATCACCAAATTAAACCATCTATGTCTGAAATTGCTAGATATCATGCTAAAAGTCTTTTCTAAATATAGTCTATATATTTTTCTAAACCACAACATAGCAAGCCTTCTCATTTCTCATTCTCATTAGGTTGTGTTGCTATTCACAGATGACGGGGTGCACACAAGGTTTAAATAGAAATTTGCAGTGATGCTCCATCATTCTACCTATAACCAAATGTTAATAACATATTCATGCTTACTTCCTTTTTTCTCCTTGTACCCTGAAATCTCTGTTTTTATTAATCCCTTGAAATTCAACCTAACAACTTTTTAATTAAACCATTCCCTATTTATAATTATAATCTCAAATTTTATCCAGAAATGATCTTAATCTATTTATTTTAGGAAGACAGTCTATATACACAATTGTAGATTGTAAGTTATTTTGAAAAATATCAGTTTAGTGCACTCATTAACCTCTTTTTAAATTTAAAACTGCATATTATTTTACAATATTGGTTTAAAGAAAAATTAGGAGAGAGTTACGAAGACTTTTAACATATCCTTGGCTCACACACATGCACATTCTCCCACATTTTTAAAATATGTCATCACAATGCAACATTTGGTAATCAACGGATCAGCAATGACACAGCATAATTACCAAATGCCTATAGCTTATATTGGGATTCACTCCTGCAAGTGTATATTTCATGAGTTTGTGATACATGCAGTACTATATATATATGTATATATATATATATACACATATATATATACACATATATATATGTGGATACACACAACACACACACATACACACACACACACAGATGGTTTTCACTGCCCAAAAGTTCTACTGTGTTTTGCTGATTAGTCTCTGTCTTTAACCACATTCCTTGGAAAACACTTTTTTATTTGTTTGTTTGTAGAGCTTACGATTTTCTAGAATTGGAGGAATTAAACAATATATAATCTTTTCAAATTGACTTATTTTAACCCCACTCCAAATGCCTATTTTATAAAAGTATTTTATGCTTTGATAGCTTATTTTTTACTATTAAAAATATTTCATTATCTGGGTGTACTACAATTTATCCATATACCTAGTATAGGATATCTTTCTTTTTCTAATCCTGAATAAAGACATTATAAACATCCACATGCAGGTTTTCAATGAATATATATCTCAAAGCCTCTTGAGTAAACACCAAATTTATGCAATAATCAATATTATATTATATTATATGGTATGAGTATGGTTACCTTAATTTTGTATGGAACTGCCAAACTATCATCAAACTGATTGTTTCAATTAGCATTTGTGATGGCTTTAAATGCAAACTGTCTCCCACAGGCTCATGTATTTGAATGTTTAGTCATTTAGGAAGGTTGTGGAATCTACAAGAGGTGAAGATTTGCTGTAGGAAAAAAGTCACAGGGTTTGTGCCTTGAGGTGGATTAGCTCCATTCTACTTTCAGATGATGTCTGCTGTTACAGTTGGCAGCTTTGCAGCTCTCAGGGTTCATGATGGATGTGACCTAGGCTGTTGCATCCAGCTTCCACAGCCAGCCATGTGTATCTCCTCTCTGGACCCATAAGCTGAGTAAATCTCCTTTTCTCCCTTAAGTTCTTGACTTTGAGTGGTATTTTGCAGCAAAAGAGGAGAGTAACTAGTATAGCATCCTTACTAGTGATCCATGAGAGTTCTTATTGTTCTGTAAACTATACCTGAGTATGTATGACAGCAGCATATGATTAACTTCTTCAAATACTTGGCATTTAGCTTGCCCTAATTCTCCTCAAAATTTTCAGCCACTAGAATTGACTCCTCAATAGCTTGGTAACTAGGACTACCCATGGAAAAGGAAGTCTTTGAAAAGAGTAATAGGAAAAATTAGCTATGGAATGTGATATCTTAAAAGTGATATCATTGCTAATAGTAGTAAATGCACAACTATTGTTCTGGAAAAAAATAAACAAAAGTTGAGAAAGTGGGAGAAAACAGATTGGACCTTCTGAGGAAAGAATCAACAATGCATCCTAGAAGAATTAGGGACAAGAGGAGAGAAAGGCAGGAAGGGAAAAGAAGCACAACAATTGCCATGCAGAAAATCTTCAATTCTGTGCAGAGTGTGAGTGTGTTACATTAATTAAACACAATGATCAAAAAGGACTTTATTCTCATATATTTCTTCTGCAAGATACTTCTAACTTAGTATTTCTTCAAATTTTTGCATAAACTATCACTAGAAAGACTATATAGGCACCAGATGTTATGGAAGACTGTAGGTTCCCAGAAAAACCTGAAATACAATACACCATTCCTTAATGTCACTTCACTAATAATAGAAGTGAGGTTGTGAACAAGAACAGCAATAGAGAACTAGCCATGTATGAGAGTTAATACTAATCTGGAATTAATAGAAGAAAATAAAAACTACTATGGAAACAGGAAACTAAAGCAGAAGTGAGCTTTTGCTGTGGAACTAAAAATTACGGGGCTTAAAGCTTAAGGTAACCATTTTCATACCAGATGTTAAACTCAGGGTGGCAAAGTATTCATCAGATTTATATTTAAAGACAGTACTTTATCAGTCTTGGTCAATGTCTCATTAAACCCAGGATCTAGATGGAATTAAATGTACAATTTGATTGGTCTTAGTATATATATCTGAGAGAAGCTTTGGAAAGAAAAAGATGGACACACACCACTGACTTAAGAAGGCACAGTGAATGCTCTCTTCAGCAGCACATATACTAAAACTGGAACGATACAGAGAAGATTAGCATGGCCCCTGCACAAGGATGACACACAAATTCATGAAGCGTTCCATATTTTTAAGTCTTAGCTGAAGCCATAAGACAAGGGACATAAAAAGGATTCAAATCAGCAAGGAAGAAGTCAAGCTATCCCTATTTGCAGATGACATGATCTTATATCTGAGGGATCCCAAAATCTCCACAGGAAGCTCCTGGAACTAATGCAGAAGTTCAGCAGGGTGGCAGGATACAAAATAAATGTACAAACATCAGTGGCCTTCCTATATGCCCAGAATGAAAGAAGTGAAAAAGCTTTGAGAGAAAAAATCCCATTCACTATAACCCCTAAAAAAATGAAATACCTTGGTATAAACCTAACCAAGGAAGTAAGAGACCTTTATAATGAAAACTTTAAAACCCTAAGGAAAGAAATTGCAGAAGACACCAGAAGGTGGAAAGACCTCCCTTCTTCCTGGATTGGCAGAATCAGCATCATAAAAATACCAAACTACCAAAGGCAATATACAAATTCAATGCTATACCAATTAAAATCCCAAAGCAATTCTTTAAAGAGGTTGTCCAAACAATCTCAAAGTTCATATGGAGGCACAAAAGACCCAGGATAGCAAAGACAATCCTGAGTAACACACTACTGGAGGTATCACCATACCAAACCTTAGTCTATACTACAAATCCATAGTTATAAAAAAAATCCTGGTACTGGCTCCAAAACAGACATACAATCAATGGATAAGGGTTGAAGACCCAGATATAAGCCCACACAACTACAGCCATTTGATCTTTGACAAAGGGGCCCAAAAAATCCAATGGAAGAAGAACAGCATCTTCAATACATGGTGCTGGCAAAACTGGATCTCCACATGCAGAAGATTAAAACTGGACCAGTACTTGTCACCATGTACAAGAATTAACTCCAAATGGATCAAGGACCTCGATATAAGGCCAGAGACTGTAAAAACCATAGTTGAAAGGGTAGGGAACTCCCTCGAGCTCATTGGGCTAGGCCAACATTTCCTAAACAGACATCCAATAGCACAGTCACTGCAAACAACTCTTAACAGATGGGATCTTGTGAAAATAAAGAGCTTCTGTTCAGATAAAGATATTGTCACACGAGCTCAAAGGCAACCCACAGAATGGGAGAAAATCTTCACTAACCACATATCTGATAGAACTTTATTATCCAGAGTGCACAAAGAACTTAAAAAGCTAAACACCAAGGAAATAAATGGCCCAATTAAAACATGGGTCTTGGAACTTAAAAAAAGCTTTACCAGTGATGAAATTAAAATGTCTAACAAATATCTTAAAAAATGCTCCACATCCTTAGCCATCAGGGAAATGCAAATCAAAACTTCCCTGAGATATCATCTCACCCTCGTCATGATGGCAAAAATCCACAATACAAACAACACCAAATGCTGGAGAGGATGTGGAGAGAGGGGAACTCTCCTACATTGGTGGTGAGAATGCAGGCTCATGCAGCCACTCTGGCGAGCCATCTGGAGATTCTTAAAGAAATTAAAGATTGAAATGCCATATGACCCTGCGATTCCACTTTTGGGAATAACCTCCATACAGCAAAAATTCACCTTGATAGCACAAGCACGACCATGTTCATAGCAGCACTGTTTACAATAGCCAAGTCATGGGATCAGCCCAAATGTCCAACAGTAGATAAGTGGATAAGGAAAATGTGGTACATCTATACAATGGGAATACAATTCAGCCATCAAAAATGATGAATTACTGGAATTTGACAGGAAATGGATCGAATTAGAAACAATTATATTGAGAAAAGTATCCCAGACATAGAAAATTAAGCGCCATATGTACTCCCTAATAGGTGGATCCTAGTACCAAACCCACTTAGAGACACTCAAGGATAATTCTCTGTAATACCTACAGTAATTGCAAAGGTTATGAACAGGAGGGATGGAGAAGGAGGGCCACACTAGAAACAAGGAGAGAGGGGACCACGTTACAGCAGAGCAAATAGGTCACCATCAAGGACTGCAAGTAAGTAATGAGACATCTGGTTAATTTCACAGACTATCCTTCTTGATCATTTACAACTGATGGGGTATGATCTTACCAGAAGGGGAGGGCATATAGTCTGGCAGATAGAAAGTAACCATTTCGCAAATAGGTTATTGACTCCTCCCTCACCGCAGTTTCTTACTTTTATTACATCTACCTTTGAATATGCTCTTATAACAGGACTCTAGTTTAACAGCTTTTTTAAATTATTTATTCAACTGTGTGTGTGTGTGTATGTGTGTGTGTGTGTGTGTGTGTGTGTGTGTAGAACCACAGGCAAATTTCGGGATCACCATGGACCGCCTCCACCTCCTCCTTGTTTACTCTGCCCCAGGATTCACAGGCTCCGACCTACCAGGACCAGAAACGCAGGCCGCCCCCGTTCCCGCCTGGCATCTATACGTGGGATCTGGGATCTGAACTCAGGACCCTCCACTTGCAAAGCAGAGGCTTAACCCCTGAGCCACTTCTCCAGCCCCAGTTTAACAGCTTTTTATCTCTAGCCAGGGGATGACATCCAATACCCATCAGGATGGAGTGACGGGCATTGCAGGAGCAGCAAAACTGAAAAAAAAAAATTAACAAACCCTAATCCAGAACATCAGAGACTCTATATCAACCACCTGGAACTAGGCCAGCTTAACCTCTCCCCATCCTGAACCTCAGGAAAATTTGCCAAAAAGGGGGTGGTAAGATTGTAAGAGCACAAGGATGGGAGGAGTAATGATATGCAAGATACTCCACACAAGTTAGGGCAGAAGCAATCATAATTGGACTTTGCATGCCCTGCACAATGTCCAACACACCATTGACCCCACAAAGTCTAGCATTTGCTAAAGGTATTAGGCTCCTTGGAGGCAAGGGATCGACAGCCACAGTAGTGTTCCTATGCTTAAGGGGAACACAGGAAAGGGTTCTGGGAAATGCCACTGGGTCCTTGTACGTCATCAGAGAGGAGGACCCAGAGGAGAGTTTGTCATGCACATTAAAGGATGCTCTGGGGAGGGGATGGGGAGGTACTGGGACATGGGGAGGGACGAGGGGTGGGGGTGGGGAGGGAGGGGGTGGGGGTTGTAGGGAGGGAGGGGACTGGTGTAGCTGTTAAGTTTGCATGAGTGGAAATAAAAAAAATAAAATAAATAAATTTAAAAAAAGAAGGTACAGTGAATAGAATGGTTGTAAATCAATGTGAGCAGGTAACCTAAATTAATACTGGCAATGTATTCATAATACCAAATGCTCATTAAATTGATGGTTTATGAACTTATATCCTTACTTAAAATGTCATTTTTTATTTTCACTACAACCTTATTGTCATAGTCAAACACAAGTGTCACTTGACTGTTGAGGGTTTGAGCTCTGAGCACATTTGTAGAGAATTAATGGTGGAGTTAAGCCCAGAGCAAACCTGCAAGAAATGGTCTAGTTGATGGAGCAGACCCAGCCCATGGTGGGTGGGACTAGGCCCTGAATAGGTGAATGAAATACAGAGAGGTGGTTGAGTAAGTTGGCATCCTTCTGTAAACTTGTCCAGACATGCTGGTTTGGCAAGTAAGGATTGTCAATCTCTCAGCCTTATGTGGTGATGGTGTGGCCAGTTCCCTTGGCCCTGGTGTTGGTGCATACTCTCCTGTCAAGCGGGACTGAGAACTGTAACCAGACAGTTGTATGGAAATAAACCCTTTGTTCCCTTAAGTATTTGATGGTAATTTATCAGAAACCATTCAGGCTGACTGCAACAGAATTTAGTACCTGGGAAGTGGGGTGTTGTTAATAAATCTGGCTCTGTGACTTTTGTGGATTTCAAACATTTTTGTTGGAGAAATTTGGACTTTTGTGGATTCAAAAATGTTTGAACAGAGTTTGGTGAATTACTTGGAAAATAGAGATTCTGAGAGAGTCATGGATTGTTTTGGCCCGCTTTGTGATGAGGGGAACAAGTACTTTAGTGAAGTTGATTTTAAAGATGATGGACTGGTTTGTTTGATAGAGGAGAGCTGTGTTGGCAGCCTTGAAGATTCACATGAGGAAAGGGCAGATTGCCAAATAGCTGCTGTTGTTCAAGAAATGAGTATCATTGAAGTAAAACCTAGTGCTTTGCAGTGGGATAGTGTAAGACATGAAAAACACTGTATGGTGATTCCGTGGTTTGAAAATCAGGATTCCTTCAGGAACTGAAAGCCCAAGTTGAAGCCATTTCTTGCCCTTAGAAGTTTTGGCTACCTAGAAAGAGCCTTTTTCAGAGTCAGTGCACTAAAGTTGGTACAGCCGTAGCTCAAGTGGACCAAGTTACCTTTCAACATAGCTTCGAATCTGGCAGTGTCCCCCAGGTGATACTGGTTTTGGTGTACTATAGATGGGTTCATGGAAAACAGCAAAAGGTTGGCACCAAGTGGCAGGTGTAGAGTTCCTGAAAGAGTAGGTGAAGCTTATAGCTGCAGAGGTGAACCCAGAGTGTTGTTTGAGATGCCAGAACTGTGGAATGTATGCTCAGGATGGCTGAGGGTGGAGATTCAGCCTGGTTCAAGGGAACTCTGCTTCTACAACTTTGAGCTGTAAACAGAGACTGAGATTACGTAGAATCTTTGAGCCACCATGACTTATGATGAGTAACAGAAGATGGACATCGAAATAGAGGATGCAGTAACTGATTTGCTGGACTTGATTTTAATGTAATATTTAATTATTATGTTATGATACTTCTATTTTGATGTTTTATCTTATTGAAGTATTTAACATATTTTGATTTGATAGACTCTTATAGTTAAAAAATTTGAAATATTTTTTAGGACTTTCAGTTCCAACACTTTAATAATTAAACTTAATGACAGAATATTTTAAAATTTGTCTATGAGAACTTTTAGAGATTTAGAATTAATAAAATCAAATGTATATATATATTTAAGATAACTTTTAACATCTGTGGGGACAAGGAAAGGATACAGTTTAAAAGTGCTATTGTTTTTGTGTCAAGTTGACAAGGGGTGGAATGTCATAGTTAAGCACAGTTGTCAACTTGACTGTTGAAGATTTGAGCTCTGGGCACATTTGTAGAGAATTAATGGTGGAGTTAAGCCCAGAGCAAACCTGCAAGAGGTTGTCTAGTTGATGGAGCAAACCCAGCCCGTGGTGGGTGGGACTAGGCCCTGAATAAGTGAATGAAATACAGAGAGGTGATTGAGGAAATTGGCATCTTTCTGTAAACTTGGTCAAACATGCTGGTCTGGCAAGTAAGGATTATCCATCTCTCAACCATTATGTGGTGATAGTGTGTGGCCAGTTCCCTTGGCCCTGGTGTGGTGCGTGCTCTCCTGTCAAGGTGGACTGAGAACTGTAACCAGACAGTTGTATGGAAACAAACCTTTTGTTCCCCAAATCCAATTGATGGTGATTTATCAATAACTATCCAGGCAACTGCAGCACTTATTTTTCTCTCATTTTGCAGTGTCAAACTGGGAAATCTCAAATGTTTCTTTTTTGAGGAAAAACAAAAGACTCGAGTGGCTCTGAGTATAACCATCAGATATTCTCAATAAAAGAAATGTAAATCTAATCAGGCCATCCAAATCTCTTCCCATACTAATGCTCAGGGAACATTTTGAAAGAGGGGAAGGTAAGACTGCAAGAGCCTAAAGGTGAGGAGGTACACTGCCAGATGGACAGAGAGAGGGAATGGGGGGGGTGGGATAGAGGTGAGACAGGGGGTGGGGGAGGACAAGGAGGGCGATGAAGTTACCTAGCCATTGAGCTTGTATAACTAGGTTAAAAATAATAAATAAATAAATAAATAAATAAATAAATAAATAAATAAATAAATAAATAAATAAATTTTAAAAAGAAATTTAACTCCAGATAACATAAGACTAACTGGCCAGTTTCTCAGATAATACCACCATATCTCTACATTGGCTACATTTTTCCAAGGGCTCTTTTAAGTTTTTTTTTTTATTTCCACTCATGCAAACTTAACAGGTACACCAGTCCCCTCCCTCCATCCAATCTCCCACCGCTCTATGCCCCCTCCCCTCTCCTGTCCCTCCCCATCTCCCAGTGCCTCCCCCTCCCATCCCTGGAGCATCCTTTAATGTGCATGCCAAACTCTCCTCTGGGTCCTCCTCTCTGATGACGTACAAGGACCCAGTGGCATTTCCCAGAACCCTTTCCTGTGTTACCCTTAAGCACAGGAACACTACTGTGGCTGTCAATCCCTTGCCTCCAAGGATCCTAGTGCCTTTAGCAAATGCTAGACTTTGTGGGGTCAATAGTGTGTTGGACATTGCACAGTGCATATCATTGCTCCTCCCATCCTTGTGCTCTTACAATCTTACCACCCCTCTTCCGCAAATTTCCCTGAGCTTCAGGATGGGGAGAGATTAGGCTAGTCTAGTTCCAGGTGGTTGATATAGAGTCTCTGATGTTCTGGATTATGGTTTGTTGATTTTTTTTTTCAGTTTTGTTGCTCCTGCAATGCCTTCACTCCATCCTGATGGGTATTGGATGTCACCCCCTGGCCAGAGATAAAAAGCTGTTAAACTAGAGTCTTGTTATAAGAGCATATTCAAAGGTAGATGTAATAAAAGTAGGAAACCGCAGTGAGGGAGGGGTCAATCAGCCATTTGCAAAATGGTTACTTTTTATCTGCCAGACTATATACCCTCCCCTTCTGGTGAGATCATACCCCATCAGTTGTAAATGATCAGGATGGAAAGTCTGTGAACTTAACTAGATGTCTCATTACTTACTTGCAGATCTCTTTTAAGTTATAAGAAATTGTTTTCAAGCAGAATTCTGTTCTTATTTTTTGAAAAGAAATCATTGAAAGAAAGAAAAAAATACACAAATATGGTGGATTGCTTTTCTTTTTTTAACCATGTATCTCTGTGTTTCTAGCTCTTTATAACTGGCAAACTTGGCAACATCACCATATATATATATATATATATATATATATGAATTTCCTATTTAGGATATATCCCAAATAGGAAATTCTGTTTTTCATTTTTTATCCAAAAGTACAAAAGTATTTAACATTTATTACTTCTATTAACTTTGCTAAACACTAGGGGCTGAACTGTGTTTCTTTTTTTTCCTTTGCAAGTTTTATAAATAGAATGGTGGTTGTTACTGGCTCCTTCTCTCTCTTCCCTTCACCAATCCTTTCCACTCCCTCCCCTCCTTTTGTCTGTCTACTTCTGCGGGTCCCAGGGTTTCCTTCAGTTTATCAGCTCTAGTGTTTGCTCAGGCCTCTGTGCAAAGTGACTAAGTGACCTTTCTTTGGCAGACTCACTGGTAAGGACACACCCTTACACTTGTCAGGCCATAGCCCCTAAAGTTATCACTGCATGTAACTGTTTAGGAAACTATTTTTTCAAGGCTATCATGGCATTGTGACAGACAAGTTCTCCTTGGATGTTGTAGTGTACAAGAGGAACTAAAGAAAAAAATGTTTCCTCTACTTTCTTACCTGATGAATCCTCAAGGAGTATTAAAAGTAAGTAGCTATGACTACAGCAACAAAAAGAAACATAATGACTCAGAAAGGATTGTCATTCATTGGCTTTTTGCTCATATCATTTTGATTGGAATGCTATTTTTACTTGTTTTTTGAAATAGGTCTTGTAACCAATGCTTTTCCTAGTCAGGAATTTGTGAGATGGCCAGGTAGAGTTCAAATATGATTCTCCCAAGTAGTATCTTATGAACAAAGATTATTTCTTTACCTTCGGTGAATTCTAATTGCAAAATAACATGATTGTAATAGTTAGGCACAGGGGTCACCTTGACAGTTGAGTGTTTGAGCTCTGGGCACATTTGTGGAGACTTAGTATTTGGGTTAATCCCAGAGCAAACATTCAGGAAATTATGTAGCTGATGGGGAAGGCCCAGCCCATTGTGGGTGGGATTAGGCCTTGGAATAAAACACAGAGAGCTGGTTGAGAAAGTTGACATCTTTGTGTATACTTGGCCAGACATTCTGGATTGGCAAGTAGGGATCGTCCTTCTCTCAGCTATTATGTAGAGATGGTGTGGCCAGTTCCTTCTGCCCTAGTGTTGGTGCATGCTGTCCTGTCAAGCTGGACTACAGACTGTAATTGGACTATCAGTAAGAAAATAAACCCCTTGTTCCCTTAAGCCTTTTGATGGTCATTTATCAATAACCATGCAGATGAAGTGCAACAGAATTTGGTACCAGGAGTGGGATGTTGTTGATAAATCTGACTATGTAGATTTTGTGGCCTTTAAACAGTTTTGCTGAACAAAGTTTGAAATGTTTGAAGATTTTGACTGTAGATTACAAATACCATTCTGAAGAGTTTAATGGGCCATTTGGATAATGAAAATCCTGAGAGAGTTATGAATTGTTTGGGCCCAGTTTGTGATGAAGGAAACAAGGACTTTGGTAAAGCTGAATTTAAAGATGATGGGCTGGTTTGCTTGTTAGGGAAGAGCTGTGTTGGCAACCTTGAAAATTTATATGAGGAAAGGTTAGGCAGCCAAATAGCTGCCATTGTTGGAGAAATGAACATCAGTGAAGGAAAACCTAGTGACTTGCATTGGGATGGTGGAAGACATGAATACCACCATATGGTGATTCAGTGGTTTGAAAAACCCAGATTCTTTCAGCATCCAAAAGCCCAAGTTGAAGCCATTTTCTTCCCTTTGGAAATTTGGTACCTTGAAACAAGCTTTTTCACCATCAGCAAACAAAACTTGATACAGCTGTGACTTGAATGGACCAAGCTACATTTCTTCAACCTTGCTCAAAATGTGGCAGCATCCCCCAGATGGTACTGGTTTTGGTGTATGATTATGGGGTTCATAAAAAGCAGCAAAAGTTTGGCACCAAGTCACAGGCATAAAATTCCTACAAGGGAAGGTGAAGCTTATAGCTGCGAGGTGAACCCAGAGTGGTGGTGGAGATTCCAGAACCATGGGATGTATGCTCAGGACAGCTGCGAGTGGAGATTCAGCTTAGTTCAGAGGAACTCTGATTCTAAAACTTCCAGCTGCAAACAGGGACTGGGAATGCCTAGAATCTTTGAGCCACCTCAACTATGTGATGAGCAATAGAAGATGGACACTGAAGTAAAGGATGTGGTATTTGATTTACAAGAGTTTGATCTTTCTAGTATTTTCTTATTGTTCAAGATCCTCCTGTTTTAATGTTTTATGTGTTTTAAAGTATTTAACCTACTCTGATTTAATGCACTTTTAAAGTTAAAAACTTTGAAATTTTAAAATGTTGGAACTGAAGATTTCATGAGAGAACTTTTTAAATTTGTGTATGAAATGTATTTATATTTTTAAGATAACTTATAACATCTATGGGATAAAGGACTGAAGGTTACAATTTAAAAGTGCTATGTTTTTGTGTGAAGTTGACAAGGGGTGGAGTGTCGTAGTTAGGCACAGGTGTCAACTTGACAGTTCAGGGTTTGAGCTCTGGGCATATTTTTAGAGAATTAGTGTTTGGGTTAAGCCCAGAGCAAATCTGCAGATTTTCTAGCTGATGGGGAAGACCCAGCCCATTGTGGTTGGGATTAAGCCCTGAAATAAAACAGAAAGCTGGTTGAGAAAGTCAGCATCTTTGTGTATACTTGGGCAGGAATGCTTGTCTGGAAAGTAAGGATCATCTCACTCTCATCCATTATGTAGAAAGGGTGTGGTCAGTTCTCTTGGCCCTGGTGTTGATGCATACTCTCCTGTCAAGCTGGACTGTAGACTATAACTGGACTATCAGTAAGAAAATAAATCCCTTGTTCCCTTAAGCTGTTTGATGGTCATGTATCAGCAACCATGCAGACGAACTGTAATAATGATGTAATGAAGTAGTTCAAATAATGGATAGACAAGCTACTATTTCATCTTTTACTACTTTAACCTCAGATATAATTCTTTTCTACCTCTCTGACTATCATAATTAGATACAGTGTTAACTTGACGATCAAAGTCTTCTTCTCTGCACAATTTTGCAAAGAATTACCAGTAAGCCCTAAACATGCCTGCAAGAGATTGTCAAATTGATGGGAGGAGACTCCATCTTTGGTGAGTGGGGCAGGTGAATAAAATGGAGAGATGTGGTTAAGAAATTTTGACATTCTTTAACTTACTTGGAAAAAACATGCTCTCTGGCAAGGGAAATTTGCCCCTCTCTCAGCGCTCTTGTGAATATTATGTGGCCAGTTCCCTTTACCCCTGGTGTTGGTGTGGTCTCGCCTGCCAAGCTGAATTGAGAACTGTAACCATACAACTTCAAATCAGAATAAATCTCCTTGTTCCTCCATAAGCTGTTTGGTTGTGCATTTGTTGTCAATATTATAGTGAAACTGCAAAAGTCTCCCAATATGTTCTTATTCTTATTTTGTATTCTATGTGCCTTATTGCTTCCTTTGCTATCCATGACATCATAGTTTCTCCATATGTACTTCATCTTTGCATTGATACTCGCAACATATATAGGACCTTTCCTAGTTATTTATTTTTGTGCTATGACAAAGTACCTGACAAGTAGCAAACTTAAGGGAGAAATGATTTATCCAGCTAATTTTCCATGTTACAGTTCACTATTGCAAGGAAGTCACACTGAGTGACTGAAGTAATCAGTCACATCATATACACAGTCAAGACACAGAGAAAAATAAATTCATGTATGCTTGCTACTACCGATCTCAATTTCTTATACAGTCATGACACCTATGGTTTCTACACATCGTGGGTAGTTTTCCCCACCTCAGTTAATCTGATCAAGATAATCTCTGACAAAGATGTCCAGAGACTCTTCTAACAAGTGATTCAATTTGACAACTTAGATAAATCATCACAACACTCCTAAGTAAAATCACACTGGACATGACATTTTCATTTTTAGCAAACAAATGCTTCTGAAATCATATTTCCTACTAACATACTACATTTAATGGATTAGAAACAACATTAATTCATAGTTAATACAGAGTATTAAATTCTTGCAATGCAGTTGAAAAATGTGATAAATTGATACTTATTTTCAGAAAAACTTCTTTATGACATCTATTATTCAACTGAGACTCAACAATTGTCATATGTTGGATCTACCCCCTTCAATAGTATGTTTAATGAGAAACTAGAAATTCTTAATGACCAGTAGTTTGTGCAAGGACGTTCTTGATATTATCAATATTGAAGACTGATATAAATGTTCATTGGGTTACAAGTGAGTAGACATAGGGAATCAGCAGGTTGCTAGAAGTACCTGTTACAAGCACACTGTGGAATTCTTATGATGAATTAACATAATAAGAAAAGCAGAGTTTTAGCAAATTCATTAAGGGCAGTTACCACTAAGATGGTGAGAACAGTCCTATAGCCTCATTGTAGCATCATTACAATATGTTTGTATAGTAATATCTCCACCCAGTGGGGAGATTACATAAATTTAGCCATATCTGGAGCCATGTGCAAAATGCATATCCTGAATATCTTCTCCCTTTCAAAAGGGGGAAAAGCCTCTGTAAAATGAAATGTACATCCCTGTGCTCAGTAAACTTTTATCTATGGAGTGGCGAGCTCTTGATTCTTTTTTTTTTTTCTGTTCTGCCTGTGGAGTTGCCAGGTGTCCCCCTTTCTACAGTGAACCTAATAAATTCATCCATGTCAGATTTATAGCATATATGGAACAAAGACAGATCCATCCAATGACAAGGTTGTATTGATGGAAGCCACAGCATTTACATAGGAGAACAATGTCCTTTTGAAAAATTCCTTAATTCTAACAGAAAAATTTGAATAATTTTTTTAGAACTGTTTGTATTTAATTACATTTTATAAAGGACATGTAAAACAGACTGTAACAACAAGTATTTTATATAGATTCAAGAGTTTTCTTTGCTATTTTAGTAGGTCTCAATCTCAAATATGCCTATTTTTCCCATAACATTAAATTTGAACTTTGGCTTCTTTATCTGAATCAAATAAATATAGGCAAGTTGGTATGGACTTCATTCGCTTTTAGTCTTTCATTAGTTATAAATGCCAAAGATAATTAACAGTCTTATTACTTTGTGCATTTTACTGGTACACGGAACTTGCTACATTTAATAAAGTTAAGAAAAGAGCAGTTACTTGTGTGTGTGTGTAAGAGTGTGTGTGTGTGTGTGTGTGTATACGTGTGTGTGTGATTATCAGGTGTGTGCAATAAATGAGCTATGCACATTCTTGTTCACATATGGCTGACAATGGAGGATATCAGATGATCTTTATCTCATTCCCTCGAGACAGGGTCTTTAGATAAACCTGGTACTCTCTAGCTTTTGGTTAAACTAGCAGACTACAATGTCCCAGCTATCCTTCTATATGTACAACCCACAGATCTTGTGTTACAGGCACATGTGACCACAGTCAAATTTTTGCAAGAGCATGCCATATATGAACTCCAGTCCTCAACAAGTGTCCTTATTAACTGAACCATCTATGCAACTCTACAATTACTTTACTGAAAGTATGGGGATACTTTATAGTTTTACATTTGTGGAAATATTATTCATGTCTTTATTTAACAAGTTGAATATTCTCAACATTTTCATTTTCTCAGTTTATCAAATCCAAGTAATTTATTCCAAGTAATTTATTCTGGGACTTCTCTAAGCCGTTTATTCTAAGACTTAATCCAATGAAAGTGGGTAGAAATGTCTTTAATGAGGCACAGAAAATGCCTCAAGTTGTTGAATATAATTGTTTAAGGACTGAATATTATTGAAGTCATAATTGTGTTAGCATAATGTTCTGACTTTATACAGTCACAGTTGTGCCAAGGATTATGAAAACAGTGATTTGATTTTCATCTTTTCCAAAATTATGAGGAGAGATTCAAAAGGGCAATTAACTTGCTATTAGAACAAGGTTAGTAAGGTAGTTAAATAAATAAGTACTGCCAAAATTGCAAGGTAGTCATTGTCAAATTTTAGATCATACCTTGAAGTAAATATCAGAAATAAGAAACAGTGAGATATGCTGATAATTTATTGTAGAATGGTGGACAATGTTTTTCTGTCTCCCTTGGATAGATTAGATTTAAGAATCAGAGTAAAGCAATCTATGCATGCTGACCTTTATTCATAGTTAATATAGGAATATCACTAAGGTAGGGAAAGGGAAATATATTACTTAGTCAATATATTACTTAGTTCTAGAAATGAGGTCAAAGTGAAGGTAGATAAAGAAAACAGTGACACATTTGGGAATACTTAAAAGGAAGTTTGCCATTTAAAATGTAATATGAGGGGCTGGAGAGGTGGCTCAGGGGTTAAGCCTCTGCCTTGCAGGCGGAAGGTCCTGAGTTCGGATCCTAGATACCACATATAGACGCCAGGCGAAAGTGGGGGAAGCCTGCTACACCCACACACACACACACACACACACATGCACAATTGAATAAATAAAAAAATTTAAAAAAATAAAATAAAATGCAATATGAATAATTCCAGACATTTTGTGGGAAAAATAGAGTAGGGACTTCCTTATTCCAAAGTGACTCACCACTATACATCTTGACAAAACCAAAAATAGCAGAAAATTAAAAAAAATACATTCATGCAAACTAAACACCATATTTGCACGATTTGAAGAGCCAAACTAATATATCAGGCAAAGGCGATGACCAGAAGGGTCATGTTGAATGACAGATAAATATAGGAAAGAGAGGGAAGGAAAAATTTAGGAGAATATAGAAGGATTTTATACATGTATAAAGAGATCATAGGTTTATCCATCTAAGAAATATTCTTCCTAATCCCATCCTTCATCATAGCATAACAAAATACAGACAGGACAGCATGTCTCTGTGTGTAGCACAAGGAATGTTGTGAGGGTGTTGCCATTATTTTACTTCATCTACCTGTTACAGTTACTTTTCTGTTGTGAGACAATATTCTGGCCCAAGCAGCTTAAATAGAAAACATTTTTGTCTTGTTTTTGCTACCATAAGGTCCAACAAATATGGTGGTCTAAGAAGGAGGCCTGTTCATGTCAATGCAGCAATCAGGAGGCAGGGAAAGCAAGAAACAGGGAAGTGGGACAAAGCTACAAAATATCAAGACAACTTCTAGTAACATGCTTTCCACAGCAAGGTTTCACCTTCAGAAGGTCACTTTACCTTCTCTTTCATGCCATCATCAGGAGACCAAATATGCAAAAATATAATCCTATAGAAACTATTCACACTCAAACCATGGCATTCCATACTTTGTTCCATATAGAAATATGGATATCTTATGACACAAAGCATGTTTAGTACAACTTTATTTTTCTTGTTTTTATATTTTTAAATTTATTTTTATTGTTCATTTCATACATGAATATAATTAATTTATGTAATTTGTCATTTTCTCCCCTTATGATCTAATCCCACCTCCTCCATTTTCCCCTGTAAACCCTCTTCTTGTTGGCCAGGTTCTCTCATAGTTTCATGTTTTGTTCACTGAATTTAGTCTGAGGTGCCTGTGCTGGCATGTGTTGTGCCTGAGTACTTGATGGACTACATATGAAATATCAATGGGTATAACACTGAGGAAGGTAACTGCCCTTTTTTACTTTCTGGCTTTGACTTTCAACAGACTCTTAGGAAATGGTGTTACCCATTGTGATCTTGATCCTTCCATGGTAATACGCCAATAGGCCAAATCTTCTGCAGCTTTTGGGCAAGATGGCACAGTTCAGTGACTTCATGGATATAGCGACCATGTTATGTCCAAAAGATATAGTGTGGCAACAGCAATTCCCACACTCATGCTTTTATGTTATTATTGTTAACTCTTTTGTGATTAGTCTATCTTTAAAAGTTCCTGTGGTCTATAGCATCCTTAACATTGTTCAAAGTTCCAAAGTCTCTTCTAGGTTTCAAAGCAGTCTCTTAACTGTGGGTGGTTGAATAAAAACACAAAGTTCCATCCCCCCTGAGAGACTACTGAAGGTAAATGATAGACAGGAAAAGGGAAACTTCTCCACTGAATGGCTTACCCAGAGATGGGTCATCCAAACCCCAGCAGGTATTCAGGTAATTGTCAGTGTTGACATCACAAATGAAACTTAGTGATTCCACATACAAAAAGGCATAAAAATAGGAAGAAGATTGACTGGAAATGAAAATGTATGAATTGAGATAAAAGTGGAGGTGGGAGAGGGTAGTAAGGAATGAGTATACATAGATACATTGTATTTTCATACAAAGGTGTCAACCAATAAAAATTATGTTACATTCTTCCAATATAAAATGGCACAGAGTACATACTCCCATTCCAATAAGAAGAAATGGAGTCAAATCCAGGAAGATCAGACCATAAAAAGACTGAAATCCAGTGTAACTCCAAATTCAGCATTTTAACATTCTGATGAGATCATTTAAATTCTAAGGGGTTTAGGCATTTTTGTACCTCTGGTTGCTGCCTTTAACTCACTTCTCTCACTTGATTTGATTCCTTTTTTTATAAATATTTTTATTTGTGTGTGTGTGAGTGTGTGTGTGTGTGTGTGTGTGTGTGTGTGTGTGTGTGTGTGTGTGTTTGTGTGTGTCTCAGAGGCATTCCAAAGGTGACTTTGGGAATCACCCAGGATTGTGGTACTTCCTCTTTGCTTTACTGTAGAAGTTTTTAGGCTCTGCCTACCCAGGCCAGAAGTACAAGGATTTTTAAATGTCATCTGGGATCTGAAACCAAGACTTTCTGTTTGTGAGGTAGAGGCTTAACCTCTGAGCCATCTCTCCTGCCCTTGATTCCTCTTTTGATATGTATTCCTCCTGGACAGTTATCCCATGGACCTGGCATCTCTAATATCTTCACTTCTCAATAGTAATTCAGGCTTTATCTTGATAAATTCAGGACATATTCTCACTGGACCTTCTTTCAGGTACTTCAACATTGACAGACACTGTCTAGCATCAGTAGCTTTCTGAAACTGTCTGAAAGGAATCCAAGACCTCCTCACCTTTGCATCTTTCATACTTCTAAAATCAATGCAATGCAAATGACTTTTCAAGTTCTGTTACAATCTCAGGTTGGAGAATGCTCCCCTTGGACCACAGCTGGTCTAGTCTCTTTGCCCTGATACTGGTGACAATCTTCTTTAGGCAGTTCTTTTAAAGGAACAGAAATTTTCTTCAGACTCTGACCTTAGGCTCTGCCCTTCTAATAAAAATCACATTGTTATAGGATGGAGCCATTGTCATGCAGGTGTCTTTCTTATTGTTCCAGCTAAGAACAATCTTCGGCTCTTTAATGGCGCTAATGTCTCTAATAATAACTGCCATTTTTTGATTGTCTACCTCACCCGACTCAACACTTTAAATTTACCCATACATTTTTCTTCATCACATGTTGCAGTTTCTACTTCTTCTCAATACTGATGTGAATGAGAGCATTTATAAGAAATCATGCTACAAATTCAATGTTGTTTCATCTTGAAACTTCTTCCCTACTCTCTTTTCTTCCAGATGGTGGCTGTGACCTCAATCAACTTCTTGTTGCCAGCCACCATGCCTTTTCCTGTTTCCAACAAAAATGAACTCAACTACCTCTGGAACTCTAAGTCAAATAATAAACAACCTGCTTGCCCTAAGCTGTCTAAGTCAGAGTAATTTTTTTTCACAACAACAGAAGAGTAAATATAATACTGCCCACTTATGTTTGGTTTTGAAACAATTTGGTAATGATCTTCTAATGGATTCCTTTGTGTGGATTCCTTGCTAAAAGGGAGTATGGCAAAAATTGGAAACAGGTAGGAAGCTCCTTCTACCTTTAAGTCACAGTTTATTCTCTATGGTCTAAAAAGCACACAATATAATTTCTATACTGAAATTTACCTGAATCCATGACCTTTGGGCTAATCCAAATCACTTATTCTATTCATTAAAATAAATGTTCTTTGTCAGAGACTTTATGTCAACCACCTGGAATCAGGCCTGCCTAATCTCTCCTTATCCTGAAGCTCAGGGAAATTTGTGGAAGAGGCGGCGGTAAGATTGGAAGAGCCCAAAGATGGGGAGGAGCTATGATATGCAAGATCTTCCACACAAATTAGGGCCGAAGCAATCATAATAGGACTCTGCATGATCTGCGCAATGACCAACATATCATTGACCCCTCAAAGTCTAGCATGGACTGAAGGCACTAGGATCCTTGGAAGCAAGGCATTAACAGCCACAATAGTGTTCCTATACTTAAGGGGAACACAAGAAAGAGTTCTAGGAAATGCCACTGAGTGCTTACACCTCATCAGAGAGGAGGACTCAGAGGAAAGTTTGACATATGCATTAAAGGATGCTCCAGGGGTGGGTGAGGGGGCACTGGAAGAAAGGGAGAGAGGGGGGAAAGGAAGGGGAAAATGGAGGAGGAAGCAGGGAGGTCTCAGGAGGGGTGGAGGGAGGGAGGAGACCAGGGTACCTATTAGGTTTGTATGAGCGGGGAAAAATACATTATTTAAAAAAATAAATAAATGTTCTTATTTTGTACAGGGATGTGTTTCCTAAAAACATTTTTATACAAGTATGGCATGAATTTTGACCACATTCACCCTTCCTACTCTTCTTTCTCCCCTCTCATTAGGTTCCTCAGTTCTCAACTCTTCTACTTTCATGTCACAGACATAAATTAAGTGCTTGACCACCAAATTGGCTTTTGAGTACCTTGTTTCATTTATATCTCTGTTTATGTGTGCATACACATTCCTGTATGAATGTATTCATGTACATATATGTATATGTGCCTCTGTATGGAGATCAGAAGATGACATTCTTTGTCTTCTTTAATCATTCCCTTGTTAAACTTGGAATACACCAAATTTGACTACAATGATTGGCTAGCAGGCCTTAGGCATCCTCCTGTCTTTGCCTCTTCCTTGATGAAATTAGAACCATACAGGAGAATATTACAGCATCTACATGATTACCAGGGATAAAAAGATTTTATCACTTATACAGAAAATCTACTTTTATCAACTGAGCCAACTCCACAATTTGTTTTTAAGTCCAATAAGCTGTCTAAGAAATTATCATCTCTTGAGAAAGTTCCTGAAAAAAAAATCATGCTCCTTTTTTCGTTTCAAGAAAATATCAGCAAATTAGATAGAAAAAAACAAACACCACAGTGTAAACATCCTCCAACACACACACACACACACACACACACACACACACACACACACACATACGTGTCTGTCTTCTTTTTATCAGTCGTCATAAATCTTATATGTCCATTAGAATTGGTCGAGAATCAATTAAAATCCCAATGCTAAAATCACTAGTCAAAGTATTAAATGGAAGGGGGAGGCACTGGGGAATGGAGAGGAAGGGGGAGGAGAGGGGGCACAGAGTGGTGGGAGGTCGGAGGGAGGGAGGGGACGGGTGTATCTGTTAAGTCTGTATGAGTGGAAATAAAATAGAGAGAGAAAAAAAGAAAATACTTGCAGACAGGACTAGTGGATATATAAGCTCCTCATGTGGTTCCAATTTAGGTATGACTTTGATGATATGTACCTTATATATACTATGCAAGTAGAAAATCATAGTTTAATACTACACATGCAAGATTTTCTTATGGCACTAGTTTATGTTCTCACAATGAGCATAAGTGTTTTCGAAATGCAAACTTTCATTAGATGATAACTTGTAGTTGGAACAATATGGTTCTTAGAAGTCCTAGTGTGGGTTATCACTCTTACAAGTGCATATTTTGTATCTCAAATGGCTTTCATGGGACTCAGAGCTCTAATATAATGCATTCAGTCCATAAAGTATGTTAGCATGTTCAGTAAAAGTCCACAGATGCAAAGTTCTCTAGTAGAAAGGCAATATTCTTTGGAAAAATATCAATGTTTCTCTCTTTGGGCAACATTTGACATTTAATATTTGTTCTAGTCTAATTAAAAAATGCCAATTTCAATTGATTTGCCTTTTGATGAAAGGTACCAGGAAGTCCAAATTCAGAGTGAGAAATATGTGCCACTTTTACTTTAGTTCAAATTATTTCTACTTTTCACACACGTTTATTTTTACGAAAGCTTTATTAACCAAATTTATGTTTCTGAAATCCTTATAATTCTTTTTATGATATAGAGTTATTAAAGATCTTCATGTCGCTAAGACTATTTCCCAGCATGATTTGCTAGGGTTTGTTTTAGAGGGGGGGCAGACTTTCTCTTTGTCCCTTAATTTTGCTTCTTCAAGTAGAAAAAGGGAAGGGAAAGTTGTTCTTATTGAAAACTTTTTTGAAGATTTGTCATATTAAAGTGTTTTTAGTACATCGAATTAGATTTTAACCTGTATCTATAGACTTTATTTTACTTTAAAAGATTCTAACATTGCTTAATTTTAAGAACCATAAATTTGTTTTAGATGTTTATATGGCATTATTCAGATTTTTAATAGATTGCATTGATTCAATTTAATTAAATATGCTCCAATAAATGTACCAAAAACTGATTCTATTTTCCCAATTGAAAATAAAAATGAGAACAAATTTTATTAATGAAAATGCTTATATTATGAATCACGAAGGGCTAATTATAAAATTAGGTTAGATCTCCAAAATGATTTATATCACTGATTAGTGCTTGAGAAATTTAAGTCAAAATTCAGATGTCTCCCAAGTACAAATACAAAATGCAAGATGTTTCCTTAAGCCTATATAAAATAAGTTCTTTAATGCTAAAATAAAGATGAATTGATTCAATTACTTATTCACAACTATTCATTGATTATCAAAAGTTGAGATGAGTATGAAGATACAATATGTATTCTATTTTTGTGGCATTTTCAACGCAGGTAGGAAGACATATAAACAAACCTATTAAATTGGGGTCACAGTGGCATATGTATGGGGGATGATATTGACAACAGAGAAGGACACACCAATACTCTCTGTTATCTTTCTTTCTTAAGGTAATTATATTTGAGTAGGTTTTTGAAATATATTTTTGGAATATGAAGGAGTTTATAGGAAACAAAGGGATGGGAGGAATTTCCAGTGGAGGGTAAAGGAGTTGAATCTATGTATAGTCAATGCAGATTATGTGGCAGAGACTTGTCTCTTGGTGAAAATTGGGCAGTTTCAAATGATCAGGCCAAGCAGCAGCCAGGACCTGTGAGGTTAAACTAGAAATCTGAATTTTGTTTTTGGAATGAAAAACCAGTGAAGATTGAAAATTACATTTTCATTTCATTTCATTTCAGGAGATAAAGCTGATAAATGGAGATGTAGAATTAGAAGGGAGACAGTTAAATAAGCTGCGGCAACAGTCTTTGCAAAAAAAATAAGCACATTACTGATCATTAGTGAACAAATAACAAATATTGTGAACTGAGGATCAGCCTCAGCACCAAGAAGCCAGGAACTTATTCTCAGCTCATTACTGATGGAACAGTCATAAGTAACTTTCTTTTCCTCAGATCTTATGTTTGTTCTCTTTAGAAATTTCTTTCAGTTCAAGTGATTTGCACAGTCCCCTCTAGCAAGGAAACACCACCAATTTATGAACAGATTTCAGAGTGTAAGTCCCTCCATGTTTTAAGCCACACTCATAATGGTAGAACAAAAGTATAAAAGCATTTCAGGTAATAGAGCTATATTGGAGATACATTTTTCTTGAGTTGCATGACTATAAAAGAATATCCATTCAATTGCCCCATTTATTGACAACCAGTGTCTAACACTGAACCTGTGCAATTTATATTGTTCCTTCTACACAATTTGTTCACAGAATGTTTCATCTTCATTAATCTCTGTCAACTGAACTCTGTCAAATAGCAAAGTGATCACATTGCACTAAACATTTGTCATTTTTTATTTCTTAGTACCTAAGTATCACAGTTTTCTCTTAATTTTGGAGAAGTACTGCATTATGAAAATCTGTATAAGACAAGGTACAAACTACTCCTAAAAGACAAGAAAAAACCAAAGAAGGAAATCCTTTCTTCCTATTCTGATAACTTAACTCTTCCTTTGGGAAGTCTGTATTTTAAAAGACCGTCATAACAGTGAAGAAAAGAAACAACTAGTGACTAAATTCAGTAGAAAGGGAAAAAATCTTGCATCTATTTGTTCATATACAGGAAATTTTACATTTTTGCCTTTTGTACGTGCAATTTCAAATGTGTGGCTGGTGAGTTAACAGATATCTTTACCATGTTCTCATCTTATCCTTAAGAAAGCCAAATTGAGTAACCCCTGTTCCACACTTGGCCAAACAACTGCAGGCCTCACATCTGCATGCTGCAGTCAGAGATCCAAAGGACCTGCCTGGCCAGGCAGTCTCAGAGCTTTAATCTGCATGTCCTGGGCATTTCCTTCCCTCACAACCCTACTTCCAGCATCACCAAAAAGCCTCCCACCCTATTTACAATAAATTCAGGAATCTATTAGAAGTTACAGTAACCAAAGGCTATAGACCAACCTCATACACATGAGGACCCTGAGGAGTATTTCACCATTCAATGCAGAACAGCTCTCTCACCCAATTAAAAGTAAAGTAACTATTTTATTTTTCATTTATTCCCACGTGATTGTCCAGCTTAATACTTCCAGACATCATATGTATGTCCTATATACCTACTCTAACCAGATCTTGGTTACTAACCCTAACATTCCCCTAAAAATACCTAATAGCTGCAGTCTTACATTTAACTCTTATCCTCCCCTCCTAGCTATTATGCCCACTCTATTCTCTTCTCTTAAAGCTGTTCTCATACTTAAGCCAAATCTCACCTACCAAGTTTGACACCTGATTTTAAATATCTCAGTTAAGAGTAGACCATAAATTCTTTTGCCCCCAAAAGAGAGCTGGACTTACGCATACCTAGAGCACTGCAATAAACTCATCTAAGCAAACCTAGATTGATCCTTAAAGAAAGTCATACCATCCACATTCAGATACACTGCTGCAACAGTTTTCTAAGTCTGGCAACTCTATCTGACTCAAAAAAGTCAGAAGAACAAACAAAACAAAGAAGCCACAGACCTAACACAAGTCACATACTAAAACCACAAAATACAACAAAAATCAGAAAAAAAATGTCTCCTGCAATAAACATCAATCCTATAATGATAGAGCTCAACCTGAATACAACCTCTTGTATATAAGCCAATAAATCAATAGTCAAGTTAGTAATTTCTAGAGCCTGATCTTTAATAAGAACAAGAACATGAGAAAAGAACACTCAGAGGACATAAATATTCACATAAGCAAATATAAACAGGAAACTTAAATGAGATGAAAAAAAGATAGAAGACATAAAACAAAGCTAAAATGGTTGGAAAAATTTCAAGCATACATTCAACTTGAATGTAGAACCAAGCCAAGTACAATGCAAAATTCAACAGGAGGTATCACCAGCAGAACAAATGAAGCAGACTATAAGGCAAGATTGCAATATAAAATTGTTCAGTTAAAGAAGTTGAAAAGGTTTTAAAATATACATAAAAGGAATATGAGGAGGATCAGAAAACTTCTAGAAACCTAATCAGCATATATATGGAATCTGAGAACAAAAAGACAACATTTTTTTCACACCATCATAAACTTTCCACACCTAAAGAAAGCGATCCCCATCCAAGTACAAGATGCATATAGCATATCAATCAGGAATGAACAAAATAAAAACACACTACAGCAAATAATAGTCAGAATACTGCAGACACAAGATGAAGAGAATATTTTGAGATCTTAAAGATAAAAAAAAATCACATTTAAAGGTAAATGTATTAGAATAACAGCTGATATTTCAATGGAAATAGTAAAAATCAGAAGAGCTTGGAGAGATGTGTTTCAAGTTATGAATGATCACAAATGCCAATGTAAGGTGCTATTACCTTCAAAGTTATCTGTCATAATTAAAAGAAAAATTTATCACTATAAAGATAAGTTGAAGGGCTGGAGAGGTGGCTCAGGGGTTCGGATCCCAGATCCCACGTATAGACGCCAGGCGGAAGCAGGGGCGGCCTGCACTTCTGGTCCTGGTAGGGCAGAGCCTGTGAATCCCTGGGCAGAAGGAGGTGGAGGAGTCCATGGTGGTTCGCGAATTCGTCCGTGGTCCTACACACACAGACACACACACACACACACACACACACACACACACACACACACACACACAGACACACACACACGTGCACACATACATATGCACATGCGCACAGTTGAATAAATAATAATAATAATAAAAAAAAGATAAGTTGAAGTTTTACATGATCACCAAATCAGACCTGCAGGAGATACTAGAAAAAATAATTAAGTCTGAAGAAAAAATAAACATACCAAAGAAGGTAGAAGGGAAAAATAATACCAGGATAATCACTAACTAAAGAATCATGTGTATAAAAAAACATAAAATTCAGAAAATAACAGGAATCAGCAAACATTTCTAAATTATAACCTTATATATCAATGGTCTTGATCAAGTGAGGCATGAATTGAAAAATCACACCATCAATTTACTACCTTCAAGAAACACATCTCACAGTGAAAGATAGGCACTCTCTCAGGGTGAAAGGCCTGTCAAAAGTATTCCAAACTATTGAAACAAAGAAACAATAAGGTGTAGCAATTCCAAAATCCATAATGATAGATTTCAAACCAAAATGAATCATAATAGATATAGAAGGACACTTATATAATCATGAAAGGGACAATCTTTTAAGGAGACGTCACAATTCTGAGCATATATATACCCAATACAGGTTCACCCACATTCATTAAATAAGTATTATAACTTCTAAACAACAATGAATACAAACATGAAAATAGTAGGGGATTTCAACACCCCATTGGGTAGGTCAACAGTTCAAAAATTAAGGAGAGACATACTGGAACTAAATCAAACCATAAACAAAAAGGACTAGACTGACATCTACCAAACTTTCCATTATGACACCAACGATTCAGCAGCCCATGGAACTTTCTACAAAATAGACCACATATTAGGCTGAAAAAGCAGCCTCTACATGTACAGGAAAGTTGTAATTACACCCTATGCTTCATCTGGTCATTATAGAATGCTTGGAAAATATACAACATGATACCAAATGAGGAATGAGTCCAGCAAGAAGACAAAAAGGAAATTCAAAAATTCTTAGAATTTATTGATAAAACCCACATACAAAAATCTCTGGGACATGATGAAAGTGGTCTTAAGAATAAAGTTTTTAGTGCTTTAAACAAAATTCAACATCCTTTTATGATGAAAGTCCTGGAAACAATGGGGATGGAAAGATCATACATCAACACAATAAGGGGCTTGTACACCAGATCTATAGCAAGGGTCATTCTAAATGGTGAAAAACTTGAAGCATTCTCACTTTTACCAGTAATTAGGCAAGGTTGTCTGTCCACTCTCACCATGTCTATTCAATTTTGTATTTGAAGTCTTAGGTAAAGCTATAAGACAAGAAAGAAAGATAAAAGAGACACAAATGGGAATAGAAGTTGAGGTATTCTTATTTGCAGATGACATGACCTGAGAGATTCTAAAAATTCCACCAGGAAACTCATGGAAATAATAAATAAATTCAGTAGTATAGCAGGTTATAAAATTGATTATCAGGAACCAGTGTATTTCCTATACACCAACGATGATCAAAGTAAGAAAGTCCTAAGAGAAACATTTCCCTTTACCACAGTTTCTAAAAACATGAAATACCTTGGTAAAATTTTTACCAAGCATGTGAGAGATATTTACAATGAAAAGTTTAAAATCCTAAAGAAAGAAATTTCAGATGACACCAAAAGATGGAAATTCCTCACATCCTCTTGAGTCAGTAGAATTAACATCTTAAAAACGATCATTCTACCAAAAGCAATAAACAGATTCAATGCAGTACCAATCAAACCTTTAAGACAATTCTTCACAGAAATTGACAAAACAATCTCAAAATTCATATGGAAGCACAAAAGGCCTTGATTAGCAAAAACAATCCTGAATAATAAAAACTCTGCTGTAGATATCACCATACCACACCTTAATCTATAGTAATGCATACAAATCTATAATAATAAAGATAGCATGGTACTGGCTCCAAAATAGACACATAGAACAATGAGCTAGAATATAAAGCCAGATGAAAGCAAGATCATACATCTATAGTCAAGTTATTTTTATATAGATGCCCAGAAAAAAATATTTGCAAAAGACAACATCTTCAACAAATGATGGTGGTAAAATTGAATATCTACCTGCAGAGAATTGAAACTAGATCCTTATCTGTTACCCTGCACAAAAATCAATTCTGAATGGATCAAGAATATTAATGTTAGAACAAAGACTATAAAAACTGTAGAAAAAGTAATAGAGAATTCCGTCAAACTGATTGCCCCAGACAAATATTTTCTGAATAGGAACACAATTGTACAGGAATTAGGACCAACACTCAATAAGTGGGATTTCATGAAATTAAAGAGCTTCTGTTCAGCAAAAGATATTGTTAACCAAGCAAAAAGACAATTCACAGAATGGGAAAAAATCTTCACAAACCACACATCTGATAGTGTACTAATATGCATACTACCAAAAGAACTCAAAAATTAAATACTAAGGGGGTATACAAACCAATCAGAATATGGGCTTTGGTATTTAAAAGAAGGCTTCCCCAAGACCAAATTAAAATGTGTAGCAAATATCTTAATGACTCACCTCCTTAGTCATTAAGGAAATACACATCAAAACTATCCTAGATATCATCAGTCAGAATGTCTAAAATTAAAAACACAAACAACAAACATCCTGGAGAGGATGCAAGGAAAAAGGAACCCTGAGACATTGCTGATGGGAATACAAACTTGTTTGTCCATCTTGACAGTAGAACATGCACTGTTCAAAGGACTGTGAGAATTGGCCAAATAATATCCAGACAATAAAGAGAACATCCTTACTTGCCAGATCAGCATATCTAGCTCATTTTCTTAAATAGTTCCCTCTGTTTTATTCATCTGCCCAAGAATTAGTCCCACACACCACGGACTGGGCCATCCCCATCTAGTAAAGAGTCTCTTGCATATTTGTTCTGGGCTTAACTCAACTACCAATTCTCTACAAATGTGCCCAGAGCTCAAACCTTCAACAGTCAACTTGACACCTGTATCTAACTATGACAAGGGTCTAAACTCAGTACTGAATGCAGGAAGACACTAAACTCTGGTAAGAAGAATCTTAGGGAGCCGCAGAGGTATATAAGATCCATAAACAAGCAATTACTATCAAGTATGTTCTAAACTCCTTAATTAACAAGGGGAATCATGCCTGATACTGTAAAAACTATTCAAATAGTAGTAGAAGGGAAATAAATAGATAGGAACAGATATCCTAGTGTTAACTATAAAAAATTGATAGCACAGCACAACCTAAACACTTCTTATTTAATCCTTAGATAACAAAATCATTCAAAGCTCAACCATAATGCACCCTATTACATCTGAAGACTAGTGAGGCAGAAAACCACACCTGGCCAGAGTATAGAATATTTGTGACCCATCTATAATAAGACCATCAAAATTTTTCTCAATCCCAAGGCCCAGGATACCTAGCAAAAGAGGGGCTGGTAAGATATATTAGCCTAAAGATGAGGTGGTATACTTCTAACACTCCAGTCGTGAATGGACTGCACTAAGAATTTCTCACTGCAATGAGAAGTTCTATCACCAAATCTACACAATAGCTAACTTATCAACATTCCACCAAAGACTAGTGAGGATCTTTAGAGAGACAACTACACTTTATGAGACTCTGGAACAGCTGCTGGACAAGGGAAGAGGAACATCTCCACATGTGAGTCACATATGCTACAATAAATATCTGAATCCCTTACTAATACAGGCATAAAAGGGAGCCCTGTGATCCATAAATACAGAGGTACAGGGATATGTGTGTGTGTGTGTGTGGGGGGGGGTGAGAAATGGCTGTATTAAAGGAGGAGGAGAAGATGGGAGAGAAGGGTGTGAGGAGGGAGTGGGTCGGGGCAATGATTCAAGCCAATTTTGTTTGTATATGAAAAATTCTTAATAAAAATAAAGCCAAAGTTGGCTTAAACTTGAAACAAAAAATCCTGTTATACTTCAGCTGTTATCCATATTCATCTTAGTTTCTCTCAATTTTAAGCAAATTAAACAACAGAAATGTAGGAGACATATGTCTATGATAGATTTCATTATCATCTTCAGATCACTGTAGCAGATGAATTAGTAAACTGATGAATTAATATGTATCAATAGGTTAAATTATGCCATGCACTATGGACTGAGGGTCTCCATTTTGTGTATATTTTTAAAAAAATTAATCGCATTTCAAAGTTCTTTTTCTTTAAGTGTTTTCCATATTTGATCTTATGAATCATAGAAGAAAATGAAAGCCATTATTTTCTTTTTATGATTTGATGGATTGAATGATTAATGGTAGTCACAACTTGTCTTCTGCTAAAAACAGCTCATTTTAAATGGCATGTTGATTGCAAAGCCTTATTTTCATTTAGAAGTTAATATTTCACAAGTTGAATGTTAAGATGCAACTGACATACAGAATAGTTTATAAAAGCATTGTGATTTCAAAATAGGAAAACACTGCAAGGGTGACAATTTGACATCAATACCTTAAAATATATGAATATCTGAAGAAAAGCATTTAAATCTTATGAGTGTAATGATGTAAAATTTCCAGTTGGAAAATAATCTTATCTTTTGTAAAAACATATTTCATTATTTTTGTATCATTCTGCTAATCAGAAGATCTCTGAATAATTCTATCCTTACCAATAATTTGTTGCCATAACTATGCTTTCTCCAACTTTCATTATCAATGTAGAGGTTCTGTACAGGAAATATTTCCATCACAATAAATGAAAGACATTGACTATGAAGCCTTGCTTCTTTTGGTACTCTATACTCCTAAAATTGCCTTATCCTCATTATCATTTACACCTGAAATCACTACTTTCTTTACTAATTTTGTTAGATTACTCTTTTCTCAACTTGTTCCATATTGTTAGGACATAGATTTTTGCCTTTTACTATTGGCCATAACCCTAGAACCTAGATTAATTTTGAATAGCATGTTATTAATCAGAAAGGATTTTTTTACAGCTTATAAAATACAGAAAGCAGAGAGTGATTAAAATCAATACTGGCAGTACTCACACCAGTACTTTGCAGGGAACAGTTGTTTTCATTTCTACTGAAGGCATGGAAGTTGTAAACAAAATAGATTTGATGTTTTAATTTACCTGTGCTTAAGATTTCATGCCAACCAAACAGACTGCTAATTATAATTTAGCTTTTGTGTGCACAGAAAAGATGTCTTATTGATATTATTTCAAGTTCCTAGTTTATTACATGTGATTTTGATTATTAAGTTTGATAAAAATGTTAATAGAATGAAATGGACATATTGTATATAAAAGGAGTAACAGTTGAAACAAAATATTTATAGGGATAAAATAAAACATGAGGTTTCATTTTATTTCCAGTATTTTTATTTTCTCTGCTTATGTTCATTTATAGAAATGGATATCAGAGGACGATTCTGGGAAGTTAGGCTACTTTCCATCCAATTTGTTGAGGGAAATTCTCTTGTGCTCTATGCACAAGTCTAGCTGACATGTGAGCATTTGAACAATCTTCCTATCTTCATCTCTGTCATGGTTTGAAATGTGTCCCCAGTCTGCTCATGTGTTTGGGAAGGTAATTGCAAGAGGGAAGAGATGAGTCCCTCCTTTAAGGTTTCAGAGAATGGCAGAATCCAGACATCCTTCATTTTATAGGCCTCAAAAGTTCAGTTTGTGTTGTTAAAGGCTGGTTTGCCATTGAAAAGTAAAGATGTCAGAAATGCTAAAGTCAGTGTGGACATCTGCCAAGAAAAACTGTATAACCTGGAAGGAGCCATCCCAAGTGTTCTGCTGGCAACTGCATTAGAGGGGTGGAACACAAGTTCTTTAAAAATGAGATGATTTCAATGAGAGGTTCGTTCATTGTACATGGAGCTACAGGATTTGGAGTTTGTCCTGCTGGTTTTTGATGTTGTTATAGACCAATCATTCCTAGATATGCCCCCCCCCAATTCCTTCCTTTTGAAATGGGAATGCTTATTCTGTGCCATTATATGTTGACAGTTGTTGCAGTGGTGGGGACAGAAACAGCCCAGCTAGGACTATCCGCAGGACATGACAGGGGTGAGGACAATGGCACCACTAAGAGAGAGACAGACATGGGGGAAAGATGGTGTCCACTTTATTGTGCAGGAACAAAGACTCATATTGGGGAGCTGGCCAATTTTCCACTGGCACATACACAGCGGGCCCTTTCGGGGGCCGACCAGACCACAAGTTCTGACTGCCATTCTAAAGCACTTAGAGGCAGGGAGATTATATAGAGGCAATGGAAGGCTGGCTGGGAGCAGTCCAAGCCACTAGTAAGTGTGCTTAACTGGCTTGTGAAGAGAGTGGCTTTAGTTCACTCTGCAGCCTGGCCACTGCAGTCCCTTAGGCCTGGACCCCAAGCTCGCCTACAGACAGTATGCAACTTATTTTTGGATTTATCAGGAGGCTTTAGACTTTGGATTTTTCAACTGTATTGGAACCACTGATTCAGTTTGTCTTCAAACTTTCAAAAGTGGGCTGAGTATGGTTTACATAATGAGATGCCAATGAACCTGAGGAGGTCAAGGGTAGAGTGCTATGTTTTGAAATGTGTCCCCAACAAGTTCATGTGTTTGGGAATGTCAAGACACTTTCAGGTGGTAGAGCTTTGCTAGAGGAATACAGTCACAGAGGATAGGACTTAAAATGAATTAGTCCTACCCTACTTCCAAAAGAAGTCTGTTCTTGCAGTTGACAGTCTATCAGTTCTTGGCCTCCCAGATGTCTCCAGTTTCTTCTGTAAGCCATGCTGCTTCCACCATGAAAACCTGTGCTTCCCCTTTGAAACCATAAGCTGAATAAAACTCCTTTTCCCTAAGTTGCCTTACTTCGGGCATTCTCTCACAGCAACAGAAAAATGTAGCTAATACAATCTCTCACCAAAATACCTGCAGTAGGGATATTGGGATTATAGATGTAGGCTTCTTCATCCAGTTTTTTATGTGGTTTCAAGTAATCAAGCTCATATGAGCATGCCTGTATAGCTATCATTTTACCCACTGAACCATTTTGGAATCCCTTAGACATCATATTTTATTTGAGAAAGAAAGAATCAGAAAAATCAGGTTTAAATGAGATTAGCCTGTCTGAAGAATAGAAACCAAAGAAAGGAAAAAAAAAATGGAAAGAAAGAAATGAAGAAATCAAGGAAGAAAGGAAAAAAGTAAAAAGAAAGATAAGCAAAGGATAAGTCCTCTAGAGAGCTTTCAGACACTGTCAAGTACACTGTCACATACAAAAAGGACAAAGAAGCCAAAGATTTCTCTGAAGACTATACAGAAATAGCAAATAAGCACATGTAAGACAGTTCCACATCATTAGCCCTTAGGAAACCACCAATAAAATGAGATATAATTTCAAAACCATTAAGTAACTATAATCAGGAAGATAAGTATCAGTAAGTCTATATAAGAAATGTGGAGAAAAAATGACTCTTATGCACATCTGGTCTGCATTTAAAAATGACACAGCCACTTTGGAAAACAGCCTGGCAGTGCCTCAAAGGACTGAATGGACTTGACATATTGTTCAACAGTTTTGTTCCTATGTATATAATCAGGAGAATTGAAAACATATATATTCACAGAAAAAATTGTATATAAGGGCTGAGGAGATGTTTCAGTGTTTAATGTTCTTGCAACACAAACAAAAGGAATAGAATTCAGACTCTCCATTCTCATATACAAATTCTTGGTGGATGCAGTAGCCTGTTATAATTCAATCCTTGGAAGGTAGAGACTAGAAATCCCTGCAACTCACTGGCTGCAGAGAATAAACTATGGGCAAGCTTAGAATTTGATTAGAAATACTTCCTCAAAAATAATAAGGTGGAAAAGTGATCAAGCTTGATTGCTTTTATCAACTTCAGGCATCTATAGACACAGTACACATGTATGCATGCATATACACAAATGTGTGCACAAATGCATGTGAACACACATTCACACATGCACCACACACATACATAGAAATGAAAATGAAAAGAAGAACAGTATAATCAAGCATGTAATACCATTACTCATAATTATCATATAGTGAGAAGAAATAAAATATGTGTCAGTAGGGGTATATAAATTTAACATGTGTACACAAAGGATTATTCAACAAATGAAAAGTGTTTGCTTATACATGGATGAATCTTGAATATATTCTACAAAGTAAAAGAAGCAAGATACAAAGTAACATTGTATGTGATTCCCCTCCATTCCATTGGTTTATAAGGCTCTAGTGAGATAAATATCAAGATTAATGAAACATGTGGCATGTGACAGAGTATTCTCTTCATAGTGGGAGGACAGAGAAAGGGAGAGAGAGAGAGAGAGAAACAGAAAGAGAGATAGAAATCATGAGAATTCAGGTCCAGGAACAGCCCTCAAAGAAATGCTGTCAGTAACCTATGACTATAGGGAACATCCATGTAGAAAAATATTAGTTAACTACCGAATCATATAACAACATATAAATAGTTCATTAAAAATATTGCTTGATGTTAGTG